>CM016565.1:19137887-19810290 GCA_003412495.2 Echium plantagineum
GGGTCAGCAACAACATATTGCTTCAAAAGCTGTCACCAAATGCACGAGAGACAGCAAGAACCCCTCCCACTCTCCAGGTTCCTGTACTTAAGAGGAAATTATAATTATGAAAATGACCATGCAATTACATTTGTGACCAAAGCTTGAGCAGCTGTACCTGCCCACATAAACGAACGAAACCGCCAGCATCTTCAATCCTTTGTCTCTCATCTGTTTGGTCAGGTTTATGGTCTCGAGAAACAGCAAACGCTAAGAAATGGGATGATAAGTCGGGATTAAAAATTTGATAATAGAAGAGGAATTGGTTATGCCATTCATATAGTCTAATTATGGGGCAAGAGGCTTATTTTGATTTGGGCTGTCTTGATTACATCAAGGCTATAGCATAATGACTTCATGCACAAGTAATCTCCTTCAAATATATTAAATGAGAGCTAAAGACATCTTGAGATATTTTTCCGTAGGATGTGAGTTCTCAGGGAGATAACTGCCCTGATCTTCTATCGGAACCATAGATCGAACAAAGCTGGATATCTAAATTTTCTACTAGAATCACAGGTCAACTTCTTATGGCTTGGAATCTGAATTAAATAAGAACAGTAACTCAGGATAGAAGTTAACTAATGAACCTTACCCTTCTTCCACCTCTACTAATGACTGCTCTGGAGTCTCCCACATTAGAACCACTAAACGGTCACCGACAAGAATTGCAGTGGAAGCAGTTGATCCAGCATCCCTGTTATGAGTGTTATCCGACTTAAGGAATTCTGTGTCTGTATGGTTATAAGTTTCAGCTGCAGGCAGATCAAGAAGGCAACTCATGAATGTCCTACATTGTGATGAAACTCAGCAAGATAGACAACAATTAAATATCGTACCAATGGCAGCTTTTGTATCAGTAATAAATTTCGGATGCTTAATCAGATTACTGAAAAGATTTTGTTTAACGTATTCTGCAGCTCGGGCACCGCCATGACCTGTAAAAGTTTCGATGTACTGATTAACGGCTTAATTTCTCTTAAATGCCAACAAAGTTACATAATTGTAACAAATAGTCAACTAACCATCAAATACTCCAAAGAGACCAACTATCTCTCCATCGACACCATCAATTCTTGTCTCATAAAAAATCTTCCATTGATGATCTCTTCCCTGGGCAGCTTGCATAACCATAGCCGAACTTTCCATTATTACTATCATGTAGAAATAGAAAAGGAAATGTCAAATAATGTCCTGACAAAGAAATAAAGCAATATGAAAAGGTTGTAGACTTGTAGGGTATACGTACACATATAAAAAGATAAAAAGCCGTACCTAAGTCCGCCACCACTTACTGGGGCGTCATCAACAAATACTTGGGTAGATGTTGACAACACAGAATTCAAGTATCCCATGCTATATAGATTTGTACCCTCCTTTCTCTTATATTGCTGTATTTTCTACAAAAAAACACCATATAGTATGAGCGTAAGACATATGATTATTATGTATTTTACATCTAAGAAAGGAGCTAACATTAATAGCCTAATGTTAAACAACAAAAGGAAGCTAAGTATGGAAAAAACATGAAAATTCTAGTTAAGAAATAATTATAGAAAATTTTACGCCCATTAAATGAACAAAGAGGGTTGAAATGGATTACAAATGGTAGCAAATTTTACGATACAGAAGTAGGACAGTAGTATTGCTAGAAAGTGGTGTATATCATTGACTCATAATAGTTCTTTGAAACTATCTATCTTAATCAACTCAACTTAGGATCTCAAATGGATAACACATTATAAATATATGTGACATCAAGAACTACAAACAGAACAATAACTACAATAGAACAAGCACACAATATTTTGTAGATTTAATCGAAGTTTTTTAAGCAGTGTCCAGATTATCCTCATGGTGGACGACTTGGCAAAAACAAAAAACCATTGTCCATTGACTCCTCTCCAAGCCAAAAACAGTAGATCTATTAAAGCATTTGTTTATGTTACTTCTTTTTCAAGCCTTACAACATGCTGGGTTATGGAAACAGTGATTTGCTGCAGGCAATAACTTTTATGCTCACAGCTTATTACGTGATACAACTACAGATGTTAACAAAAGTCCAGTCTTAGATAACACATGCATAATTTGGGATATTTGGAATGCCTTCTGAGTAAGACATCATGTACAATCAATATGGTCAGCCAATTAATAAGCGAAAATGTAACTACAGTTTTAATTTGTTATCAATCTGTTAGTCCGGACCATCTACGCAAAATAACTTAAACAGTCAATTAACTGATTTCAAGTTATTGTGCATCTTGTTCCAAAATTCATAGCCACTAAAAAGAAGAGTGATCGGGAAACTAGTCTTCATCTATATTTCTACCAGCTACAACAAGTAACCGATAAAAAATAATAACAAAACTCCACGAAATGTAGTTTTCTGTTCTGCGATCGAATAGTAAAACATAAATGCTAAAACTATTGGGAATTAGCCATCGATCGTTCACATACCATTACACCAACAACAAACATTGTAAGCAAATGCACTTTCTTGTTCACTTTATTCTAAGCAGCACCATTGCATCTATATTGAGATCTATCAATTTGTTATACAATAATCTAACTTAATTTTATTACAACAAAAAACTAGGTGTGTTTCTTATATATGTATATAGATATTATATGTATGTATGAGCTAATTAGTAAAAGCACCCTCAAATTCAATTGCCAAGTTTTCTTTCCTTTATCAATATACACCCACAAAACTGATTGATTCGAATTCTGATGAAAAGACTTGGATTTTCGATCTGATTTTTATATTAATAATTGATCTTCATCATTACATGACTCGAATATAGCCTCCTCTCTGAACCGGACCTCGTTATTACAAGTAATATCTTGACCACTACGATTTCTAACATTTAATATTGTGTGACTGTTATATATACACCCACAAAACTGATCGCGCAAGCATCACGATATATCATCATGATCACTAAACATAAAGCAATTGTTTTTGATAAATTAAATAAAAAATTCAATATTCTCAGAAACCCATCAACGATTAAATCAAAAGTAAAATTATTCAAGAACCGATTCATAGAGATCTATTGCAAATATACATAACCACAAAACTGAAAATTGAAAAAAGTACAGAAAAGAAAAAGAAAGATATAATTACCTGAAGATGGACAATAAAAATGAATCAAATAAAATTATTAATAAATGAAAAATGAATTATATGTGAATTATGGAGTAATATGTTAATATATTTTGAGAATTGATTTTGAGAAATAGAAAAGTGAATGATTGGAGATTAGTCAAAGGAGAAAATAGTGGAAGCTGATAAAGAAAGGCACCTGCCTTATTGCATCAAATTGACTTGCCTTGACTTGACTTGCAATTTCGTCAAAGTAACTAGTTATTAAGTACAATTATATAAGGCAAATGGCATCGGACATCACTAACGTTTGATTTATATACCACATTTATCACTGACATTCACTTTCGTGTGAAAGACATCACTCATGTTTCAATATTACTTAACTCGTCTACTTTTCGCCAATTTTGCTGAAATCGCATTTTAAGCACAAAAGTCAGAAGGGCAATTTAGTCAAAACACCTAAAATTATATCACTCATGTTTCAATATTACTCAACTCGTCTACTTTTCGCCAATTTTGCTGAAATCGCATTTTAAGCACAAAAGTCAGAAGGGCAATTTAGTCAAAACACTTGAAATTATTAGTAACTACTTCTAGATATTACATTTCCCCCCCTAATTGGCCATCAATTGAAGCTTTCGAGAAACGATACATGTTCAATTTTTGAAAAGGCCCAAAATTTAACAAGTATAATCTTAAAAAAATGCAATTTTGAAAACGAAACAGGTATAATTTAAGTGTCGTGACTAATTTTCCCTTCTAATTTTTGTGCTTAAAATTGTGATATCAGCAAAATTGGTGAAAGTAGACGGGTTGAGTACTTTGGAACATGAGTGATGTCTTTGGCACGAAATTAAACGTCAGTGATAAATGTGGTAAATAAATCAAACGTTAGTGATGTCCAGTGCCATTTGCCCATTATATAAAGGCTTTTTTTCGTATAACATCTGAATTCTCGTTGTCGTTTAAATTGAAATCTATAGTCTTTATCTTTTTTAATAAATGATTGGTATATTTTGACTTTTGTTAAAATTTGATCAATAATTCTCATTAAACAATAAAAAATAATATATGCATGTGAGATCTTGTTAGATTCGTCTCAATATATATATTTAAAATATCAAATTTTTATAATTTTTTCACGTGTAGAATAAGAGATATTTACATTTTAAAATCGTATTTTGTTGACCATGAAAGTCACAATTGGAGCAAAATGTGATCTCGCTCACATTAAGCGCCCCCTCACGCCGAACCCACAGCTTGAAAGGGAGTAAATCACGGTACGATCCCCAGGACCAAAGTGTTGGAGGCCTGTCTATGCTGCGCACTTAGCTTGGGATAAAACTCTCAAAGTCATAATGAATCAATCATTTAGGGATGAAGGGAGTACTGAACTTTTGCAATTGTAATAATTATTTGTGTACTTAAGGGATAGTTGATACCAGCATTAAATGATTAAGTCACTAGTAATTTATAATTTTGAAGTTTTAATAATATCGTTAAAATTCGTAAAATTATAACTATATTGTAAGAACTATCGTTTTATGTCAATTTTACATAATAATAATAATAATAATAATAATAATAATAATAATAAAATATAGGAAGAAACATCGTTTATTATGTAATGTTAAAATGTAGAGTAAATGGCTTCATCGATCACTCACGATTCTTAAAAAACACTAGTCGATCACCCTAGTATGACTTTGTATAATTTCGATCACTCATGTTGGGTATTGTGTATAATTTTGGTCACTCACGCATTTTTTTCGATATAATTCGTGATTTTTCAAAATATTTTACATTTTAGTAAGGGTATTTTTGTCATTTCACCCTGGATTTGTCATTAACATCAACTAACACATCATGAGTGATTGAAAGTATACAAATCCAGGATGAAATGACAAAAATACCCTTACTAAAATGTTAAAATTTTCGAAAAATCACGAGTTATACCAAAAAAATGCGTGAGTGACCAAAAGTATACACAATACCCAACATGAGTGATCGAAAGTATATAAAGTCATACTAGGGTGGTCGATTAGTGTTTTTTAACAAACGTGAGTGATCGATGAAGTCATTTGCTCTTAATTATTTCTAAATTTCATATTTTTTTATTTTTATTTTATAAATTAGTGATGAATTATGAATATAATGTATTATAAATATGAGACAAATTTGTCTCTAATAAAATTCGAACCCATGACCTCTTACATAAAAAATTAAATCGAACCTGAGTTCGAGATTACAAAAGAGAAAGTTGAGGATCAAAGAATAAACTTGTACAAAAATATACAAGTAGATTTATCATGTAAAATATCTCTATGAAGATGATTTATAAGTTGATAAAAGATGAATTCATCAATAAAATGTCTCAATTATATTTTCATCCTCAATATGAATATATACAAGTATACTTTCTTTTAGAGGTGGAGATTTCTTTTATTATCAACTAGTGTTGATTGTTTCTTAAATTTGAAATACATTGTTCTTCGCACTTTTAGTTATATATCATATAATTCTACTTCATATAATCATGGCTGGAAAGACAACAAACAAGTTCCATTTGCTTAATATCATAAATTATTCATCAAAAAGAAGAAGTGGCTAGCTAACTTTCAACATATGTCCAACCATATTTTCACCTTATCAAGTAGTTAGTTTTATTATATTCAAGGGAGAAATTTTACATAATAGCAGCCATCTCACTCTTTTTAAAAATTTTGACACCTATGACACTTTTATTAAATAATTAATGGCACTAATGAGGTAAAATGATTAAATTACCTCTCCTATATTTTGATACACATTTTTTAATCTTGTTTTTTCCAAACTTTTTTCAATTTTTTAATTTCTTTTCGATTTTTTTGCGATTTATTTAGTCATTTCCTTTTGGTGCCATTTATTTAATAAAAGTGGCATAAGTGCCAAAAAAAAAAGTGAGATGGGTGCTATTCTACAAAAATTTTCATATTCTAGGGTAAATGGCATCATGATCACTCGCTTTACCAAATTTTTTTATTTCGATCGGCTCATCAAATACTTGCTATTTTCACCTTATCAAGTACTTGTTAAATAAAGCGAATGATCAAATGGTGCCAATTATCCTACATTTAACAGTATATCTTAGATATAGCTTATTGGAATTGAAATTCGAAGTTTGATAAAGTATTGACTAAATGAATTAATTTAAGCTTGATTAAACAAAACTAAATCAATTGAAATTTTCGGCTGGACTTGAATAGTCACCGGATCAGTTTCAATAATCCAAAACCTTGAATAATTGTTGTTTCAACTTTAAGAAATTAGGAAAATAAAAACTAAACATTGTTTCCAAACGTACTGAAAACGATAAAGATGATTATCTTCAAAACAATAAGTTTTGGATTATACATAGGCTTATAGCAAATTAGCAACTATCCTTTTTCGTTAATCGGCAGTTTCTATGGAGGTAGCTTGTCCCATTCTCTAAGGTCGATTAATATATTTTGTACATGATATATTAATACTAGTCATTTGTACACAGTCCAACCTGTGTGAAGTTATTTTTCTTACACAATAATTTTTTTGTATAACTAATAATTAGATGTTGGTAAAAACTTTATATAATATATATACACAATTGAAAACTGAGTTTGAAGAAACATAAATACATCAATATTATATACGTAAATATACAATTAGTTAAAGTTACTTGATGAATAGTGAAACGGAAGTTATTTTTTTTAATAAAAACACATGTCACTTATTCATTGGTTCTAGGAGAACATGGGGCTTCATTTGTAATAACTAATTCACCCCTTGGTGGATTATATATAGGATAGATTATAAATGTTTATGATATTCAATATATATGATATCTATATTATATAATAAATACATTGTAAAGTTATAACGATCTAAAGACGAATACATGATATATTAGTACTATATAGTTTTGCCATTTTAATTATCTATTCTTTTAGTTAAGTAATTTAGATTAAATAAATTTCTCATTAATTTTAGCTAATTAAGGATAACGAACATAAATAGTACTTATTAGATTGGATTTTGTGGAGACGATACTCTACTTTAACACTGTATTACTTGACACGACCCGAACTCGACCCGGAACACTATTAAACCGAGTTGTCACTTGAGGCAAATGCTCCATCATCTATATAACAAATTCATTGAATGGGAGGATTATAAGTCTCTAAGTCAACATTATTTACATTTCAATTTAATTTGTTTGTGTTAATATGTTAATTGATGATACTAGTTTACATGTTGATTTAGTTAAATGTTGATTTTTGTGTGTAATTAAATGTTGATTTAGTTAGTCCTTTTAGTTTAGGTGTAAATTAATTATTAAAAACAATCGCAGTTAGAAACATAATCAAAAACAAATAATGCTTAAAATGTGAACATATATCGACTTATTTATCATAAGTAATAAATTATCTTTTTAAAATTGATGTAAAACAAACTAAATCTTGATTATCTAAGCTAACTAAAAAATTTAATGACAATACATCAAAACTTTATGTTGAAAATCATAATATATTTGTATACTTATATGGCATTTTAAAAAAGCATACAGTAATATATAATGAAACAATTTTAAAATCCAACTTAATTATAAATTGTTTATTTATTAAAATAATGACAATTATTACTTGCTATACACCTAAATATGGGAGCCTAAATGTCCATGATAAAAAGTAAGTCACATGAGGTAATTTACCTTCTTGTCCTTTTCAAGAAACAATCAAGTAACTCGTTAGTGAGTCCAGAGACGATAGCCACATTTATAATTAAGGCTATGTAGCATAAACAAACACATAATAGGGGTGAAATAACTATTTTGTACATTTAAGCATGGTGTCGTGTTGATATAATTGAGGTTTTAAATCCGTTAATCTTATAAATGAGGTGTTTTGAAGTAACTAACAAGTCCCCGAAGGGGCAATGAAGTAATTTTGCCCGAGTATCCCCTATTGGAATTTGGAAAGTGTGGTATTTGTTGAAAGTTACTGTATATCATTACACCCCATTTAGTTTACAATTACAATTCCAGTGTGTATATGAAAATTGTTGTTCCCTCTTTCCAGTCTGTGACACCTTGGTCAATTTTATTATTATGAAGACTTCCATTAGTAGTATATAATTATCCCAATCATAATTAACAACAAAGGTTTAACAACTTGACCAAGAAATACAAAAAGTCAAAATTGAGAATTGAGAATTGTGAAAATGGAGGGATCCGGTGCCGGAAGTTCAGAATCCGGCGCTATGCTGCTTCCAGTGACGTCAGCGTCACGTATGGAGGAGAAGCTCTTCAAGGGCTCGTCCATGTCCCGACGTGGCGCATATGCAGCCATCTCCTACATGTCTTGTGCTGGTACTATTTTCGTTAATTAATTTTGCTGGTATTTAAGTTTATTATCCAATTTTGACTTTTTCAATTTTGATTACACAATCTTGGTTGACTTTGTGATTATTCAATTTTGTTTGGGTTTTGCTGGTAATTGAGTTCATGTCTAATTTTGACTTATGGTGATTGCCTATTTTGGTTTTGATTACTCAATTTTGGTTGACTTTTTGAATTTTGATTATTCAGTTTTGTTTGGGGTTTGGAGGTAATTGAGTTCATGTCTAATTTTGAATTTAGGTGTTTGCCTATTTCAGTTTTGATTACTCAATATTTGAGTTTTGATATTTGAAATTTTGAACGTTGGTATATTTAATGATGATTGAATTCCCAGTTTTTTCGAAAACGATTGTGCATTTTGTACGCATTTTAGCTTCAATTTGGATGTTGATAACTGAGTAATATTTATTTTGCCATATTTATTCTTACTCATTCATTATAGAAAATATTTCCAATTTTGAATTCTGATACTTGACATTTTGAATTTTGGTGTATCTACTGTTCATTGAATTCTCAGTTTCTTTAATTGGAGGCTGAAATGCTACCTACTTTCTAAGAGATCGTTTCTTTGTACAAGATTTCACTTCTCCATTGGTTGATTGTTGTTGTTAATTGAGTGTATATGTTCAATCTTTCAATAGTTTTTTCTTTCTTTCATTTTAATAATTTACTGTTTTTATGATTATAATTTTATTTTTTTGTTTATTTAAAGCTCATTGAATTCTCAGTTCCTTTTGCAGAATTCTAGTTTACAATACTTGGTGGTATGGATTTGTCTAAAGTTACATGAGGGGAGGGGGGATTGTATTTAGTGGCCGAAGTGAACCAATTAGGATTTTTATAGTGGGGAGGGGAGGGGAGGGTAGGGTAGGAAAGAATTGATAATTTGATATTAAAAAATAATGAAAAGTACAAAAACATCAGGGCTTATGAAATATGTAATTAAAATAAATAGTGCTACCTCCATTGTCAGTATTTCCATAGCCAAAACTAACAATATAACACACAAATTTGTTTTGAATCGAAATTATCATGTTTATAGTAACGTTGGTTGAAATATCAAAATTCAAAATTAGTCTAGCTTTTCCACTTGGGTGATATTACTAGAGGCACTGCTTGTAAATTGAATGTCAACTGAGGTGATTTGTACCTTCATCGTTTTGATCAATTCTGGAACGCGGGAACTTAAATTCGTCATTTATGGTGACATCTTGACTTGACTGTGCAGTGTTGTTGATATTGTTTAACAAAGCTGCTCTTTCATCATACAACTTCCCTTGTGCGAATGTCATCACTCTCTGCCAGGTATTATGATATGAATTATGAGGTAAAATTGTTGCTTGGTCATGTACTATCAAGAACATCATTGTTAGTAGTACCTGTTAAAAAGAGGTTCATGTGACATAACTGCAGCAAGCACCAGCGCTAAGATTTTTTTCTATGTCGTACCATATCTATAGTATAAATTAATACTTCGTAAATATAATGAAGTTACAAATCATCGCTTAATTTTTTTTAGCAAATTTCGTAAATCATATGTAGTATAGTATGAGTCTACCTAGGCAACCTGGACTAGGGGTTTCTACATGTTCTTTGCTCATTTATTTTTTTTGTATATGCTATTGAACTTCGTAATACTGGTCAACTACAAATCCCTATATTTAGTTGAAAGAACTCCAATCACATGCTATTCCGCCTTACTTTTATAAATGCTGACAATTCCGCTTTCCTATCTTGTTTTAGATGATATGTTCATGTTCTCTACTTTATGCATTAAGACGGTCAAATCTTATCACTTTCCACGTCAAGGAACCTGCTATCGCCTCTGAAAATTTCAAATTGTTGGTACCAGTAAAGACATTCGTTGACACTCTACCTCTTGCAGTGACCTATTTGCTTTATATGGTATTGATTCTACTTCATCATTCCTGAGTTTCTTTTTCATAGATAGTCTTAGTTTTGCATTTCTTAAAATAGTCTGACATGTTCCTTTAACCTGTGGTTCTTACTGAAAGTTAGCAAGTATGGAGTCTGTTCGTGGAGTCAATGTACCAATGTATACAACTTTGAGGAGGACTACTGTAGTCTTTACAATGATAATGGAGTTTATCCTCGTGGGTCAAAGATACACTCGTCATATCATGGGAAGGTAATTCACCACTATGAATTATTTTCATTCTCAAGATCATCTAGGCTAATAGATGTCATTAAATTTTCAAAATTACCAACTCAGTACTCACTTTGAAGCCTTCAATAAGAGAGTTCGTGCGACACTCTGTCTTATTACTGACAATCTAGAGTTGAAAAAGAAATAGTAGACCTGACTTGTATATTGCATGCTGTGGCTATCTCAATGTATTTTGAAGTTTGGACTGTTCGAAAATCTAAGGCAATAAGCCGTATTCCCTGCCACACCAGTCAGTTAGCTGCCAGAGTTCACTATGATTTTAATTCACCCTTTCGTAACATCTAATTCCCTGCCACAGCTGATACCTTTGTGATTTAAATCGTATGATGAAATAACATTTCTACACCTACAACATAGTTTTTCTGTTTTTTGTCTGAATTACCTACTTTCTTAAATAATATGTGCAAAATCAATGAGTTGTTTACTTATTTTAGAATTTCTTGAAGTGTTGCTCATCACTTATGGCTAGAATGCTGGGTCATAGTAATAGCTCCAATCTGGCTCCTGCTATCCACTACATCCAAATGTTATGTAGAATTTTGTAATCTTGTGATCTAATTTATTGTTTATTGTTTTATTACTTTTAAATTATGTCTAACAAAATATTATTTATATTGTGGCCACTGGCCAGTGTGGGGTTAATTGTGCTGGGTGCTTTTGTTGCGGGAGCTCGTGATCTATCATTTGATTACTACGGCTATCTTGTTGTTTTTATGGCGAATGTCAGTACAGCAATATATCTTGCCTCAATTGCCCGTATTGGTAGGGAATTGTTCCTGCTATTCTTTTTCTTTTTTATTGCTTTTGTGGCATACTGCTAACATCATGACGATTCAGGAAAGACTAGCGGGCTAAACAGCTTTGGTCTGATGTGGTGCAATGGTAAGCCAAGATATGACATGGATTCTTCTTTCCCTTTTCTCATGATTACTCCTTTTAATTGTGGTCAATTATGCAGGTATTATGTGTACACCAGTTTTGCTGTTTTGGACATTTATTCGAGGTGACCTGGAGAAGACAATTAGTTTCCCTTATTTGTTTTCACCTGGTTTTTTGGTAGGCTATCTCCCAACTAAACTTTTCTTCTCCCTCTTTTCATTGTTACAGTTCATATCTTCATCTTTGATCCTCAATTACTCAGTAGAGTGGCATTTAATAGTCCATATTCTGTGTGGTGTTTTTAGGAGAGTGCATCAAGGAAATTCCAGTTTGTGATATTATTCTACTAAACTGAATCCATTGTACTATCTGCAAATGCACTCGTATAGAATGAAAAAAGAAACAATCTTGAATAGGTCGATGATCACTGCCATTTATATAGAATGTTATAGATAAAAGTGATTTTTTTCCATCTTTATTTAACTAGATAAAATTGCCCAATTATTTTCTGTATGGAGCTTGTGTTGTAAGAATATTTTCCCCCTTAACCATATTATTTTTAAGATCTGAATCTTACAAATATCAATTGTCTTAATTAAAATTTAGTTTGCAAACCGATTTGTGCCTAAATAACTCCTGGAAATGTTTTGGCTCTAAAGATTAACACGTCATTTATTAATGTAACGGAAAACACTGTCCCATGAAATAGATGGACCTAGTTACTTCACCTGATATGACTACGAAGATATTTAGTTTATCTGTTCTTAAATAATGAGGTTTTCATTTTCGAATGTATAACTCCGTACATTTCTTAAGTTGTATTTTTCAAATTGCAGGTGGTGTTGTCTTTCTCGTGCGTGCTAGCATTTTTCCTGAATTACAGTGTATTCCTAAACACAACTCTGAATTCAGCTCTCACGCAGACTATCTGTGGAAATTTAAAGGTGCGTCTCTGAAGTTTGAACTCCTTGTTGTTATCTTTCAAGATATTAAATTTAAGAGCTAATGTTTTGATGATAAATAAAAAAGAATCAATGTGAATCATTTCTCCTATTCTTGTTTTTGGTTTTGTACGTTCTGTTTCTAATAATTTCTAAATCGAGGATGAACCCTAGTAGAACTAGAATTCATGTGGTCCTGTGCTGATGGTTTCAGTCTATCACTGCTAGCTGTTTTTTTAAGCTAAGAACACTGGGAACGGGAGATTTTTAGTAATACAATCTTGACCTAGGTAGTGGGCAGAAAGTTTTGAAAAATCCCATACTAATTGTCTCAGTTGTCGGTCTGTTTGGCATAATTTTTAATCCAAATACCAAATTAACAGGAGCTATAAGTGTAAGTTACCATGAATTTGTTCCTTTACTATTTCCTTTTTGTCTTCCCCACAGTCGAGCTACAAGAACAAGTGAGTCTAAACATTCAACAATTAATTGATTAAGAGCACAAAATCAACTTTTGTTTCGATTGGCCATGCAGGATCTTTTTACTGTTTCGCTTGGATGGATGATATTTGGTGGACTTCCATTTGATATAGTAAGTATTTTATTTCATTTTCCCCTTTTCTTAAAATAATTTCCTCATTGAAAAGTTCATTTTGTCTGCTCATCTATTGTATTTCTCAATGATATGTATTAATGTACTTTTATATGTTGGCAGTTGAATGTAATTGGACAACTGCTAGGGTTTGTGGGATCTGGTTTGTATGCCTACTGCAAGCTCATAGGGAAGTAAATTTGTACATACATACAGTTGATCAATCAACGGGGGCGCATTCAATCATAGCCTTCACATTTTCTTACTGCCTGCGTTTCGTATAGGGGATTCGACAAAAGACAAGTTGGCGATCGATCACTTGATATACTGGTTGTTCTGCCAAAGCATTCATTCCTTCGCCCATCTCTGACGTTGAAGTAATTAGGGGGGGAGGGGGAAGAGCATAGGAGACAGGTTGGCTATTTTTTTCATACAGAAAAATCGACATGAAGAATTCTTGTATGTAAGAGGAAATTACGTAGTCGTGCATTTAAAGATTTAATCGAATTTTCGATTCTGGTTCTGTTATTTTCTACGTAATGCAATTAGAGTTGCGCGTGAGTCGAGCTAAACGAGCAACTCGGATTGGGAAACCGAGGCTCGAAGCTCGGCTCGTAACAAAATGAGCCGAGCCACGAGCTGGGTCCCCGGCTCGTCAGCTCGGCGAGCTGTCCCGGCAAGTCGACTTAGTAGCTCGGTAGTACACATGTTACTATGTTAGTATTATTTTTTAATAAAATCAGTTATATTATTCTCTATTACTCATTCCAATTACTATGATTTAATTTTAATTTATATTCAATTTAACGTTTTTGCTTACTTTATTACATGTTAATTAGTTTTATTACTTGTTATATGTTAATTAATCTTATTAATTATTTATGTAAAATAAAATTTAGGTGATTCGATTAATTATTTTCTAAGTGAGCTAGCTCGGAGCTCTGGTTCGGCTCGGGTCATATACAACTCTAGATGCAATTGCTCTGCTACTGCTTCTAATCAATATCATCATGCTATATTTATAGCGGTAATTTAAAAAAAATGATAATTCAACCTGTAGGGCCGTAAGAAATTTAGCCTCAAATAGTTACCTGCCGTGATAAGATATCCACCCAGCCGAGTTCACTTACTCAGCTAATGTTGTGAAATCAAGGAACTTGATACTCACTTTGTACTTGGTTCAAAATAAACAAGGAACTTGATACTCACTTTGTACTCGGTTCAAAATGCTCGACTCGATACTAACATCATTATTAGCAAAACTTAGCAAGTCAGCTTTATGTACAATTTATTACTCCATACTCGAAATAACACGATAATTATCCATAGAATACACAACCCGTTCTAACTCGACCAGTTAACAACATAAAACCAAGTAACCATCAAAGTTGAAGTTGTTAAAAATTCGTTATCCAGATGGACAAATTAGTAGTACAAAAGAGTTGATGTGGGGACTATTTTCCGCCGCTCAAGACAGCTTTCGCTTTCACACAATCTTGAAAAAGTAAACCACATTCAACGAAACATTCTCTGTCCGAAAATCAACCCCCCCACCTTCGTGCAAAAAGTCAACACGGCGGAGGAATCGATCGGCAAATGGGGATATTATACGCACTGGTGGCGAGGGGGTCGGTGGTGCTGGCGGAGCAGACAGCCACCACCACCAATGCCAGCACAATTTCGAAGCAGATTCTTGAAAGGATAAATGGTGATAATCATGATACGAATGTGTCGTATTCACAAGATCGATATATTTTTCATGTCAAACGTACGGATGGACTCACTGTTCTTTGCATGGCCGATGATACTATTGGAAGTAAGCTTGCTCAATTCTCATTCTATTTTTTTTGTAGTTTTTGGGTTTTTATTAATCTGTTAATATTTGTGTTTTGTTGATTTATAGATGTTTATGGTTTTTGGGTTGTGATTAATTTGTTAATTTTAGTATTTTTTGATTGAAAATTGTGTCATTATATTTTCTGAGGAGCAATGCCAAATCTGGATGAGTTTTATAAAAAAAATTGTTTGGTGTAATTATTTAGATATTTGTAGTTTTGGGATTTTTGACTTTGTTTTTCAGTTTAAACCGATTTGTATTGTTCTGATAAAAAATTATGTCATTATAGTTTTTGTTGGGCAATGTCATATTATGGTTGGATGAATTGTGAGAATTTGTATTTGTCTTGCTCCAATTCCATGGCTAGAACAATACACCCTGAATTTAGTTAATGTTCTTGGAGTGTTTTTTCTAGTTATTGTGGTTTGAGTTGTCCTAACATATATTAGATGATAAGTGGTAGTATTTATTAAACCAACAGTATATTAGTTGATGAGTAGTACCGTAACAGTTAGCGGCTTTTGCAGCATTTTAATGTGGAAGCATAAAAGTGGATGTTGTCACTTCATCTTGAAATGTTGTCATTTTTTTTCTCAATGTGTTGGTGGATTTTACTCTGCAACACACAATGTGACTTCTGTTTTTTCTATATTTTACCTGATCGGCAATTGCTTAGACGCTTACTTTGGACTATGGACTTGAAAGATCTTAGCATTCTTTGGTTAGTTCTCAAGGCATTGTATTCACTTCTTTGTCCTTTCATTACAAGCTATCCCTTTGGTCGAATGTCAGTCACGACATGATATGAATTGTCGGTTACGACTCACCACATGATTAAGTGCTAGTTTGAACAAACATTAGGCGTTTGCTTCTTCTGTTGCATTGAATCCGTTAGTCACACGATGAGATGCATAACAAGACTGACAAAATCATATGTGTTCATTAACATCCCCCCCCCCTGTTTTAAATACGGTGCTTGAACAAACAATAGTCATAATTATCATTATTAAAGTCATTGCATAAGAAGAGTTGATAACATATCAAATGCAAGGCAAGCCTGCTTCCCATTGGATTCCCTGGTCTCCTTCAGAAGACTCTTCACTTATTCTATTATTTACTACCTCGACTCTGATGCAGGGAGAGTGCCTTTTGCATTCCTTGAAGAAATCCATCAGAGATTCGTAAGGACCTATGGTAGAGCAGTGCTGACAGCACAAGCTTATACGATGAATGAGGAATTTTCGAGGGTCCTAAGCCAACAAATTGAGTATTACTCAAATGATCCAAATGCAGACAGAATAAATCGACTGAAAGGTGAAATGAGTCAGGTGAGTATAGGTTGTTCTTCATAGCATATGGACTATAATTGTTCATTTAGTGCTAAACTGTCACTATCCGGTTGACATTGTTCACCCATTTTTCATGTTCAGTTCCCGTTATTATGGTACAAGGAAATATATTCAATATTTTGTACATTTGTCTTCGCAGTCATATATTCAATGTTTTGCCTTCCCATTCATTCCTTCTATATTTTTATCATTTTTTTGTGCATGACACAATGCATTCTTTATATTCTTTTTGTCTATTTGAGAACTTAAGATTGTTATAATCTTCTATGGTAGGTACGCAATGTGATGATCCAGAACATTGATAAAGTTCTAGAAAGAGGTGATCGTCTGGAGTTGCTAGTTGATAAGACTGCTACTATGCAAGGAAACACTTTCCGCTTCAGGAAGCAGTCTCGCCGTTACAGAAACAATTTGTGGTGGAGAAATTTCAAGCTCACGTACGTTCCTTAATACAACTTCTGTTTGGTGATGTTTCTTATGGAGTAGTTTTGCCGTGATATACAGGTCAATAATCTAATTTACTGAGACTAGAAGCTACTTAGTTAAGTTGCCGAGGTGGTAATAGAGTGGCAATTCGGAGTTCTAGTTTAGGGAAGTAAATTGACCACATGGATCTTTATATAGAGTTTTGCATTTTGATCCTAATCACTCCCATCAATTTAATATCTGATAAATCTTTACTTTTTGTCCCTTCATAATCATATGATGTGCGGAAATGGGAAGCGCGCAGAAGGGAAATTTAGATAATGACAAAACATGTATATAGTATATAAATTTGTAGCATAATTTGTTCTTTTATTATCGTTTTCCCTTTTCGAAATGTAGAGGATTCGTGACCGCAAAATTAAAATCAAACAGGTGAAGCATTCTTTCTTAGAAATTAAGTTAGTGAAACAGTCTTATTCCATTTCGAATGGCTTTATAAGAGCAAGTTTTACGACTGTCCGTCTTTAGCTGGATTTTTCTGTTTGAAGACCAAAAGGCACCATTTATGTAATATACTGCTTCTTATTCGACTTATATCATTTAGCTTTCAGACTAACCTTGACACCAATACTCCAAATTACTATATGTAGCCAATATGTTGCTCAAACTTTTTAATTTGACATTGTCTCTTCTGCAGGATTGCTTTAATATTCCTCCTTTTGGCGATAGTTTATGTAGTCATGGCATTCGCATGTCACGGACTTACTCTCCCATCTTGTCTCCATTGAAGATCTACTTAAGTGTAACTTCCTTCCGATATTCTTTTATTGTTATTGGTATATGTTTGATTCTTTCATCATAGTTATTCTGGAGTCTAGCTCCACTCACGGTTATGTAAACCTCTGGCAATGCATCTTGCCTGTGAATTTAAAGAATTATATTCAGGCTCATCGTCTTGGTGACCTGCCTGGATGAGACCTTATTATCTATTTGTTGGCAGTATGACTGCGGATATATCCGTCCTAACTAGAGACACTTTAGATACGTAAAGTGTCTCCTCCATTCTAATCATGATATACTCCTTCCATAGAATGTGTGGTGTAATGAGTTTCTTGTATTGTGGTACAAATTCTAGTCTCTGAGTTCATGAAAGATGGATTTTATTTACAACATGAAGGACGATTGAGGTGAATGACTGTACTTCACCGGGTGATAGGTCTATTATAAATTTATACTGGAAACAAGGACTATACTGAATTTTTCGGAGAAACCCCAACAACTACTGTCCAAACCTTCGAGCTCAGGCATTGATTTTTGCTCCGTCTTCATGATGATTCTGATTATCTTCCTTGTGACTGTGTCTCTTGACCCTGACTACGTTTAGATCATAGATATCGGAAGAAAGAAATTGGGGCTTTTTATCAAGCCATTCTATGTTCAACTTGAGGAGAATGTCTATGCTAGCTTCTTCATTGCAGATTCTTGTTCGATGATGACATGAGATTTCGTTCATTTTGTACCATCGCTGCTCTAATGAATTTGTGTTCGCTGTTGTCGTTGTGTATCTGCTTTGTTAGCTTATGATCATTGTTTAGGGCACTTGCATGCAGGATATTCTGCTATAGTTCTCTATGCATGTGGCGTTGTGTCTACTCTTGGCTTTGGAATTGAGCATTTGAGATTTTGTCTTTCTTCAATTCCAAGTCTCCTTATCTCTGTGAAATCATCCCTCTTCATTTTATTTGGTTTCATGTGTGGCAATACATTTAGTCTTGAAAAATCACTTTCACGAAAAAGTGATCGTTTAATTGATTTCCTCCTAGAATTTTAAAGTGTAAAATGACTAAACCAACTCTTAGTAAGTGTCATGTGATGTCCGTGTCACCTAATTAACAACCACTAGGCTCAAAGTTAGATGAAAGTATCAATTGAAACATATTTAGAAACATAATTGATCAATCATGATCTTTCGAAAAATAATCATTCAATTAATAAAAGTAATTGATCGTTCCTGTCCTTTTGACCAATTTCATATTTAAATAAGAACATAGAAAAAGTTATATTGAGAAAATAGAACAGTTAGTCAAAACAATAAATAAGGACTAATTGTTGGAATATCAAATAATTTGTAATAGTTGTACATTTAAAAAAAAATTAATATTCATTATTCTAAAAACTCAAACTTAGACCTTATCACTGAAAATAACATTTTGTGGTCAATATTAAACTTAATAAACAAATTTAGACCATTCAATTAGAATGAAGACAAAAAGTTAGCCTAAACAATGTATTATTGCCTCCATTGGAGTTTAAGAATCAATACCTTCCTTGATGAGAGCAACACACTAAAGGTGATTTAATAAAATTAAAACCATTCTACTTAATTATTGCAACACAGATACCTCACACTTCATGTAGATCAGTTTGGGAGACTGGTCCAACAAATCTCTTAATTATTTACTCGCTCTTCATTTAGACACGTGTTATACTTTTTATTATACTTATTTATGATTATGACGACCGATAATTAAGCTGTTTTTATTTAGAAAATATATAACAATATATTTCCCGAACATTATTTTGTATAATAATAGCGCATAAATTATTACATAGGATTGAACTGAATTGAAGAAATACGAGAAACAAAAAAAAAAGAAAAAAATCTTGCACGCGTGTAGCACACCTGGAACATTCTGATCTTAACTTCCAAATCAAAAAACTGTTAGAACTTCTGGACAACCTTTTTTTTATAAATATTTTTCCACTTTCACTGTTTTGTAAAATAATGGTGAAAACAGAAGAAGAACAAACTTTATCCTATTGCTTTCTCTTAGCTCCACCTTATTACATAATTCTTCAAAATCAGACAATCATTTTGGTATGAGTAAAACATCCTAAAACAAAGAGTCTAGATTTCATAGAGAGATGGGATTCATTGTAGGCTTCATCTTTGGAGCTTCTTTAGGCGTTGGAATTGTAGTAAGTTTTGCAAGATATCAAAATACCAGATCCAAAAACCGCCAAGATTTGGTATGTTTAGAAAACCCTTTAATTATTATTGTTATTGTGATATAATTATGTGGATATAAATGGATAATTATGAGTTTTCACCATATGCTCACATGCATGTTCTTATATCTATCTATCTTTTATGTAGATGAGTGTGTTATCAGTTTTTTGTTTCATATGTAATTATTGTTGTTATGATTTTATTGGATATAATAAAATATGTCAAAATGGTTCATTGTACTAGTACTATGTAGCCTCTTGGATAAAACTGCAAACTATCCGATTCCCTTGCTCCGCTTAGACGGGAGTCTCTTTAAAGATATTGTGGCATGTTAATGTTAATGCAGGTGTATATATCTTATTGTTTTTCCCCTCACTAGATTGGTAATGCATTCTTGAAATTGTTTACTCATATTTGCTTCTCATTTTGTTTTTCTTCAATTTGATTGTAATTTTGTGAATAAATTAGGCAGAGACTGTGGCAGCTTTTGCTAGGATGACAGTTGGAGATTCTAAAAAATTACTTTCACCTGAATATTACCCTCCATGGGTTGTTTTTTCACAGAGACAAAAGGTTTGGTTCCGCAAGCTCCCTTATTATCTATGTGTTATAATTGTTCATATGCCATCTTTCAAGTAATCCATGGTTGACGTCGTTTTTATTGAGACATTTTTCTTGTTTGAGTTCTATATTTCTCCATTTTCTCACTACACAGAATATGCGATGAAATCTTCGAATGTAACTTTTTTGGAAGGGATAATTCATGTTAGATATTTATGCTTATCAATGTTGGATTGATGCAGCTAAAGTGGTTAAATCACCACCTGGATAAAATCTGGCCGTATGTTAATGAGGTACTTGTGACTCTGCATTTTTTTGCCCTATAGCTAGAGATTTTATTGTGTGTAAGTTGATAACATTTATATCTTGTTCATATATTTGAGCTCAGGCAGCGTCTGAGGTTATAAGAAGCTCCGTTGAGCCAATTCTCGAGCAATACAGGCCGGTTATTCTAGATTCTCTTAAGTTCTCAAAATTGACCCTTGGTACAGTGGCACCGCAGTTTACAGGTCATACATGTTTTTTCCTTCATGCTTGCAGATCTGTAATTTATGTCAGAGTTTTAATGGTCTACAAAATATAATTCAGGAATGTTAATTGATGATTTAGCTCGGTCTTTTAATAAAATAGCGTTAGACTTGATCAGGTTGACAATGCAACTTATTCGAGAACATCATAGAAAATGCAGTATTAGTTAGCTCTTCATCAGATATTGAGTTTTGAGGCTAATGACTGAACAACATTTGCCTATGAGAAAGGGAAAATTGTTGGTCCTTAATTTCTTTCTCTTTTTAGGTGTTCAGATCATGGATTGCGAGAAAGGGGAAATTGTAATGGAGTTGGATTTGCAGTGGGATGCCAATCCAAATATTATACTTGATATTCAAACTAAAGTTGGTGTGGCACTTCCTATACAGGTATTGTTCAGTCCTCTTAGATGCACTTAAAATGTAATGGGTGCACGTGTAAGTCAACAAATGTTCCTCACGATTTATCTATTTTGCAGGTTAAAAATGTCGGTTTTACAGGAGTTTTTAGGCTGATATTTAAACCTCTAGTTTCTGAATTTCCTTGTTTTGGAGCTGTAAGTTTCTCCCTAAGAGAAAACGTAAGTACTTCTAACTTTCAGTGCTCTTGAACGATTTTTTTTGTCAATTTTGAATGGGAAATGAACATCTGGTTAGTAACTTAATTAACTGCGAGTCTAAGATTTCCCTGGAGCTGTTATCGAAATGCAAATCCTGCATAGATATTCCCAATTAAGTTTATGAATATATAAATGCAACACCTCAGTTGAGACTGTGAATTGGCTAAACAACGAATGTCTTCTTCTCCAGAGTCATTTTTCGCATTAACGTGTTCTACTTTGACGTCTGCAGAGAGATCTAAATTTCACCCTTAAAGTTGTTGGTGGAGATTTATCATCGCTTCCTGGAATATCCGATGCTATTGAGGTTCGTGTTCTTTAAGTTGAATTTCAACAAGGTGTTACTTAATAAAGACATGTTTTTGTATATTTCTTGAGGGATGGTTACTTCTCACTACCGAAGACAGAAGAGGCTATATTTTATAGTAGGAGAAAACCGCATTGATCATCTAAAACTTACGTAACACTTTGGGTTGACTAGTTCTCCATGAACTCAAGCGATTATACCTTTCTTATAGGGGACCATTCGTGATGCAATTGAAGATTCTATTACTTGGCCCGTCCGCAAAATTATTCCCATATTACCAGGAGACTACAGGTATGGTCCTATATTACTTCAATTACATTTTCCACATTATTCAGTTTCATGAAAATAGACAGTCTTGATCAGTTGGTAGTACATTTTGTTTCAAAATATTTGTCTAATATGGTAAAGTGAAGGAAAAGGTATGGTGACAGTATGTAATGTCAACAGAACTATACTACTATAGTAAAGTCGAAACTTCTCTCCTTAGATCGGATATTATCAGAACTTTAATGGCATTATGATAATAAGATTTTGATCATTCAAATTTAGCCCAACCAAGTGTTTATTCATACATAAAGTATATAGATTCATAATGTTATATCTTTTGATGGCCCGTGAATGCGTTTTTTGTTGTAGCGACCTTGAACTTAAGCCAGTTGGGATATTAGAGGTGAAGCTCATACAAGCAAAGGATTTGACCAATAAGGACCTAATTGGAAAATCTGATCCATTCGCAACTATATTTGTACGTCCAGTTCGTAATAAGAGGAAAAACAGCAAAACAATTGTAAGAAATCACATTTTTGCATCTCAGAAAATGTCTCTTTCTCTTTTACCTTGAGCTAAATTGATTGCATCCTTTCAGAACAACCAAACAAATCCGATATGGAACGAGCATTTTGATTTTGTAGTTGAAGATATTTCAACGCAACATGTAACAGTAAGAATTTATGATGATGAAGGACTTCAGGCTGCAGAACTTATTGGCTGTGCTCAATATCCTCTGAAGGATCTTGAGCCAGGTAAGGTCAAGCCGGTCTGGTTGAAGCTAGTGAAGGACTTGGTGGTTCAAAGAGATACTAAAAATAGAGGCGAGGTGATTATACACCCACTACAATGTTAACAAATACTACAAATAAATTTACTTTGAAATTTGATTAGATACTTACCAGATACAATTGTACCACTTCTTTGTATTTTAAGAGAACTGATTTTGGGACTAGAATTGACTGATAACAAACGTATTGTGTCGTGTATTTTACTAAAGGTGCAATTGGAGCTTCTGTATTGCCCTTTCGGAGAGGACAGTGTTTTCATGAAGGCGTTTGACCCTGACTTCAGATTGACCGACTTGGAAAAAGCCCTTAAAACAGATGATACAGACAATGTCGATCCTGTTGAAAAGTATGCCTTGAAGAAGAAAGAGTTCATAGTTAGAGGAGTTCTTACTGTAACAGTAATATCTGCAGAAAACTTGCCGGCTGTAGATTTGATGGGGAAATCTGATCCTTTTGTTGTAATAGAAATGAGGAAGTCTGAGCAAAGACAGAAGACTCGGGTAAGTTTCTTGTCATTTAATGTTGTTTTTATTCTCAAAATTGCTCATTACACTATCTACGCTATTTTCTATTGTAAGATAGTAGATCGTCTTGCCAATTCATATTGAGTCAACTCAGTAACAGCCTCTCTGTTACTACAATTGTAAGGCTGCAACGATGCATTGACCCAACTCGACACCCCACTTCCCTCCCCCGTTTAGGCGAGAGGCATTGTGACTTACTATTGGCTGTACTGCTAATCTTGGCAAGTACTTAAAAAAATTCGATTATATTATCATGAAGATCTTCACATTGCATGCACAGTCTACCTTTTGCATCCTAATGATATATCAACTCCTTGATTTCCATTCCAATTTGTTTTCAGGTTCTAACTAACACCTTGAATCCTGCTTGGAATCAAACGTTTGATTTTGTCGTTGAAGATGGTCTACATGATCTACTGATGGTGGAGATATGGGACCATGACACTTTTGGGAAGGTAAATTTTTTAAACTAATTATTATTCTGCTTATGCCTGCTCCAGTGAGGGCGCGTGAACAGATATGTTCTCATAAGATGGTTATAACAGTGCGCGCTTGAGGCCACAATAGGCAGGGTACATTAGATGTTTTTGTATGTTTTGACGAGTTTCATTCGCATGAGAATGCTAACCATAATGCTCCCTCGTTCCACTCTTGTCTTTGTTTCAGGATAAACTAGGGAGCTGCATAATGACACTCACTAGAGTTATAGTAGAAGGGGAAATAAAAGACACCTTCCCTCTCAACAGAGCAAAGTCCGGCACGCTAGATTTACACCTGAAGTGGACGCCGCAGGTAATCAATCGCCAATGATGAATGCGGAAAAAGTCACCCGTCGAAAGAGGACAGCGTTGTAACTTGTAACTTGCAAGTTATATTTTGGAAGCTCTCCAGTTATTGTAGCAAATAGATGAGATACTCTGTAACTATGCTGAGTACAACCCTATTGGGAGGTTAAATGAGTTGAGTTCCTTAAGATTTGTTTACAGGATAAAAAACAATTGACTTCACAAATTAAAATAACTAACATATATAAACCATTAATTATATACCTACAAAATAAGAAATCTATTTTAAAGATATTACACCTTCAGATGTATCCGGCACAAAAAATAATGCATGAGAATTATGATTCGTTTTAATTGGGGGGAGCCTAGAGGAATCCAGGTGAAATATATTATTTATCTCGTTTGGAACCCAAAAAACTTACCCAGATTAATATAAGTGAATTTGGGTTAATGGCGAAAGCACGGTGGTGGTTGGTGGTGTAGAAGTTTTGAGTTTAAGTTAGCCTTAATTAGGGTTAATTGTTTTGGATATCACTTTAAAAAATGTAACTTTGATCACTGACTTAGCTATGTTTAAAATTGTCTATTTCCATCATGCCTCAATTTGTGTTGTCTAAACTTCTTCTCTGATTCTTTTTGTCATCATTTTTCTCGAGCTCTATACGATCAGTGTGCCAATTTGGATCACTTACATTCATGTTATGCTTCCTATTGATTACTTATGTTTTAAAACAGTCCTAGTTGATCAATTATGTTTCTTAATGTGTATCAGTTGATGCTTTCGAGTTTCGTCCAATCTTTTTTCAAGAAATCTTAAGTGTGAAATGACTAAATTGCCTACAATAAGTGTCAAGTGATATCCACATGAGACCTAATTAACATCAACTTAAGTGCAAAATTAGACGGTTACCCAATTGAGCTCCCAGACATGCTCGATGAGCTAGCTCGAGGTTCGGCTCCACTGAATTGAGCTGAACGAGCTTCTCGATTTAACTAGATCGGTTTAATTTATACCCGATCAAGTCGAGCGACCTTCTCGGTTTAGCACCAATTAGCGCTTACATGTTGAATTCTAATAATTGTATTTTTCACGAGTGAAGTCTTATAATACTCACTATTTATAAGTGTGGTAATTGAGAAGTTTCGATTAAGTACAAAATAGGGATAATACTACTTTCGAAGTTTCGATCCTAAAAAAACACTAATTATGATGTGTGTATATAGTGATTCTCAACGAAAAGCATAGAATTCCTCACTCTCCAAAACAATGGCTTCAAGACAGATCCGTTTCGCGCTGACCTTCTTCTTCCTTCTCACCTCTCTTTCATCTCTTCTCTCTTCAGCCTTCGCCTCCTCTAATACGTAAGAGATTTATCCATTTATCTCTTTTTACTAAATATTTTTTTTATATAATTTGGTAGATTTTACTGAATAATATATCAAAATCTACTTCAATTTATATATAAAAATTTATTGCTTTTTGCAGTGTCGCTGATGGGTACACCATAAATGGTCGTGTGAAATTATCAGTCCCAGGTACACCATTTAACTTTATTTATCCAATTTATCAGCTTATATGTAGTTCTTGAATATTGGATTTCTAATTTGATATTGAACATTAAGTTAATTGGATTTAGTCATCGAATTTATCAGATTATAGGTTGTTCGTGGATGTTGGATATGTGATTTGATAGTGATAATTAAGTTGATTGAATTTAATCATCGAATTTATCAGCTTATAGGTTGTTCTTGATGTTGGATTTGTAGTTAGAAATTGAAAAATAAGTTGGTTGATATTAAAGAAACTGATTGGTTATAAAAGTTCCACTTGAAATGGATCGAAACTGTGTTGATTAATCAGTTTGGGCTAAGTAGATTCAAATTTGGTGGTGCCATGAAAAAAGATCAATTTTTAGGTCAACTATACTTTGGAAATTAGTAAATTTGGTTCAGCGTTCAGGACGTGTGGTCCAAGTTCTTGAAATTGATAAAAAAAAAGAAACTACTCAACTATCAATTTGGGCTAAACAGATATTACTTTGGGGTATACCATGATAAAAAGATCAGTTTTTTAGGGGCCAGAGTGGCTTGGAATCCCGGTTTTGTACTTGGAAATTCAGGAATGCAACAGAGTGTTTTATAAATGTTATCCCTGTACTAGCTATTTAGAGATTGTCATGCTATAATGATATTGGTGTAGTAAGATAATGCTAAAATAGTCACTTTTGTGTAGACTCTGTAGTAGCTTCCGATTCCCTTTAATGTCTGAGAGCAGTCCACGGTTCACTGTCCACCCTTGAATCCATAATGCAGTGAGCTGAGAAATGAGTATTCGTAAATGTTACTCCTAATAGAATGAATGGTTGAAGTCGTAAGGATTTATTTTTTACTGTAGTTCCCTTTCGATGACAGTTCATATCAAAATTTAGTTTTGCTTGAAAATTCAGAAAGATCCCTTTAAGCTGGCCTATGACATCAATAAAACTAGAAAGATATCAGTTGTTTATGATTTTCCGCTACTGTCAATACTTCAGAAAATTACCTTCAAAACATATCACAACTTGGATGAGTTCAATCTCATTGCAAGAGTAGTAATGAACAAGGGTGAAGTACTGCAATTTTGTTTGGAAGTTGAAATGTAGAATGCCGTAGCTACTCTTTTACGTTGTGCCCTTCTGGAAAATGTTTTAGCTGTTTCCACCATGGGTGTCAGTAAGAAGACATAACTAATGTTTCACCCTAGTTAGTTTCAACCACTTGTTTCAACAAAGGTGATTATGTCCCAAGGCGAAATCTATATGAATGGAGACTACGATTTTGAAGGATGTTTTGTTTCATAGATAATGTGGTATATATGATTTCAGATTATATATGTTTAGCACTTTACCTTAGCTTATTATTCTACTAACCAGTTCTTTCGCTGACGATGTTAGTGCACTGGGTCAGCTAGTACTGTTATAATTATTTTGCTTCTGATTCAATATGCTAATGCACTTACACCGTTTGTACTTTTGTTCAGGTATGAACTCACATGGGTTTGTTCTTCCAGCCAGAACAACAAATGTAAAGGTCATACTAAATGGAGGACAAAGAACCACTTTCCTCAGACCTGATGGATATTTTTCATTGTATCCTAATTATTTTTATTTCTTCTCAGTAATTTCTCTTGGTTGCTTTGCCCCTCCCATCTTCATAACATACAAGTACACCCAAAGGAGTATAATCAACATTATTTGCCTACAATTTAGTGTTTACATTCTTTGTATATGTATGTTTTACAATTAGGTCATTCAAATGCATGAGTTTGAGGCCTGTTACTATAAATTATGTTGGTGAGACCTAATTCCTCCAACGTTACCCCATACAAGTAATTAATTGAGTGTTTTGCCACTACACCAACTCCATTCACCTGATTATCATGTTGTTGTGAGTTTGTTATTTGAGGTTTGAGATTGTTACGTTAATATTAGACTTCTATTTGTCCACTTATGATAATTTTCCATTTTGCTAGGTTGTGTTTCTTGTCAATAAATCTTCTAAATTTTCGATAATTTGAGGTTCTTAACTCATTTGCTTACAGCCAAAATGTACCAGCAGGAACTCATCTCATTGAAGTGTCTGCTTTGGGCTTTTTCTTTTCTCCTGTGGGTCCCGGTTCCTCACTTCTCCGTCCTTAACAGTTAGCTACATTTAATCAGGTCTCGTTTACCCATTTCAGTTTTTATGTCCAGGTCCGAGTTGATGTTAGTGCCAGAAATCCTGGTAAAGTTCAGGCAGCTCTAACAGAGAACCGGAAAGGTCTTAATGAGCTGGTACTGGAGCCTTTGAGAGAAGAGCAGTACTATGAGGTTACACTAATTTAACATTTGTAAAACTTTTCTGTATCCTTGTTGGAAGTGATAGCTAATTAAATCCACTCTTCGTCACTTTTGTTGTTCAAAGCTATAACTGATTAAACCCGATCTTCATCCTACTCTTTTTACAGATTAAAGAACCCTTCTCGCCAATGTCGTTTCTGAAGAGTCCAATGGGTCTGATGGTTGGGTTTATGCTCATTGTGATGTTTGTGATGCCGAAACTAGTTGAGAATATGGGTAAGTATGACAAAAATATATTCATATATTCCTTCACTATTTCTTACCCTCTTGGTCCTTTCTTAGATATTGTCTGGCACATGTATGTCAGGCGGTACCTCAATATGTCTTCGAATAAATTTTGTATTTTGGAATCTGAAGATTGTTCTCATCAACATTTCTGAGAATAATCTCAAGTGCACTATCCATGTACTTAAGATTTTAACTGTCTAGCTTGATGTCGCTCTTTTTGTATTTCATTACATGATTTGGTTGTGGAAAGCAGTTAACATCACAATCATTCGTGCTAATGTTGTGTCTTGTGATGCAGATCCCGAGGAAATTAGGCGAGCACAAGAGGAAATGAGAAGCCAAGGGGTCCCAACACTTTCCAGCTTGTTACCCGCAGCTCAGAGGTGAGATCTTAGATAGGCTAAACCTCGTGATATCAGCAACAATGATTTCCACACAGAGTATTTGCATATCTTGTGAAACTGTGGTGATATGGAAGAATGGAAGATAGATATCTTGGCTTCTTGGTAGCATTATTTGGAATCTTGTTTTTATAATCTCTTCAGTGCACGTTTAGTTATACTATAAACTTTGCTCCTAAAGTTAGTTGAATCAACTTTGATGGTATACTAATGAGGTTCATTTGATTTAGGTTTGTATACTTGTATTTGGTATTGAATTTTCTCAATTTAAATCTAATTATTATTCAACACATTATCAAAAGCTAGAAAATCTTTAATGTAGCTCTTTTTTGCATAACATAGCGCTCCATCCATATGAAAATACTAATATATCCCATCTTTTTCTCTATCTTCTTATTCTCTTAGGCACCAACCCCACCATCACCACCACCACCGAACACCTCCTATCAAAACCCCACCCCACCAAATACCATTTCACCACCACCACCACCAACGAACACCTCCTATCAAAACCCCACCCCACCAAATACCATTTCACCAACAACACAACCATGATACTACCAATCACCATCACCACCACAAGCTACACCCTGTCAAAAAACCACGGCTGCCCTCCCCTTCTCTTGAAAAATGACCGTGACCTACTCCCTCCTCGCCTGCCTTGAAAACATCAGTAGGCACCCTCTCCTTGCTCGGATCTTCTGCCCCCCCCCCCCCCACCCACACACACACTGTAGTGGTGGTTGGTAGTATTTCTAGGTTCTAATGATTGATGGAATAGTGTTTGGTGGGATATGGTTTTGGTCTTTTGGATTGGGGATATTTGGTGATTGTAGTTAGTGGGATGGTGGGGTGAATAAAGGAAGAAGAAAAGATGAGGGCATATTGGTAATATCGTATGAGTGGAGGTGCTATGTACAAAAAAAAGTAAGGATGCAAAAAATTAAATATTGACACCATAGGCTGCCAATTGCGAAATTTCTCAATATATGATAGATATGCACTAAGTCGCTACTGTAATTCGCAAGAAAACATAAAATCAATCCTTACTTTGATGAGATAGCTTCAACTCGCACATAATTGTATTTCAAAATTGCAAAACTTTAAACCTTCTGTTCAATGGCAACATTTCAATTTTTTTTAACATAGCCCTAAATCGGCATGGTGAATACTGAATACGTTCTACAATACATCAGATAATGGTAATTCACTGCTCCCCCGGAAGAGATTTGATAATGTCAGAATCACCTGCAAGGATTGATAAATCACATATCAGAACCTTCGGCTCCAAACTGATAAAAATAAGACTAAGGAAAATATAGAATGCCCAAATACCTGGATCGACAATGCTGAGGCATGACACGCGGAAGTATTTCCCGCAGGCTGTACCTAGATCAACATTGTCTGGAGCAGAGATAGATGGACGGGGTTAAGTTATCAATCAAAAGACGAAAGGTTTCAGATAGAAAGAAATGGAACTACGATTATGGGAAAGACAATGAAGAAAAATTCAATGACATTTTCATGCTTTATACTTTATAGGTTATATTCGACTTTTAGTTGTCCAGAAAAAATGTTTGAGCTCTTAATTGATCTTGAATCTTGATTCTTTTGTAATTATACAAGAGAAGCAACCATCTTGTACTATAAGTAACCTATTAAGTGAAACAGTATTTTCGTTGAAATTCTAACAAAACATCAAACTACAAAATCAAACTTCATCGAAGTACAATCACGGTAATCATAAAAGTGAACTTCAACTTCATGACCGTGAGTACCACCTAATTCTATCTCATTCAATGCTGGAGGTGTTCTTAATCCACATTTAAACAGAAACAAACACTATTCTTTATTACCAAACAAGACAGAAATTCTAGTATCAAGAACTGTAACTAACCATATAAACATGCCAAACTGTTTAAATTTGCAGCACTATATTATAAATTACCAAACTGTAAATTATTATCATCATATGCTAACCAACTAATAAATAGGTATCCATGAATCAACACACTAATTCAACACTTCACATTATTAACCTAGTTACTACATTGAGATCTCCTTAACCAACTAAGACCCTAAGTTAAACTACCTTAACCAATTTAGTCTCAAAAGCAGGCGAAACATTGTATTTATATCAACCAAGGGTGTATATAACAACAAACACTTACTTCCATTGTAGTGGTGTACTCCAATCTTAGCAAGCATAGCATAGTACTCAATCTCAGACTTCCTCAAAGGTGGGCAATTGTTAGAAATCAGAATCAACTTACCTGCCCCATAATTTTCATAATTAAAATAGTCAACAAACATAGCAAATATTGTGGGTGGATAGTAAGCAACCTTACCCCTGTGGAGGCAGTGAGGTCGTTTCTGAATCGACTTAAGAATGCAAACACTACCTACTACTATCTCCAATTCATTTTGATAGTCCTTTTCGTTTAGTTATAATATGTAAAACTTATAACAAAAAAATAATGTGAAAACATTTTTGAAGGAGTCCAATCATATCAACTTTTATAGTGACTAGATCAAGGAACATAAACTAATTGATGATCCAAGATTCACACTGAACACGAAACCATCAATAAAATGAATTGGAGAGAGTTCTTCATAATAGATTAAAAGTGTAACTACTAACTAGTGTAATGAGCCATTTCGATAACTCCATATCGAACAAATCGTATTAAAAATATGTACCCTTAGAGTTCCTGAGGGTTTTGAGGACTGTTTTGTAACCAAGAGTGTACTTTCCACTCTTCATCACCAATGCCAACCTGTTGTTGATGCTTTCATGTGTCTTCTTCTGCAATTCATTAATAAAAATTATAACTTTAGTAAATGTCTTGATAAATTATGCTCCCTCTAATCCCACAAAATTGTCCAGATTTGATATACTAGCAAACATTGTAGACCTTACTTTGATTTGGAATCATAATAATAATGATAAATTGCTTTAAGAACACAAGCATTTTATATATTTTTCATCAAATGTTATACACCACATATACAAAAAAACCACCTACATCCCTAAGAGATCATCTAGTTCATTTTCAATGATTAAAAAGTAGCAAAACTTGTAACCTTAATTGATACATTTATATTAGATTTGAATCACAATTACTAAGTTAATAGTAAATTACATTAAAAATACTAACTTTTTCTATATTCTTTCAAGCTAACACTATGAATTATCTTAAAAAATTATTTGAGTTCAAATTGAAAAAATCAACCATCAAAATTCGACAATCTTTTTGGGACAGAGAGAGCAAGTAAACTAACTATAGGTTAAGATAAGATAGTGAAACAGTACAGTCTTCTTGCCGGTGGTGACCATTTTGTCCAGAAATTGGGGGATGCGGCGGCGGATAGTCGGCGGGCGGGGGCGTGGGGGGGGGGGGGGGGGGGAGGGGATTGTTAGGGTTTGGTGTGTGTTTTAGGTGTAAATGTAGGAGAAATTTGTTTTATAACTTGATTTGGGTCGACTTGGAGCGGGTACTAAATTACATGGAGGGTAATCGAGTACTATTCCACTAACATTATAATCGGTTTCAAGTCAAGCTTTTTTTCAAATTTTTCGATCTTAATAACGAGTTACTCGATCCATTCACATCATTAGCTAAGTAGATATAAAGTTAGTCACATATTGGTAAATTAAATTGTACTTTAATATGTGTATTGATAAAAATATTAAAATGGAAGACATATAACATACATATTTAGGAGTATAATTCATCATTTTTATTCTTATTTATGTAAATAATATTGCACAATAAGACTTAATATATGCTTGATTAATTGTAATTAATTATATTATAATTTTTTAGTATTTGATTAAATATTGATTTTATTTATATATGCAATTATTTATTAATATATTGTATTTTAATGATCACAATCAGAAAACTAATCAAAAACAAATTAAGTCTAAATAATTTATTTTGGTTTTGTGCAAATTAATAGAATTTATCGCTTTATAAAAAAAAAATCTTCAAATCAAAATCTATTTATCTTTTGAAGTTTTACTTAAGTCTAATAATAGCAAAAGGTAATTTGCTTTTATATTTGAAAAACTATTTTACATTATTTTTTACTCCCTCCATTTCGATTCAATATATATGACATTTTTGTTTTTGCATATCGAACTTTGACCGTCGATTATTTGTTTATCTTTAGTTCAAAAAAATATAAAATTTGTATATATAAACTTGTATTGAAGAGGATTTTCATAAATGTAATTCTTTAAAATTACTATGTTGTAATTTAATTAGTTTTACGAATTAAAATTAGCGAGAAAAAATAAAAAAGTCTTATGTTATGAAATAGAGTGGGCTAGAGTTTACGCATAGGATGAAATATCACTAAAACTGAAATATGGTTTTGTTTGATGGCTTTGATGATTATGAACTAAATTCATTAGTTAAGATCCTTGTGTAGGTGTGTCTCAAAATGTTAAGAGCTGTGGATAACAATGTATGAGGTACCACTACAGATCAAGAAAAATAAAGCATTTGGTTGTTTACAGACATCTTTTGCCTAACATCCATAAACAGAGTAGAAGAAAGGTATGAACGACCAAATAGTTTCGCCTCTTCAGGGCAGCGTTCGACTCTTCTAATGAGCAAATATTGTATATTGCTTTATAACCTATAAAAAAGCTAAGTAACACAATAAGCCATTTTTGCTCAGTCAAGACGACGAAGTAGATACTCCACTTCAACAAGTTTGGTTAAAGGCATCACCCAATCTGCGTACAGCTGAGAGACAACTGAAGGATCAATCTTGTACTTGTCTTCTTTGATATTAATGGTATCGTCAAGGGTCACTTCTTGAGCGAATACCATCGTCTTTTTCTCCACCCTTTTCTTTACCATCTCTTCCACAGCCTCAAATGTAAGCAACTTCATTAAAGCCTCCCTATCCTAAATTGTTCAATCAAAAGCATTGTGTCAATAACCAACAACTCAACAAGGAACTTCTCGGGTTCTTATTCGGATGACATGTCCTGTCTACGTGGTCGTGGGATAAGGGTCGCGAGATTATTGTTTCTTATTTGTTTGAAAACTTATACTCCCTATTAAATAGGAAAGGAACATTGATTCATTCATACCACCTAAATTGAAATATCTAATTGACATTGAAAATAAATGTTGTCCACTCTTTACCACACAAATTTTCAACATAAAAAACTAGCAGATGGTATGTCCTGTCCATACCTTCGCAAGAATTGCTGGTGTATAATCTTGTGGGGCATCGATAAATTTAACCTCGGCTACAAACTTTCCGTAGTGAATTCTTCTCGACAGTGCCTAAATCAACGCAAAGTTAAACTTACTCAGACACGCAATCACTACTCGTAGAGTGCCCACCTAAATTATTATATTCGTGTTATACTGATCTTCGCAAATGTTACCTGCAAACATTGTAGATCACAGCTTGCAAGGCTTGCATAGTCACGGTCATCACCTTGAGTAGAAAACTGAGGAAGTAATTTGTTAAGGTACATACTCCATATATCTTTATTTATGTTAATGGAATCTCCTGCAGGATGCAAAACCTGTAACAAAAACCAATAATGGTAATTAATTAAATCAAATTGGTTCTATTTCATATGTCCCAAAATGTATGTCTTGTTTAGAATATTACCGGTGGAGGTTGCGGCAAAGTCAGCTCAGGCTTCACAATAGCCTCCGGGAAGAAAGGATTCTCTTCCTCGGATTCATATCTACCCACCTGAAATTCAGAAAAATACGCTATTTATTTTATAAATTTATATTAAAAGATTCGTAAGCGTAGGTGTTACACTTATATAGTTATTATATGGACAGGATCTTCGACCTCCTTTTTCTCTCATATCAAGCCTCGTTATTTGATGATTTCGTCATAACTAATACTAACAACAATTAAATATGTAGGCACATTAGATGCTTGTAAATCAAGGCCAACAACTACGTACTAACTATTAACAAACAAGTCAACCACAATTGCGTCAATTGTATAGGAAAAGTATACACAAAATAAATAAAAAATGCCTGTTCATAATCCCAACAACTATTCAAAGCCGATTGTTTTAGTTGATAATAACGTCATTTGGTATCTCGTGTTTTATAATGTTATACAAAACGTAACGATAATATTAAGATTTTAGTATCATATTAGTCGACTAATGCACGTTGGGTACGTTTTTATGGACACCATCAACTCTTTATATGATATCAGAGTCAGGTCGGATTTAAATGTAGTTCGAGTGAACCGGATTACACGGAACTAAAGAAAGAGGGCATAGTACCTTGGAATGGAGGTTTTCCGTTTGTTGAACAAAATACTCAAAAACAGAGGAAGAAACCCCTGGAATCTCCAACAAATTGTGATCATATAATTTGGAATTTAAATGATATTTAGCTCTTTCAATGAGGCTAAAGATGATGGTATCTTCTTGTCTAATCAAACTTTGCCTCACTGATTCAAGACTTAATTTGTCATCATTGAGAAAAGCCATTTTGTTCTAAGTTTGGTAATTGGATGAAGATAATGGAGATGGGTAATGAAATTGGTGAGGGTGGAGATATTGATAAGATATATGGGATAGAGATCTCATATGGTTTAAGTAACGTTACGTTTGCGTGCATTTATAGAAGGAGACTTGGAGAGAAGTTTAGATGTTAGGAAAACGAACAAACACGGGATCATATATGGTATGACGTGGCATGTTTGTTTCTTAACAACTTTGGAGGACTTCCGTTTCTATGTTCTGTTTTTTATATTTTGTTTGTTTATACTCGTGTTGCGTTTGGTACGATTCGGAATGGATTTGGAGGTAATTGAACAAATATCGAAAACTAATATCCATGTAAGATGAACTTTGTTGAATTATTTCGTTAATTTGTTTGGTATGTTGTATCAATAGAATAATTTATTTTACATATTTAATATAGATGATAATAAAAATATAGTAATATAAATAAATATTTGATATATTAATAAACTTATATAATAACATTGAGTATTGTATGACATAAGATATTGGCCTTAGCTTCACTTTTTGAAAATAAGTTTGCAAAATTTTTATGTTATTCTCTACATTAAATTTAAATTTAACTAAGATGTAATAATAGTATGACATAAATAAAAATGTTAAATTTGTTAATTTGTCACAAATCATATACTCCCTCCGTCCCTAAAAGATTGTCACATTTTGACTTTTGGTAGTCAATAAAATACAATTTAAAATATAAATATCTATTATTCTTCATGCGAAAAAGTTATAAAAAGTTAATATTTCAAAAATATATATTGAGACGAATCTAACAAGGTCCCACAAGAATATATTATTTCTTTTCGTTTAATGGGAATTTATGATCAAATTTTGTAATGTTTGACTAACAAAAGTCAAAATGTAACAATCTTTTAGGGACGGAGGGAGTATTACAGAGACAAAGAATGAATTGCACAATAACTTGTGCACACACATCTATTTTACTATAATGGAAACAATTACAATACAATATATTGGAAATTACTGTTTGCCTTTTTCCCCTCATTTCATATTCAATTAAATTAGATAAGTGTACGTCTATAATATGGATTGTAATTTCATTACAATTATCCAATATGACCAAAATAGTTAAGCACATATCTCATATGGAGTATCAGCCAATTTCTATTTTTCCTTTATGAATTGTATAAACAAAACCTTTTACCCTCACAATCAACTACAGTATGTAATAACTGAATAACATTATTGAAAACGAGTAACATTACTTAAGAGTTAAGATTTATGTCCCTTTCAATCAAAATCAAATTCAATTCATAAAATGTGAAACCAAGAAAAGATATTAAAGACAGTACTTATGGAAAAAGACAACTGAATAGAAATAAGTGAAATTAATTGAATAAAATAAATTAATAATAAATGAGTGATGTATGAAAGCCCCAGCTTATTCTACCACATACATGTACACGACCCTTCCAAGGAGTCATTTTTAGTTAATTGGCCGTTGACTTTGAAGTCAATAGTCGTCTACATTCATATAAAAAAAAATATTTCAATTGTTCATCACTATTTTCGCATATCGTTATATTTTGATAAAATTATTTTTTAATCTCGTTTTATCAAACTACCAAACCAATCGTGTCTGGAAGTAGTCTACTTCTATAATAATACTATTACGTTTTCTTAAGTTGACCCAAATAATCAAAGACGTATTCATATTTAAAAATTGTATAAACACAACAATTAATTAAACTCATCATCTTTCTTCAAACTCAAACCTTAATTCCCTCAAAATCGAACTTTTCTTTTCAAAACCGAACACTGCAAAAACAAGCTTACGTATACCCAAAATCAAACAAGTCTCATTTAAAAAAAACCAAATAGTACAGTAAAATACTATTAGAATATATTATTTATGTAACCTAGCATAGGCTATACAAATGGTTTAATATATAATAACCTCCCCTTAAATATGTAAAAATAGCTTTAGCTTTAACCATTAAAACAACTGTTAAGTTAATAATTTATAGTTAGTATATAATTTACAATCTGAAAAGATAATTACAAAATCTAAATATATATATGTACAACCTTTTTGTGAGATGTCACGATGATGATCCCACCTTAATATATATCTACACTATATGTAATTGGGGAAGGGGGAAATTAGTTTTTTTTTTTGTGAAGCCCCATGTTCTATATTTCCTAGATTTTAGCTAACCACCCATCACATTCATTTTTTTCACTTTTTTAGATTATACAAAAAATAAGATGAATTTTTTTAATATCTTTTATCATATATAAATATAAATTAAAAAGATCTTCCATTTAATATCCATATTTAGTACTCTTATGTTAATTTGTATTTTTAAAAATTCAACTATATCTTAGATTTTTAGTGAGACATATGAATTTTTTTTCTTTATGTTTTTTGTATGTAATAATATTTTTTTATATATTTTTTATTTTTTTGTGCATGAGCAACGAATAAATAAAATATTAATTTGCACATACATTGACAGTGCATCGATTTTACTAATTTTAATTGTTCATAAAGAATATTTTATCAAGAATTTTGTATAAAAATTAATCTAAAACATATATATCATAAATATGATGAATAAATTTACACAGGCTAGACTGTGTACAAATGGCTAGTAATACATAATCTTCCACGTACAATCAATAAATAGATATTAATATAGCAGTCTCTCAATATTGATTCGGAATCCGCTCTATTCTCTTATTAATCGACCTATTATATACTGTTAATTACAATTCTTGGTGTTGAAGTTGAGTTATGAAAGAGGCAATCTTGCATGAAAACTTCTCCTATAAGCATCACCTTCAAACTCATGATTAGAAGACAATATCTCATTATTTTGATCATCTTCGATCAAAATTAAGAGAATAAGTAATATAGGGTCATAGCTAAAATCCCCAGAACCCCTTCTTTTTCCTACACCTCTATGACTCCTAACTCATCAGGCTCTTACATCTTCTTACAAATTTCTCTTGAATTTCATGATGATGATGATGATGATGATGATTTAAGTTGACCGCGTTGACCTAACATCGTTATTGTTCCAAATTGGATATTGTGATGATTTTTTCCTTACGGAATTTGTTTTATTATTATTATGAAAACAACATGAGATATTTAGTAATTGTGGCTTGCGTCTATATATCTCTAGAAGTTGATGTATTTTCACGTTCCTCCTGCATTTTTACTTCTATATATATATGTGTTTCTTGATTGATTGTTTTTCCAAGGACTTGAAAATTAAATAAATTGATGGCATTATTGAAAGAGAGGGTGGCAATTCTTGAATTAGAACAAAAAAGTAGTTGTTAGATTATGTTGAAAAGAGGAATATGAATTAAACATAATCTAAGTTTTTTTGGGTGTGAGTTAGCTTTTTATGAGAAGAAGGCCAAATTATATGATGAATGGATATGCATGCAAGCATCCTTCATTTTTTATGTTTGTAAACAGTAATTTTATTGCAAGACCGATATTTCAGCTAATAATGCAAACTTTATCATATAATTAGAAAAGGAAGACTCCAATAAATTTGTAAGGGTAACTTAACTTTGACGGCGTCTCTAGGCAGTGGCATTAGATTTTTCGTATATTATCGAATTTCAAAGAGACCCCCATTTTGGAGTTAATTAAATAGTTTAGTGAAAAAGATTTTTTGCTAGTGACCAGAAGGTCCTGAATGACTCACCTCATGGCTAATTTATATAAAAAATACCTTTGTTTTAAAATAAATAAATAACCACGTAAATTTTAACAACTTTTTTACCTTATTGTCTAATGATACAACTAGGGAAGGATGATTTGATATTATAGTGAAAGAAGTGGAGGTTTTAAATCTTGGTTTAGATGTAAGAGGTTAAGGTAATGATAACATATCAAACATCAAAGGAAAATATCAAGATGTAGAAAAATAACTTTTTGATAAAAATTCTATAGGATTTCAAACTCTTTGTGATTGTTATAGCCTAAACTTAGCGTTGTGTGATATAACGCTCATAGTAAAGGTAGGGATTTTTTTAGAATCATACTTTGTACTTACACAATTTCATGCTAACATATGTAGTATTTAAAAGTTAATATAAAAAGCGTGACTATTAAGTCATTTGAGTTGCTCGTTGTGATAGTCATTTGATAGTGTTTGAGATATAAGATTTAAATTGTAGTATATATTTGAGAAGCTTTGCTTGAAGTTGTGGAAACTGATAATGATAACAATCAAGACTAATTTTTTAGAGATAATTAGATACGAAGTGTTGGTTGATGATTTTATTAGCAACAAGATCGTAAAGGTTGTGAGCTCCTACTGGCTACTACAAGAGACGTGACTTGTGTCGGCAAGGATGACTAATTTGGTGGAGTATGTGGATTATTAACCACAAGATCATAAATTTGATATTTTCTATCAAAAAATTATTGACCACCTGGGTGGAGTATGTGGATTATTAACCGCAAGATCATAAGTTCAATATTTCCTATCAAGAAATTGATGACCAACTTAGTAAAGTATGTGGATTATTAACCACAAAATTATAAGTTCGATATTTATTATCAAAAGTTTCTTAATCATGCTTGTAAAACTAGATTTACGGATTTATTAATAAATGATAGAATAGTAACTTCAAACCCTCAAATTTACTGTGTTGATTCGAAAGGTAATTGATCTCATAAACCCGCATAAAACCCCCAAACCTCCTCCCTCTCAAAAAGCTTCGTTTTGTTCGTGCGTCGCTGATAAAATCTGGTTCAAAGGTTGTCTGAAGATTGAGAAGGAAAATGGCAGCTGAAGAGGGACTAGTAATTCAACAATATTTTAATAATCAATTTTGTTTAATTATCATTATCTCTGCTTTCAAGCTAACATAAAAATATATGCAGTTACAAAACGACTTCGTTCCATCACTTCCACTAGAAGATTGTTTGAAGCTAGTTCGAGGCGAGAGAGATGAGCAGCGTTTACTAGGGCTTCTATTGGTGACCAAATTGATCAAAAAAGATGACCAAATTTCAGCTATACGACAAGTTTACGACGCCATTTCGCCTCAATTCATCGTCCGCCTCCTCCGCACTGGTAACAACCTTGTCCCGAAAAGATTGTCCACTTTCATTTTCAATTATCTTCATTGAGATAATTTGTGGATTTAATTGACCCATGAAATTATGATTTTAATCGAATGTATCATGTCTTAATTGACTCACACAAGTTTGATTAGAAGAATCGAAGTGATAAAGTAAGTTGAAACTACTATATTTTGACATATATATTTACAAAATATGACACCACATTATTAAAAAATAGTTCAAATTTTAAAAAGTCAACACATCAAAATTAGAAACAGGGAGTACCAGAATAGGCTAGGAATACTTCATTTAATATATTTTTCAAGAAAATGTTATATCTGAAAATTAACTATGGAGAAGGGAAACTCTTTTGGTTTATGGTTAACAAGTTTTTACTAGCTCCACCTCAAAAGTATTGATTAGTTTGATTTTGTGAGCAACTTTAATGAACTTTGTCCAATTAATTGACTCCCATGTCTTATCAACGTAACAGTAAAGTAACATAAAAATACTTATTTTTGTATTATCGTTTCACCAAATATTTTACAGCGTATACGAAATTATTGACAATCTTTTGGAGATGGGAGTGATTAATATTTATTCTCGTTATCTGTTTCAATTAGAAGTTTGAACTGTTTTATTCATTATCAAAATGATAGGGAGTATATGACAAACATGACTGCTATAATATATAGCTGAAAAATGAGCTAGGACAAGTTTTGTCATATCTCGGGCTAAGATAATGGGAGGATCCATAATGTGAGATTTGTAGCAATTTATGGCTAGATACTCCGAAGTATTTCGATGAATGGCGGTTTTTTGAAATTGTATTTTTCATGTTTCGATTTTAGGTATGGGAAAAGGTGGTGGGATCGAGAACAGGGATGTCTATTTGCAGCTATCAGTTTCCATTTTGGCAGCGTTTTGTAGGGTACCAGAGATTGCAGCTTCAGAAGATATGGTTTCAAAGGTCCCGCTGATATTGGAGATCTTGTCTGAGGAGTATGTACTTTTATTCCTCTTTAGTTACATTATTAGTTGTAGGCTTTTTAGAGGTTGAAATATGACTTCACATATGATTAGATTAGTGAGGGTGTTGGTGGTAAAATGTGGCTAGTAAAAGGGAGCTTAATCATGAATTTAAAATATGTGCTAAACATTGTTCTGCAGCACATGATGCACATTATCCTGTAGAGCTAGTTGTGTTTGGATCATGCATACCCCTTGTTACTTATATGGAAGTTGTTTGTGTGCTTACCAAGTAATATCACATCTGGAGTGTTAAAATTAGGCTAGTTTTGTTTTGAGAGAAGCTTACTCTGAAAAGGTTGTTCCTTCAATCTGCAGTGTTGAGCCATCAGTCGTCGAAGCTTGTTATGAAATCTTAATTTTGGTGTCCACTGCCCGAGAAGATGGAGTTGCTTTATTGTATGAAACCTCTGGGTTTAATGCCATAGCTGCACAGATGTGCAAGCTCTCAGATGGTAAAGTGGCAACAATATGAGATGTTATTGGTAGAAAATTTGGGGGAATTTAATTTAGTTGGATCAGAAATTGAAAATTGATGCATTGTAGGTTCTCAAGTGTCAGAACTTGCCATGAAACTTGTCCAGTTAATGATGACCAAACTTCCAGCAGAAAAGTTTTATGCTGAACATCCATTCCAGCTATCTATGATGGTGAGCCTACATGCTTTGACCCATTTCTGAGTTTTTTACTCTATTCTTTGATAAGGCATGTGCTTATCATGCGATCTTGTAGTTTGATCCGAGTGATGGTGACAGTTTTATCTTTGTTGTTGAAGGTGGTTGCATTAGCAAAAATGTTCGCTGAGCTTCACACAGCCATAAAATTTGAAGCACTCCGCTTACTCTATGCCATTCTGTCATCAAAATACTCAGTATGGATATTTTATTAACTATTTTTTGCTAATGTTGAGAATAGTTTATAAGTAGTTCTTTTCTTTGTTCGAAGTTCTTACTATATTGATTACATGCCTTGCTGTTATGACTGCTTTGGAGCTAAGAAAATATCTTTATATAAGATTTCAATTAGAAAATATGTGTACGCTAAACTAGATGAGATCAGCTCTGAATTCAACCTTTACAATTCAAGATTTTAATCTGAGGCAACATCCATGAACATTTCGTTTTTGAAATGTCATGTTATTTTAATAGACCATTGTGTGTTATGTCATCCTAATATGCTACTTCTACTTGTCCTGAAGAATAATAGCTTATGTTGACTTATTAAAATTATTTACAGGCACCTGTTCATTCTGCTCTCAGATCAAAGACGGATGATGCCTGGACCACTAATATGCGTGTTGGAATTGTGGCTATTTTGCAGAATCGAGCTGGTATGTCTTTTAAAATGTATTGCCTCCTTTTACTTATGAATGTAATTTTCATTTTCCGAATCCCAGAATGATTTTTTCTTTTGAATAAACGTAACAAATTAACAAGGAGGGATAATTGACAACTCGAAATAAATTCAGATGTCCAAAACTTGGAGCAATTCCATATCCTGGGTGCTATGGCATGTATAATCATAAGCTCATTACATATCTGTATTTCTCATGGTGTTTATCTCATTTTTTTTTCTTCCACCCTTCCCTTTAATACTGTTTTCATTCCTTGAAAGAGAGAGTTGTGGATTACAACTGGAAATGAAGCTCAGTGAGTGAGAGAGAGAGAGTGTGTGTGGGGGTGGGTGGGGGGGCTTGCAACCTACGTTCCTGGGGAGTGAAGGGAGTCACAATTTTACTGAATTCATCCTGCATTTTATTGATTAATGCACTAATTATGGCCTTCTTATATGTAAATATCAGTTAGTACATCTGTTGCTTGTTTCATTATGATAAATTTATTCTGTATCTATAAGGAGTTGCTTCCATTGTCATTGTCTGCAGCTCCAGATGATAAACTGAAGGCACTTGTTTTAGCGGAATGTGTCTTGACCATTGTTGGTGAATTGTGGCTCACTGGGGGCACAAATTTACCTGGTGCCCCTGATGACACTATTCCTGCTGACAGGTGACTGTGGTACATTATTACTGAATTCAAAGTTTTAATGGATTGGTGCTCCCGTATTATTGACAAGATCCTCACACTTGTGGAAGTCACAGTTGACTTACTGAGTTTTCCCCTTTTCAGGTGTATACTGGTTGTGTTAGAGTCATCTAGGGTTGAAATTGCCGTTCTTCTTAATGAACTAGCACATTTCAGAGATGAATCTTCCAAGGGTTCTTCTTCAAGCAGTGACATTATCTTCCAGAAACAAAGGGATCTTGGCATCACATTTTCATTGGTCGAGAAGATAATAAAACTTCTTGCGGAACTCAGTGAAGATGAAGGTATTTGGGTTTAAAATTGTTATCTATTGCTGTTTCTCTCAGTGACTTACCGAGTGTTCCCCTTTGCGTTGCCATTTGGGGATTCATTCGTGAGATAACATGGGAAACAAGGACTCTACTTTCTGAAAATTCTAAGATACCCTTACCCCCATCTTCACAGTTGTTAAAATTAGGAGAAGAACTTACTATATGATGAGTTAGGCACCAAGGCTATTGATCATCTAATGGAATAATGTTGTCCCTGCAATGTACACTAATGCCCAACTATTCTGAGTTCTGATTCTACTGGGCCTAAAGCTACCACTTACTGGTAGTTTTCCTCAAATAATTGATTGTGTTCACCAATTAACACTGCATCAATGCTTACCCAGATTCAAATTCCATCATGAGTGAAAGCACATTGATGAAGATTATCAAGCAATTAAATGAGACTGTCAATGTAGTTCTTGAGTATCTACAAGATGCAAAGGTACTACCCTTCAATTTTCTTTTATTAGTATTTATCTGTTATCACATATAATAACTATGTAAAAACTGAAAAGGTGCTTATCAGAGCTCAACATATGGACGGGGTAATGTCCCATCTTTCTGCTTGCGATCATCAGCATCTGTCACGTGCAGTTTTCCCTTGACATAGTTCCTAGTACAATTTATATGATGAACCATTTGGGCTTTTAATTGTGGAACTCCTTATGAATATGTATTGGGATTGGCATTCTCTATTGCCTATTGAATAGCTTTGCTTTTCTGAGAGAAAAGTCAAATCACCAAAGTCGTATGTTCTTTTTGAGTTGCATATTGGCCATCCTGATGTCTCCATGTTAATTTTGTGTGTTATGTTCTCTCTACTGTGTTCAGGTCTTCATTGTTATTAGCATCTTGTAGTTTCTTCCTTTTGAAGAGGAGGAAAGGGAGGGGAGTTGATGTAATGGAAAGTACCTGAGTATCAATCTTACTTTCTTTTTATACTTCCTCCATTTGGATTTGAATGGTCTACGTGTTCCCAAAAGTGCTACTACACCATAAGTATAGAGTTAAATGAGAGTGTTGAAAATCACATATGGGGCAAGAATGGAAGGTGGAAAATCTATAATAATACATTAGTATAGAAGGGTTAATGTGGTGATGTTGTTAGCAACGGAGATAGGCCATTATTTTTGCACAAACTATTTTAGTAAGTAAACCATTCCAATAAAAATGGAAGGAATACTAAACAAGTTGGTGCCAGATAATTAAGGTGCAGATGTAAACATTTCCAACTAAACCTGGGAACAACGGGAAATTGTGGGGTTGATCTAGTTAGCTATATTATCGCCGTCCATTATATGTGGTTTGTACTTATGTCTCTGTTTTTATCTGTCTGATAAGTTTTCGTTATAAAGTGATATTGGCAGTTTAAATAACAATGAAACCTCTATAATCTCTAATGAGATGAATTGACATAAGAATTGAATATATTGAATCAACATTATGGACTGCAATTCTCCTGCTTTTCTTGTATTTAAGAGTTGGAACATTGTGTAGGAACATGGGGCGAGAAAAGGAGATGACCTTCTAGCCTCAGTTCGACTAGTCGGAAGGTACAGTTCATGTTCCTGTTTTTTTTCTAAAACTGCATCCACCATTCGTCCCTCTTGTGACACTGTATACAAGAGAAAGGATGGTTTGGAAGGTCCTCTCTCTCCTGTTGTTATCTCTCCTTTCTCTGATTTGTAATAAAATGAACCTACCTTAGAGACATTCATTGCACACCACTTACTCCTGTCTTCATACCTCATATTAGGAGACACAAGAATGTATGGATTGGTCCTTTTGTCCTTTTTGTCATCACATTTGCTTGCTTGATTCTCGGAAGACTACAAGTCTGATTGCACATAAACTTAAATATAGAGGACTGGTTTTTGTAACTCCAAGAGAAATGAACATAGAACAATGAACATATACTGAAAAGGAGCGAACATTGAATGGTCTAGTGATTAAGAGGCCTTCTAGTGACTTAGAGGTTCTGGGATCTCATTTTAAGGCGAGGTGAATGGGGCCATTTTGTTTTTTTCTTAAAAACACACACACTGAAGGGCGAGAAGACCAGAATATTCTCTTTGCTAACGAATTTTAGTTCAGTAAATAAGTGTAAGTATAGTCTAATTACCAAAAAATTTATTGCATAAACTATCTCCCTGAATGTTGGACATATGTACATGTATGTGAATTGATATGTGTTACTGTTCCAGCTACCTTTCACAGAATCCTAAAGCATCTGAGGAGAAGGTCAAGGAACTGCTGAGTTACATGCTTTCAGTTGAAGGGACGGATGAACCTAGGTCCAAATACTTCTCTAAGTTTTCATTAATAAAGTCATTCCATTTGATTCTTGACTTAAATGGATTATGGATAATTGCAGGCCTTTCCATACTGTATACTTTCTGCTACCCATGTTTTGTCAGATAACAATGAGCACTGATGGATGCAGAACTTTATCTTCTGCTGAGGCGCTTGATTCTGTGCGTATATAGTTGAAATGGAAGTTTCAGTAGTTTGTTCTTGTTTGACTGCAGTCCTTCCTAGAAATGCTGATTCGATGACATTTATATAAATGTCTTTTATGTATAAATTGTACCTTCATATTATTTTTTGTAAAAGATTGTAGAACACTGATTTGTGGAGATTATATATGCAGGTTGTTAATTGTCTCATTTCTATGATTACTACTAGTAATGGTAAAACTGATGAATCGACTGCCATATTTCTGGCGTGCGATACGATTCTCAATCTTCTAACAAAGGTATATATGCTCAATATGTGCATAGTACCAATCATTATTATTTCCGGTTGTAATGTCTCATCCATATGTTTTATTTTGATCTGCATAGACGGGACAACTTCAGATTTCATTGGATACTTCCGCCCTCATCAAACTCTTGAGAGTACTGACACTTTGGGCAGGTATTCCACAATCCTTCTACTGAAACACTGATGTTCATCCTTGATTTTGTTAAATGGGAGACGATCAATGTTACCTTTATCCTAATGTTCATAATTTAATCGAGTATGTCTATCAAATTCTTCCTGTCATTTCTTGCTGATGCTGACATGTCTAATGCCTTCAAACTTCCCTCTTAATTCGAGATGAGTAGTTAATTTCTTAAATCAGCTTTCATGTATTTATTATACCTTACTTTAACACGCTAATTTAAGTATACACTAAAGAGCAAATAAATTTGGATGTGATTGCCTTGTTTAACTAAGGCAGACTAGTGAATTTCTCCATCTATTTGTTACGAAGAATGAAATCATATTTTATGTGAATTATGACAATCAGCTACTTACAAAGTTAGGAAAGTAATAACCACCACTTGAGGTGGTAGGAGTAGGAGTGTTACCAAGGGGAAAATTTTGAAAGAGGGATTTGGTTTTTAGAAGCTAACTTTGTGCCGCGTCTACATTCAAAACAAAATTTATTGGACACTCTCTTCTATATACTTCAGAGGTTGTAGATGATCCATCTGTTTTGATGATGGCGTCAAGTATATGCTCCTTGATACTTGATTCAACCTCAGAGGAGGCTCTTCTACACAATCCAAACTTTGACAATCATGATCTTATCAGCCTGGCTTTGCTCATCAAGAAAAGTGTTTCTCTATGTGGCCAGGTAAATTTTATGTTTCTCCTCACTCTAGTGTCCTACATATTGATAGTCTTGGCCCGTGCTGCTTGTTGTATATCACTCCCACCCCCTTCCTGTATGTATGTACTTTTGATGTACATTGACTTCAAGGGCAGCATGTTTATCTAATAAGTCTTTGTGACCCGTTCCTGCTATTTATGATCAAATAATAGTTCAACCCTTTCTAAATTGTATTTAAGGTATTTGCGCGGCCTATAGTGTGAATTAAGATATTCAATACGTTTTACTCTCTTTACAATTTGTTAAGTTCATCATCAACATTGGGCTTTTTATCCACTGTTAGGATTTTCCTGAGTTGGGGTATAATCTTTGGGGAGCCTCTTAATGTTCATTCTTCACTTTCTTTCTCCCCCCCTGCATCTTTCCCACTTTGAAACAAAATAAAGATGCTAGTTAGGTGCTCTTTTACCAATCAGACAATGTGATGTTTTCCTGTGTTAAGTGTCTTGGGGGGATGTCAAGTCACTTTGTCCAACATTATTTTCTCTTATTTTTTTAAGATTGTGGTTTAACCGGGTTATTTGATATGATGGCAAGCACTCTATGAACTTTTTTACCTACCTGTATAAAAGCTACATGGTTTCTCCCGATTTTTGTTGCGGATACAAACAGAACCCAGCATTTAACTCTGCAGTATCTTTTTTTGACATGTATCATGTGCCATATTATTTATGTCAATCGTAGCCTTTAACCGTTGAGCGTTATTCAGGATGTCATGTGTGAGGATGCTCAGCAACAAGCAGATCTCCATGACATTATTGTTTCAGGTATACTTTCAAAATCCAACCATGCAAGAACTATAGTATTAATACTTCTACTATCCAAATGGGTATATGATAATTATGCATCTAAGAAACTGAATATTTCCGACCTCATTGCAGCTTATTCACGTTGGGCTGATCGTTTCCCCCAACTTAAGGCCGCGATTGAGAGATAAATCGACAATAAGAGATTCTATATGTATGATACTTGTGAATATGTAAGCCAACCAGATGAGCGGTAGTATCTGCAATATGTATTTAGAATTCAGTTTTGGCCTAAGTAAGCTGTTTTTGTGCGCTGTGGGACAACGACATTTTGCTAATATACTTTCTTCGAAGTTGTATTTTTAGGCTTAAGTTCCATTTCCTGAACTTTGCTCATTTGATCAATTTGTTCCCTAAAGTTTTAAAATCGACCAGTTTGCCCCTTGAACTACGCGAAACAGTCATTGTGGGAATTCTGTCCAAAATTGCAATTAGAGTTAACCGTAAAAGTCATATCCCATGCGCATAACAACATTTTTCACCTGACATTAGCCAAGAGAAGCTTGAGTTTCGCTTCTGTTTATGACAAATTTTTGCTTCCAATTGGTTTTTTTGTACTTTATCTAGTCGATTCATAGTTAACACTCCAAAAAAAGTCCTTCAGTCATATCAACTAAGAGAACCTTGAATTTCCCTTCTGTTGACATCACGAATTCACGATTTACTATCAATTAGTGTTCCCCTCAGATACACAAAGTTCGGTTTCTAGATTCTATATTTTCGGACATACAAGGTGATTTTAAGCATGAACTAATGTTTATTTTCATCAAAGATTTTATCCCATGCACGAATATTGTAATTACTAGTCATCAGCTTAAATCTTTTTATATTTTATAAAGTTTCGCCTATTTAAGTATTTACATGCCATGTATGCATGTTTGTAATATGTATGAATCGTTGTTTTAATGATATTAAATGAATTATAAAAAGAAAACATTTTCGAAGTAATTTGAAGGTATTAGGTATTGTATTCATATGCACTGATATTTACTAGATTACCCATTAAATTTATATACCTATTTTACGAACCCCAGTTCCCAACTCTGAAATTTCTTAGTTAGCAATCAACGATCCCTAAAGCAATTTTTGAAGTAATTTTGAGGCAATTTATGGTATTGGACAAGCTAATTTGCTGTTTGTCTCTCTACTATGAAATTTGTTTCAGATTGTTCTCTATACTATTCATTGTTTCTGAGGTGCTCTTGAACTCTTTCTTTTACAATTTTTTTTTTTTTTTGATAATAAGCGATGAATTTCATTAAAGGAATGAAAAAAATAATAATTACAAACCTATACAACTATGGACCAGAGTTTTAAAGATAAAATGACCATTATACCCTATCACTTTTATAAAGTATAGGAGATAATGTTAAAATATTTTACATAACTAAAATTAAATCCCACCCCTTCTTCTCCACCCACCCCACCCTCACCCTTACTCCAACCCCAACCACTGCTTCATTGTTCTGGACTAGACTGTTCTTTGATTATGTTTCTGTGCTAGGATCCTCGAGTATAGGGGCAAATTTCATAGTATAGCGGGCAAACAGCAAATTAGCGTCATTATATAAACATAATTATTTATTGACAAAAAATATGACTAAACATATACTCCCTCCGTCTCTAAAAGATTGTCATTAAATTCCAATATTTTCACCATGTAATACTGTCATTAAATTTCCACAATTTACACTAATTAGGGTGCAAACATTTACATTGATTCTCCATCGTTTCGGATTCTTCACACATTTCTTGATTTTGAATTTTGCACTCCATTCTTACAGGATCTACCTGATCCTCTGATAACGTTGACCCAGTACTTGAGTCACCTGACGCAGGAGTGTGATGCTATTGGTGAGAATCTAGTTGTCTTCCCATAAAAATTCTGAGTGCTGCATCTGCCATTCTGCCAGTTTCCTCTTCCATTTTTCTGGGTGAAGTGAGAAAAGGGTGTAAGGTGGACAGAAATTGACAAGTGGAAGAGGGGGGGAAAGGCTAAGTTTTGTGGGTGTGTGAGACTGTTAAAGCCTCTGAGATCTTAGAACTATATATCTGGGCTTGCAGAACGTGGAGAGAACTATACATCTCAAACAGCAAGATCGAGCAGTGTCGGTGCACAAGTGCATACCGCTGGAACTCTTCCAATAGGACTTCCCACTCCATCATCCATGGCAGAGATGCTCATGTCTACGAGACATTTTCTTAATAAGAAAGTTGAAGAATGCTTATTGGTATGTACATACTTAGCAATCTTATTACAGAGATATCTCTAAGATTATATAATTATAGATTTAAATACTTGTTGGACTATCAGAGATGTTATAATGAGAAGCATGTTCTTTTGTTGAAGCTTTTCACCTCCACTAGTTTCATGTCTGCAATATGCTTGTTTAAGTACTATTATGATATGTCTCTTGTCATCTCTTGTTTTAGACCTATTGTGTTAATTTTAGTTGTAAAAGTGCAGTAGGCAAGAAAGTTCTTCGAAAACGAGTAAAGATGGTTTTTTGTTTGAAATTCACGAGTTCCTTGACAGCAGAGTGGTCTTCCAGTATCTGACATGTGGATCCTACATAAGTAGTTTTTTGTTTTAATCTGGTCTAACGATGAAGTTATGATCCATAGTTGAATTATTAAAGTGTTCCTGGATATCATTGAATTCTGCAGCAAGTTGCCAGATATATGGAAAATCAAGCAAATGTTACTGATCTAGCTGAAAGGATGGATATTCAAGATTATGCTTTTAGATCTGGTAGACTGGTACAAAATCTTGGCGCTTTTCTTCTTGAGCTTGGACGCCCAATGATGACACTGCAAATGGGCTCAACACCTGTGAGTTTATTAATCTATTTCTGTTTACATCTTGTTATGTGAAATTGTTGATTTCCTTACCAGGTTATTCCTATATCCAGACAGATGCTGTGGTTAATACTGGACCCGCCTTATTTGTGTCAGTGACTGGGCCCAACCGTATGACGGTTCAGGTGATACCTGAAGAGGGTGTGAATTACTTTTTTTGGTTTCTTTGTAAATTGTTTGATTTAACATTTGTTGTACGTTGATCTGACATTTTTGTAGCCACAACCCTTTCCCCCTGGAACAAGACATGGAGCTGTTCCCATGGAAACTTCAGGACAGAGCTCTGGGTTTGTGGGGGGATCTGTTGGAACGGGTTTTATTCCAAGGAATACTGACATCAGAATACCCGCAGGTCTACACCTTATTACATTCTAAAAAAGAACTATACTTGTTCGTGGTTATATTATATCACTAAGAGATGTTCTTTTAATAATTTTAATATCATTCTATCATGAGAACTATCATAGTGCCTTGGGTCAATACCGTTTGTATGAAATGGATATTGTCAATATATATCCTTTAGGCGCTCATTTGTACCATGAGAACTATCGTAGTGCCTTGGGTCAATACCATTTGTATGACATGGATATTGTCAATATATTTGTTATATTGTTTGTATGTAGAATTGTAGATATATATTGTCGATATATATCATGTGGTACATTAGTTGGACGTCTATATTAACGTTTTAATGTTCTTTTCGTGGACGCTGACATTTATAACTCTCGATGAGTTTTAAATAGATTGTGGGAATGTTGCTTGATTGGTTGTGAATTCCAACTCCGACATTTATGACTCTTGATGAGTTTTGCTACTTATAATCTGATCGAGATTTATTAGTTTCAGTCAGCAATATCTCTGAGGTTCACGATGAGTGTATTCAATTGCTAAGGACCACTTTCTTTGGCGAGCATCAACATGGTGAAAATGTTTACGCTCAGCATGTAGTTGACGGTTCTGATAATACAACAATAGCTCCTGATCTTAATAATTCTCAGAACACTGCACTGCCAGCAAGTGATGATGGAGTTCCTTTATCAAATATGTTTCATCTGATCATGCAACTTCTTTCTGATACTATAGCGACAACATCTAATGGTTCCACTGTTGATGGGGACAATGCACCTCTTGGTTCAGCAGGGGTAGGCAAAGAATCCGTTATATGTCCGAGTTTACAGCTGCATGTACCCTATATTAGATGATTGTTAATACCTTAAGCGGTAAGCTATGGGCCTGAGTTCTATTTGCTTGCAGGTTCCAGCAAGCTCGGAGCAAGGGAATTCTAACTCTCATTAGTGGGACCCTCTTTTGCCATCCAAGCCGAAGAGCCAGAAGGTATTTGCCAACTCTCCAGTTTTCAAATTTTGACTTGTATACTTGTACACACTTTTATCCCTTTTGTTTTTCCCTTTGCCCCTTCTGTTGTTAAAATAAAGGACATCAAAGGACCAGTTTCTGATTCCCTAGTTCTCGGGTGATTTCGTAGTGTATGATTATAAGAGACTGTTCAGAATACATTACGTCTAGGCGGGGTGAAGGAGCTAGAATTTCAGAGTTTAAACAATTGATCTGTTATTTTGTGGTGTTGGTAATATTGATCTAGTTTATGTATGCTCTAAATGTTACTGCAACCATTTGAACCCGTAGTCTTTAAGGCGCGATTTTGAAATCTATTTTTTACAGGATTGATAAAGTGCCTTCCTGATATAAACCATGATATTAAAGGTGCCAACAACTGTGTAAATAAATCATTATAGGGGAAGCATTATATGTGACGGTTTAAACATTAGTATTCGTTCATATTACAATGTTCATTGGGATTGACCTGAGACTAATATTTTGATGGATGATGCAGAGAGAGTGAACTGGTGATCCAGTTCATGTGCATTTTGCATATACGAGGCGTTTGCATTGTACTGTTAGCCGGGGGGCCTCCGCGAATTTATATCGAAGAACACCATTGTCACATCCATGACCTATGGCAACATTGCCTCTCTTGTACCCCCTCTCTAGATCTTAGCAGAATGAACTTGTAAGAGATCAGCGACATGTTAAACGGCGACAAACAGAATGACGTTATGATTTGATAGAGAAAGTTTTTCTTTGTAATGTTGTTGATATGCTGCTAATGCACGCTATCTTTGAACTAAAAAACCAATTAATTGTCCCACTCAAGAACAGAATAAATTAAAAGAAAAAGTGAGTTTACATCTATGGCTTCCTAATAAAATTTAAAATAAAAAGAAAGAAAAATGATGGATTGAAGGGTAAAATGGAGATTCTACAATTAAGGTTCAGTTAAACCTCAAACCACAATTTAAAATAAAATATTTTCGAGTACTTTACTATTGAAATGTTAATTTTTATTCAAAATCAGAGTTATCTGTGTTAATTAAGACTGTAAAGTTGTTAATTTCGAAGCGGACAATCTTTTAGGGATGGATGTAGTATATTTTTATTATGTAAATGTATTAGTTATGAACACTGGGTTTGGATATTGGTGGATGGTAATGTAGACGGAGAAGGCGTTCTTGAAGACAGGGAAGGGGAATAGGCCCGGGAAAGGAAGAAATCGCTACTGGAAAAACGTTGGATTGGATTTCGAGACCCGTAGAGAAGCTTCTGAAGGTATCGAACCAAATCAAGTCTTATCCCATTGAATGGGGTCGGTTATATGATTCGATTATTTGTTTAATCGTCTCTATTTATTTGTAGAAGTCCTTAGTTTTATTCTGTGTAATGCTTTTATATATTTTGGTATTTGGAATGAGATTTTGTCCCAAGTAGTAATATATAAAATGAAATTAAGTACTATGTGAATATAGAAATTAGTTCAGTTTTTACTCCTGATTTAACGGTAGTTACTTAGAAATCAGAAAAATGTTATTACTTCATCACAATGCTGATAATTGGGTTTTGACGGGAATAGTTAGTGAATAGTATTTGTTTGATAGTTGATGAGTTTGTATGAAAGAAAGGAATTGTTTGCTCGATAGTTTATGGGAGCATACATGTCTGAAGCTGCATTTCTCTGTTCAGTTGTATAATTAATGAGATTTTATTGATTAGCACTAATTATTTGCTAATTGTGAACTTTTCTTGTATGTACAGTTGCAGAGCTTGTTTCGAACATATTCGTCTGAGATTATGAGTTTTATTGATTAGCGTTTTCCTCCTTTAGGCACATACATTGACAAGAAATGCCCGTTTACTGGGAATGTATCTATCAGAGGGCGTATTTTCCCTGTGTTTCCGTGTGAAAGAAGGGGATCACGTTATCATTGGCTAATGCAGGTTAGGATCTGATCTTCGATGTTGTTCATCGTATGTATCCATCTTAATTGAATTCTTTGTTACTACGAGTTTTCCCTTCTCCGTAGGCCATTGTCAAAGACCGTTAGCTTCAACTTGTTGAAGGTGATTCCTGTTGGAGCTGCAACTGGCGGGAAGAAGGCATTCACTGGAATGTGAGCTTGATGGTTCATATTCAGGGCTATCGGAAGTTTTGTAATAGACCTTTTGCATATTATTAATACAATATTACTACTTCAATTACTCCCTGTTTAAATTCTGTCAGTTACCAATTAGCTAGTTTTATTGTCCTATTTCAGGTGATATTGATGAAAGTTATTTTAAGAATGAAACAACCTATGTTATGACTTGTTGGAGTGAGAATTTGATTAATTCTGTCTAAATAGCAAAAATGGTCACCAATCAAAACTAGATAAAAGATGGAATGCTTGTAAGGGTGGCTATGTTGCCGAGTTGATGAGCTTGTAGTCAAAAGGTTACAAATTCGATTTCTCTTACCGAAACCTTGTTAATCGAGCTTCTCACACCGGAATTGTTTAGTGTGATATATCTGGCTAACGTGGCTTTTTAAAAAAGGATGAGATATTTGATTGTTTATCTAACACTCTTCGATGCTTTAGTTTATGTGTTGTAGAGAGTTCTTCACAAGAAAAGATTGTCATTTTCTTATGCAACACAACTATTCGAAAGGATATTCCAACCACACACGAAACCAAGATTTTCATATAATGGAATCGAAAGAATTGATCCACCATAAATAACGAAAAATATAAAGAAAATGTGTAACAAATAATAATACAAAAACTTTTACTCATCAAACCCCACCCCATTACAAGTACTTTAGCCGTTTCGATTATGCTGAAATGTGAATCGATAGGATATTTGTGGACCACGACAAGAGAAAAGATTGAAACTTTTCACCTCAAACCTTTCAAATCCAGACAAAGAGTGCATCAAGTTTGACAAAATTCAACATTAATTTCCTTTTTCCTCATTCTACGCATAAGTTATGAATATTTATGGCCCTACCAAATAGGCCTATTGAAATCAATACTACACAAAAATAATTACTCATCAGTTATGACCTTAATTATGCAACACTTTGTAACCTACGTACCTCTAACATCTTCCTTGCCATTTTTTTTAACTGTTACTACAACTCAAGAGTCAAGACTGTTAGAAACAGACAACATTATATTGTTGTAATATCCAACAAAACCATTGTTTCTTTATTTCAACTTTCCAACAATGTTTAGCATGCATAAGCCTCTGGTGTGTGTTTTTCTTCCATCATTGTTTCTCTGTTCTCTGTTGTTTTCCTTCTCTTTTGGGGATGTCTCCACCTTCCAAGTAACACCTACATCAGGTAACTTTGTAGTTTATGAGGCGAATGAATTGTTTTTCGTGGAGTCAAATATTTTATATTGTCCGACCCTTATATGTAATGAAATAATTTAAATGTAATATTATACGACCCACGGTTTTTATCTATTGTAAAGCACTATATAGTGGTTGCAAGGTAAGTTTGCGTACTATCAGTCAACGTGTCCGTCTAAGGTGGTAAGAGGCATTGGGGGTGAGTTGTTGATTAGTGTGAGGTGAATGAATGCTTTTGGGTATGAGTGTTCAGTACATTCTTGATTTTTTGTTTTCATTTTGATTAGGGAAACATTTGGCTTCTTTGGGTGCAAAAAGATTATTGGCTGATGGGCAAGGTGGTGACTATTTGTACTCATCGCCACTTGTGTTGGCTGAGGGGAGAACACACAGGAGGGATCCTCTCAATGGCTTCAAGAAATATACAGGAGGCTGGAACATTAGCGAAAAACACTATTGGGCTGTAAGTTTTTCCAACGTCTTTACATTAACATTAACATTAACATGAATGATATGAAGAGTCTCTCGTGGTGCCTCCTAAGCGGGGCAAGGAAGGTGGGATAGTACGCTGTCTTATTCATGTCATAGAAGTAACACTATTATCAATATTGTAGGAAGGAGGGAGTACTTTACAATAGATAAGATGCATATGCTGCGTAATGAGCCATATTAATATATTCCATTTTATCCGAGTGCTAGAGAATATAAAATCTTTGACTATATGTTTTATACTCAAGAAAGTGCCACTCATATATTTACTTTTAGACCATCGTCACATTGTAGTTTGATATCAATGTAACATCTATTGGAAAGGGCCAAGACTATCTCATTTGATTTTGGAGCCGAGCTAGTTATGCGAGCTATCTTTTGGTATGATGTGTTTACTGTCTAGAATCTTATATTTTGGTACTCATTTGGATGTTTAGATCAGTTGTAAGATTCCCTTTTTGGGAATGGAAAGTATCCATGTTTACAATTATCATTTCACTAGTATCTGATTGTATTTGATCTCTAATTAAGTTGTTAACTTTTATGTGCAGTCTGTTTCTTATACAGCTGTTCCACTCTTTGCTATTGCTGGACTCTGGTTTTTGATATTCGGAGCATTCTTGTTCGCCATCTGTCTATTCCACTTCTGTCGTCCAAAACCTCCTTATGGCTATTCGCGAACATCTTATGCTTGCTCTCTCATTTTTCTCATACTATTCACTGTGACGGCAATGTAATATCCCCCTCTCCCTACACTTACTTTTTTGCTTGCCTGCTTCATCGAAATTTTGTGATTTTATGTATGACTGTTGCATTGGCAGCATTGGGTGCATCCTATTGTATCTAGGGCAGGGCAGATACTATAGCAGTACAACAAATACTTTAAGATATGTCGTAGACCAGGCAGATACTACAGCTCAGAGTCTGAGAGACGTGTCAACTTATCTGGGGGCAGCCAAGAATATTGACATGATTAATAATATTTCTCTACCTGGGAATGTCCAAGCAGACATTACCGATATCCAGATCAAGATAGACTCATCTTCCAATAATCTTGCCACTCAGACATCGGATAATTCAGATGACATCGAACATCTTATAGAATCTGTGTAAGTCACACTAGCAGAAAAGGTTTTTTGATTTGTCTTTATCTGTTGTGAGACTTAGTAAATTTATGGAGGTTATATGTCATTGTGTAGGAGATTGGCACTCATCATAGTCTCGGCAGTAATGCTGGCGATAACTTTTATTGGATTTGGTAAGAATATCAGTGAATGGATTTCAACGGTGTAGTGTCTTGCATTATGTTTTTCTTTATGCTTGCTATTTTATTATTTCACATCGTTATTTGTCTGCAGCTCTCTCAATCTTCGGTATGCAGTCTTTTGTATACAGGCGAGTCAAATGCTATTTTCAAGACTTCCCATCTTGTTTCTCTTAAGTAGATACGAGTATCGTTTTTGAAGAAGTATTGAGTTGGTTTTCTTTGCAGCTTAGTGATCACTTCATGGATCCTTGTGACAGGAACATTTATTTTGTGTGGGATATTTCTTCTTCTTCACAAGTAAGTTAAATTAAAGCATTCCACATTTGACTGCTTCTCTGGCATTGATAATTTCTGCTTATTATTTTTATGGCTGACAACCTTGCAAAAATCGAACACGAGACATTGAGACCATGGCGCTTCTCCTTTATCTCTAGATCAATTTGGTCACATATAACTGCATTAACTCCATCTTATCATTTAGTTCTGATTACAATGTGATTGAAGTTTTTCTTTTGGGTACTACTACGAACTTCGTTGGTTTTTGCTTGAGTAAAAAACACCTAATTCGTACCTGTTTCCTTTTGTAACACTACTAAACATTATGTATATTCTAGTCTTCATGAAATTTGTCGATCTTTCATGGGTAGTCAATAATCCTTTTTTTGATACGTCAGTGTGACAGGAGATACCTGTGTTGCAATGAATGAATGGGTTCAAAATCCAGTTCCTCATACTGCTCTAGACGATATCATTCCCTGTGTGGACAAGGTCACCGCTGAAGAAACCATGAACAGAACTAAGGAAGTTAGTTCTCAATTGGTAGAGCTTATCAACGAAGTCATCACCAACGTCTCCAACATTAATTTTGCACCAGCCTTTGTTCCGTTTTACTATAACCAGTCTGGTCCACTACTCCCAATCCTCTGTGATCCTTTCAATCCGGACTTAACAGACCGAACATGTTCTCCTGGAGAAGTGGACTTGAGCAATGCGACACAGGTATGCTGTATTATCTACTTACAAAATATGTTCTATCCAAATTCTCACAAAAAAAAACTGAAAGTCGTCCTTTAGGCTTCTCAGAGAATGCTATTAAAAAGAGGGCATCTCTTATGGCCTTATTCACTTTGCATGAAATACCCTGCAATGCGTTGGTGCTTAGAGAGGGCTCATATCATTTCTTGATCCAATATGCAATTAGTTAGCTAGATAGTAATTTCATGCCATAAAACCTTCTGTTTGATTAAACGGTGTTTATTGTGTCATAGGTATGGAGTAACTTCGTCTGCCAAGTTTCACCGACTGGATTATGTACTACAACTGGCCGGCTAACACCAACACTATATAACCAATTCACATCCAGTGTCAACGTGAGCTATGGACTAAATCACTACAGTCCATTCCTAGTCAGTCTTCAAGATTGTACATTTGTTAGAGAGACATTCTCCAATGTGTATGCCAACCATTGCCCTGGGCTACGCAAATACAGCAGATGGATATATGCAGGACTATTGGTTGTGTCATGTTCTGTTATGCTCTCTATACTCTTATGGGTTATATATGGACGCGAGAGAAAGCACCGTGCCTACACCAAAGAGCATACGCCACGTAGACCAGTTGATGACTTGACTGAGGGTAAAGAAACTTGATCGTCAAGCTTGTTTTAAGGAGTCCGGACCCTCTGTTACATTTTACACGCCACTCTATGTTATACTCCATTAGGATACATGTCATGATTTTATCGGAGTATAACAGAGAATGTCAGAAGTGTAACAGAAGATCTACAGAGAACGCTTAGTGATCAATCAACCTTTTATAGCAACAAAAGCTATATAAAAGGTTGGTTTCTGACATTTCTAATCTCTCAATTATTAGGAATAGGTTCATTTATCACGTGTTTAGTTGTGTTTTGGATTTGGCTGGTTTTATTGAGCTACAATTTTCTCAGTATTCAATTTTTTTGAAGTTTATTGGATTTGGGTACCTTGCCAATATTTCCAAATCAATGGTTGCAGTAGAAAAATGAAAGATAATATTAACGATGGACATACACGAGACATTTGGAAGATTTTATCTCGGTAGTGGATCTAAACTGTGTTACTCAGACTTAAAAACTGTACATTATTTTCGTGTCGTGTAGGTAAAAGTATTACTCATTGTTACCTATTCATAGTGACAAGATATCGACTAGTGTGGATTACCATAATACAAATGTAAATCACAATATACAAAAAATATGGTACAAATGTGGAAATACTCCTGGTTTCTTCTACTCACTCTTCATCAACAATGTTGGCCTACTTTTATAGAAAAAGTGAGATCAATGATATGTGTCTTGAGTTCCATAATCTTATACACATAATCGGACATCATGAACATTGTCACATTTCTAAATGAATCACTTAACCATACTTGGCATTCTGCAAACTGGAGGAGATTTTCTAAATTGATCACTGAGGCTTCACCTCCATCACTTCAATCTGTTTTTGTAGTTTAAGAGATGCTCACGTAAAATTACCTTTTGCGCTTGCTCTTTAACGCTGACGAAGAGGATGGATTACTATGCCAGTTCCTCTTTCTCTGATTGATGAACCAGTTGTTTATTTGCTTCAAATGTAAACCAGTTTCTTGCACTAGCCTTGCCTTATCTTCCTCCTGGAAAAACCGAAACAGAATTACGCGTTGAACACAAACTGCCTATGTTATGGTAAAATGTTGAAATACATACAATTAAATGGACCAAGACAGGTAACAAGGTGGACGTTCGATTATGCAAATTCAGGGAACTGGAAGACCATTTAAGATGTGGTAAATCATGTTTTGCTTCATAGTTATAAAACATTACCGTTGGGTATGGCCACTTGGAGTGAGCTTGCCACCATTGCTTCAAGACGGAAGTGGTATCGCCTGGAAGTTTTCCTGCTCGTCTCTTCCTTAAAATCTCTTCCCTAATGTCTACAATCTTCTCCTTGTATCCCTGTAAAAAAGAGTATATATATATTACTCGATTGAAAGGATAATAACGCAGATTCCACAAGGAAAACTCGATATATTATTACCTGTTTTAGTTCATGCTTTAGCTCCTGTCTTACACGCTCCATTAGGGATCTCTCGCTCTCTGTTGGCAGACCGAATCCCATGCCATCACCACTCTCTAAACCACCGTCAAAGAGATTGGGATCACTGTCTATCTGATCATCTTCATCATCAGACATTGTTGCGCCCGTCCCTTCACCTGGGGACACTCCTGCAAAGAAACACGGTCTAATAAGTTAAGGTCATTTATCATAGCCTCTGACGAAAAGGCTGAATAAACCTTATAAACAGAATAATACAATGAGCTCCTACATAATTTCCGACACCTACCAACAATCGATCTATTATTCTACTAATTAAGGTAGAATTAACAGAAAATTTACCTGTCAGACTTTGTAAAGATTGTTCAATCTCCCAGCACGCCATAACCGCTTCCATTGCATGAACACGGACATGCTGTTGTAGTTGCTCTTTAAACGAACAAAGTAGTAGGACATAATGCGTCTGTAAAATCAATAACAACGCGAAATCAGTAAGTTACTTCACCATATAGATGTCCAAATATTCACTACTGGCCTGTCTACATTACACAATTTGATGCACTAAGCAGTAGGCACTACCGAAAGCTTTCGATTACACTCCAACAAGCAAGATGTATCGATTATCTCTTTTTGCTGATGTTTAAGATTATGTATTCAATACTTGCATCAAGTATACTTCTAGTTTCATACAAAGCATTACTCCATTTGTTCAAAATATGGTTAAGTGTTTGAATTAGTAGTTAAGAGTGTAATAAAATTTCATACACACAATAACTTACACATGCAAGATATGAGCAAATTAAATGATGAGGAAATAGTAATAAATTATCTTTAGACAAAAAGTGAAGCCATCAAATTCACACGGACAGACAGAAAGCAAATCTACTTACCCCCTTTCATGTGAAGCAATAATTCAACAAACCAAAAGTCAACTAACAATTACTACCACCATAACTAAAATTAAAATAAAAAGTAGTCAAAATTTATATGAAAATAAATACTCCCCCCTTCGGTTTTTTATAGTAGTCTTTTTAGCTATTTATATATAAATTAATAAAAACGAAAAGTAGTTAAAATTACATTGAAAATATAGAATGAAAGGTACTTTGAAACAAAATAATGTTGATTAAGAATCAATACACCTTTATATATTTATAAAACCTAATTACTTAGTGAGTCAAAATTAATTGATCAACTGAATCTTTTATTTATATGAAATATATATTTATCATTGAAAATATCTGCTTACAATTAATAGGTATAAGATAGAAAAACTTCGATAAAAAGTGCATTAGAATGACAAACTGATTCAGAACAAATATGATTGGAGGGAGTAACGGAGTCACACAATATATTTATAAAATAATTCAATTATTAAAATTAATAAAAATTATAATCTTAATACATACGCCTTTAATTTTAATCAAAACTCTCATTCTAATACCGAATTAGGTTACAAATAATCAAATATTAAATATTTTTAAATGTTTCAGGACACACAGAAAAGTATCTTAATTCAAATTTTGATAATCTAACCATTATTTCAAATTGGTGAGAGTAGAAAGCAATAAATTTTAAAAAAAAAACCTTATTTTTCAAATTTTTTGTTGAAGATAATAAACTAACCATGAATTGATCAAGTTCCTTATTATCATTATCTCCCTGAGCAAGTGCTGAATACTTAGCCACCACTTGCTGCGCCTGTGCCAGCTGCGCATCTATCCTCGGCAGCTGATCCACCGGTGTCGCTATCCGAAGGCACGCCACGTGTGCCGCCAGCAACTGCTCATACAACGGGTGCGCCACCACCTCCCCCTTCCACCTACACGCCTGCCAATTCACCACAACCCCTTCTTTCCCACCGCCTCCTGCCGCCTCTCCGCCACCGCCATTCTCAATATTACCATCATGGGCATTAGTCAACTCGCCGGATTCGTGGACGTCATCCATGACGTCACTAACGTTCCTATGCAAAATGGAACGTGGAAGCCACTGGTTTGCAGCAGAGGATTCGGAATTTGTATGCAAATTCAAGAACTTCCCCTCCCCCCCTCCCCCTCCCCGGAGAATTGCACTGTTCAACCATGTTGGTGGTTGAGTTTGATGTTTTTGAGATGGTGATGGTTGTTGTTCAAGATGTTCTTGAACCATGCTTCTCAAAACGGATGAGTTTTCTGCTAAATGTTGCTCTGAAAAATGCTGTATAGCCATTTCTTGTGATAAATGGTTTTCAAACGCCATAAAAACAAATTTTTATATATCAATGATATCTCTTCTTTTATATATCGAAAAATCTCACACCTTGTAATATCGTTACACTTTCATCGCCTCCAGCTACATCAACTATTTTCATACGACAACTAAAAAAGACGAAGAGAGTATTATATATATGATGTAAGAGTTTATGTGATCTTTGAAGAAGTAGTTGTTTGATGAGTAAATAAATAATTAAGTGATATATATATGGTGAATGTATTTGAATAGGATGTAAATGTGGAGACAAAGGAGGAGGCGTGAAATGAAATGTCTTATTCTTAAGTTGTGAAGGGGGGGGGGGGGGGGGGCTCAACCTCAATCAACAAATGAGAAAGGAGATTCAGATGATAAATAGTAAAAGGAGTATATAATTGGTGTTACCAAGGAAAATGTCTACGTTTGTCAAATATGATTAAGTAGAGGTTGATTGATATTTTTTTTGAGCAAATGAAAAATAATGTTTGTGAATTAATTATATTAGTTTATGTGGACTTATGGTGGGGATTGCATATCATGCTAATGTTTCGTGGTAATTGATGCTAATACAGTACATATATATTTTTGAAATATATATTTGAGTATAAATACATTCTTAAATTAATGAGAATGTGTATATTTATATTTGAAGTACATATGTACTACTGATTCACGAATTTAAGTACTAAAAGATGTTACTAATAAAAATGTAAATGTGTATATTTATATTTTGGAGTACATATATACTTTGGACTCTATGTTTAATAATGTATATTTATATTCAGAGTACATATATAATTTAAAAGACCACTAGATCCATTTCCACGCACTTTTGTGCCCTTGAAAGGATGGTTTATTCATTAACACATACTACCCTCGCCAGTCTTGTGTTACGACTTACGACTTTATGATGATCTCAATAGAATATTTTAAGGAATAAGAAGACACCATGAGAAACAGTATCTTCTATACCATTTTGTGTGACATTCTATTACTTGTTTACCATCACACATGATTATATTTTTTTAATAAGTACAATATCATTTACTAGCATTTATGAATATTATGATTTCATCCAATCATCAATAATCTTTCTAAATTAGTTACTTTTACTCATGTTATAAAGTATTTTGTCACGTCAACTATTATATTAATAAAGATATGTGTTATGCACATGACTTTTTTCATGGGCAAAATAGTAAGTCCATATCTAAACAAAATTTGAGGCTAATTAGAATTCTCCCGCTTTTATTTTTCTTAAAGTTTTTTTAGATGTGAAATTGCTATATATTTAGCCCCTAAAATGTCACATGTCTAGTATATGCATTGATTAATAGTTGATTTCATAAAAAAGTTAAGAAAAAGAGTAAAAGTAAATAATTTAAAAGACTTATGATTAATTAGTAAGTAACACCATAATATATATATTCACGTGTGATTAAATCATTAATGTAAGTAAATATGAGTGATGTGTTTGTAGACTCTTACCCTAAAAACAATGTGCAAAGACATATATATTAACACAATGTTATATCCCAAATTCTCCATGGATAATATAAGGTGTTATGTTTGTTACTTTTAATAACTAGATAGTGACTTGAGCCTCTTGACACGATAAATATTCAAGCCAAATTGTCCCATGGCCTAAACAAATGTTATGATTCACTTGATTATTCTTATATTATAACTACTTCATATATACTACTCTTATTTTATTAATAAATTTTTTATAGCCACTCATATTATTTGACTTTTCCGGTTAAATTTAATTCCATTATATATAGACATTATTTATTTGTCCTTTCTTAGAGAGCCGTAGATAAGGAGGACAAGTATTTAATAATGATTTATACTTACTGCCATAATGAAAGTGACATAATTAATTAGACTTAATTCCCAACTAATATCCAGGCTTTCTAGTTGACTACTCGATTCATAACCCTTATTTTGTATTTTCCATTATAATAATATACTATTATTCAGTTTTAATTGAATTATTATTTTCAAGTAGTGTGGTACAAATATATGAATGTTACTGATTCAAGCAAAAGTCTTGCTTGATATGTGGGAGGTTTATAATTAATTTCCACTCAAAATTAAAAATAATCCTAAAAATGATATTAATAATAATACTGGTATAGACCACAATACAGGTTTTATATATTATTCTGTTTAATATGAAGGAAACTATAATTCCTCTTGATTAAACTACATTTGTTGATTAGCTTATTGGATAACCTAGATAATAACACTTAACAACACAAATATATATATATATATATATATATATATATATATATATATATATATATATGAAACTTACTGTATTCTCGGTTTGCTTTATGTTGTACTAGTTATTTGTGTACAGTCTAATACTTTGTATGTATGATTTAAGAGTTTATGAGGTTCCACTTTAAAACTAATTGGCAATAGAGGGAGTAGCCCAAGATCTTATATATCGATTCAGGAGGACAACGACTTCCGATGTGGGAGGTGCATTTAACACTCCCCCTAACGTGTAACCCGTTCGTTGGCAGAATTTTTCCTCGCCGGTTGGTATTCGTGCCGGAACAACATCGACGGGGTTACACGTGCCTCATTAATTCGGATCTGGCTCATGATACCATGATAAGAGTCTATGGGGTTCCACTCTAAAACCAATTGGCTATAGATCTTATATATCAATTCGGGAGGACACCAACTTCCGATGTGGGAGGTGCATCTTAACAATGTACAAATTTCTTACTCCCTCCGTTTCTTTTTATTTGATTGTTTGAGCATTTTTTTTATGTTTCTTTTTATTTGATTGTTTACAATTTCAATGCACTTTTTACAATCCCAATGCACCTTTTTACAATTTCAATGCACCTTTTTACAATTCCAATACACATTTTTACAATCCCAATGTAATTTTTCATAATCTCTTAATAAAGTACTTTTTCCCCAAACAATCAAATAAAAAGAAACGGAGGGAGTATTATATAGTAAAGTTTTTAATAACAAAAAATACGGGCATTGAGTCTTACAACTAAAAAACATGTTAAGAAAATGAATAGTTTTTTGCACCTTAAAACATGTACACCAAGGATAAATTTTAACGTGATTGAATGAGCTATTTTTTGTGATTAGTGGAAAAAAACTGTTGGGGTAGTATGCGGATCCTTTATTGAATAACGGAGTGGAGTAGTTCATTTTTTATATCTAAATTATTAATAAAAAAAAGTGAAAAAGTATCATGTTATTTTTGGATTTAGACATTATATATAGTATAAATACTTGTATAAGAAGAACTTCTAGTGAACTATGATGTATATAAGTGGGTTTACTATGGGCACGGTTAATTAACGATACCATTTATAAATTCTATAGTGTATCCTTAAGGCATAGGTTAAGATGCAACTAAGAGACAATATTTATTTGATAGAATATTTGTATTTGAAATGTGATATTATGCAAGATTTTTAAAATTTGTTTCCTTGTACTCTTTCAGGTATTTAAAAAGAATATTATTTTCTTACATTAATGTTCACTAGTTTTCATATGAACTCAATAATAATGTAAAGATATTAAATGGATAGAAAATACATTATAAAATATTAGGGTGTATAATTTAAATTATTAATAAACTATTAATAAATAAGAAAGTTAATAAATATGCATTTCCAATATGTCATGATTTTGTTTTATTTTAAATATTATAAAATATCTTTACATGTAAATTTATTTGTAAATGTACCTCACAAATCTAAATAATTGTGCAATTTAATTTGCCTTCTTTTTAAATTAATTTATATATCTTCTAGGATAAAAATGGGTTTGTGAGACAGTTCATTATATAAATAGTATATAGGACATCCTAGAAAAATAAATTGTTTAAGAATACATAAAAATAAATTAAATGATTTAAGGACCGCGTAAAAAATTAACCGATAATAAGCATGGACGAAAAGCTTTCTTAAAAATTTGTTATGTTGAAATTGTAGCGGGGGCATTAATTGAGTGAATTCGTGTCTCGCCGTTATCCGCGGAGGACAAAGGCAGCAGGTGAAGACACGACTCAGCCTACAACTGGCCGGCCCCACAATAAAGGGCCCCCTTTGAGCAATTTCACCCAATTGAAAACGCCCACGTCACTGCCCCAATTGATTAATCAATGAAAGCACAAATTATTAGGAGGGTCCTCAACAAGGGAAACTTTAGCTCATTATGTTCTCAAAAAAAAAATTTAAGTTTATTTCTGATCATTTTAAAGGGTGATGCTATTCAAAATTGAAATTTCGATAGTCCTCTAGTCTTCCCAATGGGAAAATATTTTCTTTTTTATATAGATATGATATATTGGTATCAATTAAGAAGGTAAAGCCAATATAACGTGTAGAATATACTCCATCCGTCCCTAAAATATGATACATTTTGACTTTTGGTGGTCAAACTATTAAGAATCTGTAGAATTCCACTTTAAAATCAATTGACAATAGAGGGAGTAGCACAATATCTTATATATTGACCCGGAAGTATATCGACTTCCGATGTGGGATGTGCATCTTAACACAAACTTTAAAAAATTTGATCAAGAATTCTCATTAAACGATAAGGAATAATATAGTCATGTAAGATCTTGTTAGATTCGTCTCAATATATATTTTTGAAATATCAACTTTTTATAATTTCTTCGTATGTAGAATAAGAGATATTTATATTTTAAATTGTGTTTTGTATGTTGACCACCAAAAGTCAAAATGTACCAATCTTTTAGGGACGAAGGGAATAGTAAATATAGTGTTAAAAAAAATCAAATAAAATTAGAGCGACGTTTGTCATATTATATTTGCATCATCTATTCGATAACCTTTCATAAAATATCTAACAAATACCTATAAGAAAAATATATATGTGATAATCTTAATGGTCTCGCAGTTCTCACACCAAAGAGGATGAAACTATTGAAAAGATTTGTTTTGGTCCTTGGATGATGTATGGTCCCTTAATCCAAAATTTTGTTCACAGAAAAAATTTAATTTTTCTATTCAAATTTATCATTGTACTCGATAATATTAACTCACGATCTAATATACATCATTTAAACACAAATCAAAATTATGATATCAAAATCAAACTAGTAATACAAAGTATTATGCTCATTGTTAACAATAATATGAGTATATATGTATATTTTTAATGATTACAGAGTATTATAGTAATTGTCTTTAGAACAATATTTAAAATCTATAAAGTTATCTAAAAATTTTAGAAATCGGACAATTATTTTGAAATAGAGCATAGTATTTGGATTTGCATTGGGAGGTCCATTGACTGTTGTGCGTGGAGACATTGTACGCTGGTGCTACATTGGCAAACTATCCTCGGAGGACCACCATATCCATGGTCCCCTACAAATTATTTTACTTGTTTTCTCCTTTTTTGGTTTTATGGAATCCAACTAGAAATTCATGAAAATTTAGTGGAATACTAATATACTATGGATTTAACTTCATATTATGCCTATAGATTTATATCTTAAAAGTTTATGTTTTCATTGCTTTAAAATCTTTCTAAATATTTTTTTATCTCTTTCGCTCCTAAAGATATATAATGATAATTCGTTCATTTAAATTTTTATACATGTGTTGATATGTATTGTTATTACCTTCAGGAGAAAATCGTGATCATAATATTGATGTATTATCCTGGGACATAGCTCAAGTAGTATAATGTTAATTATCTACAATTTTGCTTTTTTATGCAGCGTGGGTTAAATTATGCTAGAAAGTGTGACTAAATGTGAGAGTGTGTTGAAGTAGTTAAAAGACAAGCTTCAATGTCCTAATCAGTTGAGTCATATTTTCGCGATTTACCTACTTATATTTTAGCACACGAATAGGTGAGCATCGTTAGAATGACGATTAATTCTTCAGTTATGCCACAATTTGACATCTCGTTATATAGAGATTTAGATGGATTCAAATTCTACTAAAAATACATATATATTTAGATAACTCCTAAACATATTCCTAATCCTAATCTACTTTTAATTAGCTTATGACTCAAGCTTCTTTCAAGCTTAATCCAACAATTATTTAAATATATAATAATTTCTTTTAAAAATATTTCATTACAAAATTGTATTGTAATCTTTCATTAAATGTTAAAATATTTGATGATCGAATCATCATAAGAGAAAAACAATTAATTAATAGGAGTAAATTAAACTATAGGTAGTGTTGTATATATAATTTTATCTAATTTAAACATTAAACTTGAAGCGAAAGGGAATTTTTTCATAGTTTGACTCAAATAATATATCCAAAACATAACTTGTTAATATAAAAAACATACATAACATAATGAATTACAATAGAAATTAAGTGTTGCTAGTTATAAAAACATGTTAAGAAATATATCAATGAATCTAACTTCTATTTATGGTTCAATAGGTAGGAGCTAGGAGACACAAGGCTTTCAACATGGTGAGCAAATGTAATATCTCGAGCCTCAGTGAAACCTAAACAATGATGTTCTTTCATAATACCATCTTTAGCTCCAAATAAACCGAGTCGATTTGACGAACTCAAAACGATGTCATCGTCTTCATCTACAGCTGACGGCCATATTAAGCGATTCCAACTCAACCGTTGCTCTCCAGAGTATGAAGCAACCTTACTCCATGATCCATGAATGCCGTAGTCTTTCATCGTCCAAATTACTATAGAGGAATCCAACCAGAGAATCATGCATAAACACCCACTTAGAATCCCTAAAGTTACGGGCTCAAATCCATTACCAACACCTTCGTTATTAGGAGGCAATGTTATTTCACCTAAACTTCCGGTTTTCAGATTATATGACAATGCGATCAAAGACTTGTCATACTTTTCCAGCAACCAATGTAGATTCCCACCTACAAAGGGACAACTATCTGAAACGACTTGCCCATCGATATCGCGTTCATGAGACCTGTTCCAAGAATCCCTTCTCAAGCTATAATCGATAATCCCTGAATCAAATCTTTTACTTCTAAGTTCAATAACTCTATAATCATCTGTGAACTCATCATATGCAAACCCAAAGTTGCCGAAGTGGAAATCACAACGATGTGATAATTTTGGTACACGTTTCGTTTGTCGTGTTGATGGATTCCATAAAATAATATCATCATACATGTTGACGCAACATAAGCCATTATAGGAACCTACTAGAACAATAAGGAAACAAATTTGATATATCGAGCTTGAACTTTTCAGCGGTTTTCATATCTTCAAGAACTATTAACTCAACAACTGAACAAAGATGTGGGTTATTAATCATAGACATTGCAATAAATTTGTGATTGCCCTCACCTTTGATTCTTTGAGATGAAATTTGGAGATGGCTTTTTACGAAGTAAGGGCTTGAGATTAAACACGACCAAGTTTTTGAAACAATCTTAAATCTACATAAGGATTTAACAGGGAGACGAAGGAAGATATCGCTGATGATTTCTTGTGGGAGATATGGCTGATGAAACAAAAGTGAAGACATTGAGAAAGTAATATACTAGTATTGAATTATGCTGATACAATTTTTAACCATTAAGTTCTCTATTTATATAGGGCTCGTGTACACAATAAATAATATACTTTTGGTAATATTTCCTAATAAGATCAGGATTCATCAAATGATAGTTCTTATCATGAAGCACATATATTTATAGTAATATTTCCTAATAAGATCATCAAATTCTAGTTCTTATCATGAAACACATATACTTATGGTTATATTTCCTAATAAGAGCATGATTTATCAAATTTATGGTTATATCAAGCTCGTGTACACAAGTTATTCCAGAGCCCATGTAAATAACTAACAAATATACTTAGGTAATACTTCCTAATACGACCATGGTTCATCAAATTATAGTTCTTATCATGAATCACATATATTTATGGTAATATTTTCTAATAAGATCATCAAATTATAGTTCTTATTATGAAGCCCATTATCAATACAAGCAATCCAAGTAATACTTGATGCATCATAAATTAGAAAGAGTATAAGTAATAGCACACTAGATCGATTACCAAAAAGAATTTCCAGTAAAACCAAATCAAATTTGCTATTAAATCCTATAGCTACCTTAAATTAACATCCAACAAAACTAAATGAAATAAAACCATCAACAATTTAATTAACAAAAATTATTATAGTTAACTTATTTAATAATAATTTCATAGTGAAAACACTCTGTAATCGAAATAAGATGAAAGCTTAAAAACCAATAATCATTAATTATCAAACAAAGTGAACTTAAAATCATCAACAAGAGCCGATAATTTTTAAATTTTGCATAAACCTCAAAGAATCTAAAATTTAAAATCCAAAAGATACAAATCGCTAGTGAAATGTCAAACAAAATCGATAAAAAAAATTTCAATGTAATTGAGCAGTTAAATACACCCATCTTTCTAGAAAGACTATAATTAACATTCTTAGATAATAAATCCATGTTCAAAACACTCAACTAGTGATATCAAACAAACAATAATCATCAATGATCAAACAACGTGAACTAAAATCATCAGCAAAAACCAATAATCATGAAATTTTTAAAAATAATAAACAGCAAAAAATCTTAAACAAAAGGCTTAATTTCATCTGGGCACCTGAACTATTAAAAAATAACCCAAATAAGTACCTGATGAACTTTTTTTCCCAAGTAGGCACCTGGATAGAAAAATTGTCACCTAAACTTTTATTTTTCTGAATTTCTCAGTTTTTGACATTTTCAAATCCTTATCTCAATGGCAACTTAGTCATATTGAAGATATGACTTTTTGGAGGAAAAAAATCGAGAAAAGATCATGTGCTAGTAAAAAAAATGATATTTTTAGACACCAATAATAAATAAAAATTCAGATGTTGGTCCAAAAAACTTTTTTCCTTATCACCACCACCATCCCTTTCTGCTCCGACGACCTCGTGCTGTTGAGGATGATGTTGGTGAAGGTGAGTTTGCTACATCTCTTCTAGTACTTCACTTCATTTTCTGCCGTGATGAGTGGTCAATACCATTGAAGGAAGAAAACTTGTATAATTGGAGCAAAATGTGATACGTTCACATTAAGCGCCCCCTCACGCCGAACTCACATCTTAAAAGGGAGTAAATCACGGTACGATTGAAGAATAGAAACTTACCTAAACTATTTGTACATAAGCAAAATTGATGCAGCAATAGACCTCACTATTTTCACGGCTAGGATATCCAACTAGCTTTCTAACATCAATAATGTCTCCATAGCAATGTCTCCAACAAACATTTCCTTTCATTTATCAAAATATATATTTATTCATACTTCAACATTAAATTTCGGATGTTTTCCCCATCCTCATCTTTCACCCATTTTCCATCGTACAATTCACACCTCAACAACTCCCCAACTTAATTATTCAAAATCGATTTATTGTACATTTTTTTAATATTGGTATATTGATTCCAAACACGTGTATTTAAGTTATGGATTTTTTTTTGTCCCAAAAGCTTATAATGGGTTTGGTAGATTCTCATTTGTGAGTGGACATTTTTTTTTCTCACATTGACATATAGAAAGCGGAACGGTTACGGTTCCGTATAAATATTTATCCGTATAAATCCGTATATGTATAATTTTACACCCCTAATCCCTTAAAAAGATATGGCACCTTATATAAACCCCGTACGGAAATTTGTACGGATGATGTTTATACGGCACCTTAACTTTCTACTATAGAAAGCCTCCCAATAAAATTAAAATAATGTTATAAGTTTATAACTAAGCGAGGTTACAATTCTAATTAAGAATGAGAGACAACTATATATATATAGGTAAATATATTTTTCATGGCGTGAATATATATTTTGTGTATTTACTTTTAATGTAAAAAAATATCAAATACCTAGTTCAACTACTTATTAACATGTTGTAACTTGTACGATGCGTTTGAGTTACTAAAATAACTTTTGTTCTATATATATATATATATATACGCATGAGAAGTTGGTATGGTGAAATTACACTTGTCAATAAGAAAAGTGGTGAGGTCTCCTCAGAAATCTCATATTTTTACTTGACATTGGCAAACTCTATCCACTATAGATTCTTATTCTCTATATTTAAAATTAGTTTTACCAAAAACTATTTTTATAAATTGACATGTTTAAGTACAAACTACTCGTTATTTTTATTTCAAAGCTAAGAACTAACAAGATATAAAGATGTATTTGTAAACCAAGACACTAAGAAGGTATATAAATACTTTGGTTATGGATACAAATGTAAGGAAATTTGAAAACGGCTACAACTTATTAATGATACAGTATTAATTTTCATTAATTAACGTATATTATTATTTTCATTGTAACAAATAGTATATATTACTAAAATATACCATTTTGGTAAAAAGTAAAATAATAAAAAAGAAATGTATCAACCGATTAGTTTGTATATCAAAATTTGTTAAACAAATTGATACAAATTATCTAAAATGCAAAAATAAGGTTAGATAATTGACATTAATGATTTTCTTTTTGATAAAATAGTATGTATTACCTAAAATATACCAAAAGAAGAAAACAATATAATTTAAATTTTTGTGATATATATTTTTATTGATTAATGAACTATTAATAAATAAATAAAGTTAATGAACCATAACTTTTATTATGAGTTCTCGAAATTAGAAAGAATTAAGAAGGTCTCAGAATTGCAATTTACTAATGTACTTATGTAGTGTACTTGTTAGCAATTTATTAGTTGTTCTATTCTATAAAAATCATTCACGTCTATGTCTATTGTTTTTAATCGTTATTCGTTAGTGTGGTTGCATATGTATAATAGTAACATTACTAACATAAACACTAACATAAGTGGAGATAAGTTGTTCTTGTTTAATTTATACCTTCAGTCATGATACTACACAAAAGTCCATCATTCTATTAAAGCATGACATATGCTACCTACTTTACATTTTTTATGTCAAATCTCCCAAAAGAAGCCATCCTTTTTGTTGTTTAAAATCATTCATGGAATTACGAATGTGTTCATAACTATTAGTTTAATGGTATCTGATCCAAGTTTTTACCGGAAAGTCTTGTTTTGATCCTCGCTTGAAATGTAGCTTTTTATATTATATATAATATATATTTGTAATATATATAATCTAATTGTTATTTTGTTTTTAATACTCTTCAATCACTATATTCGGTAATTGTAATTCTTATGACCTTTTTTTTAAAAAAGAACCATTCATGGAAGTGTAATAATTAAAAAAAAGGTGCAAATAGTGATATGACAAGTTTTGATATTGGAAATAGCTACCATTATTGTTGGTATGATTCAACCAAACAAGCAATAATGATTAATGAGGACTTCCATTTTCAAGATTCCTCAATACATATCCATACCTTGGCTTCTTCTTTTTTTGCTTTGTTGAGTAAACTTCTTTTATTGTGTCAACTTATTGTTCAAAGTCTTTTCACACAATCTCTTCATATTACAAAATAATGCTTAGCCTTTTCTCCTCTAATAGTGTGTGAAAAAATAGACAAACACTTCAAATCACAAACTTTACACAAAATAACAAAACAATATACAATAATTCACTTTTAGACTCATCAATAATTTTGAGGATTGATTGAGGATTCTTTTATTCATGTATCACATTTCAATTGTCGAAGTCTTTTCTACGCGTGATTTAGGAACTATTCTCACAATTTTATTGGATTATCTAATCTATAATATAATATGTGAACCCCTCATTTTTTCTTATTCAAATATAGACTTTGTGTAGTACTCAATTAAAGGGACTTTTATCCTTCACACGATTGGATAACAAACAAAAGAATTGATTGCCCGCTCCACTATAAAAATGGGCATAAAGATTATTAAAAGAAAAAAGAAAAGAAAAAAGTCAAGGGCGATGTAATGCTATCCATAACTCTACCATAAGGTATTGTATAATGCATCTCAAATTCTCAATACATTTTTTTTCTTCAGAAAACAGTAGTCACACTGGTTGTAAATCGGAGATCAATAGGACATGAAACTAAAACGAACCAACTCATACAATATTTTAATGAAGTGTTGTCTCCACATGATGAATTCGAGCATGCGATGTTGGGATGTCTAAACCCAATCACCTTACCACTTACCAATAGGTTATGTCTCTTGGAACATAATCTCAATTCATTGATCTTAAACGTTCATTCGCTTTATTTTAGTTAGTACTCCCTCCATCCCTAAATGATTGTCATATTTTAATTTTTCATAGTCAACAAAACAAGATTTAAAATGTAAATATCTCTTATTCTACATGTAAAAAAACTATATAAAGTTGATATTTCAAAAATATATATTGAGATAAATCTAACAGGATATTATAAGACTATAATATATTTTATTATTTAAAGAGAATTTATGGCCAATTTTTGTAAAATTTGACCAATAAAAATCAAAATATGGCAATCAATTAGGGATGAAAATAGTAGTTTTTAATATAGAACTTTGATCATGAATCACTTATAATGTTTATTCTACTATAATACAAATTTGGCACAATAGCATTTGTTTTTGAAATATTTTCCTACTATTATTCCTTAACATCAATTAAGTTAGAACAAGCTAATTGATTTAGTATGCATGTCCATGATGGCCTATGTTATTGATGTGTCAAATTTATGATGTTTTGAAAGAACAAGTGAATAATTAGACCCACAAGGCTAAACACTATCAAGCAAAATGTTCAAGAAACTCAAAGGGGCATTATTATATCCCCCATGAGAACGTTAACATCAAGTCTGTGTACATTAATGGATTCAATGAACTGTCCTCACAAACCATCACGAGTTTTTTCAACACCTTTGTTTTCATTCACGTGCTTACTAAAGTTGTTATGAGATGAGATAACCTTATCATGCCAATCTACTACAAGATATTTTTCTTTGATTCTCCTAAACCTTTGAAAAATGTGGTATAGTTGAGCCATGGAGTGGCACCTTTTCGACCACATCCACATACATCTACATATGAATTGTTCCTCTTGTGTTGCCATACTTGTTCTTTAACTCATAGATGAGGCTCTCTAAATTGGACCACAAATGCACTAATAACAACTACAGGACCTATATATCTTCTTGCATGGACCACTATTACACTTAGTTATGTCGTCTTCATTCAACATGCAACTTGCAATAACCACTTAATTTTGAGCTTGAAATGAGAACGAATTTTAGGTGGCATCTTTGGACAATTGACTGCATTTAAGGTTCGTATGATGTCTTGTCAAACTTGTCATTTCAATCTAATCGTGAAGCATCCATTGAATAGATGGCATCAAATGAAGTGGATTATTGGATACATACAAGAATAATGCCAAGAGTATATAACCAATAATTGGTTTCATTTTGGTTTGGATGTATATAATGATATCAAACTTAATCCTCGTTAAGATTACTTGTTAATATCATTATATATGACGACGATTCAAGTGGATCGGGCTAAAAATTTATATGTGCGACAGGATATCGAAAATCTAATCCCACTATTGCATTACCACTTTAGCGTTGAGTTAATTGCAGATTTGGTCTTAGATACTGAGACGTAATTGTACTTTGAATCCAGATAGTTACATGTTGCATATTAACTCCTTAAATTGGCACATGTGTTGTAGTATAGTCCTTGAAAGTGACAAATGTTGTAGTATAGTCACAGAAACAGTAGGGAGTAATGTGTAACGATTGTCACTTTTAGTGACATATCACAACACTTGGGCCACTTTCGGAAACTAATCTGCAACTTTGTAACTATCGGGGATCAAAGTGTAACTTCGTCCCTGTCAGAGATCAAATCGATAATTATCTCATTTGCATTGGATGATTTAGATGTATGGGGGGGCCTTGTACTAGGCGTGGCACGGGCAGTAAAATGAAATAGAAAGAAGATGTTCCGGAACAAGTAAAATGGCAGAAACAGTAGATGTAGATAATGTAAGTGATATGATAGATGAGGAAACATAGAAGCAGAACCCAAAAGGACATATAATAGAGAAGCCAAGAAAGCCAAAAAGCTTGGGTAGTTGAGGATCGGATAATCACCATGCTCAATTTGATAACTCAACAACTGGATATTTATGATTGACAACACATGAATAACTTCTGTTGAGTGATGTTGATCATACACATACATCAAGACTCATCACATCGACCACAATTATTGGGAATAGTCCTTGTGAGTCTACGTATGGGTAAATGAACATTGTTCTTGTAAAAGAGAAAAAGGGACATTCTCATGCATCTATTAAATTACATATAAAAGATGTTAGAGCATAACTCAACTTGTAAAAGTTATAATGCTAAGTACATGCAGTTTCGTCGTCTTTTTTCGTAGTATAAGTTCGACTCCCTTAAAAAACAAACCTTATATTAAAGTGGTTATAATGCAAAATAATTTCAACCATTTGAAGTTAAAAAAAAAAAAGAGTACAATCCATAACGAAATAAATTATTATTTTGAAAACCACAAACTTAGTACTCTAAGAACGGATTACTTCCAAAATAAAACACATTTCTTATGCCTGATAGATCACTCATTATCACTGACATCTTGAAAGTAATGTCGAGGCAAAAGTTGGAAACCTGGATTTAAAGAATTTGAGGGATGGAGGGCAATGGTAGAGTAAATTGGTGAAATGATGAAATAATTAGGATTTTAGGATTTTGGGACTAGGGTTGTGTATGAGTTGAGTTAAACCGAGCAACTCGTCCGACTCAGTTCGGTAGCCGAGCTTCGTAATAAAATGAGCTCAGGCGCAAGCTGGGTTCCGGGCTCGTTAGCTCGGCGAGCTAGCTCGGGAAGCCGACTCGGTAGCTCGATAGTACATACTCCCTCTTTCCCATTTTGTTTGGTTTGTTTTGACTTTCACGGTCTTCGAGACACGACTTCAAATGTAAATATCTCGAATTCTACACTCACAAAAATTATAAAAGTTTGATATTTCAAAAACATACATTAAAACGAACCTAACAACATCTCATATGACTATATTATTTATTATAGACTAATAGAAATTCATGGTCAAAATTTTCAAAATTTGACTCCCAAAATAGAAAGTGGACAAATAAATTGGGATGGAGGGAGTATGTTAATATTATCTTTAATAAAATTAGTTATATTATACTTTGTTAGTCATATCAATTATTATGATAATGTTCATTTATAGTCAATTTAATGTTTTTTATTTACATTGTTACATGTTAGTTGATTTTATTACTTGTAACATGTTAATTAATTTTCTTAATTGTTTATATGATATAATTGTTTGTTAATTCGATAAAACTTGAAATTTTGAAATGAGCTAAGTGAGCTAGATCGGAACTCGGCTCAGCAATTGCCCGGTTTGGTGAAAGCTCGCCGAGCCAAGCCTAAGACACATTTAGTAATGAGCCGAGCCAAAAATTCGTCAACTCGACTCGTGTACAGCTCTATTTGGGACTTAGGTTATAAGGTTAGACTTTATTTGGAGTGGGGAATTTTCTTTTGAATTTTTAATAGGATATTTGAGCTATTTTTTAATCCAATAACAATATCTTAAAGAAATTCATAATTGAGTGAAAATTTAAGAGGTGTATCACAAATATACATATCATAAACAATATATCGGTTTCGCTTTTCGGTTCAGTTAGTTTCGGTTTGTTTTATGCTAAAATTGAAATAAATTTTTTTATTAGTTTTGGATTCCTTTTGTACCATCTTGATTCAATATTGACATATTTCCAACCAGATCGGTAAAATTTTGATTTGATTCGATCCGTTTGAGGCGAACTGAAAATTCGGAATTATACACATTTATCATTAAGGGTCCGATTGTTAATGGCCTAATGAATGGAATTAGGCCACAAAACGGTTTCTAGCTGGATCGTAAACCTAAACTTATTAATCATGGGCTCATGGCCCATGCGTTTTAGATTTGATTTGTCATTTGTTGAGTGTGAATTGGACTATCAATTGAGCCTGATATGATATGTTTGGGGTTTGCAAATTGGCATGTTTATGGACTTTTTCAACATTATCGGGTGGATTTATTTAAAAATTGAAAGTGTCTCTTCACATCCAAAATTCTAAGTATTGTACAATGTACAATGTTAATTCCCAAATGCCCAAATAAGATACTTCAAATTTTAAGATGTCTAAATAGCCATATAGGTAACATTCTTTTGAGACGATAAGATTTGAAAATACTCAAGAATAGAGGTTGCAATCGAAACATGTCAAACTGAGTGTCTAACCTCCAAATAAATAAGTTCGTCTTTTATGACTTGACTGCTGCTTGATTAAACTTTTGCTTTCTGGATGTGATTCCAATCCTCGTAAATTGTGAACTTTGGCTTCATGGAGGTGATTTCAATTCATATAAATTGTGAACTTCGTTTCCTGGATGTGACTCTAATCCCTGAAGTTGTCTTTTAAATGTTTGGAAATCTCACAAAATAGGTGTTAAAAAGCTACAAAAAACAATCCAAAATTTCTATGTTTAAATATACTCATCTACGATAATCGAATCGAAAATATTTCAAAAGAAGCTTGACCCATACCATTAACCTAAGAGTCTTAGGATAATATGGGTTACATTAACTTTCAAAATATAATAGTGTTTCATTTTGTAAGCCTTCTTAAGTGTCCCTTCATGATATCTGATAATAAAGGTGGCTTCGATTGCTTTCAAAATGATTATGTCCAATTGTCCATGAATACATTCAGTTTTTATTGCCATCAAAATATGGTAGTGTGGCATGTGTTTCTTGGTTCAATTTTTGTTGAGACAATTTGTATTATATTTTTATATTGTTTATATTATTTATTAGTTAATAATTTTTGTATTAATTATTTGTAATATTATTAAATTAATACTCTCATCACTAATTATCAACTTTATTCTGGTTTTACAAAAAAATTCGAAACAATACAGACTAATTAGGGAAAGTTAAAAGTAGAAGGTTGGGACTCTGAGACTAATGGTTATGGTTTATACATGATAGAAAATGCTAATTGTACCATTTATATATATTTTTTTAACTGTTTCAACATACTTTAGATAATACATATCGTTTCCTTAATAATATTATTGATATCAATTAGAAAATTCTTATTTGTGTCTTTTAAGTAATCTAGACTTATTTGTTTCACGAATTTTAATTTGGAACATATATGAACAAGTATATCCTTTCGATTTTTTCTTATTATCGTTTTAATCATTTTCATATAAATTAAGAATAAATTATGAGATTTATAAAGTACTAAGAAAAATTGATTTTATATAATAAAAAAAAAATTATAGGAAATCTGATACGAATGGTTTAATGACGCATAATTATTCAAGGAGAGCATAGGGGTACATAACCACAGACCCATGACTCCATGAGTAACAGTAATAACTACTCTTGACCATTAGGTGGACATCAAGAAAGATGACATTCAATTATTCCTGACACATTTAAGATCTGAGTTGAATGTTGATGACCTAAACATCTTTAAAGAAGAAGCTCAAGCTAGGCTCCATTATCTTGATTCATTTCATATTATCACCAAATTCAAGATGCTTTGGGTATTGTTTAAAGGTGATGAGGTCCCCTATTTATGACTTCAACCTCATCTATCTAAAGAATAAAGACTCATTTATACTTCATGTCTTTTATATGATAAAGAACAAACTATAAAGGAAAATGCCCAAAGATGGACCTACAAATTGCCAAAACTTTCTACACAAACTAATGGCTAAAGTTTCTATATTACTATTATGACCAACTACTCATGAGCCATTAGTCCCAACTACTCCATTTATGGAGGGCATTTTGAGTAGGCCATCACAAACTTCTCCATTTCTATATGATTTACAAGATGCCATATTAATATGGCAAGGGGAAGCATTGAACCCGAAACCGGGTTGTTTTGTTGCTCGTCAAGGTGCTACCACAATTCTGCAGTAAGTTCATCCTCTCCCACTGGCATGTTTAGGTCGGGCAAAACGAAACCTCCTTTCTTGGTTTCTGCCACTTCTTGCGTTCTACAGGATTTTGCCAATGGATGGTCCTCTTTCATGATATGCCTTGGTAAGATTGGTTGATGAACAATGGCAGCTGATGGTTCTATTTGGATGCGGTGGTTAGAGAATCGAACTTGTGGCTCGGTTGATAATAGGCCTGCTTCTGTTGATTGTTGATTCAAGTCCAACTGAATACAAAATTGCATAACAAGGTTAGTAATTTTCTACAGAGCAAAAAGTTCCAACTATTTACATATTCTGCAACTCCTTGATCACACTCAGGTCTTTGCCCAAGCGTTAAAATACAAGGTCCAAGAAAACAAACTAGAAGATTACCTTGATTCGCTTCAAGTCATCGCACATGTTTCTCTGTTCCTTTAGGTTTACATGTATCGACTCCAAGTCCTAAATATAAAATGTCAAATGAATGAATAAGATGAGAACTGCTAGAACACTAATTCGAAGCTGAGTGGTAATCAAGAAATACCAAGTACTTGTTTACATACCCTTTTTAAATTGACCCCTTCCTTCAAAAGTTCAGTTTCCTCCTCTTTAAGCTGAGAGAAATTCTGTCAACAACAAGAACTATCCGTTAGTATACTGCAGAATCATAACTCCTACAGTTCAGAACTTCACATTAGGATAACAAAATTCTGATTCAGAAATTAATCATCATCATCAACATCAAATGCCTACCAGTGCCCTCCGAAGAAGCTCCTGCCTAAGAGGGTTGGGGGGAGGGGGTCACATAGTACTCAGAAGTTACACAAGATCTAAAATTTGATACTGAGGTGAGATGATATATTAGTACAACTAAACCACATATAATGCTATTTTGACTCTTGGGGTTAGGGGGGGGGGGGGGGGGGGGGGTGTGGGGGAGGGATAAAAAAGCTATCTTGGACTTGCAGTTAGAGATCTAAGATGATTCAAGAAACAGACATCAAGAAAGGGACCCTCATGAAGAAAATAGTACACACCAAGAGAAATTGGACCACTACAACATAAGTCATCACTTTCAAAGGCATAAGTTGAACCCAAACAAAAAGACATAACTGGAACTAGAAAGGTCACTAATCAGACCTCAATAAAATTCACACAGACACCCAAGGTAAAAATATCAAGAAAATTTACTACCACCTAAATCCAACATCCAACATCGAAGAAAACCGACAACCGCCTACTGTTGCACGGAATAAGACTGAGAAGACACGCTGCGGCCAGAGAAGTTGGCTGAACGCCACCGATTAACATCAGTAATAGCAAGTGTCGATTAAAACTATAAGCTTTGATAACTTTGATCAATAAAAATCAAATTGGACAAATTATTGGGACAAAGTATGAAAATAATTGAGCCAAGCTGGCAGGTGATGATAAAACCAAGTACATAAACACACGCAATGAAGAGGCATCCCCCATTTACTGACAACAATCCACCAAACATAACACAAGCTGAACAAAGGAAATTAAAAAGTAAAGAAAAGTTTCCACAAACGAAAGCAAAAGCCAAAAAGAACTAAAGACCAAAACTCTCCTCTCCTCCCTTTCCTATTTTTCATTTCCCAAACAAGGACCCCACCCACCCCCCCTCTCCTTCCATTTCAAGACAACTTCAACATTAATAGAAGTGGAGGTTAAAAAAACCAATCTTTTGTCAAAAATTGAAAAATTTAAGAAAATAAATAACAGATTCAATCATCTTTCATGCAAAATCATAAGGGCAGTTTTGTCCATTAAATGGATAAATCTCCAACCTCAATTATGGTGTCTTGAAATTCAATGAATTGTATGAATATTTTATTCGGGACACATATTAAAGCAAAATAACTTTCCACTTTTTAAATAGAAAAGGCAAATTGAATATTAGTTTGTACATAACAAAAAAAGTGAAAATTGCGATTTAAAAAATCTTAAATAAAGTATTATCTACAAATTATTTTTTTCTCTTTCTTTAAGTCGAGACAATTGTCATCCATTTAAAAATTTAAGACAGTTAAAAAAATTCAAAATAATCTTTATCTATCTTGCATTAAGTCAACAAACAAACACCCAATAAGACACCATTACCGAAAATCAAAGACTTGATTTAAAATGTAAAGTAAATAAACCTAAGAGAATATAGATTATTTCGGATCTCATCCCATTTTTTATGCTCAAATTTCGAATCTTTAGCAAAATTAGTTTTCCTAAGAAAAAGGGTAATAATAAATTATTCATAGTCACCACGAAAACAAGAATTCTTTAGAAAGACTCCAAATGTTGTCAGTGTTTGTAAACAAGAAAAAAAGAATCAAACATTTTCTCATCTCTTTTTTTTCAAGTTTCCTTTTTTACTTAAAACTAAATTAATAATTCATCTTAATAATGTTTCTGAAAAAACTTGATTTGGGCAAATATTTTTTATTGAAAAAATTTATAACGAATAACAAAAGGGAAGTAGTAAAAAGGAGCTCTTTCAGCTGAAGCAAAAAAAATAACTCTTAACTTTTTCAATTAAGCAACGAAATGTTGAATATCTAATGACCAAAATAGAGAAAAATAAATTAAAAAGAATAATAATAATAATAATTTGGTTGTCCATTGATACCAACAAATTTGTTAAATTTTGACCATTGAAAATGAAACAGGACAATCTTTTTGGGATGAAAAAAATGGATTAGCTAGCTGATTAAGCTATCGGATAAAGAATTAAAAAAGGTGGAGTTTAAACAAGTAGAGTGTAGAAAAAGATGAAAGAAAATTCAATCAACACAAAAAATTCGTTAATTTTGACTATTGAAAAACAAAATGAATAACTTTTTGACCACTGAAACAAACTGGACAGCATTTCGACCATTGATGCAGATGAAGAAATACCAAAAATGGTTCATTTTGAACATTAAAAATCAAAATGAAGAATATTTTGAGCATCGGAGAACAAATTGGACAAATTTGTAGCAAAATATCGTTAGAATTAGTACAAACCTTGGATCTGGAAGCTGGAAAGGGATCCGATGATGGGCAGCTAACACTTGCCTCATCGTATCCGGCGTCACTGGGGGTGGTGGCGCCGCCACTCCAAGAGAGAGGAGTGGTCGGGCTGCATCTGGTGGAAGTGGTGGTGGGGTATTTGCGTGTGGGAGTTGACCTGGGTTGTTTGTGGCCCCATGACGAAGGGGGAAGAAGGGGTTGTAATGGTGGTGGTGGTGGTGGTGGGGTTGAAGAAGGTGGTTGTTTGAGGCGGAGGAGGAGGTCAGCTACCATGGTTTCATCTCTGTACGCCGCCTTCAACCACCTATCCTTCATTCTTGTATTCAGAATATTCCACTCAGAGAGAGATGTGAGAGAGATTTGTGGTGGTGGTGGTGGTGGGTTGGTAGGGTAGGGTAGGGTGGGGTGGGGGATGGGGGGGTGTGGAAAAGAAGGTAATTTGGGGTGGGTGGAGAGAAAAAGGAGATAGAAGAACGAAGGTGTGAGAGTATAAATATACAGTGGGAGAGATGATGACTAAAATAGTAAGAATAAAATGAGATGAGTGGAGTTCGAGTTTAATAATTTTTTGCTCGACTTGATCATCAAACGAGTCTTGGTCTTAATTTGGCTCCATGAGCTTGAGTCGAGCTTTAAACATACTCACTTATTTAATACTTTTGTTATTAAATGATAGGAATATTTTCCTAATTTAGAAACTTTTTACTAAATTTCTACTTTGACTAAATTGGGAGAAAAATCAATGAAGGAAAACTGTGGGTAAGAAAGAGACTAAACTTTTCCCAAATGTGTGTACTGTTAAATGCATAGCCTAAAACGGTTGTTGAAGACTTGAAGCATGTTTATATACGGAGTATCTTATTTAAACAATTAAGAAATTGATATTAGAAATCAATGAAATCACATTTTTTAACAAAATAGATTTAGTAAGTATAAAATAATAATTAATACAAACTCATTAATGGGTAGATATTGATGAGGAAAATGGAAACGTATACCTACATTAATTGAAGATAATATCATCTTTTACAAACAATTCAAAGTATATATCATACTTTACAAACAATTCAAAGCATATATGGGGTTAACTTGTGTGTTTCTTTTTTTTGTTTTTTTGTAAATTAGCGATAGATGTGAGTTTCAAACCTATGACTTTTTGGTCACTAGAAAGAGCCTGTTCCACTAGGCTATTCGATTAACTCGGGTTAAATTTCTGTTGAAGTTATTTTTTGAGTTATAAATACTATGATTTTTTTTATATGATTTAATGTTATTAAGGAAGTTGGAGATATTTTACTTTAAGAAAATATGAATTTTACTTTATTCAATATAAATACCTTTTCTTTCACAAAATTTAACATATGAAATATAAAGAAAAAGGAAAACTATCATATTCTTAAAAATATTGACAATATAAATAAACCAATATTAATATAATCAAAATAAGACTGATATATAATAAGACAAGAGAATGGAATTAATATGATTATTAAAAATTACTAATTATATAGCATATGAACTATTGTTGCTCTAAGTTATAAAATAATTAATAAAAAAAATATTTCATTGATTTTGTAAACTTAAGTACTACATGACATTTTTGGATTTTAAGGTAAAGTTGCTACTATCATAATTTTGGTCAAATTAATTATTTACTAAGTAAAAATTGATATAATTAGATCTTTTAGAAAATAGTTTATAATATTTATTTTGCAATATGTTTTAGTATAATTCAAAGCTATTCATGGTTAAAATGTCGAATATTTAATAAAAATTGTGTATATTTTTTCGTAATTTATACTATTTGTTTATTTTAACATTAAAGTTAATAGTAGTATCAAAGATGAGAGATGTAATATTTAATTGGAGCAAAATGTGATCACGCTCACATAAGCGCCCCCTCATGCCGAACCCACAGCTTGAAAGGGAGTAAATCACGGTATGATCCCCAGGACCAGAGTGTATGGAGGCCTGTCTACGTTGCGCACTTAGCCTGGGATAAAACTCCCAAACTGCCGCTGGCGAGGTTCGAACTCATGCCAATTGGAGCAATCTGCATACACCCTAACCACTGGAACAACCCGTGGAGTTAGATGTAATATTTAATGTTTATAAGAAATTATTATGCTCTTTTGAAAGGTATAGTACATATTTTATATGTTTTAAAGTTTATAGGAGAATGTAATGCAAATTACTTGAAAAACATGTATATACGCAACGGCACAAGTAAAACTTGGTCTTCATTGTAAACCTTACAGGTACCCGTACTTGTATATAAACGCCAAAGTCCAAACACAAACCGAACAATCATTAATTAATTATTATATGAGTCTGACAATATGATACTCCGTATATATGAAAATATGATTCTCATGACTTGTTTATACTCCTTCCGTTTCTTTTTATTTGATTGTTTGGGGAAAAAGTACTTTATTAAGAAATTGTGGAAAATTACATTGGAATTGTAAAAAGGTGCATTGGAGTTGTAAAAAGGTGCATTAAAATTGTAAAAAGTTGTATTGAAATTGGAAACAATCAAATATTTTGAAACAAGAAAAAAGCTATAAACAATCAAATAAAAAGAAACGGAGGGAGTAATATAGTTAATACGTATGACTAAACAGAATATATTTCATATATTAAAATTAATAACTGAAATGAGTATTTAGACATCTATAATACTCCCTTGGTTTATATTTATATCTTTATATTTTTGTATTTTGGTCATAAAATTTAATATATATATTTATTGACATACAAATTCTTGAATTAGATTTATTAACAATTGAAATGGTTTGTATATCAAAGGAGTATATGACTACATCAATGAGTGTTAAGGTAATTAATATATTATGCTCTACATTTATATTATATATATATATAATATATATCAGTCGTAAAATTATCATGAATTAAGTTTGATATGAATTTTATTAGATCACCAAAAAAAATTGTAAGTAAAACAAAAACTTATACTCCATAATCTTTTCCAAAATAAAAATGTAACTTAGAAAAATAAATTTAGCCTTTGGCTAGAGCTCTATTCCACGATTCGATCTACAATAAATGTTTAATATATATATCTATTGTTAATGTATTTTTATTCGATAGTAATTCATTAAAATCGTACTTGTTACAGAAAGTGTAATACTGAGTATAATAATGTTTAAATTTATAATAAGCGATATAATAATTTACTAATTTAGACATGATAGGCGTCTAAAGAAGCTTTTTGTATAAGCTACTCCATATTTGTAGCTTCTTGTACCTAAACTTGTTAATCAAACATGAATTAAATATATAGGGAAGAAAAAAACATAAATGAAAATAGACTTTATGACAAGAATAGCCCAAGATTCGTTACGGCTGGCATGGACTTAATTTTTAATTGGTCACGTCTATCCACGCTCCTTATGACCTTATCTATGAGGTAACTAAGTAACATGTATCAAATCTAATGTCATTTAGTTATGGCTTTTTTGGGTGGATATATCTACCAACCACTTATTTTCACACTAGAAATTTTAGATATTATTATTAGGGTAAGTGATTTCTGACATCACTCACGTTTAGAAAAAAAGTAAGTTAGATCACTCATGTTTCAAAAACGCCAGTTAGATTACTAATGTTTAAAAAATCACTCATTCGGGTCACTCCATCAGATTTTTGAAGGGTATTTCTATTCGAACACATTTTTTCCTCTCACAAGCACCCAATTTAACTCTTATTAACATATTCACCCCAATCCTAAGACTACAAATTTTCCGATTTTTTTTGATGTTTTTTTTTATTTCTTTTTCGATTTTTTTCGACTTACTTTTTATTTCTTTTTCTATTTTTTCTCGATTTTTTTTTTAATTTTTTTTTAGATTTCTTTTTCGATTTCTTCTAGATTTGTTTTTTTTTTATTTCTTTTTCGATATTTTCTAGATTTCTTTTTTATTTCTTTTTCGATATTTTCTCGATTTCTTTTTTGATTTCTTTTTCGATATTTTCTCGATTTCTTTTTCGAGTTTTTAGATTTTTTTTCGACTTTTTCGTTTTTTTCATTTCTTAACAGTATATAGTAGAGAATATCCAACAAAATATAATAATAAATCTAAAATTATAGGCACATACGATATATTACACATGTCACCATTCCATTACGTGAGAAAATTCTTGTATGCTTAGGAGGTCATGTTCACATGGTGCTCACAACTATCTGAGCCGTTAGATTAAGAGTTTAAGTGATATTTTAATCCTATGGTTCATATTTAATTGGGTATTTTTGTCCTTACATCTTTAAGTGGAAAAACAATAATAGTAGTATTTTGGGTATTAATGATAGAGTAATTAGCAATTAATTGAGATTGGAGAGAGGAAGCTAAATGCAATGATTACTTCAGCTCACCAATGTCGAAAATATGAATTCTAGTATTAATCTCATTTAAAATAAATTGAAGTATAACTTTTTTTCTAATTTTAATTATTTCAATAAAAAACCAATGAATTTTCTCAGTCTCATGTCAATAACACCACTGAATAATATACATTGATGTTGCATATTTCTTCAATAACACCATATAGAATTTATTTATATATCTTTACTAGTATTAATCTCATTTTAGATATATTTCTTCACTAATAAACAATTCTAGTATTAATCTCATTTTAGATATATTTTTAGTGACACCATTTACTAATACACACTGGTGTTCTGTTCTTATTCAAAAACACCACTGAATAATATACATTGGTGTTGCATATTTCTTCAATAACACCACATAAAATTTATTTATATATCTTTACTAGTATAAATCTCATTTTAGATATATTTATTCAATAATAAACAATTCTAGTATTAATCTCATTTTAAATTTATATTTTTAGTGACACCATTTACTAATACACACTGGTGTTCCGTTCTTGTTCAATAACACCACTGAATAATATACATTGGTGTTGCATATTTCTTCAATAACACCACATAAAATTTATTTATATATCTTTACTAGTATAAATCTCATTTTAGATATATTTCTTCAATAATAAACAATTCTTGTATTAATCTCATATTGATATATTTTTAGTGACACCATTTACTAATACACACTGGTGTTTCGTTCTTGTTCAATAACACCACTGAATAATATACATTGGTGTTGCATATTTCTTCAATAACACCACATAAAATTTATTTATATATCTTTACTATTTATGCTTAAACTGTATTTTGGTATCTCTCATTATCTCTAAACACAAAATTAACTCTAACCGCTTAAGAAATTGTAATATGATTACTACCAAAATTGGTGGAATAATTAAAATACTAATTGAATTTGTCTTGACTAGACTTAATGCAATACCAAACCAAATTATATAAATCACAATAGAAAATAAAAATTTAATTTGAGTACACCAATCAAATTTGTATTGTTTATATGTATTAAGTATTCAAGTTTAAAATTGTGAGTATATTTTGTAAAATTTCATAATTAAGATTTCAGATTTGGGTGTTATTTTGGTTAATAAATGGTAATAAATTTGGAGTGCAATAAATTTGGTGTTACTTTTTCACATTCCATAAAAAAAAACATTTCTTAAATGACCATGAAACCCTTGTGAGCATGGTGCTCACAAAATAGTTGTAAGCATATAAGTACAACTCCCATTACGTATGTTCTAATATATTTGGGATCTATTTCCAGTTAGGGATCATATATATACATGCGCTTAAAAAGTTTGCAAGAATTGCATTTTCTAAGCTTATATCTTTTGTAAAGTTTAATGCAAAATATTAAAACTATCACAAAATTCAATGGAGTATTACTATTCATTTCGTATTTACTTTTATTTTAAAGTATTTTTGTTTGATAAAATTGAGAAAAAAGTGAGGGATATAGTATTCTTATAAATTTTAATTATGCTAAGTTGAAAATTCCATAAAAAGTGTTATTCTTTTCATGCTTACTTTTTAGTTGGTGTATGTCGTGTAATTTGGTCGTATGAGGGTTGAATAACTTAAATATATTTAAATATGGTGTTTAAGTTTTTATGAAAATTATATAAAATATAATACTTTATCATATTTAACAATAATATTTTGAATCGAATAAAGTTATGTGTTGATTAAAGTAATGAAGTTTGTTAATTTTTATTGTTGAGAAACAAATTAAACGATTGTGTACCCATAATTTATTAACTCCCGATCCCGCCCCTTACTATTCCTTTAACCACCGTCTCCATCATCTCAATCTTTTTGGGTGTTAACGTTTAATTTCATATATCAATTTAAAAGTTGATAATATGTGACATGATTTCAAGTAAATAAAATAGAAAATGTCAACATCTACTTATTGTAAGAGAACGAAAAAAATTCAAAAATGTGTAACTTATACAAGGTACTAACATGTGCTGGAGGAACCCTAAATATGCATGTTGATTGTAATTATTTATTGTAATATATCCCAATGCAAAGTGAATTTTATATGTGAAAAGATCGATATAATAACTTTTTTAATACTAACACCATCAATAATGTATATACTTTTTAGGATATTAATTCATAAAATCATAATTTCAATGTGATATGCCTTTGACTTTAGATCAACTTTGATATGATGATTCTCTAGAAAGTTTCAATCTCTTAGAAAAACTCATAGTAATTTAAAATCCATCAAAATATACCAATCTTAAAATTTTCAAAACGACGTTACATTTAAAATTTTCAGAACGACGTTACATCTATCATTATGATGACCCCTACATACATATATAATAGTACTCTTCGTATGTCCATTCGTCATAATTCAAGAATGATAAACGTTTCTTATTTTACCCTAAATAAAGTCTAACACATTCATTAAGTAGCTTCTTTAAATGAGACATGAAAAATATTAGAGTAAATATGTTACCCAATTTCTTCAAATACGTGTCTAAGAGTAATGATCTTTCAGTTCTTGAAGAAGAAATGTGTATGATTCGGTTCATTTAAATCGGGGTGTGGTTATTTAGAAGTGAAGCATGGTTGATTAAATTATTGGATACGAATTATTAAAATTGCCCCTCTATTTTCTAGTCTTATCTTCATTTTAAGTAAAAAAAAGTATTTATGGGTGACTTGAAAAGACAAAAGTATCAAGCACAAATTGAAAAGACTATACTAGTACAAGGGGCAATTGGAAAAATAAGCGTTTAATTATTTCTTTGTTACTAAAAGTGTGATACCATTACACTAACAACCTCTACACAATTCTGTCGTGAAGTACTCAGAAGAGGTAAGTTAAAAGATGTGTCACACCCGATTAATCTAATCATTTGCACTCTAATTATTTACCAATTAAATTATATCCTAGACATTATTTCTTTATTAGTATAGTAAAGTAAAGTAAAGTAACATGTAACGAATCAAATTTGAATTAAAAAATTTCTTAGTTGCATGGTTGAACTAATATTTTAACTTATGCACACATTGCAATTAAATTATCAATATCATCACAATTTATTATTTCCTCGTTGAATGAGTTAGATGCTTTTTTAATCGAATTGTTTGTACTTTAATCCATATGCATAGGCTCTCCTATTCGGTGTCACCTAATTGTTTTTGGCTTAATTTTCTTTTATCTCTCACTTTTAACGAATTAGTCAGTTTGCTCTTTAAAGTAAATTTTTATTTCATATTTTTCATGCTATAATGTATAATATTCCTAGAGATTTGAATTTATTAAGAAAAAGAGAAGTCAACTAGTTTAAGGCCAAAAATGGTAAATTGAATTCATTTCAATATTTTTTAGTTACCCTTCTTCAGCTTCACGCATGTATAGCCTCATGGAATTTAAAATTGACATCTCAATCTAAATATAACATTCTCAGCTAAGCCTAGATTCGGTTCGAAGTACATAAATATGTACAATATAAATTATTTTTATACTCTTCGTATTTTGTCATTAAAATTCAAATCTTTTTTCCAACCAAATCGTTTAAACCAAACCTCGAAACATTCAATTCTCTCGAACCTCGAGACAAATCGTATATCTAATACTAGTTGTTAGTAGCTTAATCAGTTTGATTTGTTCCATTTCTTGCTCCTGAATTTCACTCAATGATCCACACTTTGAGGGCCTTTACTTCTCATCTCAGCTTCTTCTCCCTCTTTCTTCATCTTCATTTTCAGCAATATCTTAAGAAATATTGCCAATATATTACTAGTATCAAAATTCTTACATTATTTTCATGCATGGTCCAGTTCTAACATATATTACTACTTTTCTTGAAAATTTTGCCTTCATATATGTATTTGTTCTGTTAATTCTTGAAAAAAAAAACATCGATGATCAATGGCTTCATCTAGTAGATGCAAGCTGAAAGTGTTCTTGATTTGCATTGTTTATTTGCAATGTGTAAATGGATTTTATTTACCTGGAAGTTTTCCTCATAAATATGAAGTGGGTGATCAGCTATCAGTAAAAGTGAATTCTTTAACATCAATTGATACAGAATTACCATATGGATATTATAGTCTTCCCTTTTGTAAGCCTCTTGATGGTGTGAAAGATAGTGCTGAAAATCTTGGTGAGCTTTTAATGGGGGATAGAATTGAGAATTCTCCATATAGGTTCAAGATGTTTAAGAATGAGTCTGAGATCTTCCTCTGCAATACAAAACCATTGTCTGGAGAAGAATTCAAGCTTCTGAAAGAAAGAATAGATGAGATGTATCAGGTGAATCTGAATCTTGATAATCTTCCCGCGATTCGTTATATGCATAAGGATGGATACTTTCTTAGATGGACAGGTTACCCTGTTGGAATCAAGGTTCAGAATGTGTACTATGTGTTTAATCATTTGAAGTTTACTGTCCTTGTTCATAAGTATGAACAGACTAATATGGGTGGTGTTATTGGTTCTGAAGATGAGGGTGAATTGATACCGGCAAGTGACAATTCTTCGGATATTCCAGGGTACATGGTTGTTGGATTTGAGGTTGTTCCTTGCAGTGTCCAACATAAGGCAGATATGACCAAGAAATTATCGACGTACTCCAAGTACCCGTCTGAGATCAAATGTGATCCGGGCGCAGTTGCGATGACTATAAAGGAAGGGGAGCCTGTGGCTTTTAGCTATGAGGTTGCATTTGTGGAGAGTGATATCAGGTGGCCTTCAAGATGGGATGCTTATTTAAAGATGGAAGGCTCCAAAGTTCACTGGTTCTCTATCCTCAATTCTTTGATGGTGATCACTTTCCTGGCATTGATTGTTCTTATCATATTCTTGAGGACAATCCGAAGAGATTTAGCTCAGTACGAAGAGCTAGATAAGGAGTCTCAGGCACAGATAAATGAAGAATTATCCGGATGGAAACTTGTAGTCGGTGATGTTTTCCGCACTCCAACCAATTCTGAACTTCTCTGTGTAATGGTTGCTGATGGATGCAGAATTCTAGGGATGTCAGTGGTAACTATCTTCTTTGCAGCTCTCGGTTTCATGTCTCCAGCCTCCCGCGGAGCCTTGATCACAGGCATGGTTGTCTTCTACATGTTCTTAGGTATTGTAGCTGGTTTTGTTGCTGTTTTCCTATTCAAAACAATGAACGCCGGAAACATAACTGGATGGTCTTCTGTATCATGGAAAGTTGCCTGTTTCTTCCCAGGAATAGCGTTCTTGATACTAACCATTCTGAACTTCCTCCTTTGGGGAAGCCAAAGCACAGGAGCGATCCCTGTGACCACATATATCATTCTGCTATTGCTATGGTTTTTCATCTCTGTGCCGCTTACCCTTATTGGTGGATTCATTGGGACAAAAGCTTCACACCTCGAGTATCCTACCCGAACAAATCAAATCCCCCGAGAAATTCCAGCATCTAGGTTCCCATCTTGGATGCTTGTTCTTGGAGCAGGAACCCTCCCATTTGGAACCCTCTTCATTGAACTCTTCTTCATCATGTCCAGCATTTGGCTTGGTCGTGTTTACTATGTCTTCGGGTTCCTCTTAGTCGTCCAACTACTTCTCATGGTGGTATGCGCGGAAGTCTCTCTAGTGTTAACCTACATGCACCTCTGTGTAGAGGACTGGAGATGGTGGTGGAAATCCTTCTTCGCCTCTGGATCAATCTCGCTCTACATTTTCTTCTACTCCATCAACTACCTAGTTTTCGACCTCAAGAGCCTAAGTGGTCCTGTTTCTGCCATGCTATACTTGGGGTATTCCCTACTTATGGCAGTAGCAATTATGCTTGCAACTGGAGCCATTGGGTTCTTGACGTCTTTCCTCTTCGTCCATCGCCTTTTCTCTTCAGTCAAAATAGATTGAATTCAACAACTGAGATCTTTAGAACAAGGTTTTTGTATGGTTTGAGTCGTAACTCATATGCTTCCTTCGGAGCAATAACTATTCTCAAATTTCAACAACAGTTTCACCAGACAGGAATCAAAATTTATAATTTGCTTATGTTGTTATCTTAATGTAATTTTCACTTATCTCAGTTGCCAAATGAGAAATTTACAGCATAGTTAAATATCTTTAATTCTTCTAATTGAATAACAGTACTACAGTAGTATTAGTATAACACTTGTAATCACCGAAATCTACTAATAATATGGTATTGGACAAAGATCCATTGATAATCACACAATTTGAACAACGGATAGCAAATCCTCATCTCCCGTAGCTAAATTTAACTTGAAGGTTCAACTAATCACTTAAAACTCGATTTTGCCGATAAGTTAATATTATTCAAATAATATATTTAAAATGAATCCTTGACAATACAGAGAGCACATCAAGACTGCATCAACAGTTTAAAATACAGTTTCCAGAGCAAGAAATACAGCATTCGGACAAGAGATCAATATCAAGGGGGAGCAATCCTTGATAAGTTGAACCTGGTGTCTGATATTTCACAGAGCCATCTGCAAGTTTCAACTGAAACTGAGCTTAATAAGACTTGCCACAATGTATCAAACTTCCAGCTCCCAAAAAAAGACCAAAAATGCCAGCACTTCCGATAGTAGTTTTACCAATATGTCTGATCTTCAGCAACCCAGGGACCTGCATTGTTGGAGAATGTCAAATACATGCAGGCAAAAATAAAATGCAACACTGGATGCCACGCCCATCAGCATGAGAGGGAAACCAAGAACTACAGCTACAAACAAATAACTACCGAAGTACTGGGTGATTTATAATACTCATTTAATGCTCAACAGTAGTGTGGAATGTTAAATTATATGCTCAGGGTCGAGCAAGTAGTTCAGAATATTTAGTGAGATTCAGTACTAATAATACTATGACATTCTAAGTTTTCAGCCGTATGATGATGAATTACCCGGGTGAAATATGGAAGGAAATCAAGACAAATCCATCCAACAGAAGAAGTTATAACTAATAGTAACTAATAAATATGTTGGTCCAAAAAGAAGTAACGACAAAATTTGAGGGGGGCTTTTAACTAATAGTAGACCAGGCACATGAGTGTGTTGGCTTGAAGATTATGTAACTAGCTTCTACTAGAAATCTCTCAGAATCTGATACTCACTAGTCTGACTCAACTTGGAGTGTTTAAAATGGAGAACATTTATACATTGAAATTACTAGGAACCCTACAATTGACTCCAACTGGCAAGTACAAAAATAAACTAAAACAAAACCATACAGGGGGCTTTTCAGAGGAGATTATCTAGAAGAGAATCGATCTATAACTATGACTTGTCATTATGGATTTGTTTTCTGTCTAATCTAGGTGTACTACCATCATCCAAGCCACAAGGATGGCGAGCGAATCATATTCGTGTATTAATATGAGGAAACCATTACGTGTGAATCTTCAGGGGCCAACATTTTACATACCCTCGTCCCAAGCCACAAGGATGGCGAAGGATGTTTTGATACGAGGAAAGGGCTACAAGTAAATCTTCCGCAAGTTAAAATTTTTACAAACCTGCGGTCAGGGTGATGGTATATGGGCTAGTTAGTTTAATATTAGAGCAACCATATAAATGGAGAGGAATGGTATAAGTCTAGAGAGAAAGTTGACAGAATGTGAGTTTAGAGAGAGTACAGATATTAATGTAGGGAAAAATGATTTTTTCCTGTAAAATGGAGATATTGCATCGTATATACAGCTTCACAAGATCTATTTAGATCCTTCACATAGTATATCAGAATCTTCTCAACCTTCTTGCATTATGTTAAAGGAAAGGGATCGATATTGGCTCATGAACCTGATTACCTGAACGTTTGGCTATATTCTCGAGAAAGCCTTGAAAAGTCAGATACATGTGTATTGAAGAGGGAATACATAATCTAGCAGATATTCTGCCCAAATATACTTGCTCCACATGTAACCCAAATAAGGAAATCATAATTGTTAACCTAACTTGCTTCGCCTTCGCTCATCATACACAGTAAGGCAATTAAAAAGCTCCATATATCTCAAAGCTGATCTATCAACACCTTCTCCCAGCCAATTCAGTGCTCTCCACTATAAACCATTTTCACTTTCATAATCAACTCCCAATTACAAACAACATAACGTCAATCTGTTATGAACCTAGCGCATACTAGGCCCACAACAGTGCCATAAGCCCAGGTGTAGAACTCACTCCCAAAAGACTAGCCTATTAGGAGGAGGGAACACCTTGCTTATAAGCCACCAATCAATCCCATACTTGACCAATGTGGGATCATGACAATACCCCACGCTTCGAAGAGCCAACGTCCTCGTTGGTCACGGCTATGTTGGTCACGGTTGGCACCCCCGCTCAGGGTCCAAGCCACCACTCCATAGGCCACCACTCCGAGTGTCGGGACTAGGAAGATGGGGACGGCTCTGATACCAATTGTTATGAACCTAGCCCATACTAGGCCCACAACAGTGCCATAAGCCCAGGTGTAGAACTCACTCCCAAAAGACTAGCCTATTAGGAGGAGGGAACACCTTGCTTATAAGCCACCAATCAATCTCATACTTGGCCAATATGGGATCATGACACAATCCTATAGGAGTGGGTTGCAAATGAATTAGAAATTCAACACAAACAAATTCACTAGACTCGCATTATAGTTTTCTCCAGTTCCATGCCTCAAACAGACAAGCCTATGATGACAATGGACGAGTTTTTATCTCAAATCTATATCTTCCTTCCGGAATATACATAAACAACTTAAATCCATTCAATATTTCAAACCTAGCTTTTCGCATGACAACTTATCTCAATAGTCGATAATCACCTCGGATCAAAGCTTATCCCACTAAATGAGGTGGTCTATATGAATACCACATCTCCTTCAGCCATTCGATACTCAATATTCGAGTCCGGATTCGGTGCATCAATAATTCGGTGCACCCGTTGTATCAGGTACCCATTTAAAGGTTTTACATGGGTACTGTACCCACTTGAAACTTCATCATTGGTACTTGTACCCAAATTGTACTATAACAATGATGCAATACCACATATTTATTTTGGATTGATCAATATGTGGTATTGTACCATTGTTATAGTACAATTTGGGTACAAGTACCAATGATGAAGTTTCAAGTTGGTACAGTACCACCTGAAATCTTTAAATGGGTACCTGATGCACCTAATGCATGGAAGTATTGATGCACAGAATCTTTTCACTCAATATTCACCTAAACATACCAGCAGTTTACTTAACTCAATAAAAAATGGTTCAGCTAAAAAATCATAATGAATACGACGTGTCCAATGAGAACCTAACTTTTAATCACATTATCAATACCATAAAAAAGCAGAAAAGGGTTCAGGTGAAAATCCATAACAATAAATGAACATAAACAGAATTAAGATTAAGACTTTACCCTATACCTAATAGCCTCATATGTCCCATAAACCGCACCTGCACAAGTATTAACAACCAAAAACTTATCAATTACTATTTAATAAAAAATGAAAATCGTATAAATAACTTAAGAAAATAAAAAAGATTATACTTTTACCGATTTTAATCATATTTTAACAGGAGAGGTGAAAAGGAGCAAGGGGCATAAGGATAAATTATTAGAAAAGATTACATTTTTTTAAAAAAAATTCCTCACTTTTCACCATCTGGGGTGAAAAGGGTTTATGCATAATTTGGTGAAAAAACATAGCAAAAAACTAGGAAAATGAAAAAGATGAGATTTTTAAAGGATTTCTGAGTTTTTAGCAGGAGGGGTGAAAAGGGGACAAAGGGTTTAAGGATGTTTTGGTGGAAATGGACAAACAATTTGGGACAACACAAACCTACAGCGCCACCAACTGCGCCGCCGACAGCAACTCCGGCAGCCACACGAGCCATACAGCTATCTCTTGCCATTATTCTGCTATATTATAATCGAACAGAATACTAGTAAATTCACTCTCCAGATATACTAAGAGATGGAGATGTATGAAAAAGATTCCAATAGACACAATCACACAATCTTTGTTTTTCAGAAGAAAAAAGAACACTTTCTTTATTAATGTCAAACTATTGTTCGATTTTACTTTTAATGATTAAATTTTTATACTAATTTAAATTCGGATGCTTATACCAGTACTCGATATTACTCCAAATTCAAAAATATGTATATGGAGTATATTTTTTTATAAATTAGCGATAAGAGTATGAGTACAATAATATTATAAATAACGAATACATAAATCACTAATTAATAACCAGTTAGAATGAAATGAGACAATTAAAACTAATAAACAATTCGAATAAAAATGAGAAAGTAATTGTATCCAACTTGAATTAGATATCATATGTTATTGAATCAAAAATATATTATAAAATAAATATTGAAGTATCTATACATGTTATTTGTAGCACAGTTGTGATATTTTATAAGTTTAACTTCATGTAGGCATATGAACTATTGTAATACTATAACTCTCGATTTTCTTGATCTTTTACATACAGCGAGAAATTTAGAAAAATACCATGGTTTGAGGCATCAATTTAATATATATCAATTTAGAGTATATATCATGATTCGACAACCGAAAACAAGGGACACGGCTCTTTTGGAGACCAGTTTTTAACCTATTTCCATGAATACTTTTAATTTCAGAAATTATTGTTTTAACTATGTAATACCTTTTGCTTATGATGAAATTAATAGTTTATTTTGGAAGTTGTGCTCCGGAAGAAATATGCTTCTTTCGCTCCGCAACAACTCTAGTTAACTTGTTATCTATTTTGATATTATCTATTAAAAAAAATTGAATTAGTAAATAAAAATAAAAATATGAAAAATCAAACTAATTAAGTAAATCTAAAATTAAAATAATATAGTACATCGTACAATAATTATGAAAAAGTGGATTACTAAAATTAGCAACTGGCTACACATGATATACTGAATGATAGCTCAATTGTTGTTATCAACCGTTCTTGCTTCCAATTGCTCTCCCACTTCAACAATATTTGTCTTCTTCTCATTGGTTGTCTGCATTCACTGCTACACTCCACAGTGTTGATTAAATGTAGTGTGTGAGAATAATTCAAGTTTTTCTTACAACAACAAAACAACTCAAAAACTCCAAAACATCATATTTTGGTTGCTACCTTGATATAGAAAGAAGGAACATAAAGAAACCTTTCCAATGTCTATTATATGACTCGCCTTTCGAATCATCCGTTACATTTTGTATATATTCATATAATTTATTAATATTTTGATAAATAAACATTTGTATATATGTCGGAATCTCAATTAAATGTAATAAACATGATTGCACACACTATATTATAAGAAAGTATATATTCCCCTATTACAGTGTCCTCTCCCTCGTCCCTCCCTCCATCTCTCTCGTTCTTGATGTCCCTATAGATATAAATAGCTTTTAAATAGGAGTATCTCATTTATCTAGTTAAAATATAACAATATGGCAACTATGCTTATGCATTTTCTACTTCTACTTCTTAATGGACCCATTTGGATTCTTCAATTGTCTGAAATGGTTGTTGATGCTAGATTCTTAGTAGACCCTCCTCTTTCTTCACCATCACTTGCTCCATATCCTCCATTCATCGCTTCAATACAAGCTTTCTCTCCAGGTATTCATACTCACTCATCATTTCTTGCAATGACGAGGTCTCTGGGTTCGAGTTCTTGGAATGATGAGTGCTGAGTTCGAGTTCTTGCAATGATAATGACGACATTTGTTCAAAAAAAATTGGAAAGTTATGATTTTGGTTTTTGGGGTTTGCTTAGAATAGTTAAAAGTTGCAGAAAGTAGAAGTTTTTGGAGATTTTATTATTTTTAGTTTCCCCTGAATTTATTTCTTGAGTACATTTTTGGGTATTTTTGCATTTTTTTTCATAAAGAAATAAAATTTTGATGTATACTTGGTGTTTTGTGAAACCAGGGGTTGCTGAAGGAGGATCAAAACACCACATGGTTTCAGCTAGGAAAATAGTTATTGCCTTTTTAGCTATACTTGGGGTGATCATACTACTAATTTTCTTACTGTTTTGGCTCTTATGTAGAAAGAAAATTAGAAAATCAAAGGATGATGCTTTTCACAGCTCAGGTAGTTTGATTTTGGTTACTTTCGAATTTCACATATTAGTTTTGTAAGTTATTGATTTTCTGGAATTTTTGAAATGAAATTTTTGTTTGCATTGTGTTTTAATTTTGAAGATGGCTTGAAGGGTTTGGCACTATCTCAATTTGTTGGTAAATATAATTCACTTAGTAAGAGTAGTCAGAAACGATCTGTGGCTGTAATGGAATTCAAGATGCTTGAAGTTGCAACCAACAGTTTTCGAGAAAGCGAAATTTTGGGTCAGGGTGGATTTGGATGTGTATATAAAGCGCAGTTTGCTGATAAGTCATATGGAGCTGTGAAGAGGCTTGATGGTGGTTCTCAGGATGCCAAAAAAGAATTTGAGGTCCATCATTATCATTGCTATGATATTTGCTTGGTTGTTTGAAAATTGAGATTATCTTTGACATTGATCATGAATTGTCATCTTAACTGCAGACTGAGATATCATTATTGAGTAAGACTCGGCATCCGAATATAATCACTCTGTTGGGTTATTGCATCCATGAAGAGACCAGGATGCTCGTCTATGAACTAATGGAAAATGGATCTCTTGACAGTCAATTGCACGGTAACATACATATGGTTTCCACTTGCTTAATTTTCATGTTTACTTTATATTACCGTAATGTAAAGCTAAGTGCCTTGCGGCCAAGGAGATCTTGAAGAATTCTGATGTTCCATCTTAAAAGAAGACGTAAAATTTTATTGCATAGAAAAAGTATACAAATAATCTGATAAACCAATCTGAGAGTCGGATAATTAACTTGAGTGCATAGAAAGAGGAATAAAATTATGGTTCATTGGTTTAGAAAGAGGGGTGACCAAAACTGATCTTCTTGAACTTGATTCCAATAGGGGCTTCTCATGGCGCAGCTTTAACATGGCATATTCGGATGAAGATAGCTCTGGATGCAGCTAGGTGTGTTAGTTCAACTGTACACGACCACCATGTGGAATTTGATGCTATTATTCATGATTGCTAATGGCATCATTGATACTAATAATGTTTAACTGTTTGACCAGAGGACTAGAATACTTGCATGAGTATTGCAATCCACCGGTAATTCATAGAGATCTGAAATCTTCTAACATCCTTTTGGATTCCGATCTCAACGCTAAGGTAAAACTCTGTATAATGTGGTCTATTAAAACTGTTTATTGGATAGTCAAATGTGATTAAGTACTTCAGGAAATAATTACCAAGAGTTAACATTTCGTTAAACTACTTTGCAACTCATGAGGCAATATTTTTCCCTTTTGCTTACTCGTCTACTCACCATTTTGTTTTCGCCATCAGCTTTCTGATTTTGGACTTGCAATACAAGGTGGACTACAAAACAGGAACAACATCAAGCTATCCGGGACCTTGGGATACGTAGCCCCGGAATACCTTTTAGATGGTATGTGCATTTTCAGTTTTTAATTATTTGATTAAACGTTGTCTAGAAAGAGATGCCTTCCCTTTTCTTGTGTGACCAACTGGTCTTTCTTTTTCAATCATTTTGTGTGGAAAAGGAAAGCTTAGTTCACCACTACAATTTTCTTTCAACTTTCTAGCACATGGCGCACGTGCATTGTCACTTCTTTCAACATAATGTATCAATGTCTACCAGGAATTTTGAAAATGTCTAAAATGGTTGATTTAAAACTAAATCATACATTAAATGTAACATAATTTATACTTAATGGTCTCCGTATAGGTAAATTGACTGATAAAAGTGATGTCTATGCTTTTGGAGTTGTACTTTTGGAGCTTCTTCTTGGAAGAAAGCCGGTAGAGAAACTTGCACAAGCTCAGTGCCAGTCTATAGTCACATGGGTGAGGCTTCAAACTTGGATAATTCTCTCTTGTCAGACAAAAATAATATTTATAGGCTTGAAATTCGACGCTTATTGCTTAAGCTTAGTTTATCTTGATTTGCAGGCCATGCCTCAGCTCACTGATCGATCAAAGCTCCCTACCATTGTGGATCCTGTGATTAAAGATACCATGGATCTAAAGCACCTATATCAGGTTTGCTTCCCAAATGGCTTCTTCACCTTATTATTAACCGCACAGTTTCATTTCCGCTATACAGGTGAAATTACATCGACAGCTTAGCCCCTCATCCTACTTTTAATACATATAATACTGATGGGGTAATACTGAACATTCCTAGTTACCCCACTGACTACATATATGATAGTCGGACTTTGAGTCGAGTTAGCCGCGTCATTTGTGACAACTACTACTACTGCCAAGCAGTACCGATAAATGAGTGGTTTTGCATTAATTTACAGGTTGCTGCAGTTGCTGTTCTATGTGTCCAACCCGAACCAAGTTATCGACCGTTGATTACAGACGTACTCCATTCCCTTATCCCTCTTGTTCCAATGGAGTTAGGTGGAACTCTTAGATCAGCACACAAGATCCCTCCAACCCTTCAGAATTCACAATAAAATATTTTGTGACAAATTGAGGAGTTGTTATTAATTGCTTCTCAGTTTTCATACTAGATCTCATTTTGTATATAAAAAGTTTTATAAGGGCCCCTAAAGTATGACCCAAATGACCACTCCACATGGCTTACTGTTTTGTTTTTTATTTTATTATAAATTTGATTAGCATTAAAGTTCTGTCTCAAAATTCGTTGAGTGCAGATGAAGTGATAACACTTTAGTCAAAGTGATTTCACTTTCATGCCGACACCGTTTGTATATTGTGGCCATTACTGTAGTATGTAAGTTGTTCTGTGCTTAGTCTACCCTTTGACATTCAAGAATTTTTACTCCATACACTCGTTTTTAGTTGTTGTTCCCATCATTTACATAAAGTTGTCAAAAAGTACGTAAACTTAAGTATAGAAGGCGAATTTGAAACTATATCATTGGGTGATTAATATTTTCATGAGGGAAGATGTTCAGGATAGTTTATTGAGAATATAAAAGTATAATTTCATATGCTATAATGACAGTATCTTGGAACAAAAAAAATAGTGCTAAGACGACAAGAACAAATGAACGAAAAAATAGAAATCGATTCGGAACCGATTGGAAACCAAATTGGTTTTAAGATTATGTCTTCGAGACAAACTGACTAAATAGGTTTGGTTCTAGTTTGGATTAACATCGAAATAAAACGTGCACACCCCTAACGACTACTATTCCAATAATTATGGTAATGATATGAAATACTGCAAGATCTAGTCTCCTCATCAGACGAGGCAAATTCCGTGCTAACTTTTGACATCATATCTTCATCAGGGAACAGTCAGGACCCTTAGTTTGAGGGTCTCAAATTTTTTATAATATGAAATACTGAACATATGTACACAAGTTATTCAAAAAATTAATATTAAAATAACTATTAAGAATAACTTGTGCAATATCCTTTGATTAATTTTTACATGCCAATTTATTAGTCATATGCTTTGATTAATTTTTACATGAATTTATAATCATAAAATTTCAAAATACACGTGAATGGTAATAATCAATAAATTAATATATCATTTTTATGTAATACAGAATACTATTTATAGTTTGACTCAAATAAATTATCCAAAACATAACTTCTTAATATAAAAAACATACATAACATAATGAATTACAAAAGAAATTAAGTGTTGCTACTCATAACAACATGCTAGGAAATACATCAATGAATCTAACTTCTATTTATTGTTCAACAGGTAGGAGGTAGGAGACACAAGGCTTTCAACATGGTGAGCAAATGTAATATCTCGAGCCTCAGTGAAACCTAAACAATGATGTTCTTTCATAATACCATCTTTAGCTCCAAATAAACCGAGTCGATTTGACGAACTCAACACGATATGGTCGTCTTCATCTCCAGCTGACGGCCATATTAAGCGATTCCAACTCAACCGTTGCTCTCCAGAGTATGAAGCAACCTTACTCCAAGATCCATGGATGCCGTAGTCCTTCATCGTCCAAATTACTATAGAGAAATCCAACCAGAGAACCATGCATAAACGCCCACTTAGAACCCCTAAAGTTATGGGCTCAAATCCATTACCAACACCTTCGTTATTAGGAGGCAACGTTATTTCACCTAAACTTCCGGTTTTCAGATTATATGACAATGCGATCAAAGACTTGTCATACTTTTCCAGCAACCAATGTAGATTCCCACCTACAAAGGGACAACTATTTGAAACGACTTGCCCATCGATATCGCGTTCATGAGACGTGTTCCAAGAATCCCTTCTTAAGCTATAATCTATAATCCCTGAATCAAATCTTTTACTTCTAAGTTCAATAACTCTATAATCATCTGTGAACTCATCATATGCAAACCCAAAGTTGCCGAAGTGGAAATCACAGCGATGTGGTAATTTCGGTACACATTTCGTTTGTCGTGTAGATGGATTCCATAAAACAATATCATCATACATGTTGACACAACATAAGCCATTATACGAACCTACTATACTGGAACAATAAGGAAACAAATTTGATATATCGAGCTTGAGCTTTTCAGCGGTTTTCATATCTTCAAGAACTATTAACTCAACAACTGAACAAAGACGTGGGTTATCAACCCTAGACAGTGAAATAAATTTGTGATTGCCCTCTTTTTTGATTTTTTGAGATGAGATTTGAAGATGGCTTTTTACGAAGTAAGGGCTTGAGATTAAACACGACCAAGTTTTTGAAACAATCTTAAATCTACACAAGGATTTAACAGGGAGACGAAGCAAGATATCGCTAATGATTTCTTGTGGAAGATATGGCTGATGAAACAAAAGTGAAGACATTGAGAAAGTAATATACTAGTATTGAATTATGTTGATACAATTTTAACCATTGAGTTATCTATTTATATAGGGCTCATGTACACAATAAATAATATACTTTTGGTAATATTTCCTAATAAGATTAGAATTCATCAAATTATAGTTCTTATCATGAAGCACATACATTTATAGTAATATTTCCTAATAAGATAATCAATTTATAGTTCTTATCATGAAGCACATATATTTATGGTAATATTTCCTAATAAGATCATCAAATTATAGTTCTTATCATAAAGCTCGTTATCAATATAAGCAATCCAAGCAACACTTGATGCATCATAAATTAGAAAGAGTATAAGTAATAGCACACTAGATCGATTACCAAAAAGAATTTTCAGTAAAACCAAATCAAATTTGCTATTAAATCTTATAGCTACCTTAAATTAACATCCAACAAAACTAAATGAAATAAAATCATCAACAATTTAAGTAACAGAAATTATTATAGTTAACTTATTTAACAATAATTTCATAGTGAAAACACTTTGTAATCGAAATAAGATGAAGGCTTACAAACCAATAATCATTAATTATCAAACAAAGTGAACTTAAAATCATCAACAAGAGCATATTTTTTTCAAATTTTTCATAAACCTCAAAGAATCTAAAATTGAAAATCCAAAAGATACAGATCGCTAATGAAATGTCAAACAAAATCGATAAAAAAAATTTCAATGTAATTGAGCAGTTAAATACACCCACCTTTATAAAAAGACTATAATTAACATTCTTAGATAATAAATCCATGTTCAAAACACTCGTAGTGATATCAAACAAACAATAATAATCAATTATCAAACAACGTGCACTAAAATCATCAGCAAAAACCAATATTCATGTAACTTTTAAAAATAATAAACAATAAAAAATCTTAAACAAAAGGCTTAATTTAATTTGGGCACCTGAACTATCTCAAATAAGTATCTGGTGAGTTTTTTTCCCAAGTAGGCACCTGGATAGAAAAGTTGGCACATACACTTTTATTTTTCTGAATTTCTTAGTTTTTGACATTTTAAAATCCTTATCTCAAGAGCAAGTTAGTCATATTAAAGATATGACTTTTTGGAGGAAAAAATCGAGAAAAGTTCAGGTGCTAGTCCAAAAAAATGATATTTTTAAACGCCAATAATAAATAAAAGTTCAGGTGCTGATCCAAAAAACATTTTTCCTTATCACCACCACCATCCCCTTCTGCTACGACGACCTCGTGCTGTTGAGGATGATCTTGATGAAGGTGAGTTTGTTACTCAACTTTTCTCGTACTTCACTTCATTTTCCAGCGGTGGTGAGTGGTCAACACCATTGAAGGAAGAAAACTTGCATAATGTATTTATAAAAAATGGGAAACAATTGAAGGGCAGAAACTTACCTAAACTATTTGTACGAGAAAATTGTATTGTCACATTTTGAGACTTCTTATTAACTTATAACACTACTTTTCATTTTTTGACATTTAATAGCACTTGAGGAGGGCAAAATGACTAAATTGCCACCCGATATTTTGATACATCGATTTTTTTTAGTTAAAAGTTTGGTAGTTTTGGTAGTTGTTTCACAAAAATATTCGATTTTCGTAGTTTTTTTTCCCCCCGATTTTTAGCCAAAACAACTACAATAACCAAACTTTTTTTTTTATGAAAATCGAAACTTTTAACTAAAACAACGGCCAAAATCGAACCTCTTTTATAAGGAAAAAGAGAAGAAGAAAAAATAAAAAATCGAAAAAAAAAGATAAAAAATCTTGAAAAATAAATAAAGAATTAAAAAAAAAATCGAAAAAAAATCAGAAAAAAGTCGTAAAAAAAAGTATATCCAAATATTTGGGGGCAATTTAGTCATTTTATTCCCCTCTAGTGCTATTTAATATTAAAAATGGAAAATAATGTTATAAGTTGATAAAAAATTTCAAAAGATGTTATTCCTACAGTTTTCTCCTATCTGTACACTGATTTCTTCTTCCTCCAAATAAAGCAGAGAGCTACTAACAACATAAGCAAAATTGATACAGCAATAGCCCTCACTATTTTCACGGCTAGGATATCCAACTAGCTTTCTAACATCAATAATGTCTCCATAGCAATGTCTCCAAAAAACATTTCCTTTTATTTATCAAAATATAAATTTATTCATACTTCAACATTAAATTTCGGATGTTTTCCCCCATCCTCATCTTTCACCCATTTTCCATCGTACAAATCACACCTCCTCAACAACTCCCCAACTTAATTATTCAAAAATCGATTTATTGTGTGATTTTTCTTATTTATTGTGTACTCCACAAAAATCGATTTATTGTGAGTGTTTTGTGATTTAATCAACTGTGAGCTCGGGTTTCGACATTAAATTTTTTGTTAGTTGTGGTTATTCGGGTTGCGAAGAAGAGATGAAAGTGATGAAAGAAAGGGAGGTGAAAGATTTGTTGAAAAGGGGTTGAGTTTGATTTTGAATAGATGTTATTGATGGGATTAGGTTAAATTGTGAGGTTGAATTAGTTTTAATCGTTGTTTGCCTATTTGATATAAAAAGTTCACCAGATACTTATTTGGAATTTATTTAATAATTCAGGTGCCCAAATGAAACTAAACCTAAATAAAAAGCCAAAAGATAAATCATAAACCAATAACCATCAATGATGAAACAAAGTAAACTAAAATCATCAGCGGAAACCAATCACCACCAGATTTTGCAATACACCCCAAAGAATCTAAAACTCTAAAACTCCAACAGAAAAATCAACAACTAATACTCTCACTCAACATCCCGAATTAAGTAAGAGTGAAGTCAAAACACTATCTACCATTTTAAAATAAATAGGGAACGCAGGTAGCATGATGATCCCCTTCGATATATTCCATTATATTCGTGAGCCAGAAAATATAAATGTCAAACGAAATTGATCAACATCCATCCATAGTAGTTAAATAGCTGAACAAAGTCATTTCCCAATGCTTGTTACTAATTAAACAGATAGTCATATTCATTAAACAAAATAACTAAAGTTCATATTTTTCAAATAACTATTCATACAAAAATCAGGCTAAAATTGAAATGTGTTTAACAAATCCATAGACGAATCTAGAACCCGAGCTTGGTGCGACGCCAGTGCCTGCGTTTGGCGTTGTACCTGATGGTGTTGTCGGTACGCATCCGGATCCAATACGGGATCGGCCTATTCTGCCTTTGCTTCTTCGCCAGCTTCTTCTTGATCATGAATGATTTGTGAGACGGCTGCAAAACATTATACTATTCAAAATCAGTGATTATTCCAACAATTAGACAAACAATTAGTTAAATTTTAACCATTCAAAATCAATCTAGATAAATTTTCGGATGAAGGAAGTTTAATTTTGACATTTGAAAATAAAACTAGACAAAATTCTTTAGATGATGGTAGTACAATTTCAAAAATTGGTACAAAATTAGCGAAATTTCAGAAATGAATAATCAACTTTTTGGGATTTAGTTAAAATGATTTCAATGAAGAGAGGCATAATTTGTTCATTTTAACCGTTGCATATCAAACTAGAAAACATCATTTTTCATCTATTTGGGTTATTTAAAATGGAGATTGTAAATTTAATAATAAAAATTGGACATCAAATTGGACAATCTATTTGGGATCGATGTGCAATAATTTCAACAAGTATATACAAAATAAGTGAACTTGATCAGAAAAATTAAAGTTGAAAATCTATTTGGGATGAATTCTCACCATCGTTGCTGGCTTGCTGCTGCTGGAGACGGCTGCGTAAACTCTAATGTGGAGAAGAAAGTGAAAATGTAGGGTTATGGTATGTATATAAAGAATTAAAATATTGCAAACAGGTCCCTACTATATCTAATATTCGCAAACTTTAGCATTGCCTACAAGCTATTAGGCCTTGTTTTCCTTTATATTGCTTCACCCAAGCCCCAAGGGGATGGCTATGTAAGATAAATTTTAGCGTGGTCAATTTGAATCGATATGTTGATATATCTTGCATTTTATATTAGCTTATATTTTTGGGGGAATTTTATTTCCTAATTTCCTTATAAGGAGTGTGTTTACTAATAAAGTGAACGAATAAATATCATAAATTTGAAATAACGTTTTTGTAATTTATAAGATCGTATATAATTTAAAGGAGTAAGTACTCTTGTAAGATTCTTTTTCACAAGGAAGAAATTATACATGAACAAATATGAATTTATTAGGATATCATTATAAAACACTTGTTTTCCTTTAACATGAAATTCTAATCTTTGACATGAATCAAGAAGTGCTACTATAACCAGTAGACCATTCATTTCTTTCTACTTGATAAATATTTAAGAACTCTCGTTATCGATTTATGACAATATTTATTAGTGGGCATATATTTTCGAGCTAGTGGGGCACACCAATAATAGTTTCACAATTATTAATGGGCCAGCCCAACAAGCCTCCCAGGAGTCCAACTCGTCAAGACTGTATAGTGCCCTTGGCCCAACAAGACCGGACTTCAGGTGCCGACCTAGTTTGTTTGCTATGTCATGTTTAGAGGACAATGGCTGGTGTAGTGCCATTATGACATTATTATCAAATATTTCTAGAAAAGTATATCAAAAAGTAGTATTTTAATATATTTTAATATTTATATAAATTTTAATTTAAACTAAAATTAAGTGAGTTAGTTAAGGTTATAGAATTTATTAATTGACATTAAAAAATAATGTAAGTAATCTTTATTTAAATAGAGATAGTCTAATTCAATATGATCTTTCACTAGTTGTAAATTGACAATGAGTTTTCTACTTTTTTAGGTCTAAGGAGAGTTGCAACTTTTATTACTCCTAAATTTCAAATAAATTTCCTAATTTGAAGATCAAACTAGCAAAAAAAAAAAAAAAGTCATTTGCATACAAAATTCATATGAGCCATTTTCACCCTGTCGTGAGTTGTGACAATGAAAAAAGAAGTCTTCTCTTTACGCGTTCGGATGATGGCCTACTTTTCCATTAATTTTGCAATAATAAGCGTTCATTAATCCTTTCTTCTAGTGATTCTTCTGAAAATGTTAGCATCACAACATTAAAAGCTTCGTCGCCTTTTGCTCTTGGAAGCTACATATAGTAGTGCTGTCTTGAGCCGAGCTTTACGAGCTGCTAGCTCGCTCGGCTCAGCTCGGGAAGTCGAGGCTCGAAGCTCGGCTCGTAATAAAATGAGTCGAGGCGCGAGCCAGGTTCCTGACGCGTCAGCTCGGGAAGCCGGCTCGGTAGCTCGATAGTACACATGTTATTATTATTTTTAATAAAAATGAGTTATATTATACTCTTTTAGTAATTTCAATTATTGATGATTAATGTAATTTAATGTTTTTATTTACATTGTTACATGTTGGTTACTTTTATTACTTGTTACATGTTAATAATATTATCAATTGTTTATGTAAAATAATTTTTTGTTATTCAAATTGAACTTGAAATTTTGAAATGAGTTAAGTGAGCTAGCTCGAAGCTCGGTAGGGAATGACTCGGCTCGTTTAGTGATGAGCCGAGCCAAAAAATTTTGGGCTCGACTCGGCTCATGTACATACAGCTCTACTTAGTAGATATGCATCAACTGGAATGGAAGCTAAACGACGGTTGTGATTGATCGAAAGAATCACTACCATTCTATCTCTTGAGATACGAAAAAAATAAGACGTGATATTATCCTTCCCAAACTCATTACCAACTAATATGTGCCACTACTACAAAAAAACACTTAGAGGGCGCCTTAATTTTGGCTTAGAGGGCACATTTCAGCGCCCTCCGAAGAGGCGTTCTCTAAGTAGAGGGCGCTTCCGTGTAGCGCCCTCTAAGTACTTAAAGGGCGCTTCAATACAGCGCCCTCTAAGTCCAACTTAGAGGGCGCCACCTGTAACGCCCTCTAAGTTCGAGTTAGAGGGCGCCACCTGAAACGCCCTCTAAGTTCGACTTAGAGGGCGCCTCCTGAAGCGATCTCTTGGTTATTATTAGAGGGCGCTTCTTGAAGCGCCCTCTAAGTTTTTTTTTTTTTTTTTAATAATTTTTTTATTTATTTCTTTCATATACCTGAATAGATAATAAAATATTACATACTATATTGATTAAGTACAAATATTAATTAACATTTAAATAAAATTCAAAATGATAATTAAATACATAAATTCAAACGTACATACATACTAAGATAGTGAAGTCAAAATATAAATCAACACATATTTCAACATCCATCGAATCAAATATCCAAACTTCAATACATCTATACTAGAAAAGTTAGCTACAACATATTCTAACAACATATTAGTAAGGAAAACTCATAAAATAACATATTTGATGAAGTTGTTGTATAGATAGCCACACCATTGGTGCTGAACGTGAGTAATCCTATGATCCGCAAAACGTTCGCATCGTTGGTTCTGAGGATACTGAAAAGAAGAAAATTATTAGTTACATACATATAACGATATTATTTTCACTTCTATCAAATGTCAAGTATTAAATAAAATACTTACGGCTAAAGTAAGATTTGTAGTGCCGGAATCTAAGATATCTTCAATAAACAAACATACAAAGAATCCACAAAAACCTCTAACTGGATCCTGCTGCGGGCACTACATAATTTAATTATAACCAATTTATGGCATGCCCCAGAAGCTTCTAGTATTTCTTCAACTTCACTGTAAACCATAGTTTATTAATTTACTTTAGTTTGGAGCCAAACAATTTCTTCACTTGAGATAATGTTAATTTTACAAGATTAACACTACTTGTATACTTTATTCACATCCAGACTTTGGCAGCAGGATATTTGTGGTCATATAGTAGTGATCACACATTCAGGTACCGATAATTTTTTTAACCGATCATTTATATGTTAAATAAGACTCCCTATAAGATTTTAGGTTACTCTCTCTGTAATCAATTAATTTTAGAGTAGAATCCATAAACTCTTAACAACTCATCACGATCAAATTTATATAAATAATCCAAACAAAAAGCTACTCAACCAACCAAGTTATATATTAACCCCAAAGAAAAATGATGTCGCATCATATAACGCGTTCTTGTGAAAATCACATGAGAAGAAGAAGAAATGTTTGTACAAATGAAGAAACGTCCAACATTTGAATAATTAGACATAAGCATGTGCAGATCAGACAACAAATACACACTGCTAGAAACCAAATCAGATATATAGAGGAGAAACATATATATGTTCTTCTGTTTATTTTATAGTAATAAAGATTCATGAACTTAGCTAACGTGCAAGTGTTTTTCAGATAGTATAATACATTAAGCTATGAATATCATCATCAAGATTATCTATGTACTATGTAGTGCTACTTAGGCCGGTGGGAATTAGTCAGAATTCGTGGTCTTGCCTCCTGATTTTATGTATGGATAAGGGTCAATGACTCAATGTTGATCTTGTTCATTTACTTCAGTTACGTGCAACATTATATCCACGACAGGGAGTTATCGAGGCCCTTAATTTGAAAGTTTCAATTTTTTAATAATATAATGTTGCAATAATATCCCATCGAGCAAGGCAAGGAACACTATGGAATTCGACTTATAATCTAGTTCATCTTCTATAATTGCAATATAACAATATGAAAGATATGAGATGATTGTCGAAAAGATCTCAGTAAATAAGTGATTTTGTACTTTGCCTTTGTAAATGATAAAGGGGGCAAATGATTTTTCTAAATGTGTATCATGGGAAAAATAGTACATATATTACACATTTGTTAAATGTTAATGAAGAAAGAAAATCAAGTCTATATTGTGGACCATTTGAGTACACGATTTACATTTATAGAGAATAATTGCAATAAATAATCTGTCTCTAGTTTTAATCATAATTGTAAAGTTATCAAAAAGTAACTATAATAGTTAATATTTAAGATATGCATTAATTTAGGGACCATTTGTACAGACGATATACACTTATTTGTGCATCACTTCCACTTATGAGGGTCAAAGTGCAACCATCACTTACTTAATGCAACTTTTCAATAGTTGCTTCGAAATTGGGTTATAATTTATATTTACCGAGACCAAACTGCAATTCTCTAAAAAACACTTCTATATATGTTGAAATGAAAAAAATGCATTGTGCTTTCTATAGCACATATGATCGATTAATACTGAAAGAATATAGATTTAAATGTCAACGTGTGGAACCATCATTCGTAGATATATTCGTTGATATTTTCGTTTGTTAGGTAAAGTAAAATAAACACAAAACAGTTCCCTGAAAATAACTATCGGGGAAATAGGGTTTGCCCATATGCCCACAAATACAATACAACATGGAAGGATTGTTTTATGCATTAATGCATGTGGTGGATATACGACAACTTTGGAGTATGGTCAAATTGTCTAGGCTAAGAAACATGCATGTCAATAATAAAATTGTATGGGCATTTAATTTTTCAGGAGTCATTGATTTTTTTATAACACCCTCTAGTACAATTGAGTAATAGTACAAATTGTGATGGGAAATAATATATTAATGAGTTCAATATTTTGTTTTACTCTATTGACAAGATAAATAGAGAATAATGTTAACATAAAATAAAATTAGATTACATGTATGGTAGATGTAATACATAGAAATGCCATACTTGGTTTAGTGCCTCTTTGTCTCTTTAGAGTTTAGACCAAAATCTTCAATTTTAGCAATACCCCACCTGAGTGACCCTTGTATATTCCTTGCTTGGTACTTGCCTACTTGGCAAGTGGGCTTATATCCAAATTTTACCCATCATAAAATTATCAAGATCTATTTTTCCTAGATTATTAATAGATTTCATGAAAATGAAATGATTATGGAATACCTCAAAAGATTTATTAGCTTGCCATTATATTTTTTATTTTTTTTGGCATGTATGACCTTATGCTAGGGGGAGGAGATTTGATGTATGTAGTAATTAGACATTCATTTGTAAGAGCAAAAGTTAAAAGTTCAAACTAATATTGAATGTTAGGTTTTTCTTCAAAAACAAAGATTTTAATTTCTACACTCCAAATACCGATTACTATATTCCATTTTCTTTATTACTCTCTAAAGATTTTTAAAAAATGATAAAGTGGAGTGTGGTTATAAAATTTGGAGCGTAAAAGTCAAAGTCCAAAAAAAAAGCTATGTCACCATGACCTTCACATATATATTTCGTTTGCATGCTTCAATTCATAATATATTATATATTTGAGTTTCGAACTAGTGCTGCAAACGAGTGGGATACAAGCGGGTACCAGGTACCGGGTTTCTGCCAGGTAACAAACGTATTATCCTTGTATCGCTCGATAAGGACACGAGCAGGTATTGAACCGAGTTTTTTTGAGTCGGGCGACGGGTTACCCTCAAATTTCTATTTAAAAATTTATTTTTAGGGTTCTCTCCAGCAATATTTAATTATTAAAATAAATCTGGAAATTGTTTTCGATATTAGTTTTATATTGGTCATTGAAATTAATTATGGTTAAAGTGCAATATATAATATAAAAAATAAACTAGCGAGTAATCGAGGGGACCCGGGTTTACCCTATAAGCTACCAAATAAAAAAATTTACTCGAGACTCGTTGAATAACGAACTCGAGTTTTCCGATTCGGTTAACGAACGATTTTCGAATTACCCAATTCATTAACAGCACTATTTGAAACAAATAAATAAGCTTAAAAGTATAAATGGTTAAATTTACTTTATGAATGACATATCCATTAGCAGCACTATTTGGAACAAATAAATAAGCTTAAAAGTATAAATGATTAAATTTACTTTATGAATGACATAGTACATTCTTTCAAAGAGCTAATGATGCAAATCACATGAAGAATCCTAAGATTATTACCTCAGATTTCCATCATTGAATAACCAAAAGACCATTAAAATATTCCACATCACAAGATTAATATATGTGTCCATGAATATAGGTATTATTAAATCATGTGACAATGTATTTGGTCAGCTTGATTTTTGTTTCCTTCACCAATCAAATATATCATTGCCTCAATGAGCCAACTAATGAGTATGAGTGCCCCAAATAAAACCAAACAATTCATGAGACCAAATGCTATTATAGACTATTGTGGGACCTTGTTTTTACTCAAATTGGATGCCCCTCAACTACATAAACCCCATCAATCTCCCCTACCTTCATTTGCCTAAACATTATTCATTATTTTCAGTTCTCTTTTCAAGAATTGATTTTATAGAGCCAAACAACAAATCAAGAAACAAACATTTTCACCATATCAATGGCCAGACCTCAACAAAAATATAGAGGTGTTCGCCAAAGGCATTGGGGCTCTTGGGTGTCTGAAATACGCCACCCTATTCTGTAAGTTACTTATCTTTCACGTTTCAGATATAACTTTCGACGTTTCAGGCATTGGGGCATGCGTCTTTTTAATGATGAATCATGTTTTATTACAAGAAGAATAACAAGTTATTACATGATGTTGTATTATTACAGGAAGACTAGAATTTGGTTGGGAACATTTGAGACAGCAGAGGATGCAGCCAGAGCATATGATGAAGCAGCAAGACTAATGTGTGGACCAAGAGCAAGAACAAATTTCCCTTACAACCCAAATGCACCTCAAACATCATCTTCAAAGCTTCTTTCAGCCACTCTAACTGCCAAATTGCATAAATGCTACATGGCTTCTCTTCAACTTGGCAACAAAACACCTATTTTACAAGACAAATCCAAACACCATCTTCATATTAATCATCATTCAATGTCATGTAATCCATCTACTACTTACATTGGCGATAACGAGTCTAAGTTATCGCCAATATCACTCGATTATAGTCAGTGTTCGGATTATTCCTATAACAATGTGGCTCCCCAAAGAGTGCAAATGGTGGATAGCTCACACTTATTTCAATTTCAACCACTTGAAGATCATCAAATTGAGCAAATGATTGAGGAGCTACTTGATCATGGCTCAATTGAAATTGCCATATGATAGTAGAATACACCCATGTTTTTTTAAAATCCAATACATGAAACCTCCCCCTTCTTTGAAAAATCAATACTCGTTTTGGACTTACTTCATCATTTCCTGAATCCTCGTCTTTTTATTAAAGTCGAACCGTCTCATCACAACGATACACTTGTTTGTGTGTGACAATTTTTTCATCATTATTATTCTTTTTCACTTGCTACATTACACCTTGTCTTGTACTTAGTGAGACATAGATCAAATTATTTTACATTTGAGCAATGTATTTTTAAAGTCCTCAGTTCCTAGAATAGTCAATTCTAAGTGAACGATTGGAGGACAATATTGTAATTATGTATAGAGTACCATGTTACTCTTATTATTATTCTTCATTATTATTTGTAGTAATAATTGTGTACTAGTAATTTATACTTGTGTCCTTTTCCTGGACCGCAAATCACGCCTCATTTTTCTTTCTCAAGTAACGTCTCTTTTCTAACTTATAAATTTTTCATAAAATATTTGCATTAATTTTATTGTTTAATTATTCATGTTCAATCAATTTAATGAGACGTTCGGAAACATTAAAATGTGAGTTGTTAGGGATGCAGATTTTTCGTTATATTTTTGTGAGATACTCGTTGTTATATATACTTCTAGTACTTGTCTGTTCTTTTAGTTTTAGAAAATTGTATCCTTCCTCCGTTACATATTGACTTTTCATAGTCAATAAAACACGATTTCAAACATACATATCTCCTATTCTACATATGAAAAAATTATAAAAAGTTGATATTTCAAAAATATATATTGAGATGACTCTAGATCTCATATGACTACATTATTTCCTATTGTTTAATGAGAATTGTTGATTAAATTTTTTATGATTTGACCATGTAAAGTCAAAATGTACCAATCATTTAAGATGGAGGGAGTATTATCCAATCATGTTTCTATTAATAATAACTTGATATACACTACTATATCTAATTCAAACAAAAAATACAAAATACAAAATACAAAGTTTGACTATTAACATGTTTCTATGTTTTTCGAAGCAATATTTGACTATTAACAGCTTAACCATTAAAAATACAAAATACAAAGTTTTGTCATGAAAAGCAAAATAACAAGTTTTTTTACTTGGAAGTTTCAGTAGATAACGTTACAAAGATGATTTGCTAAGATATTATGCTTAAATTATTGAAAAAATTGAGAAATTAAATGATAGAAATTTAAGAAAGAGTGTCTTACAAAAGTGTAACATGTGACTAGATGTCGTAGGGTCATGTTCATAAAGTATAACACACGATCCAATATAAACGTTAATTATAACATAGATGTTGCATTTAATAACCACGAATTTAGATTTGTGGGTAAATTTAAAAATCAAATCAATTAATATTAAAACATTAAATATGCATGTCATACTAATATCGATTACATGACTAAATTAAAAGATTACATGTACAAAATTAGTATTTTAATATAAAAAATTAATATTAATATGGTTAATATAGAAAATAAATCCATTGCTTATATAATAGATAATAATTTAATATTACACGTATTGTATTTGTAATGTTAATAAATTTTTTGAATTTCATTATCTTGTAAAAGGTAATGAGTTATTACCTTGCTTGAAATTAAATTTATTCAAATAAAAAGTACTATTCATAATTTTCACATTATAACCATTTAAAATTATTTGATGCATAGTGTTCAACGAAGAGAATCTTTGTTGAAATTGTACAACTATGTCTAAAATTACCCTCAATTTGGTGGTAACGAGTTAAGACCCCAAATAAAGTAATGAGATTACTTAGAGAATGCAGTGACAATTTATTATTAACTATCAAACATAAAAATACAATCAACTTTCATTTTATTCCCACCTATTCTATTCCATTTATTAATTCTGAATATCAAACGCAACATGAGTGTTATCCTATAATGTTATTATATATTAACAACAACTAAGAACTCTATAATTTTACTGTATTAAATGTTGGTGAGAATCCGTTTACTAACATTTGTGAAGCTTGTTTTGGAATAGTTTAGCTAACTTTTATACTACAAGTAACTTGGAATGGTATTTCGCTATTCGAATCTAATGTGTTATTTAGTTGATGGATCATATTATAATATTTATGTTATTTTCGATTACAATTTTACACTCGTGCCGGGTAACTATTTGAGAATTAAGGTGAGTTTGAAGGGTGAATAAGTGAAAATGGTCAAATCCAATCATGTGCTATGCTTGATCATGGTTTTGAAGAATCTAATGAGGAAATGTTGGTAGGAAGGACACAGAAAGCACACATATCTTTTCATGCTCCTCAATCCTGCATCCTAATCGAGCTAAAATCACTAGATAGTAAAATGCAAATCTTGCTACGAATCTTTTTAATATCTTGACAAATCTAATTAAATGCAACTTGTGTTGATAAAATCTCTATAATAAAATTGCCTTTATGGCTTTATTATATATATAAATAAATAGATAATATTAATTTTATAAGTTAAAAGCAACTAGCTCCGTTCCATTAAAGTATTTCAAAAATGGAAACTCTTACATCATAAACAAAAATAACACTTTAATAATCTACCACAATAACACTTGATCTAACACTACTACTGAGAATCTGAGATTGTGAATGTTTTGTGAAGATCAAAAGGGAATAATTTAAACATGTAATAGTTCGTGTAAAAAAACTCGATATATGAAATCTTAGTTATGATTTAGGTGATAATTGAAATAAAAAATTCGAAATAGTAGTATTTTTACGAAAAATGGACCATAACCACCACTATTGTTCGTTTTAAGTCATATGCCATATTGGAGTCAATTAAATAGCCTAATGGCAAAGGCTTTCGCCAGTGACAAGAAGGTCTTGGGTTCAAAACTCACCTCATCGCTAATTTACAAAACAAAGAAAAAGAGTTATAGACCATATTGATAGAAGACGTCAATCAACTACATCTTTCACGTTTCAATTACTCAATTAAAATTTGAGTCAATCGAATAGCTTAGTGGAAAAGGCTCTTACTAGTGACCAAAAGGTCCTGGGTTCGAAACTCACATCATCACTAATTTACAAAAAAATAATAATTGAAATTTGAGGTTGAAGCAGGCTGGGCTTCATCATGGAGCTGCTATTTGAAGGCCCTTAGAGGCCTTCTAGACTACATCGGACGGCCCACCAACCCGGCCCGGCTAACACGTCCATTTACAAATACAGTAACTGATATAACATATAATCATATAATATAATCATATAAGTAAGCCAGGGGCCAAAATGCCAAAAATCATCTATCAAACATTCTATTATTGAGAGATTAAGCTACACTATTTTAAAGACTCCCTCCAATTCAAAATTTATGTCGTTTTTCGTTTTTGTATGCCAACTTTAACCATCAATTACTTATTCTTCTTTAGTCCAAAAATATAAAATTAATATCAATAAATTTATAATTCATAAAGGTAATTTTTATAATTTTTAATAATATAACTAATTAGTTATTGCTAATCAAAGTTGGACACGGAAAAATAAAAAAGACTTTAATTTGAATTGTTTAAAATAGTAGTAATAACTAATAAGTTTTCACAGAAACTATACAATTTGGCAAATATTTAGGAATAACGCTAGATATAACACATAAATCGAACATCTTCCAAATCATTATTGACAAAATTAATTCCAAAATTAACTCGTGGAGTAATAAATTCCTAAAACAATCCGGCGAACTTATTCTCATTAAATCAGTCCTAACCAATATGATTGTCTGTCCCATATCCATCTACCAATTCCCACTTCACGTCATTTCCCAAATTGAATCGATATTCTCCAATTTTTTCTTAAATGACCATAATAATCTCAAGCTTCATTGGGTTAACTAGCAATTCTTGAAACTCCCCTCGAATAAAGGAGGGCTTGGATTTAAAGACTTACACACTTATAACCATGCAACTTCTAGCCACTTTAATTTCCTAAAGCTCTAACCCCAACTGCCCCGTCAAACAAGAACACATCTACTCGGGTATGGAAAAGCCTGAATAGCGGATACGAACTTCTCAAACCAAATACCTATGTCAAAATTCACTCAGGCAAGCAAACCAATAATTGGTTAGACCATTGGCTCAAACTACCCAACGACCATTCTCTAGCAAGATTGGTCATGAACTCTAGCAAGATTTGTGAAAAGGGCTGTCCAAGAATGATATAAACCTTGCTCGTTGTCCAACGTGATTGGGATGAGAGATTTCACGTTGGTGATACTGAGAGCAAGGTGAAATTTTTTGTTCTCAGCGGCCATGGGAAGAGGGCTGAAATTGAATCAGAAAAGAGGAAGTTTGCCTAATAGGAGGTCGAATAGAGGTGGGGGATCGAAATTAGGATTTTTTGATACCATGAAATAATTTGAATTGTTGTCTTTCTCATTCATTTAGGAGTTATTTATACACACTGCATGTACACAGTCAAGGTTAAACATTAGCTATATTATCACCTAATAAAGTCAATAATATATGCTACCTATAATATATACAATAAATAATACTCCCTCCATCCCTTTATTTAAGAACCATTTTGACTTTTTGGGTCAAACTTCGAAAATTTTGACCGTAAATTTTTATTAACCGATAAGAAATAATATAGTTATATTGGATCTTGTTAGATTCCTCTCAATTTATATTTTTGAAATATCAAGTTCTTATAATTTTTACACATGTAAAATTAAAAATATTTACGTTTTAAGTCGTGTCTCGGAGACCGTGAAAAAGTAAATGGTTCTTATAAAAAGGGATGGAGGGAGTATATTGTAACACGAATCCGTTGAAGTGTTTCCGTTTTATGCATCACAATTCACACACATACACACTGCTCTAGTCCATTTCGTACAATTCACACACTACTCCGGTCCATTTTGTCTTGGGCCAATGAAGTTATAGAGTAAAAGCAACCCACGCTATATAATTATATATGGTTTATTTAATATGTTCTAATTAAATTATATTATTATCTGCTCCGACCCTCATCCAAGCCTCGTGTCCAACTGCATGAAGTGTTTGTCACCTCCAGCGGCTTCGCCGAAGGGAAATAGCTCAGATCCGCCTCCGTGGTAAGGCTTCCTCCTCATCGGACCTCCGGCAACGGGGAAAGGGGAGCTGGAGGGGTACGGTTTTTCATGTAGGGAGAGGTGAAGATGGGAGTTCTCGAGTTTTTTGGAGTATCTAAGGAGTATAATTGATTTCCTGTATACGATCTAGTAGGTGGAGGAAGGTGTTTGGACCGACGGCTTCGTCGGATTTGTTTCAGAGGAATGAACAAGACTGTTCATTTTCTCTTGAGGTCTTAGGGTTAGTGAATGAGAATTGATTGAAGTGCTGATGAAATTATGAGGCTTATGCACCTTGAAGTGCTTATATAGCATTGACATAGGGTTAGGGTAGTGATATTTGGGCCCATGTTATTGGGTTTGTTCGGCCCTTCTTATCTGTTGGGTTAGGGCTTGGATTTAAGATTTGTATTCTTTTTGTATCTGTTCGTTCGTTTTATTAATACATCGCTAATTATCAAAAAAAAAATTATATTATTGTCATTAACCTATTGAATTATTCTAATAATTGATAAAAGTATGATTTCATTCGTTTTTAATTTTTATTTATTTTTCTGATTGTGATTATTTTTAAGAATTAATTAAAATATAAGTTAATCAATTATTTTAGCATAATTAATTCAAAAAATAATTTTTCTTAAGTTGATAAATTGATTTGACTTGTTCCTACCGTATTTTTAAGAATCAATTAGCTAGCTACTCTTTTTTATTTGTTTGGTTCGGATTGTAATTTGGAGTGTGTCATACTCGGGTTGTCGGTTTTATTTTTTATTTTTAACAATATCATTGCTCATTTACAAAAAAAAGAAATTAACTACAGTTATTTTTATTTCAACTTGGCCTCCCCTGATTTTTCATCCTGGTTTCGTCCTTGTCCCAACATATAAACTCTTTTTGGAAATATACACATCCCCAACACCAAAGCATTATCTTCATAATCTCGACCTTATGGAGCATATGGAATCACCGTAATCAAATAATCTTTCACAAAGACCCTTATAATATATCAACTATTATATCTATCCGAAGTACATATGAACAACAAATGACAACATTTTCACCCTACAACCATCAAAACAATTAAATAAAAAACACACCAAACTTATAAAAATTACTCCTTAATCCCAGTCGCACCTCAACGACCTCTTCAAACACCTAAATATGTTTCAATCTATACCAGGGGCGGATTTACGGGGGGGTCAAAGGGTGCACAGGACCCCCCCTAATCAAAATAATATTCTAGCCGAGATGGTAAAAGTCTTGGTATTTTTTAAAAATGATGAGGGTTCGAACCCCCCTTGCTTCACTTTATTTTTTTGTTACTTTACTTACCCACAAGCCCACAACTCACGTATTACTTCTTTTTTTTTACAAAACAAACCTTTCACCTTCTTTCTTTTTTTCCTAAAGTAACACAACCCTAGTCCCTAAATTTATTAATAATTAATTTTCTTCTTCTTCTTGTCTTCAACTTCTTCTCCTGCCTTCAACAATACCAATTGTCTTCTTCTTCTTTTTCAGTACTGTAAAAAGATACATCCTTAATTCTCTACTTTTTGTCATTCTTTTTAATTAGCAGTAATAATTTTTATTTATGTGCATAAATAGATTATATATGTGCATAAAATTAGATTATCAAAGTAGATTCTTAGCCTTTAAAGGAAAGTAATCCTGAACTAATATTAAATATATGTACTTTTTAGTTCGTGTTTAAACTATCCTTATATTTTGTTTGAGATATTCGTACACTTTTATCGATGATTATTTTTATTTTTAGTTTAAATTATTAAAGGACCTCCCTGAAATTATTTCTTGGATCCGCCCCTGATCTATACTATTACAATCAATATATGTTACACACATTCACCACAAATCATAATAAACTTTAATACTTCACCACATCATCACCCATACAAAGACCATATCAATATCTCCACAATACCTCACCTCGACATATATCAAAACTGTCAATATTACCTACACCACATACTATATAGCATACTCACACATAAACGCCACAAACACTCAACACAACAACATATATACATCATTATTGACATGTTCTGTTCATAGGTATTATCTAAACTCTTGTTCCGGATCAACAACAGTTCAACATGGAAGCTTTTTTTGTTGGACAATATCGATAGCGCCACTAGAATATTTTTCCAACCAACATCGGATGCGAACTTCGAGAAGTGTCATCTCGGTAGCATAAGTAGATATACTTTTGAGCCTTGTAAGGCATTTTTGTAGATCTTTCGGCAAATCTACCGGTTGTACTTTCGTTTTTATGTTCTATATCATGTTATTGAATTTGTACGTACATTATCTTTGCTTATCAATATAAAAGTGAATTATCAAAAAAAACTAATAAGTTTGTGTTGATTGAATAATCGACATACTTTTTAGATTTGAAGATAATAATTATATTGATGATTTAATATTCTTAGTGTTGACTCTTACAGTGCGATCTTGGAGGATCACAAGACATGCAATCAAAGTCGAGAATATATGCCAAAATTTCGATGATTCTTTTTAATATTGTATGCATTTTTGCAAGTAATGCCTAACTCTTTTTCTCCCGCTGGTTTGATTGAATAAAGTGCCGATTTTTCAATCTGTATTATGTTTTTATAAATTATGTATTTTTGTAAGCGTGGTTTCATAGATACAAACTTACTAATGAACGAGTCAAAGGATCAATCAATTAGAATGGATCAAGTCATGGATTGAGTCTCAAGCATGGTTGAAAGTTTCTTTTTCGAACATAGTTGCGAACTCATAAAATTATTAAACGTTTCGGAAACATTATAGAAACATTTAAGAAACGTTGAAAAAAGTTAAAAAATCAAGATAAGTTATATATATTAAAACTGTGAATAAACATAAATATTATATATAGATAAATATGAGTTTTATATAAAATATTTACATCAATTAATTATTTGTAAAAATATTTAAAAGTTAGATCTAAAGAACGAACAGACAATTATAATTATCTAACAGGTTGAAAGTGTGAGTTATTTGTTATATATATGTATATTGCAAAAAAGTTATTAATTAATTATATTAAGCAATATAAGTTATATGTTCTCTTTCTTTAAATATATATATTTTTGAGAATGATCTTTTTTTAATTTCTACGTTTCTAAGAATAGTTGAACTTATTTATACGAAAAAAATTGATTTCGTATTATGTTAACATTTCGTTTTCACAATTTCAAAAAATGTCAACTGAACAAAGAAATGGGTTATCAAGCCTAAACATTGAAATAAATTTGTGATTGCCCTCTTCTTTGAATTTTTTGGATGAGATTAGGAGATGGCATTTTACGAAGTAAGAGCTTAGGATTAAAGACAACCAAAGTTTCGAAACAAGCTCAAAACTACACAAGGATTTAATATGGAGATGAGCAAAATATCTCTGATGATTTCTTGTGGAAGATATACTAAGAAGTCATAATCAATAGTATATATGCAACTTCGGTTTATTACCCATCTTCGTTATTTTGTTATGAAACAAAAGTCAAGAGTTTTTTGGGAATAGCACCCAAAACCACTTTTTATAAAATTTTAGCACACATCACCTTTTAATTAATAACGAGCACTAAGGGGGGTAAAATGACTAAATTGCCCCTTGATATTTTGATACACTTTTTCGACTTCTTTTTTTTGAATTTTTTTCGACTTTTTTTGAATTTTTTTAACTTCATAATCTAACATTTTTTTACTTATTTTTAAACCTTTTTTTAGATTATTTATTTTTGGACCAAATTTTTCAATTTTTTTCCCAAGTAAAAGATGTTCGATTATGGTAATTATTTTAACCAAAAGTTTCAGTTTGAATAGTTTTTCACAAAAAAACTTCGATTTTCGTAGCCTTTTCACAAAAATGTTCGATTTTTTGTAGTAAACTCTGTGACCGCTTTTCATCAAAAGAATTTGTAATTTACAATTTGGAAGCCATTACTCTAGAATTAGATCATAGTGTATGTGGTCTCAGTTGTATTTGTAATTTGTACTTTACTCTCTTTTCAGAGTTGATTAATATATCGCTTATTCTGCTCCTTCCCTCATCCAAAAAAAAATGAATGAAAAGGACCCATTCATTCACTTAATATTAATAAAAACTTTTAGAGTTAATCGAATAGCCTAGTGGAAAAGGCTTTTGCTAGTGACCAAAAGGTCATGGGTTCGAAACTCACCTCATCGCTAATTTACAAAAAAAAAAAATATTAATAAAAGCCTAATTTCAACGATTATCGTCATAGTTATCGTCAACTATGAGTCATATGCATGTGCCAAACACGTGACATTTTTTGGGGCAAATTGCGATGCATCATTTTTCTGTACATTTCAAAACTTCTTTTTGATATTAGCGACGAGATGTGTTTTAAAATACGACCTTTTGATTATTAGCAATAACTTTTTCACTAGATTATTTGATTAAATCTTATACATTTAGATACTAAACACATAAATTAGTTGGAAATAATCAATAATCATGAGGTAATAGTTTTTGATTTCTGAAATAATTGAGTTAATTGGCGATAGGGACCGGGTCACAGTTGGCATGCATGATTTTAGTTGTGGATATTGTCTATCTTGTAATCTCTTAGCACATGGTGGGTCTGGTTTTGAAGAAATTTTGTCTAATATTACCTCATGATTATTGATCATTTTGCACCAAATTAAACTTCGATTTCTTTACTTACTATACTACTAAATAGGGGAACATAATAATCATCACCCATAAAAATGTTATTGTTGTGATGTGTTTCTAATAATTTATTATATTATATACACATTGATGGAAATGAGTCAAGTCGAGTCGAGTCAAGTACTAGTTGTTCTCAACCTCCTTGATGATTTACCGACCCGACTCGATAAAATATCGAGCTCTACTTTATTAGTATCCGGCTCGACTCGATAAAAATACTGGACTCGTTAAGGCAAAAAGGGAAAAACTCATTTTCTTACACAAATAAGAAATACATTGGTACATTTAGAATATTAATAAATTATATGAACCTTAATTATGTCAAAGGTTCATAATAAAATGTACAAATCTTAATTGTAGATAATTAATTTTAATATATATATCGAACTTGTTAATTTATTTAATCATTTAATATTAACAGACAGTGTATTTGTAGAGTGAGTCGAATATTTTAGAGGAGTATAACTTTAAGCTCATATCCTACTCGTGAAAATCGAATCGAGTATTCGAACGGATAATGATTATCCGACTCGTTTCAAGCCCTATATACACATATAAACAAATACTCCAAGTCATTACATATATTCATATTTATAATTGTAAATATTTTGGCAACATAGAAGGAGTGGAATTGTTGAAGCTGCTAACATTGAGCATATGACCATTGACTTGGATCTTATATAATTCTTGGTCCACTACAAGTCAATGACGTCCACGCTAGTTTAATTTCATTGAAATTTCCACGTTTAATTAATCAAGGATGATCATGACTTGCGACGTGGAATCTTTACTTTTCTGCGTCGACTATTATTACCAGTAAAACTCAACTTAATTTTCAACAAGTACTTGCATGCATGCATGCTCCGTCTGACTTATATTACAGTATTATTTTGTTCAATAATACTCCTTCCGTCCCTAAATGATTGATACATTTTAATTTTTTATGATCGACAAAATACGATTTCAAATATAAATATCTCCTATTATACATATGAAAAAATTATAAAAAAAGTTGATAGTTCAAAAATATATATTGAGACGAATCTAACAAGATATCATATGACTATATTATTTCTTATTGGTTAATGAGAATTATTTATCAAAGTTTTTAAAAATTGATCATGTAAAGTCAAAATGTACCAATCATTTAGGGACGGAGGGAGTATTATATAATAATGTCATCAAATTACGTCTTATTTTATCGTTTATGGTTTAAAGTTTTAATGTTCGTCATTTTTTGTCTTCTTTCATTTTTGTTGTTGTAATATATAATTTGATTATTCTTTCGATATATAATCTGTGTATTATTAAAATTGAAAACCGTGTAACTTTAATTTATTTGACGAATAAGAGAAAATGTGACATTACATCTTATTTTATTTTTTCTAATTTTAAAATTTTCATATTCGTCTGATCTAAATTAAAATACACATGAAATACACAAATTCAATAAAACAAAATGAGATTTAATATTGTACGTACCAAGACTCAGTCAGACTCTAATTACATTCGACAAAATATAGTAATACCATCATATTATCATTTCAACGGGCATCGAATTACTTGATCCATAAAGGAACTTTTATAAAGTATGTTATTATGATGAAGTATTATATTAGTTTGTAGGAATAAACTGTTCCTCCATTATATTATTCACAATGATATAATATTTATAGAGTACAATATGGAGGCTAAATAACCTAATAAGCCTAGAGCATGCTAAATAACCTAATGGGCTTAGGGCATCATGCCCATATAAATATAATAACTAATATATTGTTATTAGTGTAATTAATACATAAATATACTAATATATACAATATTATCTAACATCCCCCCTCAAGTTGGAGCATGCAGATCACAAATGCCCAACTTGCGCAAAAGAAATTCAAAACGTTGTTTCCCAAGAGCCTTGGTAAAGAAATCAGCCAACTGAAAGGTAGTTGAGACGTGAGAAGCAGTAATAATCTTGTCAGTAATAGCATCGCGAACAAAATGGCAATCAACCTCAATATGCTTAGTCCTCTCATGAAAAACCGGATTATGTGCCAAATGCAAAGCTGATTGGCTATCACAATGCACATGTATAGGATCATCAGAAGAAACACCAAGTACTTGTAGCAACCCTTTCGCCCATATGATCTCACAAGTAACTGCCGTCAAGGATCTATATTCAGCCTCTGCAGAAGAAAGAGAAACTGTTTTCTGCTTTTTAGTTTTCCAGGAGATTGGGGAACCACCAAGAAACACCAACCACCCTGTAAGAGATCGACGAGTCAAAGGACAACTCGCCCAATCGGAATCACACCAGCCAGATAATGTCAAGTCAGAATCAGAACGCAGCAAAATTCCCTGACCTGGGGAATTCTTCAAATATCTTACCACTCGTAAAGCAGCATCCCAGTGAGCCTGCCGTGGACACTGCAAAAACTGAGACAGTATGTGGACACTATAAGCAAGATCAGGTCTCGTATAAGCTAAATAAAGTAGACGCCCCACCAGCCGTCTGTACGGCTCACCATCCGGAAGAAGAGGCGTCGTGGACTCACCCAATTTATGATTAGTTTCCATGGGAAAACCCGCCGGCTTACCTCCCAACAAACCACATTCAGCAATAATATCTAAGGCATATTTGCGCTGACACAAGTAAATCCCTTTAGAGCAGCGAGCCACCTCAATACCCAAAAAGTACTTGAGTACTCCAAGATCCTTCATGTGGAAACAAGAACTCAAATAATGTTTAAAAGCGCATAAAGCAGCGGAATTGTTACTAGAAATAATCAAATCATCTACGTAGACCAGCACATGCAGCCGAACACCACTCCTCACAAAGGAGAAAAGAGAGTAATCTGAGCAAGAGCTCGTGAAACCGTAAGCTCGCAATGATGAGGCAAGCTTAGCAAACCAGCAACGAGGGGCCTGCTTCAAACCATATAATGACTTCCGTAATCGGCAAACCTTTCCTTCCTTACCATGTTCAAACCCAGGAGGAGGCTTCATATAGACTTCTTCCGGCAAATCACCATGAAGAAATGCATTGTGTACATCCATCTGGTGTAACTCCCAGCCACGAACAGCCGCCACTGCTAAGAATGTACGAACAGTGGACATCTTAGCCACCGGGGCGAAAGTATCTGAATAGTCAATTCCTTCTGTCTGATGGTTGCCAAGAACGACAAGTCTAGCCTTCAGACGCTCTATGCTACCGTCTGATTTGTACTTGATCTTATATACCCATCTGCTGCCTAACGCCTTCTTTCCTGCAGGAAGATCAACTAAACTCCATGTCCCATTATTCTCCAAGGCCTGAATCTCTGCAGACATAGCCTCACACCAACCAGGATCACGTAATGCCTGGCGATACGATCGAGGTTCATTACCTGCGGTAACAGAGGCCAGAAAACCACGGTGTGCAGCAGAAAACAAATCATAACTCACAAAATTCGTTAAAGGATAAGTAACATCTGAGACGGGAGAGGAGCCGGGTGAACTGAGAGTAGGGGGTGGACTCGTGTGTGGAAGCAGACGAAGCACATAATCACGGAGATGAGATGGACGAGCCCTGTTACGCTGCCCCCTGCGTAGACCAACCTCGACTTCCGCAACAGGTGTGTCACCAACATCAACCTCAACTGCCGCAACAGGTGTGTCGCCAACATCAACCGCAACTGCTGCAACAGGTGTGTCACCAACATCAACCTCAACTGCCGCAACAGGTGTGTCGCCAACATCAACCGCAACTGCCGCAACAGGTGTGTCACCAACATCAACCTCCTCCATTGAGCGAACAGGGGACCCCTTCTCGACAGATTCCCCATGTACGGCTTCAATTACCCCAGGCTGGGGTAAAACCACCAGATCCGAAGCGTCATCATCGTCCAAGCCAAAAAACAGGCGTGGTTCGGTAGTAGCGGAAACTGAGCCACTCTCAACAGACACACCAACACCCGGAAACTCTGCTTCATAAAAAGTCACGTCTCGAGAAACAAAGTAATCATGTGTCTCCAAGTCAAATAATTTCCATCCTTTCTTATCAAAGGGATAGCCAACAAAAATACATCGTCGACTACGACTAGCAAACTTATCCTTTCGAAAAATGCAAATCAAAAGCATAGCAGAGACACCCAAAAATGCGCAAATGATCATATGAGGGAGGTGCGCCATAAAGTAGTTCATAAGGTGTTCGAAAGTTAAGTATACGAGAAGGGGTGCGATTTATCAAATAACATGCACCAAGAACACACTCACCCCAGAATTCAACAGAAAGACGCCCCTGAAACATCAATGCTCGGGCAACATTCAAGATATGCCTATGCTTTCGCTCCACTCGACCATTTTGTTGGGGAGTACCAACACAAGATGTCTGAAATAATATACCCTGATCCGCAAAATAAGATTTAAGACTTAGAAATTCAGTTCCATTATCACTGCGAATCCGACAAACATCCAAACCAAACTGGCGACGGACCATAGCAAGAAATTTAATAAAAATACTACGGACTTCAGTTTTATCAGTAAGTAATACAACCCAAACAGCGCGAGAGTAGTCGTCCACCAAAGTTAAAAAATATTTCGCCCCCGAGGAGGAAGGAGTACTATAGGGACCCCAAAGGTCACAATGTATAAGCTCAAAACACCGAGTTGCTTTTTTAAAATTATCGGAAAAAACCGCACGACTCTGTTTGGCACGATGACAAGTGTCACAAGATTTATTCAAAACAGAGTCATTATTACTAATAAAGGGTAAAGCTTTCAACACTGTCACCGATGGATGGCCTAATCGACTGTGCCAAAGCTCCAATTTATGAGTCTGAACTGCTAACAGGGACACCGAAGGCTCCACCACAGAATGACAGTAGTAATAGAGTCCATCCCTCCGTTCACCTGCTCCAATCACCGTCCTCGTATTTCGGTCTTGAACAAAACACTGAGTATGAGTAAAAACAATATCGCAACAGTAGGCAACAAGTAACTGAGATACTGATATCAAATTACAGTGCAAGGTCGGCACATAGAAAACATCCCGTAAAATTAATACGTCTGAGAGAATCACATTACCACGACGCGTGGAATGAATAACACTACCATCTGGCAAAGTAATAGGACAAGAAACATCATCATATTGGTCAACCAAACATCCCAAAGTTCCTGTGGCATGAACGGTAGCTCCTGTATCAAAAATCCATGAAGTACAAGTAGACTTACCCATTAATCGATCAGAAGAAGTGTTGGGATTACTAACTAATGAGATAAAAGGCTGCAATTGGTCCGGGATAATACCATGAACAGATTTGTGAATAGTAGCACCCACATGAGCCCCACCACCAGAGCCGCCGGAGCCCCCAGACGTCTCTTTTCCCGTTGGTGGAGTAACCATAATTCAAATTTTCAAAAAAAAAAATTATTTGGTTTCTAACCTATGCTCTTGATACCATGAAGAAATATAGAGGGAGATATTTTATTGATGAATAACCTATGGATCAAGCCGGATCCATGATCAATGCGTGTGGGATTCGCCAGACAACGCGTATCATCAATCAATAACTGCCAGGAACTCCATTCTTTTCGAACCCGGTCAGATCAATGCGTATAGGACTCGCCAGACAATGCGTAATTCGCTAATCGGTAACTGCCAGGAACGCCATCCTTTTCGAACCTGTCAGATCAGTGCGTATAGGACTCGCCAGACAATGCGTATCGGACTCGCCAGACAAAGCGTATAGGACTCGCCAGACAATGCGTATAGGACTCGCCAGACAATGCATATCAAACTCGCTAGACAATGCGTAATTCGCCAATCAGTAACTGTCAGGAACGCCATCCTTTTCGAACCTGTCAGATCTCGTTAAAGATTCCACTTCAACTCGAAGTAGAATAAATCAATTTTTTTTTCTTTTATTTTTTTTCAAAGGCCCATTTATTCATAATCATTATCTCCCTCCCTCAAACTCATGGTAATTTGTCTAAATTCCCATGAGTTTGCAACAATAATAATTGTAGTAGATTTCAAATAAAATAAAATTTTCAAGAAATATTGGGGAAAAAAAATCAACAAAAGCCCGCCGGTGAGTATTACATAGTAGAAACCCACCGGCAGGGCAGCGGAATGTGTATTTAGGCCTCAAGAATCGATAGGCTCGGATACCATGTAGGAATAAACTGTTCCTCCATTATATTATTCACAATGATACAATATTTATAGAGTACAATATGGAGGCTAAATAACCTAATAAGCCTAGAGCATGCTAAATAACCTAATGGGCTTAGGGCATCATGCCCATATAAATATAATAACTAATATATTGTTATTAGTGTAATTAATACATAAATATACTAATATATACAATATTATCTAACATAGTTATCATGTTGATTCATATTTCCGTCAATTTCAAACTATGCATGTGTTATACAAATTTTTTAACATAATATCGAACGATTTAGCAAGTGAGTGTTAATGAATTATTCAACGCCCAAGCAGGGGCGGACCTAGAATTATAATTTAAGGTATTCATTTTATCACTTAAAATATTAAAAATAAATATGGATATTCATTAAGAAGGTATAAATTAATAGAGTAACAAAAAAATGTGGTTTTGTCAAGATTTAAACCCAAGACCTCTCACAAATTTACTAAAACCTTAACCATTTGAGCTATTTTATTTTTATGTAGAGTATTCATGTGAATACCATAACCTCTATGTAGGTCCGCCCATGCGCCCGAGATTCGGAGCTTGATCTCAAAGAATGTATAAATAGTATACAAGTTATGGATTACCTAATCAAATAATCAATGTACCGAAGTGTCCGAATAAAGACACAACCACATACAGTAAATAGACAATAATTATGGGCAATTAATTTGCTGACAAATTAAAGGGAAATGGCAACAAAATGGAAGTGGTGTGTTACGTTATTGTATCATCCGCAACTTATATTTTGGGCAACCACATACATACAATCAGTTTACTGTACCGTATTATTACAACTTGTTTTTTGGGTTAGAAATGTGCGCTATATTAAATGCTTGCTCATAGTCATAGGAGCTGACCCCCCATCAATCTTTTTTTAAAATAGAGGTTAATTCCTCGTTTAAGGGTCTCATCGCTCTCTGTGTAAGGAGATTACAAACTCGTTAGACTATTATGTCGTCGATCACCAAAAAATAATTGATCTTCCATTTTCTAAAAATTCTACACCAACTATATAAATTTGACAATATAAAAATTGGTATTCTTTAAATATTGACAAAATCATCACTTAAATTTAAATTTTTATCTCCTCACATGCATTAGCTATTACAATTTATACTTTTTTAAAAATGATGAAACCATCATTCTAACGGTTCGCACATGCCTCTGCGAGAGAATATACAAATAATTTATACTTCTTTTCTAGTTTATTAGGTTGGTGTTAAATATATCAATTACTGTAATTTTTTATTTTTAAAGAATATTAAGTACAACAAATACACATCAAATGGATGACGCAAATTAAACAATAACTACAAGTACCAAATACACCACTAGATCAGTAATGATGATTGATAATTATTAGTATTTTATTATACATCTTTAAAGTGATGAATTATAATATTCTATAAACTAAAAGGTATATACATTCGCCTGCAAATAAAAACGAAATGAAGATTTACATTTAATTGGCCCATCATATGAAACGGAGACTTCTCCGTGAAATTTTTCACGACAAAATTTTGTAGTTTTTAGTGATAACAAATTTATAAATGTCAAATATTTATTTCGAAAAAAACAAATAAAACAAATGATAATTAGTTTGAACTAAATATAATATATTAGGTAAGATATGATGATTGAAAACTTGAAAAAATAGATAAATAATAAAAATATTATAGACAATATCGTGCAAATAAAAGTGTAATAGAAGATTCAAACTCATTTATGAATTTAGAATATGTCATGTTAAAATTTCGAGTCCATTCGAATATCTCCATTGACTTATTATAATACTCTCTCCGTCCCTAAAAGATTAGTGTACATTTTAATTTTTAGTGGTCAAACTTTAAAAAATTTGATAAAAAAGTTCTTATTAAACGATAAAAAATAATATAGTCATGTGGGATCTTGTTAGATTCGTCTCAATATATATTTTTGAAATATCAACTTTTTATAATTTTTTCAGATGTAGAATAAAAGATATTTATGTTTTAAATTGTATTTATTGACCACTAAAAGTCAAAATGTATCAATCTTTTAGGGACGGAAGGATTACTATTGTAATAGTTATATGTTGTTCCACTCATATTGCGTATATTATTGGTGGTTATTTTCTCAATGACAGATTATTTTGGTCTAATAACCATGTTATATATAGATTAACACTCATCTTGTATTTGGTGAGCTGGAGTATTGGCTTTTATTATTATTTCTCGCTTTTGATTCTTTCTTCCTTCAACTGATCCTAATAATAATAAGGGTTAATGGCATGAAAGATCACTCAAAGATACTAATATTTCCTAGTCGATCATCCTATTATTAAATGGACCATCTTCGATCACTGAACTGCATTTTTTTGGGCAAACTTGGTCACTGGGCCGTTTTGAAAGATTTTGGGTGCATTTTGTAAGTTTTTAGCAAGGGTAATTTTGTCCGTTCATATTTATAGACATTTAATCCTCGTTTTTTTAACTTTTTTATTTTTTATTTTTTTTTAATTTTTTTATTTTTTTAATTTTTTTCTTAAATTTTTTTAAAACTTTTTTTTAATTTTTTTAAAACTTTTTTTTTAATTTTTTTAAAACTTTTTTTAAAATTTTTATTAATTTTTTTTTAATTTTTTAGAACTTTTTTAAAAAAAGTTTTAAAAAAAATAATAAAAAAATTAAAAAAAGTTTTAAAAAAATAATAAAAAAAATTAAAAAAAAAGTTTTAAAAAAATTAAAAAAATTTAAAAAAAAATAAAAAAAGTTAAAAAAACGAGGATTAAATGTCTATAAATATGAACGGACAAAATTACCCTTGCTAAAAACTTACAAAATGCACCCAAAATCTTTCAAAACGGCCCAGTGACCAAGTTTGCCCAAAAAAATGCAGTTCAGTGATCGAAGGTGGTCCATTTAATAATAGGGTGATCGACTAGGAAATATTAGTATATTTGAGTGATCTTTCATGCCATTAACCCTAATAATAATCATGGATTTGATAGTATTATACATATTTGATTGGGTATTAAATCTCGAATTAGTACTCATGGTATATTAGTACTGATTACTGAAAGTCTCAAAATATGAAGTATTTTATTTATATGACGGTTGAAGTTGTACACGAGTCGAGTCTGAACTCAAGATTTTTTGACTCGGCTTATCACTAAACAAGCCTCAAGCTTGGTTCGGCTCGTAACTAAATGAGCTTCGAACTTCAATTTTCCGAGCCGAACAAACTGCTCGATTTAGCTCGACTCATACACAGCACTAATGACACCTCGTGAGCAAAAATAGTAGTGTGAAATAAATTCTTTATTACCAAATTGATTTTCATTCATTATTTTCATACGTTCAATAATTTCCACTCATTACATCCATCATTAGTCCAAAAACATACTCCGGCTTATCATTCTACTACCGCAATAATAATGTTTTGTCATGTATATAACAACTAGTGCTCGATATAACAACTAGGGCTGTTATGGGAGCGGTAAAATCTTGAATATTCAAATTATTGAAATGCTATCGACTAAAAAATATAGCCGATAGTTATCGGCATGGTCAAGTAATGATCTACCGGACCAATTTTTGAGAAAGTGAATATTCGAACTGAACCGATAGATTATTACCTGTAGTACCGATAGTTATTGAGTACACTTTTTGAAACCGATATCATTTTAATAATTTATTGAGTGGATACCCATTTCATGCCCGAAAATTTGCTTAAAAACTAAAAACTAAAAAACATTACCATATGTCATCATCATATGTGATGTGTCCCACATTGCAATTTCTCCTACATCTTCAACAACTATATAGATATCCCCTTTCATTCCCCTATTGCTCTCCATGGCTTCCCTTCTCTTTTTCTTCACCAAAAAAACTCATTTCTTCAAACTCTATCTAAACACCTCAAATAATTAACCCAAATTGGACAAACTCCAATCCATTTTGAAACACCCCAAATACTCAAATCATCACAAAATGGCAAATAAACATAATTCATCCCCTCTTCGTTATTGCTTCCGAGCTAGTCCCACCACCACAACCACCGCCTCAACTACGGAGGCGCCGCCGCCACCTCCAACTCTAGCAACCACCCTTTACCAGACTCAATCTTCTGGTCTGTTTGCTCTCACATGGTCGCGTACTCCTCTGACTCGGTCTTTATATATTAATTTTCTCTTAGGCATTTCGTCGAGCACTGAAGATGCAATCAAGAATTTGGATTCATCGAAATCTTCACTTTTAAGCAATCCCGTTTTCACTCTTAATTTCAAGCCCTTCATTTTCTGGTGCAAATATGGTTTCAAGAAGCTGAATGTTGATAATACAGGCAAGAAGAAGGCTTGTGTTTTCTGGGATTTTTCGGGTGCTAGATTTGGATCAGGGCCCGAACCACAATCCGGGTTCTATATAGCTGTAGTTATAGATGGAGAAATGGTTCTTCTTGTTGGAGATTTGATTAAAGAAGCTTATGCTAGAACTAAGGCAAGAAAGCAGAGTGGAAGCAGCCAGAGCTTATTGCTAAGAAGGGAGCATGTTCATGGAAACAAGTTATATAGAACAAGAGCTGATTTTGGTGGGCAAGAAAGGGAATTGTCTATTGATTGTAGGGGTGGAGATGATCCAAGATTATATTTTTTCGTCGATTCGAAAAGGGTTTTGAAGATTAAGCATTTGAAGTGGAAATTCAGGGGAAATGAGAGGATTGAAGTTGATGGTGTGAGTGTTCAAGTATCCTGGGATGTTTATAATTGGTTATTTGAAGATGATGAAGAAGGATATGCACTTTTTACATTTAGATTTGATAAAAAGGAATTTGCAAATGAGGATGATTACTTCAACCATCTTAATGTCAATGGTAAAAATTCCAACAATGGGATGATCAAATGGTCACAACAATCTTTCGGACTTGGATTCGAAACAAAGAAGATGAGGAAGGGGTTGTTGAAAAGTGGAAGAAGTTCAACTTCCTCATCATTTTCTTCGGCTTCATCGAGTAGCTCTGTTATGGAATGGGAAAGTCTGGAAGAGAATGAGCTCAAAGGTCCTTCTGGATTTTCATTAATGGTTTATGCCTGGAAGAACTGATGATCAATGCCTTGACGGAACGATAATGTTCTTCGACGTCCAATCTGCTCGTGACTTCACCACTAGCCTATGTTCGCACAAGCCGAAAGATAATGCCTCTTGAATTAGTTGGAATTGATTTTATTTGTTCATGAAAGTAGCAGAACTAACTTTTCTAAGCTATATGTACAATAAGAAAAATTATAAAACCTTAGCATTTTTATTTAGGATAGTTGATCAAACAAAATATTTAGTCAGATTCATAAGAAGGGTGTGGAAAAATTACTACTATTGTTGTATTCTGCCAATTCATTTGATTAATACATGTGAAACCAAAGTTGTTGAATACTTATTGCTTGGTAATAAAATGAGCATGTTTTTTATTGCAATCTATATGGAGATATGATTGGTTACAGCTCAACATGATTATCAATTTATCATCATTTATATTCATATAAGATATGATTTCTTTGTTTACTTTTCAGGTCTTAAATCACATTGGCTGTTAACAACTGAGGAAATTATTGGTTATTGCCATTTATATGCACATATGATTGATTACAACTCAACATTATTATTATCATTTATATTCACATATGATTGCCTACAGCTCAACAAGATTCGGATTCAACTACTATGTTTTTAAGTGTGAAAATAATATTAAATGAACATACGTTCGAATCCAAAGGTGAGCCGTTTACACTCGCGACGTAGAAATAGATTTCACCTTAACAGGTTAATATTGTCCAAAATGAAGGCACCACTTGCTTTCATTTTGTCATTAATAAGATTAGGCATGTTCAAGCATAGAAAATAATAGGGAAACAAAGATTAATACAATTATAAGTTTCCATCAAAATAAGATTCTTGATTGTGTTCGTTTTTAGTAAGAAGTAGTTGTCAATTCCTAAAGAAATAGTAGTTGATCTTATCCAGCTTGCAATAGAGTCATATTCAATCATTCAACAATATACACAAAATATTAGAGTTGTCTTGTTGGTCAAACTTACCAATATGTCGCTTGAGTGTCTAACTTGTTAAGTCTTCAACGTCTATTAGTGTAAGCAATATGTAGCTTATGGCTAAACTATGGTGACCCCCCCCCCCCCCCCCTACTACCACCACCCACCCCCTCCCCCATCAAGTGATATGTAATGGTTAACAATGAGACTTCACTAATTTCGTGCAATGGGCATAAATGAAATTGTAATTTTTATATAGGTACACATGAACTAATATCGAACAATGAGGCGAATAATAAGAATGAATATAACTATAAAATGGATTAAAATTAAAATAAGTATAAATTAAAAACTTGTAATCCCCACCCAAAGACGACAACTTGATGAAAATAAAGGGAAAGACAATTTAAAATATGAACGGGAGCCAACTAAAATAAAATAAAATAGAGAGCCATATAATCGCTTAAACTAACAACAAATAATGAAATACAACATGATGACAAAAGGACAAATGACAAACCTAGCCAACAGGCGCAAAAACAACATCTCCAAATTATTTGAGCTACATATAGAACAACTTGTTAATCCAATACTCCCTCCATTCCACTTTAATTGACTTTACGATTTTCGAAACACAACTTCAATCATCAATTACTTTATATTTACATAATAAAAAATTACAAAAAGATAATATTGTGAAAGTATTTTAAAAAAACGAATTCAATTATATCAATTTTATATTTTTTGGACTAATGAATATAAAATAATTTGTAGTCAAAGTTTGACACGAATTTCCAAAACATCAATTAAAGTGGAATAGAGGAAGTACTATACATATTCTATACTCCCTAAGGGCCTTGACTGCTCCCTATCATGGATATGATGTCAGAGGTTGGCGCGCGATGTACCTCGCCTGATCAGGGGACTAGAGCTTGCCCTTTAACCACTTCGAAACACAAGGTTAACTTCCAATGGAAATCAAATCAGAATTGCATGAAGAGGCAAGACTACTTTGCATTTTGTACTCTAATTCCTCATCAGTTGAACTATACTCGAGATAAATACTCAACCCTATGAGATGATTGGAGGGGGAGATTATGATTGGAGCGGCGATTATGATTGGAATTGTTTTATTACATATTGGGCGTTTTATGTGAATATATAATCCATATAATCTTCCAAGAAACCCCAGGTTGTATACTTGTATTATTATCATGTGATTGTGTGGGTCTTGTTTGTTCATGGCTGCTTGTCTCTTTTTTGAGCTCATTGCCTTTTTCCTCTTCACACATTATCAAATAGCCATCTCATACTCTCGTGTCACCTAACGTATATCACCTTCGTCAGCTTCTCCTTGCATTTGATCTCCAAATAATAAATAATGTATTTTACCTAAAGGCATACTTTCATCCTATAATTGATTGATTATAAACAGAGAAAGGGTAAATGATCGTAATAATCAAATATGTTTATAAGATATCTTCAGATTGTAAACTATGTTTTAAAATGTCCTTATCAATCACTTATTTTTTAAATGTTTCAGTTCATCATCCGTTTTGTTAATATGTCGTTAATTAAAACACGCATGAACGACAAGTGACGACTTTTCAATAAGAGTGTTTCATCATGTCATTGAATATAAAATTTGATATATATCTCATTCCAAATATGTAACGACACATTAACCACAAGAGTGATGAATTAAAATATTTTGAAACACACGTAATTAATAAGGACGTTTAAAACATAATTAACAAACTCGAACTATCCTGTTACTATTATCTTGTCGCACATATAACTGGTTCTACTTGTACCACATATTATCTTCTGGCCATCTCAGAGTCTATCTTCATGCATGTTACCCAAGCTTCTGCATACATTGGATCCTCAAATAATAGAAAGTGTATGTATGTTACTATAGTTACCTTATGTTGACTCTAAGCTAACTCCCAAATAAAAGTAGTTGTAGAACTTAAAATTACTTTTATTACTACCATATTAAGCAATGACATTTTATTACTTGTCAATCATTTTTTTAATTAGGGTTTATTGTATAATTTTTAATTGGTAGAATAGCTTGATAGAGTTAGCCATTTAGGGTAGAGTAATTTCAAAAGACTTACAATTCTTCTAATAATTTTCATTTCATTTCATTTCACAAATTATGGTAATGTAAATGGTATGACCCACCTACTATGAATTTTATTAATGTTGGTTTCTTCACTATCAACAAAATTTAATTAATTCTCAAATATTCTTTTATTTGCTAATTGCTAACAAAATTTAATATGCCCTAAGAATCAATGCCAAGATGTTGGGATGTCTCCCTCCTAGGGTTGTTCACGAGCAGATCCGAGCCGGTTTTGGCCCAAACCAGTTCGGACCGTATATCAAATCGGTTTTATTCGTAAATCGGTATGTTAATAAACTGGTTTAAATGTTCAATTCGTAATCGGTTCGAAATAAAATCGTATAAAGCCGGTTCGTTAATCGAACCGTTTAAAATCGCAAAAAATCGCCTCGTTAATCGGTTCGAAGTAAGAATCATTTGCTCGTATCGCAAGTCATTGCAATCGTAATCCGTTTTCCACTCGTCAATCGGATAGTTAGGCTATGTTTGATATATTTTTAAAATAAAAACGAACATTGTAAACGATTTTAATGAGAGAGTGAACTATTAATGAGCGATTTGAAACAAATTACGAACGATTCATAACCGGTTCGAATTAAAGTTATATTTTAACAAAATTAATTTTATAAACGGTTTTAACGAGCAATTAGGGAGCGAGTTCAAACGATTACGACTTGTAGAAATGAATTGCAACCGGTTCGAAATTCGAAACAAGCGAGCAAACGAGCAGATTTTAACGAACTGGTTTACGAGCGGTTTGCGAGCAGACCGGTTCGATAACATGCCTACTCCTTCCCAAACAACTTGTAAACATTTTGAAACAATTGCATATGTTTATAAGATGTTTCCAGATTATCACCTAAGGTAATTTACACCGTACTCCCTTATAAATTTTAAAATGTACATACCTCCCTGTAAACTTAAAACGGCATGATACCCGTTATAAACTTTGAAATCTTGCATCACACCTTCTTGGTGTTAAAGTTAACTTTTGTGTTGAAAAATTAATGAATATTTAATTTTCTTTAACACGATTTAACATTATTAAGAAAACATGAGACGGTGGACTTTTATTATAAATATTTATAAGACGAGTTTATTTAAGAGATATATTTTCCTTCACAAAATTTTAACCTTAGGGAATTAGGAAAAATGATTAACACTATCATATAATCTAACATATAATATGTACAACAGAAATTAGTAATATAGTACAAGACTGATATAATACAAGAGAATGAAATAAATATAATATTGTTGCACTAAGTCTAAATAAAACTAAAAGTTACCATCAAGAGAATAGAGTACAATATTTTAATGTTTATGAGGGGCATTGTGCCTTTTAAATTTAAAAGTAATTACAGTATACATTTTCACGTTTATAAGAGAACACGATGTAAATCATCCATGTAAAATATGGTCAAAATTTGTAATGCAAAATCTACCTAGAGCATTCGCAGCAGATTGCTTAAAATTTTTTCCTAAAATCAACTCCTTATACTACTTTATTAAATTTAAGAAGTATGTTTTAACTTTTGCACAAATTCAGATTCCCTATTTATTACTTACAACACTTGATATAAAGAACAAAAGTGGTTTGAGGAATGTGTAAATATAAGACATTCCCTATAATATTTGGTAAAGTTTTTAGAGATAGGGAATCTGCTATTTGATACACTTTTGCTTCTTTTTGTCTTTCGCTATTCTAAATATGAAATAGGAAGAAGTTTAGGAAGTCTGTTGCGAATGCTATTAGATTAGTATTTTATAGGAAAGACTGCAATAATATGCGTGTTGACCCCTAGTAGAAGGTGTTGAGAAATTTTCTCCTCTAAAATTATTTGTCCATCTAAGCTAATACCAGTTCAAACTGATGACTTTTATATTTGTAACATCTGATTTTTTCTAGACTTGACTTCGAATAGAAAAACCTATGATTTCTAATCTCTGATTGAGTCATCTAGGCTAAGTCAAAGAGCAGTTATGCTTTCAATTAGGTTGAATTGACAGATTGATAATTCTATCTTGTATTAATTGACTCATTCAATATACAATTATCACTATTCACATCAAACTATTTTTCAACGTATCATTCAATATTCCTACTATTCCCACTATCTAGGAAATTGTCTATTTTTTTATGTGAATCCTCGCATTAACGGTTTCACTCTTATAGTATAGAAACGAGGTAAATCATGAAATATATTTCAATTGATCGGGGATTAGGATTTTTCTTATAACGGTTTAAACACTTCACATAAGGTTTGCTTCTTATGAAAGCTGAATGCACAATGTGCAAAGACACAAGATTATTGATAATTTAACACTCTAATTCCTTATTAATTGAATATGATCAGATTTCTTAAATTTCACGTTACGCAAAGTCTTAGGAGGGCAGCAACTTTGCTATATGTTATACTCCTTATTCGTTCATCAAGTAGCCTAGTGGAAAAGACTTTTACTAGTATCACTCTAATTCTTGGCACTTTAACCCTCTAATTTTTTACCAATTGAAATCCTGAATTCGAAATTCACCTCATCGCTAATTTAAAAAAAAAAAGTAAGTGTCTTAATATTTTTCATTAAATTATGTAATTTTCTTTTTACTAAACTTTGTAACTCCAAATGTAGTGATCACATTCACATAATATAGGTGAGTTTATGATGAAGTCATAGTAGTACTAAACATATGGCAAATGAAGATCCTTCGATTTCTTCATCTTTATGCCAATAAATAAAAGAGATTAATCCTGTTATTCCAGTCATATATTGGTTCACCAAGAAGATTTACAAAACTATGCTTTGAAAATAAGTTGATGATCTATACTACTAATTTGACTGGAGCCATAGAAGAAATACGCCGATTTCGAGGTCTTGTGGTTCTTGAAGATGATGGTGTAGAGGAGGTTGATGAATCGCCAGGGCTACCTGAAGATACAAATCTACTTGATCGGCTTCTTAGCTTCTTCTTCTCAGGAGCGCGATCTTGTGGCCTTATAGCACGCACTTTTGTCTCGTTCAGTCCCGCAGGTAAGACACAGTTACAGAAAAGACCTTCATGTATGAACAGAACAAAAGAAACAAGATCAAAAGTTATTTCAGGAAACCTCATCATTTACCTTAGAAAACTCAGAAGCACCAAAGCACTCTTATGTTAATGACTTATATCGGTTATCCATTTACTACAGCATTCAACCGCAACTTTTCCCCTCGTCTAGCCTTTCCTTTTTTTTTTTTTTTGTAAATTAGCAATAGATGTGAGTTTCGAACCCAGGACCTTTTGGACACTAGCAAGAGCCTTCTCCACTAGGCTATTCGATTAACTCTCGTCTAGCCTTTACTTTAAATAGAGAAAAGTGAAGATATATTTCTGACAGACTAGTGCAAAGACCTAACAAATCATAGAGACTTCGACTCTTCTCCTAAACAGAATTTAGGTGGCAATGCCATACTTAATTTTTATAGGTAGAATATGTGAATCATAGAAGTGTGCAGTAACTCCGGGACATATCTTCAAACAGAAGCATATGAACCTTGAGTAGTACAAAAACAACAGCAGAAAGGAGAGGCATCGTTTGATGTTATTACCGAGTCTTGCAAGTCGGTTCACCCAGTTAGGAATTGGCTTTCCAGACAATCTTTGGCAGACATCATTACAGAAATGGTTGCAGTTCTTGGTGATAAGATTGTAACTGTTACCAGAATACTCTTCAGCTAATTTCTCCATGAATGCCCGAACCTCCTTTGGGTCCGTATCCGTCCTGCCAATCAAGATTGACTTTCTGAATGTAAAGCCAGGGCATTGCTTAGGTTCAACTTCAAATATGCCAGTTGTTGAATGTTCATGTGCACCAAAAGCATACTCTACATTGTGAACTATAGAAATATCCAAGCAGGATAAGCCACATGATTAGGATCAGTATAAAGCCAGCAATTCACAATCTGCTATAAAATCTCAAATATATTGCATATTTACAACACTTAATGTGAACAAATAAATAACTTCACTTAATGATTTTTCCAAGTACACTCATTGATAATGACAAATTAACAAAGAGATGGGGTGGGAAAAGCATTACTCATTACATGACACAGTTAAAGGGGTGCATTACTGGTTTCATCATTCATGACTATAAAGGAAATCATAGAAAACAGACTCGAAAGTATATATAGTTAAATCTCATAAATGAAAAAATGTACAATTGCTAAGGAGAATGAACAATGAGGATTTTTGTATCCTCTAGAATCCAATTATAAGAAAATGGGAACGGGAATGGGGAGTTCTCAATTCCAAGTTTCGATCTCCAATCTCTGAGCATCAACGGCTCACGTAAACACCAAATCACCCCAATCTATATCTGGAAAAGATCTCATGCCACAACTACGTGAGCATCTGTTGATCCAATAACATCATATAACCACTTCATAGCCCCTTCTTAACAAAATATCATATTAGATAATTTCAACTACGCAAAAGAAAAGAGCATACTTTAGAGCCTCAGAATGACTGAAATTATTCTTCTGCTATTAAGTTAACCTTCACAAGGCATCTCCCGATATTCTATTTATTCCACCGATCAGTCTCATATGTTGACCAAAGGTATTAAATCCCTATCATAATCATTATTCTTACTCATCGTAAATGAAACTGACCCTCATTGCATAGATCTCCCTAATAATTAGTTAATTTAATATCAGGCAGTTTGTGGTCCTTCAAACTTAGGTCTTGATGGTCTATAGAAGCTAGGTAGAAACTAAATTATATTCTTGATCGCCTATTTCCACATTATAGATCATGTACTGAAATAAAACACTAAACAATGGCTTCTCGTAAGCATTATCATAACATGATCCACACAATCAGTTCAGAAGACGATCTTATAGCCTCTTAAACCTTTACTATATAAACAATTCAATAGAAAGAAAAATCCAGTCCAACCAGATCCTTTTCCACCTGACCTATAAATCCATGTTTTCAGTTAGCAATGTCAATCAGTCAAATTAGACTTATATAAAACTAACCCTAAAACTAATCAATACTCCCTCCAAATAAAATACATCAACAAAACAATACCTAAAAGATCATACATTTTCTATGTATCTGACTTTTTCAACTTAAATATTGTTTAATATGTTGTATGATATCTTATCAAAATATAATATGTCCGCCCACTTCACTATAATTTGTTCCAAATCAAAGTTGTAAGACTCAGCTAAGACATCAAATTTTGTTAATTCCCACTACTAGAAGAGCAACGGACATCAAACTTCGTTAATTCGGATTATTGGAAAAGCAAACTAGACGATCTTTTGGCAATAACGATTACCAAACAAGAAGAGAATGCAAACCTTGAACACCAGAGTGATAAATTCCAAGGCCAAACCAATAAGCATAGCCATTCATAGGTGTCAGATCATACACATTAAGGTAAACAGGAACAGTGCCATCTTTCTTGTTCCTCTTACCAATCCCACCAGTTGCTGATTCTATTATCCTACAAAACATTCTCGTACCACACACAGCCTTTGTTGAATCATTTTTGCTCATTCTCAAAAACCCAACAACAAAAAATCCAACCTTTTCAACTTTCAGATCCAAATACACTACAATAAAAATCCTTATATAAACAAATACTTCAAGATTTTTTTACCATACAAGGCCTTCGCTCAATAATTTTTTCCCATTCTAAGAAATCCCAACAACAACAAAAATCCAATTTTTTCAACTTTCAGATCTAAATACACTAAAGATAAAAATCCTTTTATAAGACATAGTTCAAGAATTTTGTACCAAACAAGGCATTTGCTCAATTATATTTGCTCATTCTAAAATACCCAACAGCAAAATTTTCAACTTTCAGATCCAAATACACTATAATTGAATCCTTAAATAAACAAATAAAATCAAGATTCTTGAATATGGGTTGTTTCAGTCTTTTCAGAAGAATTTGAATTTCCCAATAACAGAAATAGAGATACAGCTAAATAACAAATGATTAAGTACCAATTGGAGTAGAAGAAAGCTGACAATTTTAGGAATATTGAAGGGGGGGGAGGGGTGAATTCTATTGGGATTTGAGAGTGTGATAATGGTTGCCCCCTCTTCACTTCTCGATGAAGACAAAGTGTATAATTAAATACTTCCTACATTCCAAAAGAAGATTGATTATATTCAGTTCAATTTTTATATCAATATTTCATTTTTATCTATATTGGTAGTTGATTTTGAGGTATATTATGAAAAAAAAGAAAATAATATTTCAAAAATATTTTTAATCTAATTTTGGTTTATGTAAAATCAAAAGTATGAAATATGAACAGATATTAACCGTCGTCTACATGTTATTAAGGCTCAAAATTCATCAAAATAGTTTTATAATGGAAAGTTACAAAAAACGTAACATTATAAAATATTTAAGTTAATAAGACAATTAATGAGTAATTAAATATTAATATGAAAAATAAAGTAAAGTTAAGGATTATGATAGAGGGTAAGAATATTGTGAAGGGGTAGAATATAGAGTGAAGGCTAAAAAAGGCCAAAAGTTGACTCTTTTTCTTTGAATTGACACCAACTTAGTTATCAACTACATAAAAAAATTGTTAATGGGGTTGCTTTATTTGTTTTGTGTGTCAATTTTCGTAAGCCGCTAAACTAATGGAATCTCCATTAAGGACAACTAATTAACCCCACACATTACCATAATTTGTTTGCCTCCATTTTTGTATTCATGCTACTTTATGTTCTCATTAATTATAGACTTGGTCATGTCAAAACAAAGCCATAGTTGAGGATTTTTATGTTTTAAGATCAACCATCGTCATTCTAACAACCTCATACACCCTTATACAGAATATGTCTCATCTAATAAAAAAATTAGAGCTTGTTTTTTAATCAATTCAACACAAAAAATATTTATTGTTTTAGCTTTTTATCAGTTAAGCTATGCTACAATAACATTGCCAACGTATCATGTTATCGAACAATTCTCGATATTCAGTGGATGCCATGATCATTACAAACATATCATATTGTGGTATAAATGACACAAGACGAAAGCAGGATGAAATTAGAGGGGGTCAACTTTGAGAAAAATAAAAAAGGAGGGTCAAAATAAATAAAAAATAGTTAAAGCATCTACTCAATTAGCTCTTTGTCAGTTGAGCTATGCTACAATAACATTGCCAATGTATCATGTTATCGAACAATCCTCGATATTATGTGGATGCCATGATCATTACAAACATGTCATATTGTGGTACAAATGACACAAGGGGATATCGGGATAAAATTAGAGGGGGCCAACGTTAAGAAAAATAAAAAATGGGGGCCAAAATAAATAAAAATAACTGAAGTGTCAAAATCTATGTTAAAAAATATAGTTAGAAGAGAGTTAATCGAATAGCCTAGTGAAAAAGGCTCTTGCTAGTGACCAGAAGGTCCTGGATTCGAAACTCATCTCACCACTAATTTATAAAAAAACCTAGGGTCCCTAGCTCTGCCCCTCACACAATGTATAATCTACAATCACACATTGACAAATTATGGAATGATGCACGCAAATGTGGATGTTCTCGAAGCCTGTAGCTATTATCGATGTTTAATAGTTTACTAATACTACTTAAACTAATGGACAACTAAACCTAGCTCATAAGTCCGCAGAATATAGTACTAATATTAGATTAATGTTAACATATTGATATATTACATGATATCGAACCTATCGATTCTTGAGGCCTAAATTTTATTACCCTGAAGTAGATTCTTCTTTTTGATCAATCAAAACCCCTTCCCAAACTGTACAAGCTTTTTCCAAAGCATACGGCTTTCTGGATGTAGATGATATCTATACAGATAGATCTTATCGTACCCCCATGGGTGGATATATATGAATCCCAATCTGCCGAATCATTCATGTTATGATCTTCTACATCCTAGGTCTTCCCGTTCCATCATCTGGCTTATCTATTATTTTATACTCACCTGCGATTGTTGACCTTATATAATTTTATTTTTATAATATTTCTTGAAATTTCGGCTTTATTTGAAAATATTATATATTGTAACCCGTATTTATAGCTTAACATCTCTATCAACTTGAGCTTGTATTAGAAAGTCTCGAATTCGTTTATAGCTTAACATCTCTATCAACTTGAGCTTGTATTAGAAAATCTCGAATTCGTTTATAGCTTAACATCTCTATCAACTTGAGCTTATATTAGAAAGTCTCGAATTCAACTCTGTTAAAAGCAAATATTTCATATTATACTCTAATTATTACTTTACTTACAAATTTATGTATTCGTTATTCTTTTAAAGAAGAATGTGATGCAAAAAAATACGTCCGAGGATGCACCCCTTTTTCAAATTTGATCACGGGAACAACCGAACAAGGGAAAAAATAAACTATAGTTATAGTATTAAAAATTTGAAATCATTGGAATTGAGACATTCTTGACAATGACTCATGCTCATTGAAATGTGTTTTCAGGCTTTCATTCATAATTACTTTGTATAACTTCTCATAATATAATTGAAAACTTAATCATGAAAGTAGTGTCTCCTATTATAACCAAAATTGATTTGACCAATTTAGATAAAATGTTTCATTTAGTATTTATAAATCTAATTCAAATTCTAACCATTGAAATATGTTCTTTTACTACTAGTTATTAAAAGGTATACAAAATCTTCGAGACACCTTTTTGAAATATTACTACTATTATTTGAACACACAATAATTTAGATATAAGCTCGGATCACTAAAATTTTTAAACATTTACATCTATTTAAATAAAATTTGAAGTAATCAATCACATGGAGTAACATAATTACAAGTGATGATATTGTTTAATGCACACAGAATGAGATACATTATGTGAGACAATGACACACGATCACGTGATCCTAATGTTAGAAATATGAGTCTCAAATGCTCGGAATTAGGCTTCTAAGTACTTCCTTCGTCCCTTAATCTAAAAATTATTTTCCTAAAATAACGCAATTCATAAAATACATACTCTACATTTCAACACAAAAAGACGAAAAAGAAGACGGAAAAAAAGATAACTCAGGAAACTCTGCTTTTGACAAACCTGATATATTTTACATGCTAAGCATGATACAACATCACAAGAATTTGCATACAAACTCTGAATACAAGTTGCCATGGCATATACAAACAATTTACTACTGAATCACAAAGAGATCAATGTTAATATTAGAGGAAAAGAATTAGTTCTTTGTGAACCAGTAAATCAAAATTAAAAATGTACATACAGCCGCGACTAACGAGAGGATAATTGTGTCCATAGACTTCTTCTTCTTTATTGCTGAAAGTATGTGACTAATCTGCAAAATCCAATAAGCCAAGCATCAGAGAGTTTGAGGAAGTATTTACAGATATCTTCAATGGAGTATCAATTAAACAGACAAGAACGTCTAATTTGCATTATGGGTTTCGAATAATCTTGTTTATGTAAAATAAGTATGATGATATCTTGCACCTTTAACTTTGGAACATGAATTCAGTGACATATCAATGGAGACCTCAACAGTGTTATAACGAAATAATCAATGCTATTTTTGAATCTCTACAGAAACTGAACAAACAGGGAGGGTTCAAGATATGGTGCATCATGGTTAACAAGATTGTTTCCTTACAGTTGGAAGGCGGCTACTGATGTTGCTAAGTTTTAAGTTCACTCCTCCAAATGTTGAACGTTGAAATACAAGTGTCTTCAGGGTTTCTTGAGCCTGGGAAATAACATTGTCCATCTGCAGTAGTACAGAGTGAATAAATTAACAACAACACAAAACATAGAAACATACGATCATGATACCAAATAACTTATCTCAACACTATCAGGAAAAACACCGTGTATTGGCCCAAAGAGACCATATAACCTTAATAACTCAAATGTTTTCAGAAAGAGGCCTTCAGTAGATCCAAGCTTAAGTATCCTTCGTCACATAATTCTCATTAATAAGTAACATGACCTCTTCTTTCCAACTTCAAAATTACTACCTCAATCCCAATTATATCGAAAGGCTATTTTGAATTAACAAAACTATGCATTCTTCAAGCTAATCTCCAAAACGTTTCTCAAATTACACTAACAATTTTTCAATTCTAATGAGAAAGAACAAATACAGTTGACAGATATCTCATAAGGTGGTCCAAAGTCCAAATGTTGATAAACACAATCAGTAAGATTCAATAGCTTTTGAGGCAGAGCATTATTTCAGTGAACATAACCAATAAAACAGTATGATTATTGCCAAAGTAAGAGGCATACACACCCTGCCACTTAGTCAATATATAAAAAAAACTTCATTAGCAAATGATACAAAATTAAACAGGTACATAGAGAGCAAGACATTACCTGTCCTGTATTTCTTGCAAGTGATGCACGCTCATTAAGAAGGGCTGACTCATAGGAATCACCACCCTCTTCCAGATCTAATCGTGTCCTATCAAACTCTCTAAAATCGTCAAGTAATGATGCATGCTCCTTTTTAGCTCTTTGACTGGAGCGTAGCCTATTGAATTCCTGAAATCATAAAAATACTATTAGCAAGTGCATGTACTTGTGGACCATTAGTCGAACTAAAATTTATATCTCCAATAACTAGAATAGGCACTCAGAGGCGTGTCTCTGCCGTATGATGTAGAAAGTGAGAAGGGTATGTCTATGAAAAACACTTCAGATATATTAATTTTGAAAGACCACACTGATGCCATGACATCTAAAATGATTTGCTTAACATTTTTGTCATGCCAATCACCAGAATTCACAGTTGACCTTTTTTCTAGATTTAGAAGGGGGCAAGATAAAACTTGAGCTAAAAACAACCATTCTGAAGTTCAAGTGGGATTCTTCCCCATCATCCACTGCAGAACTGATCTCACTGGGAAATTCCAGGGCCAAAACATATCCCATCAATGAGGGGTTTGCTCCCTTAAATTTTTTAAAATCGGTCTTATATACAAGTTTCTGTGAGACGAGCCAGCAAACCATATTTGAGATTGCAGCAACAAACTATTTGGCATTTCTTCAGATAATTATGGAGTATCATAATATTTCAGTAAACCAACAACTATATGTCCCAATGCCTCCAAGGAGGGCCCCGCCTACACGGTTGAGGGGTATTGGTTTGTAACGCAACCTTACCCATGAGATAAGAGAGAGGTTGTTTCTAAAATGACTTATGAAGAAGTGCAAGATAACCTAGTACTTCCCAATATATAAGAAGGGGTAGATAGTGTAATGAAGTATGAGACATTATAGGAAATGGAAAATTCTCATACGATTTCTGTCTTTATTAATAGTAATTCATCACATGGCATTTGACTTGAGATCAGACTAGCTAGCCTAAACATAAGGATATTAATAAATGAAAGGGTACTTAAACTTGTAAAAAGCAAAAAAAGATTCTGAAATGGCATTCACCTGAGTTAGATCCTGAAGTATTTCTTGATGGCGGGTCAAAGTGTGAGAGAAAATTTCTGATCCACCAGATGAAAGCCAAGCTTGCATTTGGGAATTCACTAGTTGAAGCTGCTTAAGTAGCTGCTCTATTCCAGATTCAAGACCACCATCATTTGCATCAACAACTTTAGTTGAAACAAATTTGCGATAAGAATGCATTTGCTCATCCAACTGAGCTTCAAGTTTCCTCGCCTATGTTAATGGCAACAAAGACCAACAGAACTCAAATCTTAGAGTATAAAAAAATAAGCTGGACAAATTTGGATTTTTAAGAAAACAAAATTGGGTTATCAAAACCTATCGAAGTACATTTATGATAGGACTGCAAAGAATCGTAAATTGTTCCCCTCTCTGAAACTGACTAAACCAGTTACCCTCATAATATCCTGGTATCTACTGCATGGACAAGCATATAATAAAAAGACTTCAACTTTTACTCACACCAAAATGTGCCCATGGCAGCACGACACAACATGCTCTTAACAAAACCCCATTACATAGAAGTTAAAAACTAGTTGTAGATTGCATGTCGACACCATTGGATCTAATTACACGAAAAAGACTCCAGAAACAATGTCATTCACACCTTATACTTGAGCCCACTTCTAAGCAATGCAAAGTGCTCTTCACCCTCAACACATCACATCTTATACCCAAACAAACAAGTTTCATAATCATCTTAGGAAATCCCCCACCAATGTCGTAATTAACATGGTACACAATATATCTACATTTTTCGTTAAACAACGCACATTATTTCCCCTATTTGCATGACCATGATGCAATTGACCTCACATTAGCAACATAATAAATGAAATTAAAAGTAAACTCTATCCACCGACATATCCATGTATGGTAACAATACCATAAAAGCTCAAATTGTGTATCATAATTTACCAAACCTTACTACTCTAAAGATCAAAATTAACAAACTTTACAGTCTTAATTGGCACCGCACTTCGACTTGAATCAATATTATCATGTTAATTTATGTTAATATAGATATTGGACTCCAAAAATAAAAAAGTGGGCATTCTTTTATAGATTAAGGGAGTAAATCTTTAAAAAAATCCTCAAAAAATAAAATTAAATATGAAAATTACCTCCTTCCGCAAAGAATCCCATGAGCTTGTCGGATCCATCAAAGCAACGAATTGGGTAACGATAATTTTCCTTTTCTAACGAAATTGGACAATTAATATGAAACAAATAGTCAATGTTCCTTTTCTAACGAAATTGGACAATGAATTTGAAACAAGAACAATATGAGTTTGAATTTGAATATTGAGCTACTCAATTGATGTAATCAATCGATAGATAATTAGAAATCAATTGAGTAGCGTTTTATGGTTTGGTGATAATGATAATTAATATGAACACAAAATGAAATGAAGGTTGAGATGTCAAAGTTAAAGAGATGACCATGTTCCGATTCTTGCGCCTTCACTTTGTCTTGTGGAGGTGTGTCGGTCCAAAATATCCGGTTTGGTTCGGTACCTATTCGGTTTCGCAATTTATTTTTCAGATGATTAATAGTATGATATTGTATAAGTAGACATTGAGATTCGACTTGATGCACCACTTGTAGGCCTGTCAGCAAACGTGTCGATTCGAAAAGACTTGGCATATTTGACTCGAAAAGGTTTGGCTTGAAGTTTGGCCCGAGGCTTCAAATATAAAGCCAAACGATAGAAGTAGTTATTTGTCAAATCAAGCCAAACCGTTCGAAAAGGTTTGGCTCGATTGCCCCCTCCCTATTTATATTATATTTTATATATATAAATAACATTTATATTATATTTTATATATAAAAATAACATTTATATAATTTATAAGTAATGAGTAATGAACTAATGAATAATGATCCACTTATTTTTAGGTCCATAATCTACAACACTAGTCCACTTATATTAGGTCCACTTTTGGCGGGGCAAATACTTTGCAGCCATGGCGCATCGCACTTTTGGTTGATGGAAAAAATCGAAATCTGAGCAGAATTTTGTAAACTACTATTATTTTGCTATTTTAGATTATGGGCATGTAATTGATAAATTTTATGCCTTTTTTCACTTCTAGATTTCATGTTCAAAAGATTAAGTTGTATATGTATTTTCAAATCAAACGTTTTCAAACGGTTTGCTTGATTCAAGCCAAATAGGATCAAATATACACTTAAAAATTTCCCTCAAACGTAAAGCCAAACTACTATAATTGATGTTTGACCAAATCAAGCCAAATCAAACATCACTTTAATAATTGATCAAATCTCCAATAATTCGGCTTTATTCGGCTCGATTACAGGCCTAACCACTTGTATTAAAAGTCATGAACAGTTCTAATCATAAAGATAATCAAGTTTAAAGTGATTTACAGTAGTATTTTATCATGACCTTTTAACACGTTTTTCTGTTTGATATTAAAGATGTAAGGGATTCTGGGTTCAAAACTCATCTCATCGCTAATTCACAAAAGAAAAGATGTAAGGGATCCATTATACACACACCAGAACAGTATTTTTGGGGTGTGCAATTACTATTATATCCTTAAATTAACTTTCTCAATTATCACACTTCTAAATGGAAGGCATAAATGTCATTTAACATTAAAAAGTGCTATGGTGTAAGTATAACCGTTCATAAGATGTAATAATGCTTAATCATATACAAAAAATTGACATCAATTGTGAGAGTTTGATAGCACAATAAAAACAGTTTCGACTTGTGTGTAGAGTAGTTAGGCCTGTGAACAAACGTTAATATTCGAAATGGTTCGACATATTTGGCTCGAAAAAGCTTGATTCGAAGTGCGATTCGACATGTCAAACCTCAAACCAAATATAAAAAGTGTATATTCGTCAAACCGAGCCAAACAGTGCGAAAAAGCTTGGCTCGATTCATTTATGTCATCTCTTTTATATATATATAATATAATTATATATACAGTAAAACGTCTATAAATTAATAATCTTTCCAAGATAATTAAATTTGTCCTGTGCCGACTTCGGCTAGTTAAAAAAATTAGCGAAATCGATAAAATAATAAAATAATACTTTTTATAAAAATTCCTTTATAATATAAGGTCCCACGAAAATTATAAATTAATAATCATTAGAATTGAAATAATATAGTTACAATTTATTTAAAATATGACTCTGTAGTAGTTTGTTTTTTCTTAAAGTTCAAATCATATTGGAGTTGATCTCTAATTTTTCTTATTGCATCCATTAGTTTCGGTGTTGTGTATTCGAATTGTAACATAAATTTCTGAAGAGTTCTAGACGCCAAAAGTACTTCCTTTCTGGTAAAAGGTTCCGAAGACAAGGTATCATCTTCATCTTTATCATCAACATTGTTCTCAATGATAGTAGTAATATCATTAAACTCTTCATGTCATTAAACTCTACATATATTTATGCAAAAACTCTTCATCTCATTCAAAAACTCTTTAAATTAATAAATTATTAATTTATAGATAAATTAAACTCTTTAAAATTGTTGTTTATTTAATTATCGAGCCGCACCTTTTCAAACGGTTTGGCTCGAATCAAGCCAAATCAAACCAAATATATTGTTAAAATTTCCTTCAAACCTCAAGCCAAACTAATTTTTTAGATATTTGATCAAATCAAACATTAGGTCAAAATAAAATCAAGCCAAACCCAAATATTCAACTGTTTGGCTTGATTCGGCTCGATTACAGGCCTAGTCTGAGTAGTTATATCGAACAATATGATTCTATTTTAATATTCTTAAAGATATATTATATAATTTGTGTTTGTAATATTTATGAACTTTAATAATGGTTAAATCATATTAGTACAACAATGTTTGTTTACATATAAATCAGCGATGAGGTGAGCCTTCTAGTGAGTAGCGAGAGATTTTTTCATTAAGCTATTCCAAATCTCTTAGTTCTATAATGTTCTTACGGCAAATGGCCGGAACCATCACCCATGTTTATAGGATGTTTCCAGTCAATCACCTATGTTTTAAAGTGTTCCATTCCATCACCTATGTTTCAAAATTAGTCCCACTTGGTCACTCCGTTAACATTTCCGTTGAAGCTCCGTTAAATTGGTCACGTATATGGCACATGACATTTAGGGGAGGGCATTTTAGTAATTTCAAATGCTACAATGTTTAGAATGCATCACCCATATTTATAGGATGTTTCCAGTCAATCACTTATGTTTTAAAGTGTTCCACTCAATCACATGTGTATTAAAGTGTTCCATTTCATCACTTATATTAAATATAATTATATATATCGATATTAAATATAATTATATATATTAAATTATAATTATATATAAAATAACTATAAATATATATATTAAATACGATCTCACGCTTGGGGAAACATTAGTCTACATAGTGTTCATGTTATTTTATTTCTAAGTTGATATCTGGTCCGACTTATATTCTTTTATTTATTTAGATATAGTTACTTACTACATACATAATATATATCATATATATTTAATATTTGTCGTGTTTATTTTGTATATATAATTATATTTCATATATATATATATTTAATATCAAATCATATTTAATATATATATATAATATATATAAACACAATTATACTTAATATTATTCGATGTATAATTTAATATATATAATTGTATTTATTATAATTATATATACTGGTGATCAAGTGAGATTCATTTTAAAACATAGGTGATGAAACAGAACAGTTTAATACACATGTGATTGACTGGAAACATTTAACAAACATAGATGAGGTGATGGAATGGATAACAAACATAGTAGAATGTAAAATGACTAAAATGCCCTTGCAAAAAGTCACATGACATATTTAACGGTTCGTAAACGGAATGGGTGATGGAGTGGAAACTTTTGAAACATAGGTGATGGAACGGAACACTTTAAAACACAGGTGATTGACTGGAAACATTCAACAAACATAGGTGATTGTTGCGGCCATTAACCGATGTTCTTATATAAATTAACTTTACCTCTTGTAAAGTACTGTTTTCATTTTTATTTATTTGTCTTTTTAGTATAATTAATTGTAAATTCGCATTTTTAAGGTATTTTTTATTATTTTTTCTTATGAAGTTATCAACCAACCAATTATATAGTTTCAATTGATTTTCATTTTACATGGTCAATGTGCTTTTGACTATTTTTTATTTTCCTTAATCTATGTACAAATGTATCTATTTATAATAGAAAATAATAGAGTAAATGGTTAGAATGTCAATTACTTGAATATATATTATAAAAAAAAATAAAAAATAAAGAGAGACTAGAATGAAAACATTGGTAGCATCTAGCATGCCATTGTATGCTTTCGTATGTCATTATTGTATACAAGATTAATGCCTTCAATGTATAGCAGAATTGCATCTATTAAATTTTCGTAAATTTTTTCTAGAAAAAGAGACAAAACAGAAAACTAACATGTTTTGTCATTGTTCTCCATGATTAAAATCGATAAAATTGATGGAATGAAGTTGGATATTTTATTGAATTTAATATATTAAGGAAGAAATGTGGTAGTGTTTGCAGAAAATAAGAATATAATTTATATCTAAATGTGTATCTTATACACTTTACTTTAGAAATAGGCTTCATCTATTTTGAAGGGATAAATTGGGTTAAATAGCACCCATAAATAGTGTAAATTGACTTACAGCACACATTTAGAATTTTTAGCGAAAGAGCATAAATGGGAGATGAAATTACTAATTTACCCTCCCCTATAAACTTAGAGATTTTTTTTCGATTTCTTTTAGATTTTTTTACAGATTTTTTTTTCAATTTTTTCGATATATTTTTCATTTTTTTCAATTTTTTTATATTTTCTTTGTTTCGATTTCTTTTCTATTTCTTTTCATAGTGAAAAAGGTTTGATTTTAATAGTTGTTTTAGCTAAAAGTTTCGGTTTTGACAAAAAGGTTTGGCAAAATCAAACTTTTTTCCTATCAAGATCGATTTTTTTTGCTAATATCGAAACTTTTAGCCAAGACAACTAACAAAACTGAAACTCTTAGACAAAATAACTACTAAAATCGAACTTTTTTTGCCAAAACAATTATCAAACTCGGACTTTTTTGCGAAACAACTGCCAAAATCAAAACTTTTTACTATGAAAAACCAAATCGAAAAAATTCGAAAAAATCGTAAAGAAATCATAACCGAAAATCGATAAAGAGTCGAAAAAAATGGAAAAAGAAAACAGAAAAAAAAAATCAAAGAAAAGAAAAGAAAAAATAAAATAAAAAAACAGGAAAAAAATCGAAAAAAAAATCTTTAAAATATCTCTAAGTTTATAAGGAGGTAAATTAGTCATTTCATCCCCCTTTTGTGCTATTCTGCTAAAAATTCTAAATGTGTGCTCTAAGTTAATTTACATCGTTGGAGTCGATCGAATAGCCTAGTGGAAAAGGATTTTGCTAGTGATCAGAAGGTCTTGGATTCGAAACTCACCTCATCACTAATTTATGAAAAAGAAAAAAGAAATTAATTTACATCATTAATGGGTACTATTTAACCAAATTCTAAGTTAAACACTAGTGCTTGTCTTTGAAACTCACTTGAGACTTGACGTATGTGGAAAATTACACATAACTACAAATTCAATTTATTAACATCCATATTCCAACACTATTCTCCCCACCTTCATTGAATTCAGAATTTATCATAGACACTTGGAGTTGATTGATTCCAATCGCTTGAAAATTTATCTTCATGCACACTTGTCAAAAACTGTATACATACCTCCAATTACTTTTATTTGTTGTATTTCACATCAAGTAGATATTGTAATTTATTGACTTTTATCATGTTTTGAACATTCGTTATTTTATAAATTATTAATAAGTATTGTTTACACAAACTCAAACTAGTAATGTAGAGGTCATCACCTAATAACCATAGCATTTACCACTAAATTTCGCTCAACGATGCGTCTAATATCAACTTTAAAACAATGATACCCTCATCATCGTAGGGGTTCGCCACCCCATACCAAGGTCATGTTGATGAGGGAAATCGCTCCATGTGCTGAAAAGGGGTAGGGGACTTGAGTCTGTTGTTTCATTACTCCAATACGAAATTCCGCCCCTTGCATGACTCGAAATCATGTCGGTTGCTAACACCTTAACACCCAAATTATTTATCAACTGAGTTATGTCTCGAGAGCTCATGACTCTGTTTATAGTTGTAAGAAGTCTTAAGTAGGGTAGGCATAGTCATTTTTCATTTTTCCTCTTAATAGTCAAACTCATTCAAACTATAAATACATACCACATTTTCTTGACCACTCAAATCATTGACAAGTAACATTACAGAAACAAATTTCCACATTCATAATTCATGGCACCTCTCAAATTCTTACCATTTCTATTTGCTGCTCTGTTTTGCTCTGTTTCATCCCAAAATCCAAATGAAGGAATCAGAGCTGCATACTACCTCTCAGACTCTAGCTTCCCACCATCATCAATTGATTCATCTCTTTTCACTCACATATACTATGCATTTTTGCTTCCAAACCCAACAACCTATGAACTCTCCATCACACCAGATCAAGATCAAAAACTTCAAGCATTCACCAACACCCTCGAACCGACGATCAAAACCCTTCTGTCAATTGCTGGAAATAGAACAATTGTAGCCGAAATGGCTAGTACCATGTCAACTAGGAGTGTGTTCATCAAATCCACTATAGAAGTTGCAAGAAGATATGGGTTTGATGGGGTTGATCTTGATTGGGAATATCCAGAAACTGATTCCGACATGAATAACCTAGGATTATTGTTCCAAGAATGGAGGAATGAAGTTGTGAATGAAGCTAGAGGTAGTAAGAAAGATGTGCTTCTGTTGACTGCTGCAGTTTATTATGCTTCAGTTATTAATGGTAATATTGTAAGAGCTTATCCGGGAGAGATGATTGCAAAAAATCTTGATTGGATTATGGCAATGTGTTATGATAATCATGGTTCATGGGAGAACTTTACAGGTATGTTGTTATTTGTCAAGCCTCAATCTCCGTGAAACCTATTTTCAAGACATCAACTTCCAATGCATGAACTTATCTCGGTGAAACCTGTTATGTATGCTCGATGCAAGTCGTTTTTAACCTATGGTGGTGTGTGTTGTTAATCAAAACATTTTTAACATATTATCGAACGTGATGAGGCCCAATATTTATAAGATCCATAATTGTACTCACTTAGTACAACCAGATTCCTTCCAGCTCAGCCCACACGAGCTGGCCCAATCAAAGGCCTCGAATTCTCTCTCCTGGTGTACTCCACCGTTGAGATCAGGCCAAGTGTCATCATCTCAGGGAGTGAAGGTACACCTTTTCTCTCTCCAGTACTCTATAAATAGTACTGTACCATCAGCCATTTGAGGTAATTCTTATCCAAGTACTAAATACTATAGACTTGATATTTGACTCTCCCTTAAGACACCATACTGACTTAAGCATCGGAGTGTTTGTGGTCGTACCCCGACCACACTTTCAGGTCGTAGAATACATCTGACGAGGTGAACTGGCTTCCAAGGGTTCAGGAAGGAACATAAGCGTAGTCCCGAAGAGAACCATTTCCACAAGGCTGGTTCACATTTCACCTAGTGTTGATCAAGACGTTGATTCCCCAAATCCGAGATCGCAGAAGGGACCGGAATCATTAGTGAATCTTAGGGAATCATCAGTGGCGCCGTCTGTGGGTTCGCTACAAAAAGAAATGGCAAATAACGATAACCATGCGAATCCATCACTCGTTCCTCAGGCGAATCCATCTCCTAAGGGAAAGGAGATCGCGGGTTCCGGATCAGTACCTCGCGTTTTCCCAGCTGATATTGAGGCAGAAATTGCGAGGAGGGTCCAAGAGAGTTTAGCAAAGCATTTGGCTCAGTATCCCTCGCCGTATGCAGGCCATACTTCCCGTGATGGTCATTATAATCACGAGGAAGATGAGGCTGAATACCAAGGGGAATACGACCCTAACTATGGTATTGCCGAGGAGAGACTCCATCAGTCCGCACCACACCCAAAAGGTGTGCCTGCAACTCCTCGAGGGTCGGTTAGGCAACCTGAGAGGCTCAATGAGCCCGCAGCCCCGGTAGTGGTGCCTGCAACTCAGGGACCAGATTATGCTAAACAGATGCAAGAGGAACTGGAAAAGTTCAAAAAGCAAATTTTGGAGACAATACAGAAGCCAATAACTGCGTCTCCATTAGTACCGTTGACAAGAATGCCATTCTCAACGAGGTTGGAGGCTAAAGACGTACCTCCAGGGTACATATTGCCACGACTAAACCAATATGCGGGCACAGGGGACCCGCAAAAGCATCTACAGGGGTTCTTGACCCAGATGGTAATCACAACACCGGATACGGACATGTATGCGAAAGCCTTTGCCAATAGCTTAACGGGAAAGGCCTTGGATTGGTTTATGCAATTACCTCAGAGGTCTATTGACACATATGACCAGGTCGCTTTGGCTTTTTTGTCCAAGTTCGGTTCGGAGATAAATGAGGCCCCAGATGAACGAATATTATTAGGGGTGCAACAAAAACCAGGGGAGACCCTGCGAGCTTATTTCAAGAGATATAGTGATAAACTGTTAACCATACCCACCGTAGATTCTCGCGTGGCGTATATGGCATTTTTTAGCGGACTCACATATGGGAAGCTAAAGAAAAATTTGTTGTTAGAAAAGCCTTTGGGGAAAGACGAGCTCACGGCTCGGGTACGGAAATTTATTGATGTAGAAGAACTAAAGGCTAAAGACAACCCAGGGAAAGACCTAAGGGATGCATTGCTTAAAAAAGATTATTCAGCAAAGCCTAAGGTCTGGGAGCGATTACAACGTCCGAAGGTGGCAGAAGGGTCCAGATTGGGAACCACTTCAGGACAGTGGTCGTCAGGGCGTACAACAAGTAAACCAGTAGCTAAGGCTACTAAACAATATTTGCGCCCTGATTACAGACCTACACCATTAAACGTATCCTTGGCTGAGGTGTATGCCCAGGTAGAGAATAAGGGCCTCTTACCAAAACCTCCACGCATGTCCGGGGCTCCGGGACGACGAGACAAAAACAAGTATTGTGAATACCATAGAGAATGTGGACACGATACCAGTGAATGTCGGACCCTGGAGCGGGAAATTGAAAAGCTTATTCAGCGAGGATATTTAAAGGAGTTCACGGACACAAAGTATGATAATCGACGTCGGGATCGTTCCCCCGCAGAAGGGAAGGATCAAAGTAAAAAGGGTCGTCATACTACTCCACCCCCGGTCACAGGAAGAATTGATACAATATGTGGCGGGTTCGCGGGGGGAGGAGACACTACGAATGCGCGGAAAAATTATGCTCGACGCGAGGTATATTGGTTTAATCATGTCCCGACAAAGGCTAGGGATCCAATTACATTCACTGACGAGGAAATGTGTGGTATCGAGGTACCGCATGAGGACCCTCTAGTTATTGAGCCGGTGATGAGAAATCTTACAGTGAGCAGAATGCTAGTGGATACGGGCAGTTCATGTGATATACTGTATCTAGCCACGTTTGATAAACTGAATTTGCCACGTAGCATGTTACAGCCAGTGAACACATCTCTCACAGGGTTCACGGGCCACTCGATACAGCCACTGGGGGCAGTTGCTCTAGATGTCACATTTGGCACGTCACCTAACACGATAACGGTACTGACTCGTTTTACGGTGGTCGAGGTCGAGGATAAAGCCTATAATGGCATAATAGGTCGCCCAACGTTGGGGGCGTTACAGGCCATTGTGTCCCCGGTACATTTAAAAATGAAGTTCCATACCCCGAGGGGAGTAGGCGAGATGAAAGGGGACCAAAAGAAGGCCAGGGTATGTTACCAAACGTCAGTAACACCGGCCAAGAAGGGCGAGAAGCGACAAAGATTGGACGTCGCAAAAGTTGGTAATAGTGAGGCTGCCAACGAGGAGGATAACTCCCCTAAGGAGAAACCAGACAATGAACGACCAGCTCCCCACGAGGTTATGGACGTTATTCCCTTTAACCTCGCGGAGCCACAGAAAACATTTAAGATCGGGACGAACCTGGACGCACAACACCGCAAGGACTTGATTGAGTTAGTGCGTCAATTTCAGGACATTTTTGCATGGGGACCAGAGGACATGCCGGGGATTGATCCTAAGTTCGCACTCCATAGTCTGCATGTCGACCCATTAATGACCCCGGTCAAGCAGAAAAAACGATCATTCAACGATGAGAAAAATAAGGCTATCCGAGATGAGATCGAGGCATTGTTAAAAGCAGGAGCGATAAGGGAACTTCAGTTTCCACAGTGGATAGCTAATGTGGTGCTTGTAAAAAAGCCAAATGGGACATGGAGAATGTGCACAGACTTCACAAGTCTCAACAAAGCTTGCCCAAAGGACTTCTATCCTTTACCATGTTTGGTCAGGCTTGTGGACGGCAGCGCGGGCCACGAAGTATTCGATTTCATGGACGCCTCCAGGGGTTATCATCAGATTTATATGGACCCGGAGGACGCAGATAAAACGGCGTTTATAACAGAATATGGCCTCTACTGCTGGAAGGTTATGCCATTTGGGTTAAAAAATGCAGGAGCCACTTACCAAAGGATGGTAAATACTATGTTTTCGGAGCAGATAGGTCGCAACATGGAGGTGTATGTAGACGATATGCTGGTTAAGTCTAAGTTCTCGCAGGATCACTTACCAAACTTACAGGAAACATTTCTTCGACTACGCAAATATCACTTGAAAATAAATCCAGACAAGTGTTCATTTGGCGTCACGTCGGGTAAATTCCTCGGATACATGATCAGTAAAAAGGGAATTGAACCTAACCCGGATAAGATCAAGGCAATCACGGAGATGCGACCTCCGAAAACATATAAAGAGCTAATGAAGTTGAATGGATGCTTGGCCGCGTTGGGAAGGTTCATATCACGATCGGCAGAGCGAAATCTTCCATTCTTCAAAAAGCTAAGGCAAGCATCAACAATGCCAAAATTCAATTGGGATGAGGAGTGTCAGCACGCTTTTGCAGAGTTAAAGACATATTTACAGAATCCTCAGTTATTAACACATCCTCTTCCAGGAGACACATTACAGTTATATCTAGCGGTGTCCGAAGAGGCTGTAAGTGGGGTGTTGGTTAAGCAAGACGCCAGAATTCAGCGTCCAATCTATTATGTCAGCCATGTTCTGCGAGGTGCTGAACTCAATTATCCATTAATTGATAGATTCGTCTATGCCCTAATCATAGCAGCACGTAAGTTGAAAACATATTTTGAATCGCACTCTATCGAGGTCGTCACGGATCAACCACTTAAGCGGATAATATCCAGTCCTGCTCTGTCGGGGAGATTAACGACATGGGCTATTGAATTAAGTGAATTTGATCTAACCTATGTACCTCGTACAAGCATTAAGGCACAAGCTTTGGCAGACTTTGTTACAGAATGTACATTCTTACCCAAGGACGATAGCTCGGATATCGGGGAGAAGGAGGACGACCCGGAGTGGATTCTGAATGTGGACGGGGCATGTAACATGGATGGGTCAGGAGTAGGGATTTCCATCCACGGACCAAACGAGGTAGTCATGGGATATGCCCTACGGCTAACTTTCCAAACAACGAATAATGAGGCAGAATATGAGGCCATGATCGCTGGTTTGGAATTAGTGAAGGGGATGGGCATAAAAAGGCTAGTGGTCCGGGGAGATTCAAAGCTTATAATGGATCAGATGCAAGGAGAATGCGCAGTAAAAAATGATAATATGGCCCGATATCATGCCAAGGCAATACAGCTCGTGACTTCGTTCGAACAGGTTCGCTTCCAGCATGTTATGCGAGAAGAAAACACCGAGGCGGATTACTTGTCTAGACTGGCAACGACCTATTATGAGAATTTACCCAGTGATGTATATGTGGAGGTCAGAGATATACCAGCTTTTGAAATTCAGGCTGTTCACATGGTCTTAGACGAGGTCACAGATTGGCGCACTCCCATTGCACAATATTTACAAAGTGGTATTTTACCAGAGGATAAAATGGAGGCTAGCAAGATCGTCAAACGAAGCTACAGGTTTTGTTGGGTGGATGGAGAGTTATATAAAAAGTCATGGGATGGTCCACTTTTGTTATGTGTGACACCGGAGATGGCAACCCTGGTCTTAAAAGAGGTTCATAACGGGTGGTGTGGAAGCCACATCGGGGCTAAAGCTTTGGCAGTCAAAGTAACAAGGGCAGGATACTTCTGGCCTACGATGCATCAGGACGCAATTGATTTCGTCAAAAGGTGTGATGCGTGCCAACGTTTAAAACCAGTTCAACACAGCCCAGCCACAGAGATGACTCCTATTCTCAATCCATTACCATTTGCCATGTGGGGAATTGACCTCGTTGGGAAACTACCAAAAGCCCCAGGTGGGGTGGAGTATGCCATAGTTGCAGTAGATTACTTCACAAAATGGGTTGAGGCCGCACCCCTTAAACAAACAAAGAGCGCAGACGTGGTAAAATTTCTATGGCGAAACATACTGACTCGTTATGGAATCCCAAAAGTCCTTGTGTCGGATAATGGGCCCCAGTTCGAAGGAAAGATACTCAAAGACTTTTGTGATAAGTATGGCATCGAGCACCGGTATGCACCAGTATATTATCCACAAGCAAATGGTCAAGTTGAGGTAATGAACAGGGTGGTTTTTAATGGGATCAAGCGTAACATCGTTCAAAGCGGGGCACCACAAGGAACATGGGTAGAGGAGCTCAGTACGGTGCTATGGTCAATGCGTACCACGGTATCACTGGTCACAGGGGAAACTCCCTTTAACCTCGTCTACGGCACGGAGGCCGTCTTACCAGTAGAAGTGGGTTTGCCTACGTGGAGACAAAGGGGCTTCGATGAAACTTTGAACGAGGAAGCACTAAGACAAAACCTCAACTTCATTGACGAGGTACGAGACAAAGCCATACTCAAGACAGCGAGGTACAAACGCCTAATGGCCAAAACGTACAACAGAAGGGTGCAGGGCCGACAATTCAAAGTGGGAGATTTGGTTCTAAGGCTGTACTCCGCAAGTCATCCCACAGAGATTACGAAGCTAAGTCCAAAGTGGGAAGGTCCCTACAGGATCCAGGCGATATTGGGCCCAGGAACTTACAGACTTAGCCACATGACTGGAGAAGCAGTTCCACGAACCTGGCATGTCACGAAGTTGGCAAAATACTACCTTTAAATTTCGCAGTAAAGAATTGTACTCGTTTGATAAGCTTACAAAACAATGCTGTTTTATGCTAATAAAACTCTGATTTATGATCTGCAGAAATACAAGTGTCTCACAGCGTTGACAAAACATAAGCCTTCTCTAAAATGCACCTCTACAGGTCGCTAGAGAAGCACACACCTCGTAAGCCTTCTCCAAAACGCACCTCCACAGGTCGCTAGAGAAGCACACAAATCTAAGCCTTCTCCAAAATGCAACCTTTTCAGGTCGCTAGAGAAGCACTCCAATCTAAGCCTTCCCTAAAATGCACCTCTACAGGTCGCTAGAGAAGCACACACCTCGTAAGCCTTCTCCAAAACGCACCTCCACAGGTCGCTAGAGAAGCACACAAATCTAAGCCTTCTCCAAAATGCAACCTTTTCAGGTCGCTAGAGAAGCACTCCAATCTAAGCCTTCTCCAAAACGCACCTCCACAGGTCGCTAGAGAAGCACTCAAATCTAAGCCTTCTCCAAAACGCACCTCCACAGGTCGCTAGAGAAGCACTCAAATCTAACCTTCTCCAAAACGCAACCTGTTCAGGTCGCTAGAGAAGCACTCCAATCTAAGCCTTCTCCAAAACGCACCTCCACAGGTCGCTGGAGAAGCACTCAAATCTAAGCCTTCTCCAAAATGCAACCTTTTCAGGTCGCTAGAGAAGCACTCCAATCTAAGCCTTCTCCAAAACGCACCTCCACAGGTCGCTAGAGAAGCACTCAAATCTAAGCCTTCTCCAAAACGCACCTCCACAGGTCGCTAGAGAAGCACTCAAATCTAACCTTCTCCAAAACGCAACCTGTTCAGGTCGCTAGAGAAGCACTCCAATCTAAGCCTTCTCCAAAACGCACCTCCACAGGTCGCTGGAGAAGCACTCAAATCTAAGCCTTCTCCAAAATGCAACCTTTTCAGGTCGCTAGAGAAGCACTCCAATCCGAATCTTCTCCAGGACGCGACCTTTTCAGGTCGCCAGAGAAACACTCAACTTTAAGTCTTCCCCAAGACGCAACCTTTTCAGGTCGCTAGAGACGAACTCAAATCTAAGCCTTCTCCAAAGTGCAACCTTTTCAGGACGCTAGAGAAACACTCAAATCTAACCCCCTCCAAAATGCAACCTTTTCAGGTCGTCATGGCACTAGAGAGAACACCAACATAACCGAGACATACGTCTCATGGTTAATTGAGTTGTGCGATGTACAAACAATGTAATATTTTACAAGTGGATTACACAGTTGTACAGGGGGCAGGCACGGGTTAGCATAAATCGAAGGAGAAGAGATGCATAAAAAATAAAAACAGCGAAATATGACATTCAAAGAAAAGATGTTCGAGACAAATTGTTCAAAGATATTACATCACAAAACGTTACACCACAAAGCTACATCAGTCTTTCTTGATCCAGGAGGGCTTGAAGTTGTCAGTTTGATAGGCTTCGAGGATGGCTGGAAGGTCAGGAAGGGCATCGGCGCAAGAGCTGGCGAACTCACCCATGATGCGAACCACCTGCACACCAAGGTAGTCATCCAGCGCCTCGCTGTTAATGAATTCCTGCATGGTCTTGTCAACAGCGGGCTTCACGGACGCCACCGCCTTCCTAGCCTCAGCTTCATAATTAGTAGCCTTCTTCTCCGCAGCAACCGCCCGAGCCTCAGCTTGCTTCAGTTGTTCTTTCGCTAGGGCGCTCTGCTGAATAGCCTCTTCCGAGGACGCCTTCAACTGAGCCAACTCCCTCTTCACGGCGTCCCGTTCCTCAGTAACTGCTTTAAGATCAGAAGTCAATGACATCGTCTTCTTCCTCATGTCTGTCTTCTCCGCAGTTAACGAGGTGAACTTCGCCTCCCCGTCAGAGAGCTTCTCCTCTAGCTTGGCCACCTTTTTCTGGAGCTTGGGGAACTCTCTTAGACCGTTCGCATAGTGATGAGCAATGGTGTACCCGGCGTTCAGAGCCTGCGGACCAATAAGAAAAGGAGAGGTCAAGAAACTGCAAGTCACGGAAACAATAAGAGGAGGAGGGGTCAAATACCTCGAGATGGTGCTTCATCATCTTGGCCACCTCCAATTGAATGTCCATAGGCTCGTCCAGAGGCGTTCCCAATGTCTTTACCATATAAGGTTTCAGGGCATGAAAGGCATCGTTCACATGGGACCAGGCAAAGTGCTGATCTACCACCACACCTCCGGGAAGTGTATAAGGCGTCTCGCAGTAATTCACCCGAGAGCTCACCGTCCGATCCTTGACATTGGGGGCAAAAGGAGCTTGAGACCGTTGAGACGGCACCAATTTTCCTTTACCCTTTGAGCGGGGAGAGAGTCGGGAAGGTGGAGATCCCCTCTTTTCCAAATCCAGAGCTTGTGAGGGTACAGGAGGGGTGGGAGAGGGCAGATCAGCAGCAACGTCCTCAGAAGGCTTAGAACCCTCGGCAGCCAATGTGACGGCGTTCCCCGAAGGCACGGCCAGGGGAGGAAGACTTACCCCCGCGGTGGAAGAAGGGCGTCTCGGCTCTATGGATTCCTTCACAGACACCACAGCCTTAGACAGCAAGGGGCGGCGAGAACCTAGCATGGACGCGAAGTCCACATCGCTTGGGTCGAAAGATCTCGCCGCAGCCTTCAACACTGGTCCTGTAATAAAATACGAATCAAGTGATTAAAAGAAAACAAGGCTGAAAACCCTAAGGAGAGGGGACGTAGAGGGAAATTACATACCCCAAGACGTGTCTACCCCGGGGACGGACTCAAACTTCCTATTGGCCAAATTAGCAAGGATGAGACAGCCTTCATCACAAAAAAGAGGCCAAGGATAGGGCTTGGAAATGATGGAACGGAGCCGGGCCACTTGGTCAAGTTCATCCCCCATCTTCTTAACTTTACGGAGGCCCTTCTTTTGGTAAACTTTATCAATCCGAATAAGTGGAACGTCAGGGCCCACTCCACCTTTCACCAAACACCATTTGTCGTGCCATCGGTTGTCCGCAAGACGTTCAGGACGGGGAGTGGCCAGGAAGTTCATGGACTGTTTGGGTGAGAAGTACAATACCCCGCTGGGGGCACGGGCCATTCTATACATGGTACAAAATAAAGGAAGGGAAGGGGAAATGCCCGCTATAGAGCATGCCACTTGGAAAATAGTCAAGGTGGCACAAGCATAAGGATGCAATTGACAGGGAGCGGCCGGAATAGTAGAAAGGAGGTCATTTAAAAAATGGGAAAAGGGAGGTCGCATCCCAAAATTGAAGGCTTCTACATACATGGGTGTCCAACCCTCCTGATATTCAGTTAGGTCCTCATCTTTTAAAGGAAGTCTCATAAGAACCCGCCCCGGGATAGCGAAGTATGATCTAAATCTCCTAAGGTCCCCGAAGTTCAAATTAGTCCAAGGACGCTGAAGGTATTTGGGAACCTTACCTTGAGGGGCGGGGGAAGAGTCTGAGTCATCCTTACTCTTCTTAGCTAGAGGAGCCTCAGCGGTGTTCTCTTCCACCTCGTCATCAGAGTCATGAAGCTGACGCTTGCGCTTCACGGTGGAAGATCCCGCGCCCTGGGTTGAAGTGTGCACCTGCATCACATCAGCATCCTCAGAGGCAGAAGATACAGGGACGACATCTGGAGATAGGGGAAAAATAGAAGAGGGCGGAGGACCCTCATTCAAAAGTGCGGCGAACTCGAGGTCCTCGTCAGAGTCCTGGGGTTCAGCTCGCAGGGGTAAGTGATCAGTAGAAATATGCGACAAGGGATCATGTCGCGGAGTAATATGAATGGGATTAAGGTTGGACTCAGGGAGTATCGTAGTAGATACTCCGAGCGAGGATAGCCAACGATAATGTTGAAGAACCTCGAGAGGTACACTTACCCGTTGTGTTTCTTCAACCAAGGTTGTTAACGGGGTGAGAGTAACGTTGTCTACGCCGGCCTGAATTACCAGCTCGTCATTGGATTGGTACGCGTTTTGGTTTTCTCCCTCCATATTAATGCCTGCACAGAAACCGAAAAGTCACAAAATGCGCGGGAAAACCAAAGGTCAGAAACTAACAGTCGAAACGATTCAGATTCCCAGGCCAAGGAAAGGAAATTGAAAGGTCACCAACGGAAAACCATTCCAATTCCACAGACCCCCTGAACACAGAGACTGAGAATTAAACACCAAATCATGCAATTTATAGTTGATCTTCAACCACAAATGCAGAACTACTACCAACACAGTATTTCAACAACAGAGACTAAAGGACAACAAATGCAGTTTCATACCAAACACATAAGGTCAGCATTCAGGATAGACTAAACCCAAAACACTCAGAATGTGTAAAAGACAAACAAAGATACTGAAAGTAGCAGGTATCAACCAACAAATCAATGGAACAAGATTTCGGAATTATGGTGTAAACCTATCTACATTGGCAGCATAAGAACCTATATTACCCAATAACAGTTCTATGAAGGAAAACATCCGAAGATAGAAAATCCAGACTCGAAGGGGCATAATTTGGCAATAATCCTCATGATAAAAGCAAGGGTAACAGAATCGGAAAGTTACCTGGAAGAAATTGTCCGATTGAAAGGTGTAAGATTGTTGAGAAGCCCAGAAATCCGAGGGAGATTTTCAGAAAGAAAGGGGAAAAGAAAGCTTGTAAGAATTGAAATGAGTTAAAGTACAAAAAGAAGTGTGTTAAGTACCTTTTATAGAAAGCCACGGGAACACGTCACCAATCGTCCACCGTCCAAATGCCTGACACGTGGAATAATTTCTGATGTCCCAAATATGAGTAAGGAATTGGTTCGTAAGTCCGGGATTTATCTGGTGAGGTTCGCTCATGAAACATGCGAGGTCAACCAGACTCGTTTAAGCACCTCACCAATAAATGGGGGCAATGATGAGGCCCAATATTTATAAGATCCATAATTGTACTCACTTAGTACAACCAGATTCCTTCCAGCTCAGCCCACACGAGCTGGCCCAATCAAAGGCCTCGAATTCTCTCTCCTGGTGTACTCCACCGTTGAGATCAGGCCAAGTGTCATCATCTCAGGGAGTGAAGGTACACCTTTTCTCTCTCCAGTACTCTATAAATAGTACTGTACCATCAGCCATTTGAGGTAATTCTTATCCAAGTACTAAATACTATAGACTTGATATTTGACTCTCCCTTAAGACACCATACTGACTTAAGCATCGGAGTGTTTGTGGTCGTACCCCGACCACACTTTCAGGTCGTAGAATACATCTGACGAGGTGAACTGGCTTCCAAGGGTTCAGGAAGGAACATAAGCGTAGTCCCGAAGAGAACCATTTCCACAAGGCTGGTTCACATTTCACCTAGTGTTGATCAAGACGTTGATTCCCCAAATCCGAGATCGCAGAAGGGACCGGAATCATTAGTGAATCTTAGGGAATCATCAGAACGCATAGAACACGTATTCAAATAGTAAGCATAAGTTGAATGCATATTGGTTTTCTAAATTTATTTTGCCTATGAACTATTTCGTTCCTTTATATTTAAATATACAAAAACTAATTATTTTACATCAAAAAGCGAAATGAATAACATGGTGCCTATTTCTAGTGACACCTCGACCCCCAAAATGTTATTACCGGCCCTGGTGACTGATTTGATAAGTCAGTCATAACATTACCTCAATTAGTTGATCATGACTTTTTTTATTTGATTACTGATGGTATTATAGCTTCTAACATACAGGTATGCACTCAGCTTTGTATGATCCAAAGAGTGACATAAACTCAAACTTTGGAATCAATCAATGGATTACTGAAGCTGGTGTGCCTCCAAAGAAGATTGTCATGGGTTTGCCGATGTACGGTCGAACATGGACCCTTAAAGATCCGAGCTTAAATGGAGTCGGGGCTCCGGCAATCGGGGCGGGTCCCGGGGCCGATGGAGCAGTGTCATATTCTGAAATATTGGATTTCAATACCCAGAAAAATGCAATAGTCAAATTTGACCCCGAAACTGTGGGTTACTATTCATATGCAGGAAATGCATGGATTGGGTATGATGATATTGATTCAATATCGACTAAGGTGAAATTTGCGAAGTCAAAGGGGTTGGCTGGATATTTCTTTTGGAGTCTTGGACAGGATAAAAATTGGGCACTCTCTACTTCAGGTGATGTTATTACTTTACATATACTATAGAGGCTTATTTTCTTTTGAGCCCCTAAATTATCCGAATACTTACGGAAGAGGGATTTAACTGTTTTTCCCTTAAATAAGGGAGTGCAGTATCATTCTTTTTAAATTGCATTTTATTTTGTGTTTTATTATCAAAAAATCAAGTTGTAATAAGGGTAAATTTTAAAACACACATAAAATTTGATTTTTCGGTAATACTTTTTCGAAACCACCCGCCTGCGTTGTGTCATACGCTTATTTCAAACATAGAGAAAAGATGGAAGTATCTTTATTTAATTGGTCCAAGTTGATTGACCTCAATTTGACCGTCAAATTGGACGGAAGTAGTCAAGTGAGACGATTTTGTAATATTAGTGACGACAACACTATTTTTGCCCATTTTTAAAATATAAGTGATGTGCAATGATATATTGAACATATGTGATGAACTAGAACTTAGTTACAAATATGTATAATGAACAATGTCTTATTTCAATATTTGATGTTAAAAATAAGAAATTAACAAAAAATACCCCTACTTTTTTAAGAAAGTGATATAAAGAAATACCTTTTAAATACGAAAAGAGTAACGGTAAGACCATTATAGCCCACTTTTAAAAAATAAGAGATGAGTATAAACATTTTAACATTAATGATGATTAGAACTTGTGTGTAAACGTGTCTGATGAGCAGTATCTTTTATCTTAATTTTTGTGGAACGAAGGAAGTATATGTTTCTATCATTATGATCTATCTAATATTTACACTCAAATTCAACCTTCTAATTTTCTACCATGTTATGTTCATCCTTTGCAGCTTCAAATGCATGGAGCAACTGAAGACTCACTTACTAGATATTCAATCACCAAATAAATCATGATGTTGCTTAAGTCAATAATAGTATTATGCAAATAAAACAACATTGTATGAATGTAAGAGATCTGTTTTTACAACAGCAATTAGTTTTTGGAATGAAATAAAATAAAACTACATAATGTATAAATCAAGATTGTTGTGCTTAACTTGAGTCAATCGAATAGTCTAGTGGAATAGGCTCTTGCTAGTGATCAGAAGGTCCTAGGTTCGAAACTCGCCTCATCGCTAATTTACAACAAAAAGAAAAAGATTGTTGTGCTTAACTTCGTCATTTTTTTAGCATCAAAAGGTTACATACTTAAATTAACTTTGATTACTAATATTAATGACATAATAATAATAATTGAAATCGATAATTTCATAGCAGAATAAATTTGTAAGACTTTAACTTTAAGCTAAAACTATAAACATTTTCATAGCGAAATAAGCTTACTAGCTTTCAACTTTAAGTTGAACAAGACTAGTGCTGTTACTGGGCCGGGAGTTCCGAGAACCGCCCAGGAACCGGTCCGAAACTCCAGGCCCTTTCATAGTTTCACCTGCCCGAAAGTCTATCGGACCGGAATTGGGAATTTTTTTTTGTCCGAGACCCATTAGGACCAGAACCGGTAACCCGGCAAAATACCCGACAAGGAACGGGTATAAATAATACCCTTTCCACTAGGGTTTTCATAATACCCCATCTCTCAAACCCTTTCGCCTCTCTCTCTCTCTCAATATCATCTCTCTTTCCGTCTCTTGCTCAATCTCGTCTCTCTTTCCGTCTCTTGCTCAATCTCGTCTCTCTCTTGCTAAGTATCGTCTATTCGTCTTGGATTTGAAGTTTAGCAACATAAGAAATATTTATTTTGGTTCGATTTCATTTATCTCAATTCTCAAATCATTTTCTCAATGTATTTTTTTTATTTCTTAAATTTTATCCTTCTTAATTTCTGAAATTTCATAACGTGAGTATGTGACATTGCTTGTATTATGTTATATATGTATTTTCGTCCATCTTAATTTGATAATATCAAGTTAAAACTTATGAAGTTTCATTACTTGTAATCTCAATTTTACGTTTAATTAGGGCTTCGAATTAGTGTTAGGGGTTTAATTAATGTTTAATTTATGTAATTGGACTTTGAATTGGGGTTTTGAATTAATTAGGGTTTCGAATTAATTAGGTTTCAAAAATTGGGGGTTTAATTAGGGTTTCGATTTGGATTTTTTTTATTGATTGGATTTGGGTGTTTAATTAGGTTTCGAAAATTGGGGTTTAATTAGGGTTTCGATTTGGATTTTTGTTTTTATTAATTGGGTTTGGGTGTTTAATTAGGTTTCGAAAATTGGGGGTTTAATTAAGGTTTCGATTTTCGATTTGGATTTTTGTTTTTATTAATTGGGTTTAGGTGTTTAATTAGGTTTCGAAAATTGGGGCTTAATTAGGGTTTTGATTTTCGATTTCGATTTTTGTTTTTATTAATTGAGGATTTGGAGGTTTAATTAGGTTTCAAAAAATTGGGGGTTTAAATGTTTAATTAGGTTTCGAAGAGTGAGGGTTTAATTTGTTAATGTATGAACTTTCAAGTTTCAACTGTAATTTTATTAATGAAAGCAAATATGTAGATATTTTGTTGATGAAAGCAAATCTGTAAAATAATTAGTTGTTTATTTGTTGTTAAGTTGTTGTATGCTTATATACTTGTATAGTTGTATGTCATAACTCATAATTGTAATTTGTAGAGTATAGTGTATGTCTGTAATTATGTATCACTGTTTTGTACTCCCTCTGTTTTTTTTTAACCTATTGTTTAGCAACAATCTACTTTATTAAAGACATAAAAGTATTACTCTTCTACCCCTATTTTATTATATTGGTTCCCCCATAAAGCTATTAGCTAATGTCTTGAGAGTTGAGAAGCCAATAAAGGATACTACTTTATTAAGGATAAAATAGGAAGTATAATGAAAAAACACATTGAAAATAGTAAACACTATCTTAAAAAAACACAAGAATTCCAACCCAAACAATAGGTTAAAAAAAATGGAGGGAGTAATTGATAATATTAATTTGTTTATTTGTTGTTGTATGCCATAACTGATTAATTATAGTATTGTACTCTGTCATTGTAAAGTTTTGAATTCATTTGTTTATTAATACTGTTTTATATGTCTGTTTCAAGATTCTTCACTATCTCCTACCATGGAGAATACTGATTTTGGCGATTTTGACGACGGTGAGACAATTGGGGGCATAGAGCTGGGTGAGATGTTCGATATCGAGAACACGGAAACATAACATTGCCGCAGGTTTGGAGGACCCTGAGAGAAATTCCTTTGGCAAAGTATCTCGTACCAAGAAATAGATTATCCATCAAGATATGGATGTCATTGAACTTCCTGATGGTATTAAAAATTGAAAATGTAAATTGTGTGGAAACCTTTAAACTTATGATTCGGAGTATCAAAGTAATTCAAACGGGAAAAAGCACTTGAAATCTTGTTTGCAAAGAAAGTTGAAGTCGTTGCAAGGTGACAAAGAACTGTCACAATCTAAATTGAGTCTTGGTGATACTGCCACTGGTGAGTTTGGTGCTCCTCCTAGTCTTTCTACTTGAAAATATGATCATATTAAGGCTAGAGAAACTGCTGTCCATATGGTACTTGGTCATGAATTTCCTTTTTCTATTATGGAAGCTGCTATATTTAATAAGTTTTGAAACAAATATATTCATGGTATCAAAGAATTACTAGGCACACTGTTAAATGAGTTGTTATGAGGATGAAAAAAATAAGATGAAAAAGGTTTTATCTTTGGTTAATAGGATAAGTTTGACAACTGATTTATGGTGGTCCGATGAACAAAAAATAGGATATATGGTAGGTACACTTTATTGATTCAAAATGACATTTTCATAAAAAATTCTTAGCTTTTAAGAATGTTCCTCTACCTCAATTGGGGGAAGTGCTAGAGAATTGATTGTTCTTATGAATGATTGACATATTAGGGATAAGGTTGTTTATATATCAGTTGATAATGCCTCTGCGAACGATAACTTTATCGCTCGATTGAAGACATATTATACTAATAGGAGAAATTTGCCTTTGGGAGGTAAATTGTTTCATGTTCGATGTTGTGCACACATCTTGAACTTGTTAGTTCAAGATGGACTGGAAATTATTAAGCATGTTATTGATAAGGTTAGAAATGATATGAGGTATTTATTGAATTCTGAAAGTCGGCGTAAGGCTTTTAAAAAAATAGTTGTTGAGTTGCAACTTGAAGGCAGATTGCAAGATTTAGATACGAAAATCAAATGGAATTCAACCTGGTTGATGTTATCCACTGCAATTCATTATAAAGAAGTATGGTCTCGATACGCGGAGGAAAATGGTGCATTTATGCACTTTGTTCCTGATGTTCTTGATTGGCAAAATATCTCTGATATTTGTCAATTTTTAGAAATGTTTGTTGATGTTACGGCAATTATAAGTGGGATCTTCTACCCTACTGTGAACCTGTTCTTGGCTGAGCTCCCTATATACTTGACTTTCATTTCACTTGCAAGTACTTGAAGGTTATAATTTTCAGAGTAGACATTGTGTTTATCAAGTAAAACCTTAAACCGATAAAGCTCAGCCAAGAACAGGTTCAAAGTAGAGTAGAAGGTCCCACTTATAATGGCCGTAACATCAGCAAACACTTCCAAAAATTGACAAATATCAGAGATATTTTTCCAATCAAGAACATCAGGAACAAAGTGCATAAATGCACCATTTTCCTCCGCATATCGAGGCCACGCTTCTTTATAGTGACATGCAGTGGACAACATCAACCAAGTTGAATTCCATCTGGTTTTCATATCTAAAACTTGCAATCTGCCTTCAAGTTGCAACTCAACAACTATTTTCTTAAAAACCATACACCGACTTTCAGGATTCAATAAATACCTCACATCAATTCTAACCTTATCAATAACAGGCTTAATTATTTTCAATCCATCTTGAACTAACAAGTTCAAGATGTGTGTACAACGTCGCACATGAAACAATTTATTTTCCAAAGACAAGTTTCTCCTACTAGTATAATCTGCCTTCAATCGACCGACACAGTTTTCGTTCGCAGAGGTATTATCAACTGATATGGAAACAACCTTATCCCTAATATGCCAATCATCCATAACAACAATCAAGTCTCTAGCAAGTACTTCCCCCGAATGAGGTGGAGGAACATTCTTAAAAGCTAAGACTCTTTTATGAAGCTGCCATTTTGAATCAATAAAATCTGCCGTAATAGTCATATATCCTATTTTTTGTTCACCGGACCACCATAAATCAGTTGTCAAACTTATCCTATTAACCAAAGACAAAGCTTTTTTCATCTTACTTTTTCATCCTCATAACAACTCAGACAATCAGATTTAACAGTGTCCCTAGTAATTATTTGATACCATGGATATATTTGTTTCAAAAACTTATTAAATATAGCACCTTCCATAATAGAAAAAGGAAATTCATGACCAAGTACCATATAGGCAACATTTATGACATACAACAAACAAACAAATTATTATTACCAATTACAAAACAGTGATACAGAATTACAGACATACAGTATTAACACTCTACAAATTACAATTATGAGTTATAACATACAAGTATATAAGTATACAACAAGTTAACAACAAACAAACAACTAATTATTTTACATATTTGCTTTCATCAACAAAATATATACAGATTTGCTTTCATCAATAAAATTACAGTTGAAACTTGAAAGTTCAAACATTAACTAATTAAACCCCCAATTTTCGAAACCTAATTAAACATTTAAACCCCCAATTTTTCTGAACTTAATTAAACCCCCAAATTTTCGAAACCTAATTAAACCCCCAAATCCCCAATTAATAAAAACAAAAATCCAAATTGAAAATCGAAACCGTAATTAAGCCCCCAATTTTTGAAACCTAATTAAACACCCAAACCCAATTAATAAAACAAAAATCCAAATCGAAAATCGAAACACTAATTAAACCCCCAATTTTCGAAACCTAATTAAACACCCAAACCCAATTAATAAAAACAAAAATCCAAATCAAAAATCAAAACCCTAATTAAACCCCCAATTTTTGAAACCTAATTAATTCGAAACCCCAATTCAAAGTCCAATTACATAAATTAAACACTAACTAAACGCCCAACACTAATTCGAAGCCCTAATTAAAAGTCAAATTGAGATTACAAGTAATGAAACTTCATAAGTTTTAACTTGATATTATCAAATTAAGATGGACGAAAATACATATATAACATAATATAAGCAATGTCACATACTCACGTTATGAATTTTCAGAAATTAAGAAGGACAAAATTTAAGAAAAAAAAATACATTGAAAAAACGATTTGAGAATTGAGATTTATTTCCTATGCTGCTAAACTTCAAATCCAAGACGAATAGACGATATAGAGCAAGAGACGGAGACGATATTGAGAGAGAGAGAGAGGCGAAAGAATTTTAGAGATGGCGTATGATGAAAACCTTAGTGGAAAGGGTATTAAGATTTGTTGGATATTTTGGATATGTTTATTGGATGATTTTATCGGGTATTTTAGATATTTTAGGCGTTTATGTCATTTTCTTGTTATTTTTGTTGACGTCCCATTTCTTATCGGGTGGTCCAGGTACCCGCCCGGTAACGTCCCGTGCCGGTTCCGAGAACAATTTTATAACCGTTATGTTATTGGTCCGGTTCTCGGGTATCCGATATACTTATCGGACTGGCTCCCGGTACATCGAGTATCCAGAGCAGTAACAGGATTAAATAAGACATTAGAATCGTCGACTGTACAACAAAAAATTATATGTAGATAATAATCAATGATCATAATAATAAAAATCGAAATCAACGGTGTTCATAGCAGAATAAGCATACAAGACTTCAAGTTTAAGGCTGAAAAATTGCCCAACCATCTACTAGAGGTCATCTTCCATTCTCAAATATTCCCCAACATCAGATGCAAAACCAAAATGCCATTAGGGTGCATCTTCCTACAATTTTGAGTACCCTTGGCTGCAACCCTAAACCCCAAGGGCACATCGCTCATCGAAAAGACGACAACCCCATCATTCTAAGATGATATAAAATTAGAAATTAAAAAGTTTGTATGGGTACCGAAATTCGCTAAACAAATTAGTACAAATTACCTAAAAAGCAAAGATTTTGAGAAAGTGATATGCATTATTTGAAGTGTATCAAAAGAAGAAAACATATTACTCCCTCCATTTTTTTTATGTATTTTTGTCTTTTTATCCTTTTTTTGTTTTAAATACTTGTCTTTTTAGCATAAAATTTTTTACTTTTTTTCGAGCGTGTATTTTGTACACATTATTTTTACAAATTAGATTTAGGAGTGCTTTAAAGGTATTTTTTTTTCTTGTTAATTAGAAATACAATGAGTTTCGAATCTAGGACCTTCAGGTCATTAGCAAAAGCTTTTTCACCAAGCTATTCCGTGAACTCTTTGAAGGTATATTGTTGATTACCAAATTCTTAGCTAGGTTAGCACTTACGTTGTTCTGCTGACCTCAAAATTCACCATTTCCTGCGGTCCTGCCCACAAAATGTTCAAAAAATCACAACCTAGTGCTTGTCCTCAAACCTCACTTCACATATATAGTGCCCACTATTGTATTCCATTACTAGAAATACAATTTACTAACATCCAAATTCCAATACCACTTTCCCCACCTTCATTGAATTGAGACAAAAAGAAAATCCTTTTTAATAGTCAAACTCAGAGGTAATTGCTGAAATGGTCCCAGTAAGTGGGTGTCCGTTGCACTTTGGTCCCTGTAAGTGGGACCGATGCGCAAATGGTCCCTGATAGTGTGTAACTGGTGCGTAAATGGTCCCTATTTTAACGGATCCGTTAGTTTTTAACGTTTTTGATATTTTTAAGGTCATTTTGGGGTGATTTCATGATTTTGAAGAGTTTTGGGCATCCTGGGTCGTGTTGTAGTTTGCAACTTTAAACGGCTATAACTTTGCGCTCGGGTGTCCGATTGGGATGAATTTTATACCGATTTCATGTATTTTTTCGAGACGAATCTAATGGCAGACAACCAAAGGTGGTCAGGGTCATTTTTTGCCCTCAAAACCCCTTTTTATAGCTTAAAATGATATTTTTATGATTCACACTACATTTTTTAAATCTTCAAAAGATTTTATGATTCCCATCCAATAACATTGTTTTCTAAAGTACTATGATATTACTTTAGAAGCTTACTTTATCACAATTAAGCATCCAAAAGGTTGGTAGGATATAAGTAAGGTTAAAATAGATATCATTCCACAAAAACTTGTCATTATTGCTTAACTAAAGCAAAAAACAAATCCCTTTCTAGAATAGGATCTAGAAGTAAGCACCAAAAACCCTTTTATGGCTTAAAATCATATTTTTATGATTTACACTACTTTTTTTAAAATCTTTAAAAAATTTATGAGTTTCATCCAATAACATTGATTTTTTTACAATAGGATCTAAGAAGTAAGCATCAGAAGAAAAAACATAGTATTTTTAGTTAAAATACTCTAGAAAGGGATGATAAAAAGATAAAAGTAAGCATAGAGACTTCGAAATCACCGTTGCTTAACTAAAGGGACTTGTTTTTGCTTTAGTTAAGCAATTATGACATGATTTTGTAGAATGGTATCTATTTTAACCTTACTTTTATCCTACCAACTTTTTGTATGTTTAATTGTGATCAAGTAAGCTTCTAAAGTAATATCATAGTACTTAAAAAAACAATGTTATTAGATGGGAATCATACAATCTTTTAAAGATTTAATAAAATTTGTGGGAATCATAAAAATGTCATTCAAGCCATAAAAAGGGTTATTGAGGGCAAAAAATCACCCAGACCACCTTTGCTTATCTGCCATTGGATTCGTCTCGAAAAAATACATGAAATCGATATAAAATTCATCCCAATCGGACACCCGAGCGCAAAGTTATGGCCGTTTGAAGTTTCGAACTACAAGACGACCCAGAATGCCCAAAACTCTTCAAAATTATGAAATCGCCCCAAAAATGAACTTAAAAATGGGACCATTTCCGCACCCGTTAGACACTATCAGGGACCATTTGCGCATCGGTCCCACTTACAGGGACCAAAGTGCAACGGACACCCACTTACTGGGACCATTTCAGCAATTACCTCGTCAAACTCACTCAAACTATTAAATATATACCACATTTTTTTTTTGAAAACTCAAATCATTGACAAAAACCTCTTATAATAGTCAAACCCCTTCAAACTATAAACATAATATATACGACATTGTCTTGAAACCTCAAATCATTGACCAAGCTCTGAGTTACTATATCCACACCAAAATTTTGGTTTTTGAAATCTGCAGTCGTTACTTATCAAGTGTACACTAAATAAACCTCGGCTGGACGGCGATTACAATAACCACATTAACCAGACAAACTACAATAGACAAGTCGTGTGTGACGAATACGACTAGAAAAGCATTGATAAGGAGAATCGAACTCATGAGCTTACAGTCACAAACTCATCTACTCCACGTAATGACCGTCTTTATAGATGTAAAAAGTTTTAACTGGAGCCAAAATATTCATTTCCACACACTGTTCCAATGTGGAAAGAATCCTGCCCACCCTGTCACCCTCTATTAATAGTTAAACTCATTCAAACTATAAATATTTACCACATTTTCTTGATAACTCAAATCATTGACAAGTAATACTACAAAAAAAACAAATTTCAACTTTCATGGCACCTCTCAAGTTCCTACCATTTTTGTTTGCTGCTCTGTTTTGCTCTGTTTCATCAAAAGATCCAACCTATTTCAAACCTCATTTCAACCCAAATGGAGGAATCAGAGCTGCATACTACCCTTCATACTCTAGCTTCCCACCATCATCAATTGATAAATCTCTTTTCACTCACATATACTATGCATTTTTGCTTCCAAACCCAACAACTTATGAACTCTCCATCACACCAACTCACCACCAAAAGCTTCAAGAACTCACCAACGCCCTCAAACCACCCATCAAAACTCTCTTGTCGATCGGTGGAGGAGGAAGCGATTCTATGGTATTTTCCAAAATGGCTAGCAACATGTCAACTAGGAGGGTGTTCATAAAATCCACTATGGAAGTTGCAAGAAAGTATGGGTTTGATGGGGTTGATCTTGATTGGGAATTTCCAGAAAATGAATTGGATATGTATAATCTTGGATTATTGTTCAAAGAATGGAGGAAGGAATTTGTGAATGAAGCTAGAAGGAGTAAGAAACATGTGCTTTTGTTGAGTGCTGCAGTTTACTATGCTTCAAATATAAGTTTGATTGGAGATGGTCCAAGAGCTTATCCTGGAAAAATGATTGCAAAATATGTTGATTGGGTTAGTCCAATGTGCTTTGATTATCATGGTTCATGGGACAATTTTACAGGTATGTTGTTATTTGTCAACTAGTTCAGTTATTAAGCCTCGATGCCTGATATTTAAATATTGTTTTATTTATTTATTTTGCGGCATGAATTATCTCTTTCTTTTTAGGCTAAAATTCTTTTGGCCCCTGAAGTTTAACAATTTAATCAGTTTGCCCTGAATTCTTAAAATCGTTTTACTTGTCGAGAACTGGTTATTTTGGAGAGTTTCACCTTGAAATAAGGGGCAAAATAGAAACTTTAACATATAATAGGCATTTGGGTCAATTTTAATATATACAAAGTACAATGGGGCCTCTTTTAAAAGAAAATAAATTATTAAAGAAAAATTAAAAAATAATAATAACACCCCCAACTTCACCTGTTCCGTTTCCCTACCACCACCACCACCACACCTGCCCCAACATGTCCCGTTCACCGTAAGTGGAGATCAAGCGGGAGGGGAGCAGATCTAGCAGAGGGTGGTGGGAAATCGAGCATGAAGGGTAGGAAATTGAACAGGAATTCCATCCTGAAATCGAGAAGGGGTGGTTGGGGGGGGGTCGAGCAAGGCTATCTGAGATGGGGAATCGAGCAGGGTAGAAGCGGTCCGGACCAGTATCCACCTGCTAACTTATCGGATCGGTACCGATCCAAAATGTAGCCAATATGGTTATCTGGCCAGACCGCGTAGAACTATGAAACCTATAGAACCGGTTCCCGGGAGAGTAATAACTCTAGTTAGACTAGGGGGGGATCGAGTAGGCGGCCGAAATCGAATAGGGGCAGAAATCGAGCAGTACTACGGAAGATATGGGTGGGGGTTGGGGACGATGGAGGGGGAGGAATGATTTGTTATTTTAGTTTTTTATTAAAAGAACCCCAATATATTTTGTTTATTAAAATTAACCCAAAAAGCCTATTATATGTTGAGTTACTATTTTGCCTTTCATTGAAACTTCAGAAACTGTCATTTTTAAGGTGAAAATTCCCAAAATGACCAGTTCGAAACATTTTTTAAGTTACGCTTACGCATAATCGTCTCCGTCCTTGAGCCTTTTGAAGTTTTGTCACTTACTTGACGAGTTCAAACTTAGACTTGAATTCCTTGCTTTTAACATCTTCTTTTTTTGATAGATTAATCATTTATTCTAATATATAGGTATACACTCTGCTTTATATGATCCAAAGAGTAAAATAAGCACATATTATGGAATCAATTCATGGATTGTTCAAGCTGGTGTGCCTCCTAAGAAGCTTGTTATGGGTTTGCCAATGTACGGTCGAACATGGACCCTTAAAGATCCGAGCCTAAACGGACTCGGGGCTCCGGCAACCGGGGCGGGCCCGGGACCCGGTGGAGATGGAACAATGGTATATTCTGAAATAATGGATTTCAATACTCAGAAAAATGCAACAATTAAATTTGACCCCGAAAGTGTGGCTTACTATTCATATGCTGGAAATTCATGGATTGGGTATGATGATGTTCATTCTATATGGGCAAAGGTGAAATTTGCAAAGTCTAAGGGGTTGGCTGGATATTTCTTTTGGGCTCTTGGACAAGACAAAAATTGGGCACTCTCTACTTCAGGTACTATTGCTACTTTGTTATTATTTTCGTTTCATTTTATTAGATTTCTCAATTTTCGATACATAGTTTTAGACTTTAGTCATCGATTACTTTATATATACATTAGTAAAAAATAACAAAATATGAAAGTATTTTTACCAATTTTATCTTTTACAAATTAATAATTAAAAATTTATTTGTGGTCAAAGTTTGAAATGTTGGGAGTAGTTTATTACAGTAAATATCCTGGAGTATTGAGGGTTATTTCCTTTTGACCCCTCAACTATTACATTTTTTGGTTTATCTCCTGAAACTTTTGTTATCTCTATATATTCAGTTTGTTACCTCGAATCATCCAATTTACAAAAAGTTATAGTCTTATAGATGATGGAGAGGTATCTGAAAAGATGAAGATATGAGAGGACAATTTAAAAAAACAAAAGAATCAAGGAAAAATTCAAAAAAATTGTGATAATTCATGAGACACCACAAAATAGGCCTAGTATTTATTAAGTTAATTGTTATTTCAACAATGACATAATTTATAAAGAGTGTGTCTAAAAGTAATGACTTGTTTTCTTATTTGTAATTTTTAATATATTTACGTTTATACTAGTGTGATATGACGAATTTGCCACATTCAATTAACCCATACAAATAATCACCTTTTATTTATTTTTTAAAAAGTTCATGTGGGTTATACAAATAAAATCAAGGAAATATCTGTTTATAATTTATGAATTTTATTAAAAATGGATTAACAAATGGTGTAGAGTAACCTAAGAACTTTAAATTAGAATACTCCATTCACGCCATATTAATCATCATATTTTTTAATTTTGATGTTTGACTATTTAACTTTAGATTCGATTATTATTATACATGTCTATAATATTAGGCTATCATTTTATATATACTTATGACATGATAATTTTTATTTTTGTTCCAAATTTATGTGGTTTACTGATTAAGTCTGTCAAATTTGTTAATTTTAATCATTAAAGTCGAATTACATCATTTTTTAATATCTATACTTAAATTCAACCCTTTAATTTTCTACCATTTTACTTTTCATTCTTTGCAGCTTCAAATGCATGGCGCAAATGAAGACTTACTCGCTAGATACGCAAATAGTATGTATTGTGCTAAAACAACATTATTGTATGTGTAAGAGATCTGTTTTATTTATAGCAGCAATTAGTTTTTGGAATTAAATAAATAAAACTACATAATATGGATTATGTAAGGAAAGTTCAGTAACTCATAATAATAATCGTGTAGCGATTAGTGAATTATTTTCAAAAACATTAATAATATACACTTTTTATATTGTCATACATAAATACCAAGACTTTTTAAAATTATGATGATGTAACACTTCAGGGGCGAAACGAAAGCGTCTCGATAGTGTAGGGAGCCAAAAGAAAATAAGCCAATAACATATAGTTCCAAAGTTTAGTCACTCATAATTTAAAGAATATTGTTCCTAAGTCTAAAGCTTAAAAATTGATATTTTAGAATAGTTTTTTTCTTGACTATTACTTATGTTGATGTTTGTAACGCATTTGAGATATATTTTCCATAGCTTTATAGTAGAAAGTGTTTGCTATTAATACAACTTAATCTCAAAAAGAAAAAAAATGTTAGCGACCTTGTGTTACAAATTAAAAACCAATCTAGTAACTGAAAATAACTTTAAGAATATTTAAAATCGAACAGATTATAATGTTTACCAGAAAAACATATGATAATAACACCAATATAAATACTATATCAAGTAAGATAAGAACACTCCACTAAATATAACAATGAACGATACATCTTGTAACGCGGAACTTGTCGAACGTAATTTATCTGAATGACGTGATTTGCATACTATTCCGTAAACATCTACCACTAAGGTAGATTGCCTTATTGCAAGCCCAAGAAAAAGAATTTTGCAAAAGCATCCTGAGTTTCTGGAGGCAAATTAACCCTGACATCAATCATTCCTCCACCCTCATTATGACTACTTTCTTTACTACTTGATGGCAAGAAATATACAACTTTTGAAATAGGTGGAGCCAATGGAGATGCATATGCAACATCTCCATAGAAATTGATGTTGTCGTAGGACAACCTCGTCCAGTCCGAAACTATTGTCAGTCCCTCCAGATTTTCGAGGAGGGTCGAGTTGGCCCGCGCTATGGTCTGCCCCTTCGAGCTAATGTTAACTGTTTGCGACCCTTGATGTTCAAGTGCACGAATGTACGCGTTCACATAATTAACTGTTACAGAGTTTTTGGCCTCCTTGATTTTCTTGATTATGAACGCGTAGCTATTTTCTTCCACTTCTCCTGCTGTTAATGATACAGAGGCAAGTACAAATGCATTCCCACTGAAATGAGTTTCCCTCTCTTCGGATGGTAATGTCGAAAATAAGTCCATTTTGTTTCTTACATCTACAGCAAACTGCAAGCAGACCATTTTTTCTTTCTTCTGTCCCAAAACTCTTGTCTTTGCCTGCATTTGTTTGAACTAAGTGGATTAGTAGTGTTACTAGGCGAGGCAAAGCCTCGATAGAGTTAGGCTCGAAAAGTTGAACATGAAAGTAATATAGTACATAAACCATACCAAACCAGTCGTTAATTTTAAGATCGGCCAATATCAATCTTAATAATGGACGCGATATAGATTTAAGGTCGAAATAAATGAGTTACTAGTGATACCTTCCATAAGTGAGCTGCAAGTACTTCAAAAGAGGAACAATTGTCTTGCAGGTTGCAGTCTTCTCCACCCTCACGGACCACCTTCGTCTTCAACCTTTGAATCATTTCAAAGGTACAACTAAAAGTAGCAGCCACATAACAACCACCATTTTTATTATCAGAAACATCAATCTCTCTAATCATTTGAAATAAATGATCAATTGCTGCAACCCCTAAAGATTCTTGATCACCAATAGCTGACAATTTGCTAAAAGAATTGTTATCAATCAACAGTTTGCCTCTTTCATGAACAATTTGTTTTGATATTGATAATTGATTAACATTGTTTCTTGACATATGAAATTGAGAAGCCCATGCACACAAGAATTCACACCCCGAATACGCATCAAACAACGAATGACTCATGCCAATTCCAAGTGAGTACCCTCCACACGAAAACTTCGTCACCTATCATTGTACATTATAGCATAACGAATTAAAAATAATATGAACGTTCCCACGTTCTTACTCGAACTAATACTGTCTGCACGCATGTCATGATGTCATTCGAATAAAAACGAAGATTTTAACATAGAATTATGACCATAACTCACCTGAGCTACCAACAAAGGCATATCCTCAATGTTCTGTTTTGAACTATTCTCTGGTTTAAAAACGAGATTCTCAAGAAAACCATTATTGCTCAATGAAAGATCATGAACACCATTATTTTCAACAAGAATATCACACATCTTAGATGTGGTAAATGCCTCAACTAAAACTACACCTGCATTATTACAAACTACATTAAACTTCCCATCACTAGGATTGACAGAAAACCGCCCTGCAACCGGGTACCATATCGATAACACTTGTTCAAGAGCACCTTGTAAATCACCAAAGTGTTCCACATTACAGGTCTTAGATGGGTTATGATTCATGTTTTTGTACAAGAAAACTGCATACATTAAATCAGGAAATTGCCTGTCTAAATTTGACAATTCAAGAATGTTTGAAACATTGAAAGTAGAGTTTGAACATACTGAAACTTTGTTTGTGATTGAGACTTCTATATGTGGGGAAATTTCGGGTTTATGAGTTGCCATGAAATGTTTAATACTTTTGTTTGAAGTAATCTATCAATTGATAATTCAAATTTGAAATCTAAGCTTAATAATTGTGAGAAGTAGTTGAATGTTGTTGCATGTATATATAGTAACTCATGAGATTCCTTGGACTCTATGAGCTACCCTCTTGACTATTTTATGGAAGTAGTAGTATATTATATTTCCTCGGTTCCTCCGTCCCTAAATGATTGTTATTTTTGACTTTTGTAGTCAAACTTTTAAAAATTTGATCAAGAATTCTCATTAAACGATAAGAAATAATATAGTCTTGTGAGATCTTGTTAGATTGGTCTCAATATATATTTTTGAATTATCAACCTTTTATAATTTTTTCGCATGTAGAATAAGAGATATTTATGTTTTAAATCGTGTTTTGTTGACCATGAAAGTCAAAATATACCAATCATCTAGGAATAGAGAGTATTATATTTCAAGATATGGTTGATTTTATGAATGATAGTGTGACGTTCTTTCTCCCCACCGGCTACGGGCGGAGCCATTCTTGTTCGTGCATATTCAGTCGAAAAGACACTTTAAAATATATATATATATATATATATGATTAAGGTAAAAATTAGAGAATATATAGTGTTTGGAACACCCACTTTAAAATTATGTCAATTTTGAACAGACACTTTGAAACAGAGAAAGTTATGGTCCTCCTAAGATTTGTTCTCTCAAAATTTCTCTAATGCATTACATGCCTATATTTTGTGTAAATTGCATGAAGTACAAGCATGTAATGCATTAGAGAATTCTTAAGAGAACCGTAATCGATCCGCTTTGAAACATCTAAATCCGCTACTTATTTATTTAATACTTATTTTTTCTAACTTGTGTTGGTTCACACATATGACATATCCAATCAAACATTTATTTAAAATAATAATAATAAATTTATGTGTATAATGAAAAATTAAGATTTAAATATATCTCTCAATATACTAATTTTTTTTATAATCTCAATATTATATTTAAGAGTTTAAACATCTATTAAAAAATTATGCTGGTTTGAAATACCCATCTAAAATATGTGCGAGTTTCAAACATCCACTCTATAATTTCTAGAGCCGTCTATATACCACCCAACAATTATTAAAATATATATACCACCAACATTTAATTAATGGAGTAGCTACTACTTTGCATGGCACTGTTGTCGTTGGGAATTATTGATTGAAATAAATATTGCCATTAGGGTTAATGGTAGCCTTAAAGGCTTAATAACCTATGTGCTTATATTAATATTTATATCTCGGTTATTTTTATAAAGTTGGGAGTAAGTGCTTGTTTTGTAGGTAAAAAGTTGTAGGCGTATGTAGATTTATATTTGTGCATTTTTGTGAATGAGTTTATTTTGCATTTTATTCAAAGTTGATGGTATATTTCCGTGCTTTGCACAAATTTAATGTTACATTTTGTACTGTATACAAATTAGTTGATATATTTTTGAAATTTTCGTTATATTTTTGTAAATTATAACGATCAATATGAAATAACAACCAAAACTATTGATATATTTTGAAAACATCGATAGTGTTTGATGATATCCACACGACCACACCTAACATTAATAGAATGCACAGTTACAGTTAAGACATCTTGTCCTAGCTAGTGGCAAGCATGCTGACATCTCTAGCGGAAGTCTCGGGTTCGAGCCTTCTTGCTAGCAAGGAAGTGGTCAGAGTGAAGAATTTCTCTCACTAGTTTGATGTTATTAGTCGCCTCTTTCCTTGAATTTACGAGTTTACGAATTGTACTAATGTTTGGTGATTGTAATGGATTATTCGTATTAATAAAATCAAAGGGTAACCCCTTTTTTAAAAAAAAGAATGCACAATTACAATAGCATATTTTTGTACATTTCAAAAATCTAATATTATATTGATGTAAATTGAACAAATCTATGTATATTTTGTACTTTGGACAACACACAGAAATATAGGTGTAAATACTAAATAAATAAGATTCTAACCGGACCCGTTTTATAGTACTGTTTAAGGATATAAATAAATACGCAATTATTTTATATGTATGTATGAATTAGTACTTTAAAAATAAAATTAAAGTTTATAATGAATATATAATATATACGGGTGCGGAATGCATGGTATGGCATTATCTGGCTCGCACTCAAATAAATGACAAAACTAACCATCCATTGATAATAATTGAAACAGCTAATAACATTAATTTAGTCTATGTGTCTTTTAGTTTGCTTCATTCAATTGATAATTGAAATAGTTCTTCGTTATGTACGATTCAAATCCATTTGATAACATATAGACTGTAGTGGGGAAGATAAGTATCGAGCCATCACTCATTTACGACTCATTATCCCTCACAATGTCGTTTGTAATGTAATAAAGTGAAATTATCATCGTAACAGTCTTCACGTACATTGTATTGCTAATCTGTTATACACGAAAGATGTAAATCGTGTGATTTAGTAGAATCAATGTAGGTCCAATATAAAACGCAATTTCTAAAATCAGGTGCATCAATCCCGACACCGTCCACGACAATGTTGTGGAGTGTCTTGATATGAATATGATCAAGACCCTATCAGTTCAAGTGACTTGCTGTCAAGACACTCATGTCGGGTGCAATGGGTTCAACCAAGCCTCCGACGGTCGGACTAGCGTCGTCTCTGGAAGGTTTAACTTGTTTATGGTTGTTGAATACTTGAATCCTGATTTTATTCTTATTTGGTTGATAACCTAAAAACTTTATACATCTTTTTTATTTTTATTATAAGGAGGTTTATTTTTCGTTGGATTGTTTGAAGCATTCAAACTCCAGAGCCAGGTAAATCGTTCATCCTAAGTCAAGGCGACATGTTCATCACGGTTAGTTCGGTGTCTTGACTAATTAAATTCCTTTGTTTCACCATATTAAATCATGGATGCTCACGAGAATCGTACCCATTTGACTAATTAAATTATCTTGGAGGTTGCCGAAAATTGAACCCACATCGCCAACGACTATAGAAGGTATATGTATGAGAATATAAGCATAGAGATTTCCTATAGTGTGAACTAATTAAAATACCTCAAAGTAAGATCAAGTAGTAAGCTAATGAGCTTATATATATATTAAGGTGGAAAGTTAAGGTTCATTAAACTTTTTGTTTATTAATGGTTCATTCATCATAAAAAATGTATATTGTACGCATTTAAATTATATTTTCTTCTTCTTTTGGTACATTTTAGGTAATACGTACCATTATGTCAAAACAAATTCATTAATATTAACCATCTAAGCTTATTTTTTAGTTTTAGATAATCTGTACCAACTTGTTTAACAAATTTTGGTACACATATCGGTGTATAATAACATTTTGTTACATTTCTGTTGAACATTTGACATTATTGTAGCACCTTAGAATGATATAGTTTAGTAATGAGTATCATCTTTAAATTGAAAATAATTGTATATGTTGATTAATGAACATTAATGAACGTTATTATTAATGGACCGCAGTCGTCTATATTAAGAGGGATTGATCAATATTTTTATCATAGAGAAAACACTTAATTTGAAAGAAATTAAATGAGCGGTTCTAGAATAATGTTCTTGAGTCATATAATCAATTCTTTCAAAAACTAAAACATCACATAAAAGAGAGTTACGAGGGGCAAAAATTCGAGGATAAATGCAAGTAAATTTATGTATTAAGACGTTAAAAGACTTCATTGATAGGATTCACCCGTGTTCACCTCCATTCCTCGCAAAACAAGCACACCATTAAAGAATAAATAAATAGCTCTTACCCTCTTATTGTTCTTTAAGGATATGATCATTGATCTCTCTTTTTTTTGCACTTAAAAGAATAGTAGCATACGTGCAATTGAAGGCCACGCTTGTCTCATATTGCCTGCACTAAGCCAGCATATGCCTCATTTTCTGGATTCTCCTTTTACTTTCTTTTGCTTTTTGTTTTAATTAATTCCACCAAATCTCCACCTTCCATTCTTAATATACGTGTGAGTATTCAACTTTCAGCACCCGTGAATCGTTGTATGCAGTATTATGATACGCTCACTTAAGGCGCCTCGCTTGGCTAGTCTATCGTTCAGTAGAGGAGGTGAATCCGGGATATGCCTCTAGCGGCTCAGTATTTCACATCAAGAGTATCCAAAGAGGTTGGGTAACCACCCACAAGCAGATACTTCCTTGAACAAATGCAGAGTTACTCATGCACGACTAGCTCACTGATCGAGCGCTCTTGCGCCGAAGATGAACGGGGCTAAGCGATCTGTCCAAGGCACATTAGCATGGCGTATTCCTCCTGCTCGAACCGGGGTTTGAAACCAAACTTCTCCTCAGGAGGATAGGATCGATCTCACACACTTGTGGAGAAGCACACTCTTATAGTGAAGCCCCTTATCATTTGAGCTATGCCCCGTGGGCTTGTATTCAGTATTATAACTTCACGACATGGGTACTATTAAGTAAATCTCGACAATCGAGCCCATCGAGTCGAGTTGTGCAAGCGTCGAGATAGCTCTGGGGGTTGTTAACTTGAATTTAGATCTTGTGCTAACATCAATACGGTGTTAACTTAGTTAAATGTTGACCGATCGATCATTGAAATTGGTTAGGATTGATCGAGGATAGTCATTGACCAGGGTTGTTGACTGGAATTGACCTATTAATGTAAGAGTTCATAAATGTATACATAATACATTTGTACAATTCATATAAATATACAAATTTCTCAATATTAGAATATATTGTAATCATTTTTTATTCATAAATGTCTTTCTAGAGTACATTGGTACATACGATTATTTAAAAAAAAATTGCAATTTGAAGAAAAAAAGTTCGCGCCCTTAGCACCATAAAAGTGTTAACTTAACGAGTTGGCTCAATAACTCAATTTAACGTCACAATTAAGAGAAATTTGGAAGAATAACAATATAACACTTTTGTTTTTTTATCTGTCTAAATAATATTATCTCTATAAATTGACTAAATTGTCCCTATTGAAACTATACCATCTTCTTATTCTTCAATACATCACTAACACCTACCCACCTCCTGTCAACCCTAATCCCACCTACCTCTTTAGTCCACATACCCTCGTTATTAACTCCCTACACTCAAGGACGGATGTAGAGAGGAGCAAGGGGTAGCAAGTGCTCCTCTCGATTTTGCCCTATGAAATTACTATTTTACCCTTAGTTCAAAATTAATATTTTATTTTTTATATGAAAGTTACTATATATCCTTAATAATCTAAAACACTAGTACTATGTTAGTTTGAATAGCAACATTGTCTGCCTTCTCTTACGGAGCTCTTAAGATCGATTTCTTCAATTTTGACGGCTCAAGACTCTGCTAAGAATATTTTGGAAATGAAGGAGTGAGGGTTTCTTGTGTTGATGACTGATTATATATTCATCTTATTTGGAATGAATTTAGATTTATGGGCTGGTGTCTTGCTCCATGTTAGTTCATTTAGGTCTTTTCCTTATGACCTAAAGAGCAGGGGCGGATCCATGGGTGGTCCAAGTATGCACTGGACCACCCCAAATTAAAAAAACTCTTCTTCCTTAGATGGTAAGATGTTAGCATTTCACAGCAACTATGAGGGTTCGAATCCTCCCCCAACTGTTTTTTGCCTCATTTTCGTACTCTCACTAAAGTACCAAACCTTTTTTGCCTTCTTTACTTGCCTTTAAACACTTTCCTCACCATCAGAGTCCCATGTACATCATTACATGTTCTAGTTTTTTTTTTCCTTTTTCAATTTATTGTTTAATAATGTGTATTCTTCGGCCGGTTTTTTATTTTCATATTTAGGGCTGCCTCTTTTATTTGGTCTTCAAATAGACTTGTTGTATTCTCGAGGCTCGCTTAAGGTTTTACTTGTAGATCTTTATCGACCGTTTATGTTTATTTAATATAATTCGTCGTTTATTATCAAAAATAAATTAATAAAAATAAAGTATATTTATGTGCATAATTAAGTTGACAATGTATGTTTAGTTGATTTTATAGTAAATTGATGTTCAAATTAAAGTAAATTGATTAAGTCAATTATAATTGAATCAAATTAAATAGAATGAAATTGATAATGTATGATTAAAGTGAATTGATGGTTCAAATTGTTAGTAGAATTGATGGTTCAAATGAGTAGAATTAATGTCCAATTGTTGAAGTGTTTGAGGATATTTTTCTCATAGTATTTCATAGAATTTGAATCTATATATTAAAACATATTGTTTAAAGGCTACCGACTTTTATTGCAGTTTCTATTGGGGTTTATACATTTGTCTTTCTGTTGTACAAACTAATAGATTAGCTAATTAAAGTATATAACAATGAAGATTCTAGGAATATTGATTGCACAAAGGCGTTACCATGGCTATCGAGCATGCTTATATCTTAATGAGCTCAAAGACAGTGTCATCACACTACAATCATGTAATGTTTGTTAAATAAAATGGATTAATGATTACTATCAATGCAGGAATAAGAAGTTAGTTGATGATTACTTTCGTTTATATTTATAGTTTTTAAGGGACCACCCTAAAATTTGTTCCTGGATCCGCCTCTGCTAAAGAGGCTATAGTGTTATGGCCTATGGGCTTAGTTATATAGTCTGATCTGCTCTATTAGCAATTATGTTTGTAATCAATCCAACTTTTATCAATAAAATTACTTATTCACGAACAAGATATATTCAATTGTGTGGTAAATGAAGCTATCAAACAGAGGTTTCAAAGCATGACGTTTTAAAGCATGACAAAGCGCCGTGGTCAATTGTAATTTGATTTTTTATAATATTCGTGTCGTACTTTTTTGTATTGGCATTTAGATTTTTTTAATGGTTATACATTTTAACAATTGTGCTACCTCGTACATTGTTCTGCGTCCGTCCCTGCGGCTACACTTGCTTTTACACCCACAGGATCAGCCACCCCTTGTCCCTACCTTATTTTCCATCTAAATCTGCACCACTATCGTAAAATAATAGGGAAGGAGAGGGCTCGATCTTATTGGTAGGGGGAGGGGATGTCGGTGGTAGTGAGTGATGATGCGGTATCGGCATTCGAATGAAGGTAAGAACTGATCTGTTATACACACACCAGAATAGTGATTTCTTGTAGCTAGAAATTACTATTTTACCCCCCTAGAAGTATAGTAGGTGAGGAAATTATGTGGAGGCAAAAATGGTAATTTCCAGTAATAGTAAATCACTATTCTGGGATGGTGTGTATAGTGTTGCCTAGGGAAGAAGATGGATATGTTGAGGGCGATATAGTGTTCATTTCACGAGGATATATGTTAATTAGGTAAAGTTGAAAAAGAAGGGCTACCTTTTATTTCATTTCATTCACTTGGGTTATTTATCCATAATTTCTTACATAATTATCTATTATGAATGCCTCTTTTATTAATATTGATCCCCTAAAGCAACTTAATGATTTAGTTTGCCTTCTCAAGTGTTAATTAACTTATCAAGTAAAACAAAAGTTGATTGAATTCAAATTTTGAAAATAATCGAAATAGCTCGATAAAACTCACAGACGCTAAAACTCATTGAGGCCTAGACGAGCAAAATTCTTCAGCTCAAGCTCAACTCTGCTTATTTATAGCTCTACAAGCAAGTGGGGTCAATTAAAGTAATCCGAGTCGAACAACAAATTATTATGCAAGAAACTTCACAAAAAAGCCTAATGGTATCCCACTAAATGAGACCAGTTAAATGAGTACCTGTCTCCCTAAATATATACCCGTCTCCCTCAAACTCAACGGGCGAGCATGTTGTTTATAACAATTACATATCTATGGATTCATCTCACGTTGAAACATCATTCACCAATCTAGAATATAGATTGATACCGAGCCTAGTCGAGTAATAGGATGTCAATTGTGCTCGACTAGCTAAATTCAACAATATAGTGACCTCTTGGTGTCCTCCTTGGCTACCAGCAAATGAGGACTTCAATAAACAAACAAAACATAAACTTATATAAAGTGGCATCAAATCAGGTGTTGAGATCCTTACAAAAGTACCAAGAGATCTGTTTCATTATATAAGCCGAAGGTCAGATAATATAAAAAGGGGGTTATTCTTTGTACTGCTCCAAATTTATTCTTGCACCGCATAAATCATTATATTGTAAATAATACCCTTAATAAACATTGTGACAACATTTAGTTATATCCCAGGTCAAGCATCCAGTAACTTTAAAAGTCGACTAATGCTACGATGTTTTAGGAAAGAAGATATCATTAAACTGACAACAGAATTAGAAGGAAACTGAAAAGAAACTCTAATAAACCAGATATAGTGTATAGGGAATGAAGAACACAATGAATATGGGAATAATCAGTTCTCTTTCATTCATGTTTCAGATCAGCTAGTACAGATACATGGATACATTTAAGTTGTTCAACTGGCTAGAGTTAAGTAATAGAACCGTACATCAGCAAGAACATCTCTCAGTCACATAGGAAATATTACCCGAAGTGGCAGATCAGACATGGATGGATGTGTGAACAAGAAGGAAACTCGCTAAACTACAGTGGATAAGTCTGCATTGTCAATATAGAAAGTAAACAATGCAAAGATGTAGGATCCAGTGTAAGTTGAATCATCTAAATTGTTGAACATCATAATGGTTACCTCTAATATCAATGACTTGAACAGAGTAATTGGATCAATGCTACTGCTTCTCTTCCATCACTGTGTCGTTCATCTCATTAGCAGGTGTGACCATAGCTGGACTAGGTTCTGTATTCAGGTCCTTCGACGCTGACTCGCTTGGTAAGTTTGTGTCGATGTCCATAGCAATAGGATTCCCAACTTCAGCTTTAGGTTCACTTTTAGGCATTGATTGTCCTGCACTGGGAGATTCCTGATGTTCTGGGGATAGAATCCCATTGATCTCTCTGCATATACCTTCAAGAGGCTGAAGATTTCTTGCCAACTTATGACTACTAGGTTGGTTAGATGAATATGCATCTACACTTTCATTAATGCTTCCCGAAACGACATCACACATCTGAAAAGGAAAATATACACACTCAGTTCGATAGAACTCAAATGACTAGAATGCAGTTGAATGAATAATTTGGCATGTCAATTTGAAGAAAGGAAAGGACTCCTTAGAAGGCTTGGCGGATTTCAACCAAGTACTTCAAAATCCTTCAAATACATTCATCAACACCATTATGAAATAATCTGCCTCGAATCTAAGACTATATCACCTCATTAAACAGCCGAGCCATAGCCATACGTTGAGCACTGTCATCATAAGCAGCTCCTGTGATTTCCGCATCGGCTGCAAGAAGTCATCTTAGTGATAGTAATATAAACTATTTAAACACCAACATATTCAAGCTGAAATTTCCAAATGACTACACACAGATGACAGAACCAGTCCTAGAATATTTTATTGCAACCGCAGCTATAATTACTGATAATTTGAATATCAGCATAGAAGGTTCACAACTGACTCCCTTTTATTAATCCTGTATACTGCACCCCCCTCAACTTGTGAACTTTCTCATACCATTCTATTATAAGCTAATTAACACAAATATACCTCAAAAACGGAAAGACAAAAACTTCCAGTTAAGCTCCACCGCTAGGGAGGTGAGAGGAAAGTGCTATCCTCTCGGAGGCACCTAGCATTGAAGTGCCTCCAAAATAAGACCACCTTTAAGAATCTATTCTACAATTAATCTTCACTTAGGGAAACTCTGCTATTTATTTATTACTCCCTCCATTCCATAAAAGTTGTCCGGTTTTGACTTTTGATGTTTGGACTCGAAAAAGATAGTATTTCCAGCATTCTTAAATATTAAGATGATATTTTGAAAGTTATGTATGTCAATTAAGGCCACAAAGTTGGTTGTTTTTAACCGAAGAAAACCAAACTACACAAACTTTTATAGATGGAGGGGGTATTATTTAAGTTTCAACTCCTAGAGCTAGTAAAAAATGCTCCAGAAATTTGAACATTTACTCCTTTCTTTCACCAATATGTACACACTACTTTCCATTGAATAGGCATCACAATTTCACAAAATATGCAGACTGCTGTTGTGTTCAAAGAATTTGACCGAGGTAATGATTTACTTCCAGAAACCCGAACTACGAGTTTAGAAACACAAATCAAGCGATTTGCATATGTAGCCACGTTTAAGGCTGGTGTAGCCTCAAATCAGCGCAGTGGAGCTTAAAAATGCATCAATTTAAATAAGAAAGTTACAGGAGTAATTGCTTTCATGAATGCAACTTCGACCCTCTCATGCAATGAAGAACTTAAGGTACTCACATATACTGACTACTTGAGGCAAATGATTGATTACTTCAGTCCTGTATTCGTCAACGCCTGGACTTCTTTCATCTCTTGCCTTGGAATCATCCTCCATCTCATCAGAAGGCATCTCATTTGATTTGTCTTCGCCCTATAAACACATATTCAAAATATTCAAAATATGTGGCGAAGCTTGAAATACTGAGATATCGTAAGGCATTGGGCATGGAAATACATGACTTCCAGGCTGTACTATCCTCTACAAACTACACAATCTGACAAACAGAAAAGCAGATTGATCAACTCGAAGATACATAATGAACAAAGCCAGCTTCAACACAATGAATGGAAACATCATGTTACCATGTACAAATACATACGAACAGTCGGCTAAATAGTATTATAACAGACAGATGCTTACATAAAATTCTCTAGCATATTCCATATTTAGAGCTCTTTGCAGAAGCAGCACTCTTTTCTTAATGAATTCTACTTGTCTTCGCTGCATCTCCTTGAAATGGTACAAAGTATTTGTGTCTTGAAAAAGCTGAGTTCTTGTTGTAGGATCAACTGTTCCCTGTGAAACTCCAGATCCAACATCAGTACCACCTTCGGAATTTATTTGGTTATGTCCTTGAGTCACTCCTGAAGGACCTGGAGCTTGAGTTATTCCTGCAGCAGGCATCTGTGATGCAGAAGCTCCTGACACCGGGAAATTGATGACAGGAAGGTTTAGCTCCTGACAAATGAGTTCTTGAAACTTCAGATCCTTGTCATCTACAATAGCTTGCCATCTTCCATAACCATGCCTGAAAATTAATATAAAAGAAATGAGACTCGTTGCATGAAGTGATCTGCTTGCTGAAGGAAGATTTACTCATCAAATTTTATCTAGAAGTTGAAAGTTCTACCAACACCAACAACATGATGCCCCATGCATTAAAGAGGCCGCTTAGGCAGGGAGTAAGGGGGAAATTGGGGGGTGAGGGGGGGGGGGGGGGGGGGGGGGGGCAGAATGTACACGCTTTACCCCTGTCATAGCAGGGAGGCTGGCTGATTGCAAGTGACACTAATGGAAAATAATATAGTATCATCAATCTGGTACAGAAACTTATTTCCTTATCAATTGACATTTTCCAATTGAAAAATATATCAATTTTGTCAATGATAAACAGTAGTTTCCTCTCTGAAGAAAGAGAAACAAAAAAGACTTACTTCAAAACTGCTCGAAGAAGCATAAAGTCATGTTCCTCCTTCCAGCGTCTTCCCCCCTTCAACCCTGGTATGATTGATATAATAACATCATCAAAGAGTGGAGAACCTGGAGATTCTGATACCAAACGGACCTGCCAATCAACATATATTCATATCACAAGGATTAATTACGTCATCATAAAGTATAGGTTGGAACCGCATTTCAGTATTAAGCCACGAAGCAATGCAAAATTATGTCTATATTTACAAATCCCCAACTGCCTAATTATTATGGCGATTAGGACCTCTGAAGAGTTGACATGAGGTACAAAGTCACATGCTAAACTTTTAATTTCATGAGTACCCGTACTATTCATCGCCAGAGTTTGTAAAGAGGAAAGTCTTCTTGCTGTAACTTCCATTTAAGATACAATGAGATCAATAAAAGTGAGTACCAAATTGAATATTAATACACCAAAAGTGCATGATCTAATGCTCCTGGAAATAACCAACTTGATCCTTCCTGGGACACACACTACATTCTAAGAAAACAATTATCATAGCAGGAAGCCGGCAGCATACTCCGTAAACTACTGGATATCAGAATAATTAAAGGACCGCTTACTACAGTAGCTTTTGATAACATAATCTGCTTCAAATAGCGAGAGTAAACTTTATCAAACAAAACACTTCTAGGATATATGAGCATCATAAAATGAACCTTTGTATGGCACTAATGAATACTATTAGATATAAAATTAAGCAGCAAGTATATAGCTTACCCTTTCCCGTGCCAAAGACAGCTCTGAAATTCTAACAAGGACATCCTCTATCCGCAATCCTTCTTTCGGTACACCATCTGCCACCAAATGAAATGAAAGTGCCACAGGCTATTTTAAATAACAAGCAGGAAAACCTAAGGCACAAAGAATCAATAGCTACCGAATGTGAGAGGAATATATATGCTTAAACCTGAGAAGGTTGGTGAATCAGTAATGTCTTCAGCTATATGAGCCATGAACAGCCTCCCGTAACTGTAGAGATATGGTCACTTGTCAGCAACTAATAAGTATGTAAATTTCTGTGTGCAGACAACAGGCATAGAACGGATTGCAAGTAAGAGGGTGATTTCCTCGTACACATGACATGGCATGTCCCATCAGGGTGCTATTCCATATAACTAAAAAAGACGTAATATTAATGGAAACGAAAAAACATGATACTAATGAGTTGTCATATCAGATTTAAAGAGAGAACAGGCATCCTGGAAAGGAAACCAACATATGCATCTATGAGTCTGTTACAACTTAGTAGACAGCCTATATGCATCTTCAGTGACAAACCTTCTATCTTTCTTCACAAGAACGAATGAACAAGAAACAGCATCAGAAACCAAACAAGTGAAAACTTGTGGCAGACAAGTGAACAGAATGAATAATAGAACCGGAAGTATTTCACTTACTCCCTAATTTCTTCATAAGTCTTTTGCTTCAAACGTGGGGTAAACTCAGCCCAGTCATAATCCCCAGCACCAAATCTGTTATGTGAGGGCTCATAAGGAAAAAACATTGGCACAAACAAGATAAGCACACATATATCTGTGTGTGTGTGTGTGTATATATATATATATATATATATATATATAGATATAGATATATATATAGAGAGAGAGAGAGAGAGAATAGAGATGTGTAACCTCATCAAAATCTGAACAAAAACAGCCCTTTGATTTTGATTAAAACCCAATACTCTGAATGATTTTCCTTCGCCTTCCATCAAAGGTGGTTCAGAGTTATCAGCTGATTAAGATTGTGAAAATTTATTTGAGATTAGATGGCCACTGTCAACAGAGTATGAATTTTTTTTTTTTTTGATAGATAAGTAGGAAATTTAAGTTCTTTTAGATCGGCGGAACAATCAAAACTTACCTCTAGATCTCTTTTTGTAAGGTCGTCTTGTTGCTGAAGCTCCAGCAGCAGCTGCTTCACCATCAGCTAAATCAGCTTCATAATTATCATCCTCTTCTTCACTGCTCACATCTTCTAAACCAGCAAGGTCATCTTCTTCAACAGAAACCATCTGCTGCAGAAAACATGGGTTTCAGGATAATTGCCAACCCATTATTATATGTGAAGTTTGAATAATAATATTGGTAACCTGTTTTCTACTTCTCTTTCCCTTTCCCAAAGCATTAAATTCTTCAACTTTGTGCACCTCATATCTGTCTCGTAACAATTCCTCCCAAAAATTACTTCTGTCAGAATTGTTTGCAGTTGCTTTCATCTCAGGAGGAGGCACTGGTGCTTCCTCTTCAGCTGTTTTTTCCACCTCTTCAATAAACTCAAAATTAGCCACCTACGAAGTCAAGATCCTTTTAGTTTCTTCATAGTCCAATGTACAACTGCTAATTCCATCAATCATCATCAAAATAGGTACAGATACATCCCTGGTTCGCCTCCAGTAAAAAAGTAGTACAAATATACAATTCATAGGCTTATTTTCAAAAAGGTTATTTGTAAATGGTCATGGAAGTATAACCCACAATGTTTAACAAATAGTAGCTCCAAATTTCACATGACACAAGGTAAGGCATAACCCTTATTGTTAAGAATCCATGAGGTTCTGTCCCAAAACTAATTGGCATTTTGGCAATAGAGTAGCCAAATTCCTTATAACCATCTCGTATGTTGCGAGATATTCACTGTGAGACGAGTTTCTCCTTTGAAACTTATGTCTATGTGAACTGTCAACCTTTCAACATAAATTATACACTCAAGCTAATAGTGTTCAGATTTCAAAATACATAAATGGCTTTGACTTCAGGGCTTGTTACCATCTAGAGATTGGAAACAAATTTCAGAACCCAAGTCAGTAAATCTGTGTTTAATAATCATATATTCCGATCTAAAAACTATGCGTCATTCTCATAACTTTTGGAAAGATACAAGCTTATTGTGATTTTAAATTTAAATCTCACCATTTTTAAGCTATGTAAAATGCAAATGTACCAAGCACAAAATACGGAAGCAACACATATACAGACACCTGGATAATTTATCTAGAAAGTGTAGTTAGGATTGAAGAAAGCCAATGCTACAGGATTTGGTGAAAGCACATAAAGGAACAACGTTTAGAAGATTCTAGATTACAAAATGTTCTTAGTTTGATCCACGATACATACCCTCCACAGTACCTACATGTGCTCATAAATTTGCACATTCTTAGTTTCATAAAAATGATCCATGCATAAATCATAAATCATAAAATTTCCTTTATTGAAACATTATTTCGATTTTCTCATAACCTCCCAACAAATTACGAATACTACTCTTACATAGGAACTGAGTGTTCAATCAAGTTCACAATAAAGTCGCATTGGTTCAAAAGTCAAAACTGAAAGGCCCAACAACGTAATGCAAACATATTTGACATACAAATTTATTTTGTATAAATGTTTGTAATCAACCGGATACCAACACCTCCATATAAACATAGAGAAAGTGATCTCAAGACAAGGAGCAAAGATTATTAATGGCCATTTAGTTCATTTCCTTTAAGGAGCGGGGCTAGAACTGATACCATAAGATTATCATTCACGAAAATGACCGTTAGTAGGAACAATGAAAAAATTAAGCAAGTTGTAAATAATATGCGAATAAATTCAAAGAGAAAATAACACCTTGAAAGCCTTCAAAAAGCTATCCTCTTCCTCATCATCTAAAGTGGATTCCTCGTCTTCTACTTGATCACGATTTAGTAATCTGGCAATACAATTTAATTTATGGCCCTAATTATTGTAAACAGTACTGCCTCAAAAGAGCATATTGTACCTGTCGACGGCAGAATCATCATAATGGATCTGGCGAGATTTCGCTGCCTCATCATTGTCATCAACAAATAGCTCCTTGGAACCATATCTGATGATGTCATCCAACTCTTCCTGCAGAAAAAAAATTGAGAAGTCTCGTATATATATAAACGCATAAATCAGAAAGCTCGTTTTTTTTTTCAAATTGAAATGCCTGATAAGAACTTATAAACATGTGACGTGCACATGTGCAACAAAAAGAGAATAGAAGTACAGCAAGACCATTTTTGAGGAGTGAGATATCTATAATGAAAAGCCTAGTGAGGGATGACAGTAATGTAATGAGAACACTGATATACAATATTTGGGACTTTATAATTAGTAGAGCTTCCCACATAAATAGATCTTATGTAACATAATTGTATAGAGCCAAAATAGAAGTCACATAAATTGCTAGCTACCACCGTAAACACATACATACAGATGATAGTATGTGGGAAGTATATTGTACCACAAGCCAAAGGAAATACAATCTGACTGTATAGAATATGGAAATACGATACACAAATTAGGCATGATACATCCTTGGTGATAGATGATAGTCTTGCCTCTACGGCAACCTGAAACACAAAACCTTAATGTATACTACAGTTGAGCTTCAAAAATAACTTTAAGCCTTCTGCGATGCATCATGCATCACTGCTACACAAGTGATTGACTCTCAGATGCTTTATATTGTATTAGTTAAATACTATTAAACATGATCATGCAAGAACCTAATCATATGTTTCCTATTTTAGTGGAGAAACGCCTTCAAAATGGAAACAATCTTGAACTAACTTCTCACTAGATGTGAATAGCATATTAACGTCTCTATGTTATTAATAGAAAAGGTAGATTGATGGCTTACAGTATCTAATATAACCTAAGAAACTTGACAAAGGAGTAACACCTACTGTCACATATTCCTTAAGAGTCTGACATACAAAATTAGTTCTCAACACAATCTAACCTGATTTATGTTTTGTGCCTTGAGCCTCCCGACTACAAGATGTTCCAACACCATCTTTTTCTTTGTCATCTGCATCATCCTTTCTTCAATAGTCCCCCTTGTTACGAGTCTGAATATCATAACCTGCACCGCTTGCAAGTTAAAACGTACTTCCTAAAAGCTGCATGAGCAAACCAAAATGGTAGAAACTTCTGTTAACCTTGTTCGTTTGACCAAGTCTATGAGCTCTTGCCATAGCTTGCAAATCAGCATGAGGATTCCAATCACTGCAGATGCGCAGAGGATATATAAAATCAAAATATGAATATAAACATAAGAACTGACAAAAGAAAGTACGTCACTAAACATCTCAAAGAAGCAAACTTCAGGCGAAAAGAACTCTGAAATAGACTGGAGATATAATATTTCTGGTCTTCATGTAGTATCCATTACTAATTAACCTCTTGAATCAGTAAAGGTGATATAAATAGATCCAAATGCAGCATAGACTGCATTACATAAAGAAAAATGAAAGACTTAGCTGACTCAGTAATTTCTGAAAATATGTAAGAGGCTCGCTAGGATGTGACTATTAAGTTCAAGCTACGGATCAAATAGATCTGTGACCATCTTTGTAGGGTTCTATTATGTACAAATATTCCAACACAAAAATAACAAAATCATTAAGAAAGAGTTATGTATTTTGTGAGGCTTAAAATACAATATGAGCCATGTAAGAACATTTAACTGCCAGTTGAAATTTTTAATAGCCGCCACATAACAGCTTTAGAATATTTAGACTAAATCTATAGAAGGCGACAAACACTGTGACCTCCAAAATATATGATTACCTATCATATATGATGACTGTATCCGCGGTGGCAAGGTTAATTCCTAAACCTCCAGCTCTAGTTGACAGCAGAAAGCAAAATCGGGAAGAATTCTTCGCATTAAACCTGTCAATACGAATCTGTCTTTCCGCTCCACCAACTTTTCCATCAATACGTTCATATTGAAATTTCTGACAAAAATACAGTAGAAGATGATAAATGATCAGTGCCCTTCACTAAAAAACAATATTTAAAAACAGAAAAGAAAAAACTGGAATTTCTAGCAACATAAGATAAAAACATTTTATGTACTACAGGTATCAAACCTTGATGTTACAGTAATCTTCTAACAGATCCAGCATATGCTGAAACTGAGAATATATGAGAACCCTATGGCCTTGCTCTTTGAGTTTACACATCATTTTGTCCAGAAGCTGCATTTTTCCAGAAGTTTCCAAAATCTGTCTGATATTCAAAGTATCCAACAAGCGAAACACATTACTTTATGTAGACTTTATTTAATACAGACCAATTGGAAAACAAATACTAACAATGAAAACATGTGAGAGTAGATAGAATTAAATACTTGTTAAATTCATCGGTATCCTGAGGTTCAACGCCTTCTAACATAAACGGGTGACAACAAAGCTTCCGCAGTTCCATGACCACATTGATTAGTGATATCTGATATCATAAGACATGGATAGGAGTTATTACAACATAATACAAAGCTAATGTCCATAGGATACCTTATCAATACCTGAGCACCCCCCTTGCGAGTCAATAGTTGATAGTTCCGAGTCAAAATCGCCTTGTAATACTCTTTCTGCTTGCTGCTCAAATCCACCCGCAGAATCAGCTCCTTTTTAGGGGGGAGATCCTTCATAACATCTTTCTTCACTCCTGAAAGTTGAAGTAAGTTATGAGAAGCAATATATCAATTTCTAGAGTGGAAAATATGAGTCAAAATCATTGAAGGAGGGCAAAAACAACAGAAAATAAACATGCATGTAACTTCACTAAATGCACAAAAATGAAGCATAACATTACAGAATTTTCAAAAGATGAGTTTCAATAGGAGGAATAAGCTTCATATGATCTCATAATTAGATTTCAGTTGCTCCAGGCGAAGTCAAATTTAAGAGAACCCATTGTGCACTTTTTTGTTACACAATTGAGGTCTCATAAAACTGACAAGTATCCCGAAATGTGAATCAACTGATGCAATGTATAATTTCTTAAAATTAAACAATATTCTAGAGTTAAGCATACACAATCATGTTGAAAAATTCCAGTAAATAAGCAACTGCCGTCTGACATCAATACAATCAATTTTTTTATTACATCACAAGAAGTAGCATCGATCTACTAATTATGCACTGTCAATCAAAATAATAAGAAAAAGATGAAGAGCACGCAGCTTAGAATTAAACACCTATAAGCAAACCGCAAGGACATTAAGATAAATAGGATCTGCACCTGTGGAGGCACCATTTGCTACTAAAGGACAACATTGTAGTGTTTTCTATATTGCCCCTCCATGATGTTACTAATACAAGATAATTACAGATAACACCAATAAAATTGGTCATCCCTTATCAGAATAAGATTCTGCCCTCACATAAAGTAAACAAATCAGGCAGGAGATGAACTCCTAAGGCCTGAATTGAATGCTGGGGATTTGGAGGGGGGGGAGGGGAGGTGCGAGGACTTTTGTGAAACTCAGAATTCCAATTCCCTGTTCCTTACCATATATCACATCTATGTTGACACCACCAAAAGAATTGGAGAATGGTACAAGAACGTTTAGATAAATGCCCCATTCTCTGATCAGGTAGCATAATGCCTCGCCATAACCACCAGGAGATGTCACTTAACTTACTATGACACTGGTATACTGTGCAGAAGCTGATTGGTGCTAGAAGTTAATGAAGACTATACTAACAATCAGAACTGCATGAATTCGAGTCTGTGGAGATTGGGACCTAAAACTAGTATTAACTTAGAAGAGGTACAAGCGTAAGAACACAAGCGAGCAAATGAGAAGTAAAGCAAAAGAGTTAATTTGTAAGTTTCAGTGCAATACGTCTGAGTAGATGGGGAGCCAACATTCTGTGAAGCCTTGATATCTGTTCTTCTTGGCTGATATCCTTAAACTCCTCCTGAAACTCTTCTAAGCTATTAAACTGTACAGAAGATTAAGGTAGACAAACACAAAAACATATGGTTAGAAAAGCCTCCATAATAGCTTCCGATGTCAACTAGCACTGCAAAAAATACTATTCATCTAGATGTACTGATAACTAATTCTGAAGTGCAGTGTGTACGAACCTTTCCAGCATCCAGGAAATGCATGAGCATGAACAGTTCATCCAGATTGTTCTGGAAATGCATAAGAAAATGAGTTATTCCTAGTCAGTAACCAATAGAACAATGCATGCCACATAGCACAGAAAAAAAAAAAATTAACTAAAACCATTACTTAACAAGCTTGACATGCAATAAGCGAATAAAAACAAAATCAGGAACATCTAGAGAAACATATTAAACTAATAGAACTCCAATAAGAACATACAAATAGAAATAAGTCAGTGAACACTGAACTAAAAGAGGAATGTTCTCAGCCATCATAATGCTAGCTAAACTAAGATGACACTAGCCAAGTTTGAATGCTGGCAGTAGAACAACATGAATGATAACTGGTGTAAACGTAGAGATGTTTACAAGAAATACAAAAAATATATACAGCAGGAGCATATTCCCTAATTGGCAAATGAAAAAAAACCATATTAAGAATATAATGGACATACCAACACACTTCAAGTTATTCTCGATGCAGGTAGTGACTTTACCATAACTTATGTTATCGACAATGAGGATATTTCCCAATTTTGGGAGAATTAAGCTAACAGTTTAACAGTAGAAGTAAGCACCGAGGATACTCGGATTAATCTTAACTAAGATCAATAAATTTTGAACGGCAGAAAACTAACAAGACAGTTAATGCCTAGAGGTTGCTCCAGTGCTTCAAAGTTAAAAATGCCTCGACATAGATGTCTTATGAAATGCAAGATATTGCTCAATGGGTGATTATTGGGAATGACAATATGATATACTACTATATTTTTCTGCTTATTTTACACTTCCATAAACAGATGGGGCTGTAAACAACATACTTAACTATATATATTATTACTATCTTTGTCAACAAATAAATAGGAGCAGAAAAACATAGAGAACAACGTAAGTGGCTAGATCTTCAAATAGAGGAACAATATGTTCTAAATATGGAGGAAACCAGATAAAAAGACCTGAAGAGGGGTTCCAGTCAAGAGTACACGATGTCTACTGAAATACTGCTTCAACATTATAAACAACTTAGAATCTTTGTTTTTTAAGCGATGTCCTTCATCTACAATCTGCAAATGGTAGATGCTCCCATTAGGGCAATTACAGCAAAGGAGGGTAAGCCAAAGGTATCAGACTATTACCATGCTCTCCCATTTTATGGGTTTCAATGACATTGAATCCATATTAATCATTTCATATGACGTCAGAAGAACGTCGAACTTTATCCTCTCCTGCTTGTTTTCTTTTACATTCTGACCAGATTTCTTTTTCTTGATCTTCTTACTTTTTTTAGGGAAGTAAAACTCATACTCTCTTATTACAGCACGAGATTGAGCAGATCCAACATACATAACCTGCAGCACATTGTGTCAAATGAGGCAGAAGATGTAATAAACAGCCCCCTGAAGTTTCTAGTGCACTTACAACATTCAAGTGAGGAGCCCATGTGGCAAATTCACGCTCCCAGTTCCTCAAAGTAGAAAGTGGAGCCACCACAATATGAGGTAAGATGTTTTCCTCATGCAGGGATGCTAGAAAGGCAATACTCTGTATTGTCTTACCTGATTCATGATTAAAGCCATCAAGCAGAATCAATTAACCAAGATCAACAGCCAAAGAGATAGTCAATAAGCAGAGAATGACACGTACCGAGACCCATCTCATCTGCAAGTATGACATGCGTTGATTTGGACCAGGAATAACGTAAGAAATTCAAACCTTCGAGCTGATAAGGATGAAGTGAGCCTGTATACAAATAGAAATATAAGGTGCATAAAGCCCAAGCAACAATAAACATGGTAAAACCAGATTAGAAAAGAACACTTACCTCCAGAAAGAAAATCTGGGCTGTTTTCATAATGTTGAAATTCTTTCTGTTTCCTTTTTGGATCTAAATCATCGTAGAGATCGATATTTTGTTTAGACGAAGATGCCTTCCCACGCTTTGACCTGATGTTATGGAACTTCTCAATTTCTTTCTGAAAAGAAGAAATATCTGACTCGGACTCCCACGAACATTCATCGTATTGGAGCTCCTTCCATTTGACAAAATACTCTCTCTCTTCATCATCCCCCCTAAATCATATATTACACCAGCATTTGGTACCCAAGAACATGGAAGAAGCAGGTCAGAGGTTAAAATTTGGTAGTAATAGGGAAAAATCAATTCAACACTTGCAAAAGAGATGAAGATCAGTTAGCTACACTATCCAGTTCTACAAGAGGCATGAAATACAATAGCTCAAAAAAATATATACTGACTTGCAAGCAATAATTCGATCCACTGTTGTCCATTCTGGTCGGATAGCAACATAATCGTCCTCTGAGTTGCCAATGGAGGACATTTGACGATGAAAATTGTTCACTTTTGTCCTTAATCGAGGATTCGCCTTGTAAGCTTTTATGAATTCTTTCTCCGGAACCCTGCAATTTTATTTTCTACGGAGTCAACAGGTATGTGATTGAGGACTAATACAAATTTCAAGTTTGGCAGGATAAGGAATCAAGCAAGCTAATGGTGACGAGATTTAAAAAGAAAAAAGTGAATTATGAAAAGAAAACTCGCAAAAAACATATCATAGTTACAATTGAGGGACAAATAGTACTTCTATTATTGATGTGCATAAAAGCAAGGGATAGACGTTCTGGTTTAGATAGGACATGCGCAATTTAACCTAGACCTGCTATAGGAATAAACAAAAACATGATTGAATATTTAACAGATATCGAAGAGTTGGAATGAGTAGAAAGATTATGACTGACGGCTAAAGGATTGAAATAGATGGAAGAATAGTTGAACACTGGAAATAGTGCCACAGACGTCACAACTTCACTTAGAGTTTCAGCAATGTGATCACAATCTAAAAGAGCCAGAGATAAACAAAATTTCTAAACAAATATTGCCAATTAAGTAATTACCAAGTACAGTGAAGATATGATAAGCCCTTCCACTTGACAAGGTACTGTTTTACAGATATCATCTTTGATCCCAATTTAGAAGCATCACCATCATCATCCACGGCAGTCGGTCGGGTTTCAAAATCCAATATTTTTTCAATGTCATTAAGAGGGCTAACCTGCAATTAAAAAAATATGAAGTGCAGTAGAAGAGGAAGCAATGACGTTAACAGAACGAGAGTCTATGAAGTCCTTGGTAACCATACACATTCTGGACAAAACCAGCTGCCAGGAGGAGGCCCTTTTAGTTGTGGGACTAAACATTTGGGATGGTACGAATAAGTGCAAGTTTCGCAATACAACAGATCTCCACCATCAGCACAAGCTTGACACAAATCATCTTTCTGTATAATGAAACGATAATATAAATATAAGAACTGACAGCAGTCACTTACGATGGCAATGAAAAATAGAGATACTAAACAATATTATAATGATGAAGAAAAGTTGGGAGTGTTGATTCAAAACTAACTTTATAAGTTGTCACTTTAAAAACACCTTAAGTATTTAACTGAAGATTGAAAAAAAATAGGTCTGTTGGCCCATAAAGCTCCTCTAAACATTCTTAATAACTCGTATATATTTCATTCACATAGATTATTGTTACTGTATTGTTAACATTATACTTAAACTAATGAATCCCAGACAATAGTAGACCATGATTCATTCCTTCATGCTCAATGATGCATATTTAGGCGATGAGAACGTTGTAATAAAAGAAAGAAAACACCCCCTGCATATGCTCAGAATGTTAAACAAACCTCAGAAGTCATAGAATCATTTCCATGGAAACATCATGAAATGATCCTTGACCATACTCTGCAATGTTCTATTCTCAGTATCAAACACTACAAAACTTTTAATGAAGTACATACAAGGAGTTATCCACAATAAACTATACTTATCTTGAGATAATAGATATAACCATTAATCTAAAAGCTTAATTGAAAATTAAATTATCTAATCCCTTCTACAGGCACTGTTCTCAGAAGCCCACTGTTTACTGGTCAACAAGTTTGGCAATTTAAGGGCTTCACTGCTAAAAATAAAACATATTTTTATCTCTCACTTGAAGAGATATAAAGTGTTTTTTGGCAAAGCATATCAGCGGGATTAAATACAGATAGATAATATCAACAAATTGATTATAATGATCTCGATACAATCAAGAACCATCTAAATTACAAAGTCGAAGTGTAAACTAAATTACCAAGACCCCTTAAAGGTGCCCCATCCTAAAATAACGTGGGATGTGGTGTTCTCTTAAGCACCAGACTACATTTTGTAATTTTGTGATTTGCCCACTTAATGTTGCATGTAGAAAAATATAATACAGAACGTAATCCTAAAATATACATATATATATATATATATATCTATATATATACACACACACACATATATATTTATATATGAAAGCATGTTTAAATAAATCTAAAATTATATAAACATGAACCTACAGTAGTTATGAGACCATCACAAGGCATACTAAGAACAAGTGCATATCTTAGTTGTTTACCGTATCAGGCCTAACAAATTTCTCAATTTTCTCCTCAGAAGGCTGAAGTGTCCTCTTGTTCTTTCCATAAATATCAGCTTCCTCGTCTGAATCTTCATCTAAAGTATAACGTGGCCGACTGTCAGATCGAACCCGCAGCCTCTCCACCAAACTCGACATTCCTGACTGCAATACCCAAAACAAAACAAAACAAAACAAAAAGATTTAACAGATAACCAATTCAATCATAAACTATAATCATAGCACCCAGTGAATACATGTGAACCAACTATCAAAAATAGTGTCATTTTATTATATGCATGTAGATATACTACCTCCATCCCAAAAATGTAGTCCATTTTGATTCTCAATAGTCAAAATTAACAAACTGTGCTACTTAATTAACATACATAACTTTGATTCGAATCAAAATTACCATGTTAATAGCATGTAGAATACCACCTCCGTCCCAAACCATAGTCCATTTCAATCTTCAATAATCAGAATTACAAACTTTGCTACTTAATTGGCATGCATAACTTCAATTTGAATTAAAATTACCATGTTACCAGTTAACCATGTAACAAAAAGCACTACTTTTAATGCATATTTCACTAGATATTATACAACATAGCCAAACTATATAAGTTCAAATTTTATAATCAACAACCAAAAGTTAAAACTGGACCACCTTTTTTAGGGATATAGGTCTTACAATCATAAAAACCCAGTGAATTACGTAAATGTGAGCTAGGGTTTTGAAAATGTTCACATTCTTATGCAAATAAGCATCTAAACAAATACAGGAACACAATTACTGAACCAAAAATAGTTAAAATATCAAAGAAATTAGCTAATCATTTTGCATTTTATGCAAAATCGAAACTTACATGATAATTGTAGTTGAATTAGCCGAGTGAAGAGTGTTTGGAAAGTTCTTAAAATCGAATTTGGGGGATTTATTGAATTTTGATTGTGAGCTATGGATTTAGGATTATTGCAATCGAGCCCTAGATTTTGACTTTATGTAGAAATGCAAAGACAAAGCTAAGGTGATTAAGGTTAACTTATACTATATATGAGATTATTTATCGCGAAATGATGTCTCAATGTGTATCTATGATATATCAATTATGGTATTGTCGGTCATTTAATGTAAGGGACAAAAGGTTTGAACATCACCGGCGTTTATGATACAATTTGGTTACTTTTGTTCACGGTCATACTATTTGAATCACTAAGTTTTAACTATTGGAATTCTCTACGCATTTTATATATCGAATTTACATAAAATGTATAGAAGGATCGTTAATACAAGTTCAAACATCACATTTGATATACGGGTTTTGTGTGATATACCTCTTGGAGCGTGAGTGCGTAGCGGAAGAGCTCAAGTGCGCCCTCTCTAATTGGTCCACACCAATGTATAGGTTGATTCCTTCCTTGGAGGAACTAGACCTAAGTGTATACTAAAAATGAAATTAAGCAAGAAACAATTTCTTCTTAACCTTTGGTGTATATTTGGCCAAGAGAGCTTGTGGTAAGAGAAGGAAGACAACTCTTTTATAATGGGTTAGTGTCATGATTACTTTCTAACTTATTCATTATTTATCAAATAAACAATGAATATTATATTCAAAAACCATCAAACAAGGAAGCCTTTTAGTGGCGCAAGAAAGTCTACAATATAATATTAGACAAGTACACGAGTCACGACACTTGTCCCCTCCCAAATGGCCGAAATAATGGGCTTAAATTCCACTTGGAATTTGACCCCTTCATTCTATCATGTTTACATTTTTTACCCAGATGTTTCGATCAAATCGAAAATCAAGTCGCATTGAATGTGTGTGACCTTTTAGGACCAAAATAACATTAGACGTGTGTTAATAAAATATCAACCAAAGTATTTTAATAACATATTGATCACGAGCGGGCTCTAGTATAACCATCGTGACCCCTAATGTATTTCGGGTTCATTCCTAATGTGTATATTATTGTCCAACAAAATATACACCTGAACTTGACTTTGAATGAGTAATCGATTTCACAATCATATTGTACAATGGGCATAAATATGACGTGTCAAACACCTCATACTTCTAACATTAACAACCAGCTTGGTGATTTCGTTAATAATTTATAGACAAGATTATTCATCACGAAATGATGTCTCAATTTATGACATATCAATTATAGTCATTCCAATTTGATCTTGTTCAATGAGCGGTTTTGAACTTCATACGCTTTGCTTACTTTTGTTTTAAGGTCGTAATACTTCGATCACTCGAGTTCTTAAAAAGGCGGTAACTTTTTTTTTAACAAATTAGCGATGAGGTGAGTTTCAAACTCAGGACCTTCCGGTCACTTGCAATAGCCTTTTCCACTAACATATTCGATTAACTCTAAAAAATGCAGTAACTTGGTTATTTTGTTAATATATGTTCAATTAGTGCTTTTCATATAAAATTATGATGCACGCAATAAATTAGTGAGGATTTTTGTTTGACATTTTTGTTTCCTCTTTAATAACTTCGAAGAAGTTAAGGTGACATGATAATCGAACAAATTTTTCTTAAGATAGTTTTTGACCTTTTGGTGAATGGTAAGTGATGAGAATGATTTAGCCTACTCGTGTATCCTTTTATTAGTTCTTTAAGATCCAATATAACCTCATATATCCTATATGTAATTGGGGAAGGGGAGAATTAGTTATTTTTTCTTTAAAATTCTTAAAGCCCCACGTTCCTTCAGTTATTACTAAAACATTAAACCTGTTTCCTCTCTTCTTTCAGCCCACAAATTATCCTGATGTCTTTCGATTCCTTGTACCATTTCATAAATTTATCCCCATTTTCGCCACTATCTCCAAAACCCATTTCAGAAATTTATCAATTTTTTCCTCATCAATCTCCAAAATCCATTTATCAGTTGCAATTAAAAATAACAATAAACAAAAATGTTCAATTTTTGTCGTTTAAAAATACAAAAAGATTCAATTTTTAGTTATAATTTAGGGAAATTGAAAAATGAGTAAGATGGCAGTATTGGTGGAGGTGGCCGGAGATGCCGTGGTGTGTGGTGGGGCGGATTTGATAGTCAAGCAGCGGATGAAGAGCTCAAGTAAATGGGGTGAAGCTATGATAATCTTGAAGGAATTTGAGGAGAAATGTGCTACTCATGAATTGAGGCTCCGTCAGGAGGCAGATGTTACAACGGTGGAGATGCATGCTGGTTTAGCCTTTTAAATGGAAGTAAGTTAGTTTGGAATTAGACAATTTGTCTGTTGTTTTTACGAGTAATTTGTTGTGTTGTACAAATTTATTGTCGGCTATTTAAATCTTTCATAAATTCTTTGACTTTGTAGTTTCACATCATCTTTTTGTCTTCGTTGGTCTCTCCCTGAATGATAATGAAGTAGTATTTCATGATAGTATCTTGCTTTGAAGCATAGTCTTTGAGTTTTAAATTTATCCGATTTGTATGGAATTTTGGGTATTCTGTGATTGAATTATAATAAGTAAGATGTTAATTATTTTTGTTTCAAATCTGTTTGATAAAATGCTTTATAGAGATTTTAGATGTCAACTTGGTTGCTCATTTGGTGTAATGATATGTAACTAGATTTGATTTCATATCATTACCGAGTTTGATTATCATAAACTACACACCTGAAGTTATTGCCCGAATTTGGTGGTAGTTTAATCTAATTAGTTATACAAGAAAGTAACTATTATTTCACCAGAGCATTTTGTTGTTGGTTATGTATATGGTTAGGAGCTGCAGTTTGAGTATATTTGATTTAAGAGATAAATTGCAGATAACAAGATTACGGAATGTGAAATGAGAGAATGTTTGTTGCAAGTAAAAAGGAAAATAACTCTACAATTTCAATCTGGAGCTTAGAGGAACCATTTTGCAATGAAGCTCACAAGTTTGTGATGGTTTCCTTTACTTACAGAACTAAAAATGTGTGCAGTTGTGTGGTTACTTTGGTGAGTGTGTACTGTGTCACTGAGTAACTGCTTACATGATGACGCTATTTGATGTGGAAGTTATGAGGGCTAACACCAAAAGTGTGTTATGCTTCTTGATTTTTCTGTCATGAAGAACAGATATTTTGATTATCTAATGCGATAAGATGACGTTGACTTGTCATTTCATTAGGAAATTGTATTTGTGTTGTACATTTCACAGTTAAGATCACTTGTCTTTATATTCGTAGCTCTCTGCTTCCCAATGATAATCATTTCTTGGAAACAGTTGATTATTGCCAATAGTAATGAAATTTTCCTTATCTATTTGGAGTACTTGCAATCACTTGATGGGTCTGTTTCTGAGTTTTCTCGATGGTCATTAGGCTTCACAGGTTTATCTTAAGAAATATAATACCGTTTCTTCATATAAGATATTTGTAGAATGATTGAATCACTTATTTATATTTAATCAAAGAACTTTGAATTTCTGGATTATTCAACTGAAGAATGAATGATTAACCGATGCTGAAATGAACTTGAGTTGTGAGGAATTGTATGCTTCTTTTTTTTATTTGTTCCCTTCAGCTTCGTTACAATGGAGGAAACTAGAAAGATAATCAACAGCATGATTAAAGAAACTAGGCACACAGAGCAACTTCAAAAGCTATTGGCGCTCACTTCTTCAGAAGCAAGTGCTTTGGGGAAAGAACTGGAAGAATTCAGAGAAATAGATAACATGCCCAAAGTGTGCAACCAAATTATATAGCTTCATTCACTATACTTGAGAATACAAGTCAAAGGCAGACGCATTCAACAATGAAAGAAAAGTTACCATAATGCGTATGTTTCTACAACATATATGGCTGCTAGAGCTCATGATGTTGCTGCATTAAGCATTCTTTTTTTTTACAATTTAATTTGTTTGTTTTAGGTACATTTGAGTTCTTAAATTAATGATGATTCATTTGTTGCTTTGATAATTTTTTTGATACTATTCTATCGAGTTTGATTGTCCTAAACTACACACCTGAAGTTATTGCTTGAATTTGGTGTTAGTTTAATCTAATTAGTTATACAAGAGAGTAACTTTACAAGGAGAACGAGTTCGCACAGGCTGGACTGTGCACAAACGGCTAGTATTATTAGTTTGTCATTTTACTAATCTAGTCGAACTAAAGCAAGAGTTGAAAACGGGTGTTTCAAAACATTTTTGACAAAATTGCGTTAAGTGTTTCAACAATTTTTATGTATGTTGTATCAAAGGAAAATGTTTCAATAACCCTAATTTTTATAAAACTGGTTTTTAATCTCATATTTTTAAAAAGGATGAAAAGAACTTTTCAACGCATTTTAAATCTTCAAAATCGAAACCTTAACGAAGCGGGAAATGAAGTTTTGAGATTGACCATCGAGATCGTTGTGCTCATCATCGAAACCTAGAGGTCTCGATGGAGAGCTCTGAATGGAAGTGAGTTTTCTTAACAAAAAACCATAGTGAGCATGTGCTCTCGATGGGGCCTCGATAGACTTCCGAAAATGACCGTTAGAGCTCCAATTTGAAGGCCTTTCATGATCCCATTTCATCCCAAGCCTTCATATACGATTTTTTCATCTTTCAAATGCCAAAATCTCTCATTTTAACGTCAAATATCTCCTAGATTAAGTTGTAGGTTTGATTAGCATCATAGACTTTAAACTAGAATTGTGCCTAACTTTTACATATGAATAGTGTGAAAGAAAGAGCATTTCAAGGTGTTTGTTGAATTGTTCAAGAGCAAAACATATCTACTCAACAAGGAGTTTAAGAAGCATCATTTTGTTATCCACTCAATTAAGGAGTTATTAGTTGCACTAAATCATTGTAATCCTACTGTAGCTCATTGAGGAGCTTTTTGGATTAGGAGAAAAACAATATAACTCTAGACCAAAAAGATATCTCATTAAGTTGGGATTTGTTCTTCAAGCTATAAAACAGGGAGATTCTCGTAGTGTTGAAGATATAGCTCAAGCAATAGGGCATAGAATGCTCGAGGGAGTGATTTGTATCTTCGACTTGATAATGGTGAAATCCTAGGGTGATTCCTTTGGTTCTTAGCGAGAAGTTGCGAGTTGTACGTTGGTTTGGACTTCACCAACTTTCGAAGAAGTACCGTCTAGTGGATTTCTAGAGAGAGCCTAAAGTGGGAAACCTTGGGCCGAGGATGTAGATTAGCGAACCTCGGTACATGCCTTGCCGAGTTTGCATATCTATCCCTACTCTTTTTAAGAATATGAGATTAAACCAGTTTTATAAACATTCAAAACATTTTCTTTTGATACAACATACATAAAAATTGTTGAAACACTAAATGTATATTTTCGCACCCCCGATAGTGTAGGATTTACTTTTAGTTTGATACGTTTGTCAAAAAAAAGTCTGGATATATGCAATTGAACACTGAATGTCTAGAACTGAATTATAAGTGAATCCAAATAGTGAAAATATTTTGGTGTTTGAAAACAATTTAAAGAAAAAGACTGAAATTGAGTTGCATTGGCAACTTTGCCTCTACTTTAGTTCATCTATAAATATATATATATATGAGTTAGGCTTTAAGATACTAAGGAAAATCTTTAGTATTGGTTACTAAATTAATCTCAGCCATCCAATTGTTTATTTTAGTCATCTAACAGATCCAACGGTAATAATGTTATCTGGTATTATTAGGCTCCTAAATTAATCTCAGCCATCCAATTCTTTAGTATTGGTAATGTTTATAATTTTATTATTATTATTATTATTATTATTAAAACTAATTATTAATTTATTTTAAATTTTATAATTCTCATCTTCATATTAAAATAATTTGAGTCTGTCTTCAACATTTAAATAATTTGTGCTTATCATACACTTTGAACTAAAAATATAAGGCTATTTTCATGTTGCACCCTCTACTATTGCCAAAATTTCAAACTGCTCCTTAATACTTTTCTAAGCCTCAATTTGCACCATATACTTTATTTTTTTTTCAATTTGCACCCTAAAACGCAAATTTAACCCCTAAACTAACATAAAAACAAGGGCAAACTTGGAATAAGACATTTAATACGTTTTTGAGGCATTTTTTTATAACATTAAAATTATCGAATTAAAATTTAACCCCATCTCCCTAATTCTTCCTCACACCCTACGTTTACCCCCATACCCTATCAACACCCTTCATTTTCTTCATCAAACCCCATCCACCACCATTCCACCACCTTCACCATTACCAATAAACCATCACCACCAATGAATTTTGTTGCTCTCCCGACAAGAAAAAATATAGTAATTGCATGTAATCAAGTCTCTTATAACTAATTTGGTCCTTAAGGTCGTAGGATTAAAGATATTGATTTCTTTTCAACAATTTTATGACTTTTTATTTTTTATATCTGAAATATAGTAATCGCAGGGAGGGGGTGGGCTTTTACTTCTTGCAACACTGCAACGGAAGATATAGTAAATCGTGGGGAGGCGGTGAGGGAGGGGGCTTTAACTTCTTGCAACACTGCAACAGATATACCCCTCTTCAACCCTTTCCGAAAGACCACATACCCTAGAAACCCCAAAACCTGAAGAATTTATTCAAGATCAAGAAAATTCTGAGCCATCCGTGCAAGATTCACGATCCCCAGGTATGAATTCTGATAAAGATCCAAACTTTGGTGTTGAATTGCATATTGTTTCACCCCTAGCCTATTTAGGCTTCATTCCTTTGGTACACGAAAAAAGGGTAATACTAATTTGAAGAAGTAACAATTAAATGAGGAAAAATATCAAACTAATGGAAAAATTATGACTTGTATTAACTGAAGGTTGGCGTGGGGTTAGAGGTGGGGGAGGGTTTGATAAATAAGGTGAAGGGTGTGGGATTAATTTTTTTTCTTTTTACAAGTTTAGTTATTCGTAAAAGGTGCCCAAAGTTTAATATAGGTGATATTTCGAATTTGCCCTTCTTTTAAAATGAAATCCATCTAATTTGACTTTTTTAGGGGGCAAAATGAAAAAAATGAAGTAGAAGGTGCAAATTGAGGTTTAGAAAAGTATTAAGGTATAGTTTGAAATTTTAGCAATAATAGAGATATAAAGTGAAAATAAGCCAAAATATTAAAATAGTTGTGTAAATAGAGAATCTAGTTTTGTGAAAAAACTAAAAGTAGTTTCTAAATTTAATAAATCCACACAGAAAATTGATTTTAAGGCATAATTATGTAGATGCTAACTTAATATGGGTTAGCATATGCTAACTAGAATTGTGGACCATTAGATCTTTATTTATTTGGTAGTTTTGATCTTATGGTTGAGAATGTACAAAGGGTAAGATGGGAAGGCCTTCTCTTTTTACAATTTCTCACGCCCATAAATTATGGGTACAGTTATTTGCAAATTACAACTATCGATTTCTTGGATTTTTTGCTTTTATACGTTTTATTTTTATTTTTTCCTTTTACCTAATTTCATGATTTCACGTTTTCTTTGTTTTGCTTATTCAATCAACCAAGAATCCCTCATAAATTTAAACATTTTGTGACTGATAATTTTTTTTTGTTTAACACTGTTAATATTTTTTAGCATTAATAATAAAGGAACGTCTTTTAATGGTTCATTTAGCACTGATAATAATATGTTTTGTTTAGTTATGTTTACATTTACTTTTGTTTTCACATAATATTTAGATTAGAATATTAGGTAGTATGAATTTATGAGATTATATCTTTTAATTTTTGTTTTGGTGTGATTGTAGTTTATCCCTTATGATGCTTCTTTATGGGATATATTTCTTATAATATTATACCAGAGAGCTGCTACAACGTGGTATAAAAAATTTAGAATTTTATACAAGTCAACAATTATAGTATGGTATAAAATCATTATATAATTGTATACCAGTCCATCATTATAACATAGTATAAAATAAGTTCAATTTTATACCAGTGAACTGGCATAGCATGGTATAAAACATTACAATTGTATACTAGTGAGTTGTTACAGCCTGGTATAAAACATTATAATTTTATATCAGTCTACCTTTATATCATGGTATAAAAAAGTACAATTTTATACCACTAAATTGGCATAACATGGTATAAAATCATTATAATTTTATACCAGAGTATTGTTACATCTTGGTATAAAATCATTACAATTTTATTTCCAGTGAGTTGATACATATGGTATAAAATTATTACAATTTTATACAAGTCTACTGCTATAGCATGGTATAAAATCATAACAATTGTATACCAGTCTACCGTTATAAGATGATATAAAATAAGTACAATTTTATATCAGTGAACTGGCATAGCATGGTATAAAATCATTACATTTTTATACCAGAGAATTGTTATAGTGAGAGAAGTTGCAATTTTATACCAGTGAACTGGCATAATATGGTATAAAATAATAATTATGAAAATATTGTGATAGTAATTTGGTATAAAAAGGAAACTAAAATAGTGGGAGAAGTTGTAATTAATGTGGAAGTGATTTGGTATAAAAGGAAACTAAAATAGTGGGAGTAATTTGCAATTAATTTGATATAAAATGAAAACTAAAATAATGGGTGGAAATTTTTTTATTGGGTTTGACTGATTTGTCCCTGTGTGAGCATATGCTCACTACTAGATAGTTAGCATATAAATATTACTCCACAGTGCACTAACTTATAACAACTCAGGATTTCACAACTTCTCCCACTTCACATAACCAATCGTCAAGAACCCTAACCCCCAAATTCACTATTATTATGAATTGCAATTGAACCAGAACACCTCAATTTTGAACACATTTAGGGCAATTAAATAATTAGAATCTGAAATTTGGGATTTTTTGGGGGGAATATGTAATTGGACTTTGAAGATTTTCAAATTGGGTATTTTCACTTTGTGAGAACATATCATTGGAATCTGAAATTTGAGTCTTTTCTTGCTGGGAAAGCATATTATCGGAATCCGAAGTTGGGTTTTTTTTCGCTGGAATTGGGATTTTTTTTTTGTGTGGGAAAAAATATATAATTGGAATCTGGAATTGGGATTTATTGAATACCTAGAGTTTTGGGATGGCGGAGGTTGGGCAGCAGACGGTGGATTTCTCGTCCCTGGTGGGGCGGGCGGCGGAGGAATCATTCGTGTCGCTCAAGGAATTAGTGGAAAAATCCAAGTCTTCGGAGCTATCGGATTCAGACAAGAAGATCGGAATTCTTAAATATGTTGTCAAGACTCAGCAGCGTATGCTTCGCCTCAATGTTCTCGCGAAATGGTGCCAACAGGTTGGTTTGCTTAGCTCACTTTCATGTTACTACTCAGCTCATAAATGTATACCACTCGTTACGTCCCAAAAAGTTTGTCTAGTTTTATTGTTAATTACCAATAGTAAAGTACTTTAGAAGTACACTAGCATTTAATATATTTTTCTCCAAACCTGTACAAGAAATGTGGGATACTTGATTCAAAAAATCACTGTTATTGGGATGAAGGGAATGTATCAAGATGTATATTTGGTATTCAAATATGTACCAGGTTACCACGAATCACATTTTTGTAGTTCATGCCCCTTCTGGGAGTACATTGATATGTTTAGGCATTTCTTTCTAAATTTCAAAGATGCTGGAACTCAAAAGAGGAATGGTCAATGATTGACAGTGTAAAATATTAAACCTATCAGAAATGGTACACTTAAACAATTATAGCTAGTCAAGCAAACAACTGCTTTGGAAGAATTGAGAAGAAAACTTGTATTTTTATTAGTTGCTATTGCAATGAAAATGTCATAGACTTGAAGGTCTTAGTATGAAGTTGGCTATATACTATACACACTTCAACACCATATGTACCCAGGGGCATTAAGGAAACAAAATTAATGTTAAGTAATGAGAAAATATGGCATTTGTGGAGTTATATGCTCGTTGGAAGTCATAGACCGTAGAGTAAGTGATTTGTTCGTTTTGTTTTCTCCCGTGACAGATACTCTATGTTCTAGTATTAAGAATTTACTATTTTGTATGTATATCATCGTCTTCAATGCAAAATAGACCTTTGGATGATATCATATTGGTATATCCATTAATGTATTATACTCATTGTTTTCTATTTATTAATATTCTTTTCTCTCCTATACAGGTCCCTTTGATTCAATATTGTCAGGAACTTGGGACTACACTGTCTAATCACGACACATGTTTCACCCAAGCTGCCGATTCAATGTTTTTCATGCATGAGGGGCTACAACAAGCCCGTGCTCCGGTTTATGATGTCCCTTCAGCTATTGAAATTCTCCTTACTGGTAGTTATCAACGTCTACCAAAATGTATAGAAGATGTCGGATTGCAGAACACATTAAATGAGGATCAGCAAAAGCCAGCTCTAAAAAAGTTGGATAACATAGTGAGATCTAAATTACTAGAGGTTTCTATTCCAAAAGAAATAACTGAGGTCAAAGTAACTGATGGTACTGTTCTGCTTCGTGTGGATGGAGAGTTTAAGGTTCTAGTCACACTTGGCTACCGAGGGCATCTTTCAATGTGGAGGATATTGCATATGGAATTGCTTGTAGGTGAAGGAACTGGGCCTGTGAAGCTGGAAGAATCACGCAGACATGCTATTGGAGATGACCTTGAGCGGAGAATGGCAGCTGCAGAAAACCCATTCTCAGTCTTATATTCTATTCTTCATGAACTCTGTGTTGCTCTTGTTATGGACACTGTTATACGACAAGTGCAATCACTTCGTCATGGTCGCTGGAAAGATGCAATAAGATTTGAGCTTATAACTGATGGTAGTGTTGGTCAAGGAAGTGCTGGTTCAATGCAAACTGCTCATGATGCAGAGACTGAATCAGCATTCTTACGGACTCCTGGATTAAAATTAGTCTACTGGTTAGATATTGATAAGAGTTCAGGGGCCTCGGATATAGGATCATGCCCATTCTTAAAGATTGAACCAGGGCCTGATCTGCAAATTAAGTGTTTTCACAGCTCATTTGTTATTGACCATCTGACGGACAAGGAGGCAGAGTTTTCCCTTGACCAAAATTGTATTGATGTGGAGAAGTTGCTACTTAGAGCAATATGTTGTAACAGATATACTCGTTTGCTTGAAATCTATAAGGAACTCGAGAAAAATGGTCAAATCTGTCGAGCATCAGAAGATATTCACCTCGAGGGCCCTGAGAACGCAACAGATACGGATCTTAAGGAGGTCAGTTGCAAAATCTCTGCTCATAAATCATATATGGCGTTGAAGAGCATTATTGTTTTTAGCACTGGAGATGTCACCCTTATGTTATTTTTTGCTTTATTAAAATATGCCCAAAGATTTCATGTGTCAATAATTGTGCCTTATCCTTCATCTTCACCTAGTCATCCCACTCGATCCAAATCTGTGAAACCATTATTAGTAAAGAAAATTGGATAATTTATTATGCTTCTGGTAAGTGATCTATATTGTTTTGGGACATTTATTCTACATTTTTTGCTGCTTGCCTTCAACGTTATTGCCTGTATGTGGCACTGCACTTATGGCCGTTCTTTGGTTCACTTGGTTAGATGTCCACTCAGTCCCTGATAATCAACTCTCTTGCTAGTTGTTATATCATACAGACTTTTGCTTGTCACATAAACATTTAGAGTATAAAAATAGATCTTATAGATGTAATACTGTATTATTCTAAATGTGCAGAGTGATAATGCCCTCCAAGATAGAGATTATGAAGGTCGAGAAGTGCTACGTGTGCGTGCATTTGGCTCATCATTCTTCACACTTGGAATTAATATAAGGTGAACTTTCTCTAATTAGTACCTTTATTTCAAATGAAGTTAAACCCAGGTATCCGTATTTGTATTCAGTACCCCCCACACCCTTCCAAATGGTGAACCCATTAACTAAATTCTAAGAGTACCAGTGCATTTACTCTATTAGTTGATGGGTTTGACATTTAAGAGAACCAAAATCTAAGGTGCTTGTACCAGAGTTATTAAATAAAGACACGATAATGATAGACTGAAAGCTAGCCATGAAAATAAAGATTTTTTCGTTCTCCCTGAAGAATTTTTTCATCTACGGTAGGATGCCACTTTCTTGGGAAGTCTTAGTCTGCTTCTTCTTGAATTCCGAATTTGTTATCTAGTTCATATATTTGTTGAGACTGAAGAGACTTTTGTCCAATGGACCTGCAGGAATGGGCGATTCTTTCTTCTTGCTCCCAAGAATATTATATCAGTATCAGCCTTGCAAGAGTGTGAAGAGGCTTTGAACCAAGGAAGTATAAGTGCTGCTGAAGCTTTTACGAGTCTGAGAAACAAAAGTATAATGCACTTATTTGCTTGCATCGCCAGATTCTTGGGCCTTGAGGTATATAAGACGTTCATCATGTTTCTTGCTTTTGCAATTAGATGGTACAAACATAACAGAGGTTCTTACATCGCAAATGAACTGAACATTTTCCTTCCGCTAGTTGTTTAGCAGCCATCGTGTCCTATTTCTTTTTTAATTTATAGGACTGAAGAATAATTGAAACCTTTTAGATGGGCATATGAGAATATGCAACCTCTAGGTCTGTTGTTTGTAGATAAAACGTGTGGCCAGCAGAAGCTTAAAGGAAAATTGGGCCATATAAAAGAACACATTACTGAAGCAACTAATTGTATACGCTGGCGCAATATGAATTTTTGTCACACAGCAACCTATTAAGTCCTTTTCACCTCTGGAGGTCACTTGATACTTGTGGAAAGCTTGACTCTATAATACAATCTTCTAGCATGACATGTGCTAGCATTAATGAACTGTGGAAGTACTTACAACTGAAAGTGACTAGTGGAAATATATTTTATTGTTGCAATGTCTGAATTGGTATCTTACATGGTAACATGTCTGACCGGAAAGTTCCATGAGTTTTAGAGTTGAGCAATGTTCATGTGTAATGAGGCATATACTCTTACTACGTAAATGCATCGATAATTTGCAGTAGTAGATAAATAAATTTATGTAAGAGTTGATATGCATATAACCGATGACAATGACTGCCTCTTGTTTACTGTTGTCAAGCATATTTAAACTGTGTGCATTAGTTAGTAAATTTGCAATTGCTTGGGGTTCTAAAGAAAATCTAAGTGATGTGATGTCTTAAGCTTAGTGTCTATTATTCTCTTTTTGTTCTTTAGGACTTCTACCATCTTTTTTGTTCTAGAAAATTTGGATGTTGAGTTATTATTATTGTGTGCATACAATTGAGTAATAGAAAGTTGTGAAAATTGACTCCTATCACTATGGGAGTGCACATGCCTCTTATTGCAAATACAAGTGCATCCATCATGAGCCAGGGTGTGGAGACTTGCTATATGTCTAGGTTTAGCTTCATTATATTGTGCTGCTAAAGTAAAATGTTCCAAGAATATTTCTATGCAATATCGAATTTTATCGACTGTCTTGTATTCTTAGTAACTAACATGAAATTACTATGTTGAATTGGCTTTAACATATATTCTGTTAACGAAGAGGATCCGGATATTAGGTGCTAAAACAGTAAAACATGATACGTAAGCAAGATTTTTTAAGCCTGATATGGGTGTACCTCCATACCTCTAATGATTCCATACCCTATATTGCATCAGTGGGGTTACCAAAATGTTCCACGTAAATTGTATCTGGACTGATAGTACCCAAGCTTTGTTCATCATGGGTACCCATAGCCTGCGAGTATAATGTTTTAACCTTTAATCCTGACTCCCACAAAGGGCCGTGAATTTGAGTGATTATGATACAGCCATTATCCTTATGGTTGATGTTTATTCATTAAAATATGTAACTAATACGAATGTTTCTGTTGCCTTAGGTCTTTGATCATGGGTTCGCCTCGGGAAAGGTGCCCAAAAACATATCAAATGATCAAAGCTTGTTGCTTATGGGATTTCCCGACTTTGGGAATTCCTACTTTTTGCTGATGCAGCTTGACAAGGAGTTCAAGCCTCTTTTTAAGCTATTAGAGGTTCAACCAGATACTGCAGGCAACGCTCAGTCTTTGGGAGACTGGAATAATGTTGCCTGTGTGAAAAATATTGATATTAGTCAGATGCAAATGGGTGAAGATGAACTTGGTTTGAGCGTTGTAAAATATGGCAATTTTTTGTCACTTCTAGCTAATAATTCTAGAACTGATCCAGTGCTTCACCAAAATACTTCAGTGGCGCATAAGAAAGAAGGTTATATACTCACTTCTAGTCATCAGTCAGTCTTTTCATCTATTGTTGATGAAGTGTTTGAGCTTGAGAAAGGCTCCTCTGGTCAGGTACCTTCTTTGCCTTTTGTTTCTTCTCCAGCATCTCAACATAGATCTAGTTCTGTTAATGTGCAAACTAAAGCTGGAACACTCTCTCCTAAATGGGAGGGAGGAATGCTGATATCACAGAATAACAATATTGCTGAAGTATCTGGTGTACCTCACAACTATCAGGCTTCCATTCGTTCCCAAAACAATGCTAAGGGTTTGATACAGTCAGATCTTGCTAGTTCATTATCTATGGTGCCAGGAAGGAGCCATGGTGGGAACAGATTGCCAGCTTCCATGTCTGATCAGAATTTGGCTATGCTCAGATCTAATCTTTCTGCTGGAATTAATTTCAATGCAGTTGATGCAAATCAATCAACTATGTCAGGGGTCCAATCTGCTCGATTTTATTCCCCTAGTCAACCGCTTGCTAGTGAGGCTGTTTCTAATAGACTCAGAATCTCAAGATCTTTATCTTGGGCAACTCCTACAGTATGTAAGACCCTTATTCTGACGCGTTCTTCAATATAGCCTTTGTGTTCATGATTATGTGAGATTATACATTTCGTTAATGAAGCTAAAGATTTTCAATTTGGATGTTTTCTCTCTTTCAGTGCAACAACCAGACTCTGCAGCCCTTTCTAATTTAGATCAAGAGACCACATCTAGACATGGCAGGTCATCACGAAAGCGTACAATGTCAGACGTCTTGCTTTTAATTCCATCACTTCTGCAGATGGAGATTGCTGAAGGGTCTCTCAAGAGACAGAAAACATCAGAAACATTGCCCTCCCATTTTTCTACACAGTTGTCGGTTTCGACAGAATTGGCCCCCACAAGGGAGGTATATAGCTATGCAGACCTCATAGCTGAAGCAAATAAAGGGAATGCACCATCTAGTATATATGTCTCTGCTCTTCTCCATGTGGTGAGGCACTGCTCTCTTTGTATCAAACATGCTCTTCTTACTAGTCAGATGGAGGTCCTTGGTATCCCGTATGTTGAAGAAGTGGACTTGAGGAGTACATCATCCTCAACTCTATGGTTCCGTCTCCCTTTTGCCAAAAATGATACGTGGCAACACATCTGCTTGCGACTAGGGCAGCCTGGGAGCATGTGCTGGGATGTTAAAATTAATGACCAACATTTTAGAGATTTGTGGGAGCTTCAGAAAGGAAGTGATCATACTCCATGGGGTTCTGGTGTGCGTATAGCAAGTTTATCAGATGTAGATTCTCATATACGCTATGATTCTGAAGGGGTTATTTTGAGTTACCAGTCGGTTGAGGCTGATAGCATCAAGAATTTAGTAGCTGATATACAGAGGCTGTCAAATAGTCGAACATTTGCCTTAGGAATGCGGAAACTACTTGGCATTAGGGAAGATGATAAATCAGAAGAGACTGGTGTAAACACTGATGGGAAATTGTTGGTGACTGGAGTGAAATCTGCGGTTGAATCCCCTGATAAGTTATCTGAACAGATGAAGAGGTCTTTTAGAATTGAAGCAGTTGGACTGATGAGTCTTTGGTTCAGATTTGGTTCAGGTATTATGGCTCGTTTTGTGGTTGAGTGGGAATCAGGTAAAGAAGGCTGCACAATGCATGTTTCTCCCGATCAACTTTGGCCACATACCAAGGTTGGTACTGTTGGCTTTATATATGTAAAGTTTCTTAAAATATTTGTTCTAATTGGTCAAACATCATGAATAGCGCCCAGAGTATGGCAGAGGGGCCTGCCTCTTTTTGTACTGGTCCATGATAGACAAGAGCTTTTTTAATAACGCATATGGAAGGGGAAAATGTTGAAGCCAGGATAGAACAGAACCATTTTTCCTCTTTCTGCTTCATTCTTTTCTGGAAAAGGATAATGTCCATGGGATACCTTTTTTTTGCTGACTATAAGTGATCAATGTGTTTCTGCTACCAAATTGTTTTTCCTCCCCCTTCCCCTCCCTAGTTCTTTTCATTAATCTTCAATTACCTCAAAATCTTGTTCTCTTTTTGTAGTTTCTTGAAGATTTTATTAATGGAGCTGAAGTGGCATCACTTTTGGATTGCATCAGACTCACTACTGGACCATTGCATGCCCTCGCCGCAGCATCAAGGCCTGCACGAGCTGCTCCTGTTTCTGGAGTTACTGGTGTTTCCGTTGGACCTTCATTGTCAAAGCAAAATGGTAGTCTGCCATCTGCTGGGCTTGTCCCCAGCAGTTCCAACACAATTGTATCTCAAAGTTCTTCCGTACCTATTGGCAATTCTGGTATATCTATTATTGGAGCCCCTCTAGGAGCTCAGAACCATCAAAATGCAACTATGCTAGCAGCTGCAGCTGCTGCGGCAGCCGCTGCTGGGAGAGGCGGACCAGGCATCGTTCCCAGTTCACTTCTGCCTATTGATGTATCTGTTGTTCTTCGAGGTCCTTACTGGATTAGAATTATATATCGCAAAAAGTTTTCAGTTGATATGCGGTGTTTTGCTGGAGATCAAGTGTGGTTGCAACCAGCAACACCACCCAAAGGGGGCCCTTCAGTCGGAGGATCACTGTCATGTCCTCAATTCCGACCCTTCATCATGGAGCATGTTGCTCAAGAGCTCAATGGCATAGATTCTAATTTTGCAGGTGCACAACAAGTTGCTGGAGTAGCAAGTTTGAACAGTCCGGGTTCAGGATCACAAATGTCAGCTGCCAATGGGACTAGAACTAACCTTGCCAATAGTACTGCATTTCCTCGCTCAGGTAGTGCTGTGTCCGGGCTTAACCGTCTAGGGAACTCTCTCCTAACAGCTTCCAACTTAAGTGTGGGAAATGTAGGGTTGCCTATACGCAGGTCACCTGGTGCAGGTATCCCTGCTCATGTCCGAGGAGAACTCAATACAGCCATTATTGGGCTTGGAGATGATGGAGGTTATGGTGGTGGATGGGTCCCTGTTGTTGCTCTAAAGAAGGTTCTTAGAGGCATTCTCAAGTATCTTGGAGTACTGTGGCTATTTGCTCAATTGCCAGATCTTTTGAAAGAGATACTGGGTTCTATTTTGAAGGACAATGAGGGGGCTTTGTTAAATTTGGATCAGGAGCAGCCAGCCTTGCGCTTCTTCGTGGGGTAAATCCTTACAATGTGTGCTATATGACGTGAAGATTTATTGACTACAATTATTTTTGCATTCTGTGATGTCCTCTTTAGTTAACTTGACTAGGGCTAATGCACTCCTTTCGCTCTGATTTTCGGGCTTTATATGTCCCTCGTCTAGTTACACATCCATGAGTCTTCATTTATAATACACATTCACTGGATTGTTTTTACCTCCACTTCCAGTTCATCCTCATGGGACGCCCCCCCCCCCCCCCCCCCCCCCCCAACACACACGCACAAAAACAAGTAAATGTTATGTGCTAAAAAATGTCTACATTCTCAATCTGGTTTCTTGCATATTTTTATGTTTATGCCTCTACTTGTAGGTTTTGCCAAACTATCATATTAAATTTTTTTCCATGATTATCTATTAGAGCTGTATCACATAGAACTGTACTTCATATCCTGACACATTAGTTTTTCTATGCAATTTTGTATATATGTCGCAGTAGAAGTAAAATTATAAATATGCTTGCTATGAGTATTCACATTCTCTCCGATGGGAAAGAAGAATTAGCATTTCGTCAGTTTTGTTTATTACTCATAAAATACTATTTCTGTCAAACCTCGAATGACATTTGTGCTTTCTTTTGTTTTGTTTACAATAAGGGATTGTTACTTTCATACATATTTCTTTCTGTTGTCACTGAAAGAAACTGTTATATGATCCCTTGTGTCTTTGCTAACGGTATATGCTAACGGTATAAAGTTACGTTTTCTTGTCTCTTTTTCCAACAGATCTTACGTTTATCATGTCCCCAATGTTCTACATGAATAAATAATTTCAATTGTAATATAAAAAGTAACAATGTAAACATTTACTAAATTAACTTACCACATCAATGTGTTAGAAGTCATGCCATTAAATTGGCACATAGAGTATTTAGTTTCTTAGCACCTCATATAATTGAAGGAGACTGAAGCCTGTGAAACACAAATGATAGTTGTCTATCTTGAAGTCCAGTTGAAACTTGTTTCGTATAGTTTGGTTTATGTATTTTTCTTTAAATTTTCATCCAATAAGATAGATAGAAGTTTCCTTTGTGATTTAATTTCGTTTAGATTCAATGGTCACATGTAAGAGAGCAATGCTCCTTCTCTTCTATTATGGCTCTGACACAATGTTTTTAACTCTTCCAAGTATTCTTCATGTATAGGGGTTATGTGTTTGCTGTTAGTGTGCATAGGGTTCAACTTCTTCTTCAAGTGCTTAGTGTGAAGAGGTTCCATCATTCCCAGCAGCAGCAGAACTCGGCCACTGCCCAAGAGGAGTTATCTCAAACTGAAATAGGCGAAATATGTGACTATTTCAGTCGCCGTGTTGCATCAGAGCCTTACGATGCCTCTCGTGTTGCTTCGTTCATCACACTGCTAACTTTACCTATTTCGGTTTTGAGGGAATTTTTGAAACTTATTGCATGGAAGAAGGGATTAGCTCAAGCACAAGGTGGTGGTGATGTAGCCCCTGCACAGAAATCTAGAATAGAACTGTGTCTGGAGAATCATGGAGGAGCTAACATTGAAGGGCACTCGCAGACTTCCTCTGCATCCAAGAGCAATATCCATTATAATCGTGCTCATAATTCTGTTGATTTCGCATTGACTGTTGTTCTAGATCCTGCCCTCATACCACATATAAATGCTGCTGGTGGTGCTGCCTGGTTGCCATATTGTGCTTCTGTTAGATTGAGATATCTGTTTACTGAAAGTCCAAATGTCTCCTTTCTTGGAATGGAGGGAAGTCATGGTGGCAGAGCGTGTTGGTCGAGAGTTGATGAGTGGGAGAAGTGTAAGCAAGTGGTAGCACGAACAGTGGAAGTGAATGGATCCTCTGCTGGTGATGCTAATCAGGGAAGGTTGAGGGTAGTTGCAGATAGTGTACAAAGAGCTTTGCATGTGTGCCTCCAAGGATTGAGAGATGGCAGTGGTGCTGTAGCAACCATTGGAAGTGTATGAATGTTGAATAATTTATTCGAGGGGTAACGAGGATACTGGATAGGTTAGTCAAACCTTGTGTTTGTTAGAGGAAAATTGTAAGTGCAGACTATCAGATGGGGTCGTTCTTCGGAGAAAGATGGGCTGCAGAACCATATGTCGGGCGTGGTGGCTCGCCATTGTACAGTTGTTGTCTTCCTTTCCTTTTTTAGGTATAAATTTCATGTACATTCAGTCAAAATTATTGTGTTGTAGTCCTCTTTGAGGAAACTAGCTAATATTAGGACTAATAATCACTGGAAAAGAAATCATGTAATTTTAATTGAATAGTGAGTGGATATGTGATCTTGAAATTTTTGATAGTATGATTTTTTGTTTGGAACTTTAGAAATACCATTTTTTACAATTGAAAACTGAAGTGAATTGATTAACTTATGGATTTATTTGAGCTCAATAGAAGAGGAGGTCTTGAAGAGAATTTACACCATGGTAAATAAAAAATGCTTATGAATTTATCTTATTCTTTAAATAATATTTATTTCTCTTTGCTAGTTTTGGGTGAATTTATCTTATCCTTCAAAAAAGAAGAAGTTAGTGGTGCTTTGTTGAAGTGAAACCATAAGAATTAGCTCTATGAAAGTAGTTGTATGAATTAAATGTATGATGTGTTGTTTAATTTGTTGAACTGAAATATAATTAAAAAGTATGTTGTAAGTTCTAACATCCATTTATACTCGTTTCTCTTTTGGAGGATATATGCTGGTTATTGTTTTAGCATAAACTTTTTATTTCAAAAGTTCTCTATTTAGTGTAATAATTTATATTTTTTTAATGTATTTTTAACTGTTTTTTTTTTCTATTTTTAATTATGAATCAATTAATTATACAATTTCAATTAATCTACATCTCATATATATTTTTTAACTGTTTTTAATTTTTCTTAATCTTTCTATAATTTATATTATAACATCACTATAGTCTATAATTTATATTATAACATCACTATAGTCAATCCTTCTCCAACCCTACACCCATCATGAGAAAAACAATTATTATAGGCGAAGGTGGTTGAGATGTATTTTTTTAATGTTTTCTATTTGTTTAAAGTTGGATTATAATGAAACATAATCAAAAATAAAATTTATACCAGAGATAATCATTTGAAAGTGAACGAGGTGAATATTTTCTTACATAAAATTATTTGTAGAATCCCAAAACGAAATAATTGAGAATATTCGATCTCATTTTCCTCGATCCGCCCAAAACACAAACCAACAATAACCAAGATGAAGTATTTATATACGGTAATATGGTAAACATAAGCTTGTAAGCTAATTAAACAGTAGTTCGATCCGGTTCCAGCACGGAACTGAAAATGAGGTTCGATTTAGGTGGCAAATCAAAGCCGAGTTCAGTTTAATACTTTGCGTCAAATACTTAAGTTTGATTAATAAGTTCGAAAAATAATTTTGAGTTCGGCTCGTTCGAGTACCAGTTGGATGGTCTAGAAAGTACAATTTTTGAACGGAGACCAAGGTTCGATAGATCTCTTTTTTGCGTATTGTGAATCCTATAGTAGACTGTTCCAAATTGATTGTCCACTTTCTCTAAACCCTACTTTTCATTACCACTCACAACCTTCTACTTCCATCAATCATGCAGCAGGTTAGTTCTACCCCCTTTTGCATTTCATGTTTCTTCTTTTATTGATTTATAAATATTATTTTTTAGTTTCTTTTAACTCATTTAAATAGTATTTTTTAAAACATTATTTATTTAATTTTTGTAATATGTAATGAGTAGGCAGGAGCATCATCAGGTGCGGATACACAGGTGACGTGGGAAGATCAGCAAAACATTAACAAATTTGGCAGATTGAATAACCGATATCATGATCTTGATGAAGAAATCAAAGCCGCCAAGGTATACAATTTATTAATGTTGATGATTAATTGTTTAGGGATTTTATGTGAAATTTATTGCTTATTTTTTAATCAAATGATGGATTACTAATGAAGTAGTAGTGATATTGGGAGTATTACAAAATGTTACATTATGACACATATTTATTTATATGAATTAATTTAAGTATAAGAAAACACTCGTTATGGGAGTGTCGCACAAACTGTAAGAAACGATATTAGTTAGGAACTAAGTTACAAGCGATTTGTTGGGGAATGGATTGTTTGTTACATGTGACACTCTGTTTGTGTCTGTTGAAATTGTGACTTGTGTGTTGGTTGTTTTTTAAAGTTAATTATTAAATCTTGTGGTATGGTCTCAAGTCTAACATAGAGTGTTTGATATAGTGTAGCAAAAGATCCAGTCTCGGTTTATTGGCGATTTGCAATAATGAAATATGGATTTTTAGGTTTTAAGGGAAACTCTTGATTCTAGTTCATAGACCAGAGTGCATTCAGATAATTGCACTCAATCTGGACAAAAAGGTCGAATTGGCATCTTGAAACTAAGCATGGTCTTAGTTGCACATTCTAATTTTCAATGCCACTGCCCACTAGTCATATGCTAATTTTGAGCCCGTGCAAGTCCTAATTGAATCTAGAGAGTGCTTTGATTTTAAGTTCCACTAAGTTGGGTTGATTATAAGAAATATGGAGAAAGTGATACTGAGTAGTATGGTAAAATGTGAATCAATGGAAGCTTTTAGTGTAGTACCACCACGAGCTTTGCTTGACCGACTATTAAACTTCTAGATTACTGGTCAGGATAATGAATAATCTAAGTTCCTTAGAAGTTTGGCTTATGAGGTTGAAGACTAGTACGGGGGTGCAGTGGTCTCTTTTTTACCAGGGTGGGTGTGTTAATGCTCATGAAAAAGGAAGATCAGTTCACCCGAATGCGATTGGCTCCCTTCGTCTCCTCTAGTGCAATTGCTAGTATATATAGTACGTACAATATGGTGGCTTTTCAAGCAGATTTTGATTGTATGGTATATGCTTGTTTGGGAGTGCATATCCAGGTTACCCAAATAATGGACTTTTTATGTATAAAGAAGGAATATGCAAGTTTACTGCGATTTTCGTTGTGAGGAGGTATATACCGACATTCAACTTCGCAAGGCAAAGGAATACCAGAAGGCTAGTAGTACGTATAATTAGCATTATATTCTGAATATAACCCTTGTTTAATGAGATTAGGGAATGGATTAAAGTTGAAGCTGATAGTCGTCTAATCAGTAGCCAGTACTTTGAGGATGTGGTGTGCTTATAAATTAAGGTTAATGACACTCCTATGTATATTGTAAGTCACATCTCTAAAAAATGTGGTAGATACCTAAAGTTCGACATTTTGTATCTATCAATTTGACAATAGCATTGTGCTTCACCTTTTTTAATCTTTATTTCTGGGAGGGGCCTTAACGTATCTAGTTTATTAAGCTGTGTTATGCTATGAAAGCCGGTGGATTCAGGAAATAATTTGAATGGTTCCCTCTAGCTTGCAGATTATCCTACCCATTTCCACCTACTCGTGAAATCGTGAATGAATATTTCAAAATGCTTTATTTTGCCTGCTTCTGTTGTGGTTTAGTTCATAAAGTTCCTTCCTTCTATTGCTTCATCTAGTAAAACTAAATCTATATTTCATGAAATGCAAATTATGCTCGTTCACCTGGCCATCAAAGCCGAATGTACTATAAATAGTTTCAATTACTATGCAGGAAACATTGGAAAGTTATGAAGATGCAAGCAATGAGTTAATTCTGACCGATGAGGAGGTCGTGCGGTTTCAAATTGGTGAAGTTTTTGCCCATGTGCCCAAAGAAGAAGTAGAGACTAGGATAGAGCAGATGAACGAGGTAACTGGGAAAAAATTGGAGAAACTCGAGGAAGAAAAGGAATCCGTGGTTGCTCAGATGGCTGAACTAAAAAAGATCTTATATGGGAAATTCAAAGACTCCATTAACCTTGAGGAGGACTAGAATTGTAGCCTCATTTTTTTTCAATCTCATGCTCATCAATTATCATCGCTGAGTGAACTCGAAACAGTTTCTCTTATTATAGCGGTAAAGCTGCGTATTATTCGACCCCCTTTCTTTCTTAGGTAGAATCTTTGGAGCATTGAATCATGTTGATGTTGTTGAATACTTATTTGATGTTGTTAGTTAAATTGGCATGTACTCTACTTGTACTGTAACCTTGAATTTTATCCCAAAATGCCTTCTTTTGGTCTGCTGGACTTATAAAAAAAATCTTTTGACTGCTTACACAAATACAAAAATGAAGGCTGCAAAAGGAAAATACTGATTTAGGTAAAGGAAAATATCAACTTTAAGTTCACATACATTAAACCAGTATCATGCTACCAAAAGCATCAATCTTGAGTATTGTGCAGCTTCTCAAATCTCAAGGTTTGTTAAAACCTAAGTTGATCGCTATTGGACTAGAATCGAGTTGAACTTCGATTGTGTCGAATGATTCATACGTCCAATGATGTATTTGGACTGGGATGAATCAATGTGAATATAATAGTTAAATTTAAAAATGAAGGTGAATGTTTACTTTGTTGAATAGGATTACTATTTACGGTAATTTTCTTAGGTGAATATAATTAAAAACAACTTCAATAATGGTTAATTTATTTATCGAGATATAATTGGTTGATGATAATGAATCCCTTTTATAGGTTAATCTAATTGAATCTGCTTATTAGGATCTCAATAAAATAAATGAGAAAATTCAGCACATCATTTTGTCGTTCTTTTGAAGAGAATTTTCAATTGAATGTTACTTATTCAACAGACTCCTATAAATCCATCATAGGAGAGTATTTAAAAATCAAGTCGCATATACTTTGGCACGTGGATTCCATACCAAAATCCGACCCAAGGTCCACTCAAACGAATAATCATTCATTATACATACTTGTAATTATGAACTGTTGAGTTCGAATATTGAATTACCTAACCGAACAATTCCTTTATCGAGCGCATAATAGAAAGTGGCTAAACAATGGATTGCAATTTCTTTATCCAGATGTGGGAATACGTTTTGAAGGTTAGATCTGACCTCCAAATTCCACACTATATAGCTTACCGACATCTTGAGTAAGAGAAGTAAGCTTCACACTACATGTTTTTTTCATACCAAACTTCGAAGATTTCTTGATTTTCAAAATCACACATAATAACATTTGATTGAGTTGAAGTGAAGCAATTTCCCTTTTGCCGAATCTCCAAAAATGGCAAGAGCTTTTGGATCTTGCCAGATCTCAGCATCCCTTTTCATCGTTTTCTTGACCTTCAACGTTGTTCAATCCTTTTACCTTCCTGGTGTTGCTCCTGAGGATTTCCACACGGTGTGTTATTACATTCTTACCTTGTTTGATTGCGTTAGTGCATATTCGATTTGATTCTTTTTAATTGACGTTTTCGTTTTTCGGATCAATCTTTGACGACAATTGAGTTTTAGTTATATTACGACAAATTATAGGATTTTTATTAAGGGACAAATTCAGTGGTATCAAATTTGAAGCAACGTCAGCTAAAATGTAATTGATGTTGAATAGTTGATACGCTAAAAAAACGTCAATTAAAATGAATTGGAAGATAGTACCTTTTAGTTCAGATTTATGTTGTATATTGTCTGTAAAATGAAAGTGGCCTTGATTTAGGTTTGCTTGATCTGACATTATTTATCTTGAATTGATGATATTTGTTTTGATGGTTCTATTTACAGTTAGAATGAGTGTATGGCTAGTTTGGGGGCGGTGAGCAAAGATTAAAACTTTTCGAGGGTCATTGATTTCATTGGACTACTTGTATATATTTTAGTTCAGATTTATGTTACATAGTGCCTGTAAATGGAAAGTGATGATTTTCTTGAGAATACTTGATATTTGTTTTAATTATTCTGATTGCTAGTAGAATGAGAGAATGACTATTTTGGGGGAAAATGGTGAGCAAATTTCAAAACTTGTTTACGTGGCACTCATTAATTGGGTTGATTCTTATACTTGGGTTGCTTGATCTGGCTTTATTTGTGAAAATATTTGTATGAGGTACATTCTTGATTCTCCTATAAAAAATGAGAGAATGACTAGTCTGTTGGAAAAGGGCCTGCGGAGATCAGAACTTATTTAAGCGTTATTGGATCAATTGGATTGATTGTTCTACTTAGATACGTTTGGTTTATGTTGTTTGATCTGACTTTATTTGTGATAATATTTGTTTCGACAGTACTTTTTCCTATGAGTGAATGACTAGGCTAATGAATCAAAGGGCAAGCAAAGATGTAATCTTTTTGATGTGTTGTTGATTAATTAGATTGACTGTCCTGATTGCATAGTATGGTCAATGTACTTCTTTGAACCTGCATCATAAAAGACCAAGTAGCTAATAAAAGGTATATGCAATAGATTTAACAGATACGAATAATTAAAATAATTAAACTTAGTACTATGATGGCGTAGGGAACCCACAATGTCATGTCAGACATTAACTAGCAAAATCTTGTTTGGATTGGAGTTCTGATGGTGTAGGGTGAACCCACAATGTAATGTCGCCAACTTCTCATGAGGTTTTAATTCTCATGATATCTTGTAAGGAGTTCTGAGGTGGTTTTTTTATTTAAATTGGGGAAAAGATGCTGCGTCTCAATGTCTTCTATTCTACTCACTAACATGAAAATGTGGAATCACTTTTGAGTATTTAAACAAAATACTATCTTAATGTTGCTGAAGAATATCCGACTGTCCCTCAAATCTTTCAAGAGATATTGATTCATCAATGTTTTGAAATTGATGCACGTAAGGCTTTCTTACTGCCTAACTTTTGTTTTAGAAAATTATTCAGAAATTATATTGTTATCTACTGGCTTTCTTCAAGCGAGTTGTTGCTGGAGTGCAAGAGCTATCATTTTCTATATCCTTATGAAACCTTAAATAACTCAATGTGCCAATGACATGTTGAACGATCTTTCCTGAATTAGCTAGAATCGTACAACTGATAAATTCAGCAGTCAGAGCACGACCTTGAACTGCTGATGTGTACTTTAAAATGTATGAGAAGATACATAGAACATATTTTTATTTGGTTGAGCTTGTGCAGGGAGATGAACTGAATGTCAAAGTCAACAAATTGACTTCTATAAAGACCCAACTACCATACTCATTCTACTCTCTTCCTTTCTGCCATCCAAAAGTAATAGTTGACAGCAGAGAAAATCTTGGAGAAGTACTTCGTGGTGATCGCATTGAGAACTCTCCCTATGTGGTCAGTTCTGCAAAATTAGTTTGTTGATGTCTAAAGAACTCAAACTCCCATATAATGAATATGTACCTGACTTTTTCCATCTGCGTGACTTTGTTGCAGTTTCGCATGAGGGATCCCCAGAAATGTGCTGTTTTATGTCGAGTGACACTTGATGGCAAAATTGCAAAGCAGTTCAATGAAAAGATTGAAGATGAGTATCGCGTTAACATGTAGGTCCATGTGGCATTGCATAAGACATTTTACCCGTTAAATATAATTGCAGACTGGACCTGTACCTCGCGTTCTCTTATGTCTCTTCTTCTAATGTGGTAGGATACTGGACAATCTTCCTTTAGTGGTTCCTATCCCAAGGCTAGAACAAGATGCTCCTCCAATTTATCAGCTTGGCTTTCATGTTGGGGTTAAAGGACAATATGCTGGTGTAAGTGTACTTCTTAGAACTTTCTTTGTCCAGTATAATCTATTTTACTGATGTTTATAATTGTGTGCAGAGCAAGGAAGAAAAATATTTCATTCACAACCATTTGAGTTTCACTGTCAAGTATCATAAAGATGAGCAGACTGATTCTTCAAGGATTGTTGGGTTTGAGGTCAAGCCTTTTAGGTTGGTTATTAAGTCAACTCTTCCTTTTTTTATTGCAAATTCTGGATGAACCTCCCAAGGGGTTCTATATTTTTTGCTATTCATATGACATTACCTTGTCCTACTCACTAAGTCTTACATTGTACCCACGTGTGGTTGCTTCATGCATCTAGTGTCAAGCATGCATATGAAGGGAAATGGAGTGACAACACTAAACTAAAAACCTGTGATCCGAACGCGAAGCAGCCAATTTCCAATTCAAATTCTCCACAAGAAGTTGCTGATAAGCAAGAGATTATATTCACATACGACGTCGAATACCAGGTACCATTTTTGGGTGCTTGTTTGGTATATCCTGATATCAGTAATTTCTTTTAATGAACACTCATTCTTTTCAAGTTTCGTCACTCATGAAATTTTCATACTGATATTGACTGGTGAAGCTCACACATCAAACATTCTTCTGAATTATCTCACATTACACAATCATAGAATATATATGCAGGCCTTAAGTTGAGTGATCTCGTATTTCTTATGTTCTGCATTACAGGAGAGTGATGTGAAGTGGGCATCAAGATGGGATACCTATCTCTTGATGAATGATGATCAAATCCATTGGTTCTCAATTGTGAATTCACTAATGATTGTCCTTTTCCTCTCTGGAATGGTGGCCATGATTATGTTGCGCACACTTTACCGTGATATTTCCAGATACAACGATCTCGAGACGCAGGAGGAGGCCCAAGAAGAAACAGGATGGAAGTTGGTTCACGGAGATGTCTTCAGACCCCCAAATAACTCCGATTTGCTTTGTGTCTATGTTGGAACAGGTGTACAGTTCATCGTCATGGTACTTGTTACTATGATGTTTGCTGTTCTTGGTTTCCTTTCTCCTTCAAATCGTGGGGGGCTGATGACAGCCATGCTTCTGCTCTGGGTATTCATGGGAATTTTTGCTGGGTACTCAGCTGCACGTTTGTACAAGATGTTCAAAGGAACAGAATGGAAGAAGGTTGCTTTAAGGACTGCGTTTTTATTCCCAGCCACTGTTTTTGGCATCTTCTTCGTTTTAAATGCATTGATATGGGGACAGAAATCATCAGGAGCAGTGCCCTTTGGGACAATGTTCGCCTTGTTCTTCCTATGGTTCGGTATTTCAGTTCCACTTGTCTTTGTGGGCAGTTACGTTGGGTTCAGGAAGCCAGCAATTGAAGACCCTGTGAAGACAAACAAGATACCTAGACAGATCCCAGAGCAGGCTTGGTACATGAACCCCATTTTCTCGATAATGATAGGGGGCATACTCCCATTTGGCGCTGTCTTCATAGAGCTATTCTTCATCCTGACATCAATCTGGTTAAATCAGTTCTACTACATCTTTGGTTTCTTATTCATCGTCTTTGTGATCCTCATTATCACCTGTGCCGAAATATCAGTAGTGCTCTGTTACTTCCAATTATGCAGTGAGGATTATCTATGGTGGTGGAGATCATACTTGACATCAGGTTCCTCCGCAATATACCTTTTCCTATACGCTGTTTTCTACTTTTTCACTAAGCTCGAAATCACTAAGCCAGTTTCCGGAATGCTATACTTCGGGTACATGTTCCTCGCATCCTACGCATTCTTTGTGCTAACTGGTACCATCGGCTTCTACGCCTGCTTGTGGTTCACAAGGCTCATCTACTCATCTGTGAAGATTGATTAATATCAAGATGCATAGAGGATAATCTTTTTTGGGTGGTGAAAATCATTTATTCAGATAGTAGACTTCTTGTACTTCATCTAGATGTAACAGTTATATTTGCCACTTTTGGAGGTGACTTGACTATCATTGAGAAAATTACATAAAGTGTTGTATTTCATTTTCATAAGATTCTTTAGTTTCTATAAATTTTTTGTTGCTCTACTTTACATTATATGCATAGCAACAATATCTCCTTCTTGTAACACCTTATGTATTTTGGCAAAATTATAGTGGAAAGAACTTATACTTTCCACTATAATTTTGTATCTTTCTATCTATAAAAAAAAACTCGAGAAATCTGACAAAATACCACGGAAAGCGTTGAATTTGCCTATATTATACACAATTTTTTTTTATTAAGAAAACACCACACATTGCCATGCAAATGACAAAAATACCCCCAAGCACTCTTGCTGAACATTTCACATATCATCTCTCAACTCATTCAGAATTTTTACTATCTCGTTCTATTCTCTCACAAAAGCTACTCCCCCTCTTTTTATACCTCTAAAATTTTCACCTAATTTTTACAATTGTTATTGGGTGATTTTGCATACTAAAAACAATAGTATAGATATAATTTTAGTATAATAACTGGAAAATATCATGCCACTGTATATGTATTAGGTCTTATACATTATATATAGTATAGATATAGTATAATATATAGTATAGACATTATATATAATATAGGCAAAGTTGAAATATATATATTACTGTATGATATATAACAACTTTAGCTACTTTTTTTTTGTTAATAAAACTACTAAACAATCTTTTATAAAGTCAAGAGAGTATCAAAATACTACTTATTTCTTAAATTTTAAAAAGAAAAGTCAAATTAAATATTTCATAAAATAAGGGTATTACTATTTATTGATTGATATCTTGATTGGTATTCTTTTATTGGAGATCAAATTCATTAATTAACAAACTTAGATTAATAAAAAACAAAGACGAAAAAGGAAGAGCTTGGTATGCGAAGAACTCAATATAAAATATACAATCAATGTTGCAGAATTGTAACCGATTTAGATTGTTGGATGTACATCACACACTATTAAATATACATGGAGGTATAAGGCTCGTAAGAACCGGAAAGTTGGATTCTGATTTCATGTCTCGAAAAATTCGATTCGAGGTTTCATTAGAACTGAGCTCGAACCCCACATAACCAAATTTGACCAATGGCTCGTATAATAACATTTGTAACTTTTCAACTGTATCATGAAAATTTTGAATGAAGGTTCAAACTTCAAACCTTTCGAATCAAACCTCTAACCTCCGAATCTTAAGGTTCGTTTAAACTCGAACTAAACTAAACTATCGAACTCTTATATTTGACGAAACCATAATAAAGGTCGGTACAGTTCGACTCGCTTTATACTATTGCTCTGTGTATGTTGCTTATACTTTTTTTCTTCTTCTAGTTTTTACATTAAAATGAAGAAGTGTTGTTAGTGAGTAGAGTTCGATTAGGTCCCGAGTTACTCAACCAGGCAGGCAGATATGTAGGTAAAGTGAATAGGTGATTCAAAATATACACTAATTATTTGTTCATCATATATTCACATTCAATAAAATTTGAAATATATAAAGAGTCATTTTACTCCTAATTATCGTCATTTTTCCTATGTGCCCCTTAATTACTATTCTTGCCTAAGTTGTCACTTGGTCGTTTTTTCAATTTTAAACAATGGAATAACTATTTAACTCCTGCTATTATTCCAAAGAAGAAGAAATACATTTAAAACATTTTACGTAATTGGCGGTTATTTAGGATATCGAGCAAGTCCTTCTACAGGAGTCCGACTTACGTAATCGTTGGGAGGCGAGTTCTTTCATAATATGCATTTTCCAAAATTTTACATGTCCTAGATGTTTAGTCTAGCGAGTTTGACTATATATCTACTTTTTTCTTTTGTAAATTAGCGATAAAAATATGGGTACAATAATATTTCAAATAACAAATATAGAAATTAGATACGTAGAGACCCTTAGTGCATGTTTGGTAGCCCGGAATGAAATCAAATAAATGAGAATGGAATGACATTTAATTGAATTACTAGGTTTGGTAGTTAGTAATTGATTTTTAATTGCATTCCTTAAACTAGGAGAATCAGGGGGGAAATCAGTGGGAGGAGAATTGATTAAGATTATCCTAGGGGAAGGGAATTAGTGAGAATCAGGGAGAATATATTTTATTGTTGTTTGGGTACCATAATTATAAACTAGGATAATCAGGGGCGGAAAGAGGGAAAGTACAATTAAAATTGTGATTCTCCTCCGATTTGGAGGGGAGAAAATCTGAGGGGAATCAGTGGTAATGAATTCTCCTACCCCAAAACTAATTTTAGTTCCCAAACACAATTTTTAAAAAAATTCCCCTCGATTCCCCTTGATTCACCCCAATCCAAACACACCATTAGGTAATCTCATTACCCCATTTGAGGTAATACCCATTACCACCAAATTGGGCGTAATCATCCATTACTTAGCTTGAGGTAATCAAAAGGAGAAAAAACATGACATAACTGCCCTTACTTATACGTCTCTAACATTTCCATCTATATATTCATCACCTCATTAGGTCTGAGAATATTCATCACTTCATTAAATAATTAAATAAATATTTTAGTATATTTTAAATATTTAAAATAATTTATATTTCCTTTTTGGTACATCTAAAATATTTGATTCAAGTAAAATTGTCTATACTATAATTAAATAATTACATTTTAGTATAACTATTTTTTCATAATATACATTTTAATTTGTTATGACTAAATAGTTAAAAATTAATTTTATTATTAAAAAGAATTATTTTTCTGAAGATAATTCTTGAATTTATTCTAAGGGTTATATTAGTGCTTTTAGTTATATTGTATATTTTAGTATCATACCAAACTAAGGAATGTAATGGTTAATAGGAATTGAATTACATTATTACGTTCATACCAAACAAAACAATATCAATCATTTGTTCATTCCATTCCTTTACTCATTCCATTACTAAAGTCATTCCATTCCAACGTCATTCCATTCCAGGCTACTAGAGTGGATACTAACTAATAGACTGTTACAATAAAATACAAAACAAATTGTCTCCAACAAAACTTGAACCTATAACCTCCTAATAAAAAACTTAAATCAAATACTATATGTACTTTGATAATTTATTGAGTCCGACTCAAAAAAATTATCAAATCAAATTTTCGACTTGCTACAAAACCTTTATTCGGATTACCGGATCCTTTAACAAACCCTCCTTATAAATCACGCGTTATGATGTTCTTTATTCCTCAAAATCTGTATGTAATAGCTGGGACTGACGTTTGGACAGTAGTCAAATGACTCAAATTTTTAATGCTCTTTTACGTACGTTTCCAAAACATTCGTCAAAATGGACAATAATAGAAACATATCAATTACCATAATGATTGTCCTATTAGAAACCCCCAAAATTAATTATTTAAACGGCTAGTTAATTACTCCTACACTATATAAGTATGCCCTTTTATTACAACATCTTCATCACTCACTCTCTTGTCTCAAAATCACCAAAATAATATAACAAAAATTTGCAAAAATGGCTGGTTTTGGTGCAACTTTAATGGTGGTGCTCCTAGCTTTGGTGAGCTTTAGTGAAGCAAGACAACACATAATTGCAGGCAATCATCAATCATGGAAAATCCCACATTCTAAGCATCATGATTCTTTCAACAAATGGGCTTCTTTGACTAGATTCCTCATTGGAGATTCACTTGGTACATTTCTTTCTTTAAATTTTCAATGTTATTTTATATTTCTAGAAACCCTTTTAAAAATTTAATTTATTGGTTTGAGTTTTATGCTTTAGTTGAATTTTTAGGATGGAAATGTGATGGATCAAAAGGCTTGTATAGTTGAAAGAATTCATTTATGTATCTAACAAAACTTTGTGAATTTAATTGTTTGGTTTGAATTTTATTTTTTATTGATTTTTTAGTGTAGAAATGTGATGGATCAAAAGATTTTGATAGTTTTATCTTTATTTCTATATCTAAAAACCCTTTAAAGAATTAATTGTTTGTTAAGTTTTATGAACTTTTTAGTGTGGAGATGTGATGGATCGAAAGACTTGCACAGTTTCAATCTTTATGTATACATCTAACAACCCTTTTAAGATTTTAATTAATTGGTTTGAGTTTTATTCTTTCATTGATTTTTTGGTCTGAAAATGCTAATTGAATTTTAGTGTGGAAATGTGATGGATCAAAAGACTTCCAAAAGGTTTCAATCTCATTAATTCATCAACTCTTTTTAAGAATAAACCCAACTTTTCATCGAACAAACATTTAATTGCTAATATTTGAATCCTGATCTATTACGAATGTCTAATCTCTACGTCAGCCAAAACCCTTTCAAGATCTGGTTAGTTTAGCTTCCAATCATTGGTTAAATTTAGTGGTCTAGATTCTAATATTTATTTATACATCTAACAACCCTTCAACAATATAATTTAATTGATTGGTTCGATTTTTTATTCTTTAATTTTAGGTGTGGAAATGCTACTTGAATTTTACTTTGGAAATGTGATAGATCAAAAGACTTACAATACTTTGAATTTTTATTTATAAATTTATCAACCTTTTTAACTATAAAACCAATTTTGTATAAAAAACGACTAATATTTAAACCCTGATCTATTACAAGTGAGTGTCTAACCACTATACCGAGATCTGATCGGTTTACCTTCCAATCATTAGATTCTAATCCTGAACTGAATTATTTCCAGTGTTCAAGTATGATGGATCACAAGACTCAGTTCTTGAAGTTCACAGAGAACACTACATAACATGCAACACATCCTCCCCAATAGCCTCCCACACTGATGGAAACACAGAGGTGAAGCTTGACCACTCTGGCCCACACTACTTCATAAGTGGGGCCAAGGGACACTGCCACAAGGGACAGAAAATCATTGTTGTTGTCTTGTCTGAAAAACATCACTCAAAGACACCTCATCACCATGCTTCTTCTCCAGCTCCTTCTCCAGTTGACCATCTGGCTCCAACTTGGGCTCCAGCTCAGGCTCCTTCAAGCAATGCAGCTTTCTTCAAGGCTGGTTTGGTTGCTACTTTGGCTTTTGGTGTTTTTAGCTTTCTTTTCATGATGTGAAATTAATCAAGGAGGTTGTAGTTTATTATTATTACCAAATTGGGATTAATATAATATTATTGATAATAAGTTGTTTGTTGTTTCATTTTGGTAGGTTTGTTATAATAGACTACCAAATTGTTGGGATTTAATATAATATTATTGCTAATAAGTTGTTTATTAATTGTTGTATTTTCTTCTATATATTATCATATGTTGAATTGTTATCATTACAATTAAAATGTGAAAGCAATTGCATGTTCACAATTCCTTATATTTTTTTTATATATATCTATTTAATAAAAAATGTATGACCAATTATTTCCATATTACATATATATTTTTGTGTACCAAGATTGAAATTTATTATTATAATTAGAAGGTTGTAAGATATTTGAAAATTTAATGAATTGTGGATTTATTTCCTAATTTTTCAACCCTTCCATAAAAGGTAATTGTATTCTAATATATGGTTATTTATTCGAAGAGGATGGAGTAGTTTGGCAAAGATGGCAAGAAAATGCTAGATTAAAGAAACTTTTTTATGTTGATTGTTTCTTTGAAGAAGCTTCCTAATACCAAATAGAAAAATGATGTGAACATTTTGGAGAAATATCTTGTGATATCAATAGAAGAAATGAAATAAAGCAAGCTAAGAATAAAAATCGACCTCTTGAACATAAAATTTTACGAAGGTATTTTACATTATACAACGGGTGCCTTGTTCGAGTCACTTGGAAATAACACTTTTTTTAAAAAATTTATTAATAGATGTTATTCCAATATATTCTTCAATTGTTCAATTAATAACACAATTCGTAAACTTGTGAAGAAAAAGCTTCACTTTAACCTCTTTTCTTACTAGCAAGAGGATTCAAACACGAAACCTCAACTAACTAACGATGTCAACATACTTCCTACTGTGACGAGTTGTCTTAACGTTCAAAATAACACTTTAAATTGAAAATAATAGGTAATGCACAAACATATACAACATGTGACATAGAATGGGGCAAGGAGAAAAACATGATCGGACGTGAAAGGTGTGAAATTAATAAAGTGGGGAGTATAAGCAGCATATATTTTGTGGAAATATTGAGACTTTTTGCAGCACAAAGAAGCAATTTAGCCACAAATTAATGTAAATTCCAAATTCTTCCAATACAAGAGAAAAAAAATACATGTTCTAACGTATGACTGACATGAGCAAACAAATGAAGTTAAAGAAACGAGAATCCTCCCTAATTAAATTCCTACTATTCACGGGAGAAAATTGGAAGAATGGCACAATTTACTTTTAAAAAAAAATTAATTTGAAGCATTCTTGATTAAATTTTACAATAAATGGTGTAAGGTAGAGTGTACAGAAATAACGCACCCGCCCAACCTGAAAATGCTCGTTGTTTGGGTTAACGGGTTGGGTTTGTATTTAGTGACCTAAAATCCGAAAAAGTCGGGTTGGATTTGGGTTTGAACTATCGAAATCCGAAGAAACCGGACCCAACCCGAATAAATACATATTAATTTAAACTTATAAAATTATACTCAAAATTGATTAAGAAAATGATTCTTTAACCTTAAAGATCCATTCATGATTTGACTATAAATTCTCATTAAACGATAAGAAATAATATAGTCTAGTAAATTCTTAGGTGATAACTATTCTTAGTTATCATGGTACTAACTCCATTCTAGGCCATTGCATCTTGTGATCTTCACAACAAATATCATGTGTAAGATGCGTGCATGTCATGTGTAACGCGCGTTCGCATCTATTTTGAAATTTATATTAAGCTATTAGGGCGGCCCTGACAGTAATTTAAGCAAGTAATTAAAAGCATTGATACAATGAAAGTCAGTAATTTATATGACCAAACCATTAACAATTTGGGTAATTCGAATTATCTTTCGAGAAGGAATGAAGATTCTTCACCATTGCTTTCGCCTCACTCGCTTTACTAATGGTATGTTTCCTACAACAATGCTAATATTATTATTCTTATATTATCAAAGTAGTCTTTTATTGCAAAATTTTTATTGGTATGAATCAATTAATTTTCAGGGCATGTTGACTTTGACCCTTATTGCATAGATATATACCTCAACAAGAAGCTCTTGTGATTGTCTAGGTCCAAACAAGTCCTAAATTAGAGTCATAATCTTGGCCTTCGGGTTCTTAGTAATAGGAACTAGTGGATAGGAAGGTGAAAAGGGAATCAATAGCTTCTTCAATTGGTACCATACAAAATTCACAGTGGTGATGATCATTATATTCACTTTGTTTTACAGTATATAATCAAGAACAACAATTAATAATTCTTTTTACTTTAAGGTGACTCTCTTGAAAGAAAGAAAAAAAAAACCCAAGAAAGCAAAATAAAAGAGATGTGAAAATGCAAACCAAAAAACAAAGCTTTAAGCTTTATAATAAATTGTAGAAGAAGCAAAACAGAGCAATAAAGCACCAGAATGATCCCCTAAGGACAATATTAAATGCAGGTGATATAAGGTGTTTGTAGAACTATGAGTCAACGTAAAATTAGAAAAGAGGGTCTTCCAACTGTGAGAAGCTAGCCTTTATCCAGTCTAGTTCTAGTAGAAAAAGCTGAAATGAAATTGTTACAACAAGTATAAGAAAATCCAGAAAAGCCAATATCAAAAAGCACACAGTCACGAACCACTTGACGAATTGCTCCATTTGCCATTGTGGTCGTTGACGATGTTGAGAAACATCTTCAGAATTACATAATACTTCATTAAAGTCTCGTAAAGTCAAAGTAGGTAAAATAGTAGTAGTAGAGTTTAACCTCCTCATGCGATTCCAAGACAACTTTCTTTTTCCAACTTCATGGTGCCCGTAAAATCCAATGAATCTCCATTTGCAGTCTTCATTGTCAATAACAGCTTCAATGTGATGTATAGAGTAGGAAAGGACCTCAACATCCAGTCCTCTCTTCCACAGAAGTGTTAGATCGCCCAGTTGACCATTCGAATCTACTATAACATCATTGGGAAATTTTAAGTGTGATTTAACTATTTTGCCCTTCATTTAAAATTTGAAAACTGGAGAAAATGTGAAAAAAGAAAGTTCATATGCCACTTTTATGCCTCAGGTGCTTATTTGTTACAAAAAGTTCATTAGATGCTGATTTGAGACATTTCATAATTCAGGTGCCTAAATGAAATTAAGAAGAAATATTAAATTTAGGAATGGAGGGAATAATATAAATATAACATAGAGTGTCGCACAAAAGAGTTATAGGTGAATAGGTGATCCAATATTTACTTTCGTTTTGTCTTGTTAAGTACACCAATTTTAACTATTAGAATTATGAGCTTGATATTATGTTATATGTGCTTCTTTTTTTTGTAAATTAGCTATAAGGTGAGTTTTGTACCCTAAATGTTCTGGCCACTAGCAAGAGTCTTCTACATTAGGTTGTTCGATTAACTCAATGTTATATGTACCTTTTAAAGAAAAGAATAAACTTAACATACGTGTTAGAAATGAATCGACAAGAGAGTATTGTATTATAAGGGCCCATTTGATTTCATTCATGAATTAGCTCACTATTACACTAGATTAATAAATGAGAATGTGTTAAATCTAAGGTTGCTTTGATTTCCAAACTGATAATCAAAACGGTAACTCGATGTCGTAGGACATTCAACCTGTGTTAAAGAAATTATTTAATCACGTAAGTGATAGCTCGATATAAGACACTGGTATGATGTGGAATGTGCAATTACCTTATTTTAATTTGCAACATAATTACCTTATTTTAATATGCAACATAATTTGTATAGAGTGAGGGTCATTTATTCAAATTTCACTTTATTAACTTCAAATTTTAAGTTATCATATAATTTTATTATCAAGTTTCACTTTGAAAAACACCTCAAATGGGGTCATTCATCTCACTAAACAAACCACAAAATAAAACATCCTTAAAACAAAGTAAAGTTTGCATACATGTCTACACAGTTTGACTTGAAACACATCTTTCCTCTCATCTTCCATCACCTTTGGCATAACAACTTTTAACACACCATTCTTCATCTCAGTATTATTAATATTTTTATCTTCTCATAAAACGTCTAATGGAGTTGGAGAGACATTATTTTTAAATGCCAAAAAAAGAGCTATATGAAATGATCCAAGAATTTATAATTTGAAATAATTCGGGATCGAAATACACACCAAATATGAATTAAGCCAAAAATATATAGAGTTACACATGCATCTTAGGTATACCATACATGTGAGAAGATTTAGAGAAAACTAATAACTCATTCATTAAAGGCTTTTTTTCATCTAGGCCCCTGAACTAATTAGTAAATCCCAAATCAGCCCTTCCCACCTTTTTTGTCCCAAATAGGCTCCTGTGGCCAAAAAATGGCACCTGAACTTTCATTTTTTCCATTTTTGCTGACTTTTTCAGATTTTTGACTTTTTAAAATCCTTAACCCAAGGGCAAGTTAGTCATATTAAAAATATGAGTTTTTGGAGGGAAATATTCGAGAAAAGTTCAGGTGCCATTCCGAAAAAAAATATTTAAGCGCCAAAATTGAAGAAAAAGTTCAGGTGCCAGACAAAAAAAAGTATTTTGACATTCTCGTATTTGAAACTCGAATTCATGTTTGTATTTATATTGTATATTTTAGTTGTTAATATTCGGATTCGATTTTTTAGATTAAAAATATATTGAAACTATTAAAAAATAAATATAATTATTAATAATAACTTAATTATTATAAATTAAAAAATCACCCCCCACCCCCCCCCACCCCCACCCCTGCAACAGCCCCCCCCTCCCCCACGCACCTGCAGCAGCCCCACCCCCTCCCCCACGCACCAGCAGCAGCCCCACCCCCTCCCCCACGCACCTGCAGCCCCCCCCCCCCACGCACCACAGATCCCCCCACCCCTGCAACAGATCTCCCCCACCCCACCCCACCCCTGCAACAGCCCCCCACCCCCTCCCCCACGCACCTGCAGGGTGCAACAACAACCCCCTCCCCCGCGACCTGCACAGGGTGCAACAAAGATTCGATTTTTGTTATTTTGTTGAAGAAAAGATTCGATTTTTGTTGGGTTTGAGGTAATAAAATGTTGACAAAGTTTGAAAGGAAGAATAATAGAGTGAAATGATTGAGTTTTCATAGCAAAAGGCCATGGATCTTGTGAGGAAATCGGTAGAGAAGTGAAGGAAGAAGAAGAAAGGTGGGGTGGGTGTGGGGGTGGGTGTGGGGGTGGGGGTGGGGGTAGGGTTAAAGGTTGAAGATGAAGTTTTTAATAGGTTGGGTTAAATATTTAAGATTGGGTTAGTTTATAATTAGGTTGAGTTAGTTTTAGATGTGATTAGACTAATTTGCCCTCTATCTAAAATTTAAAATAAGAGAAATGGAAAAAAACAAAGTTCAGGTGCCATTTTTTTGCCACAGGGGCCTATTTGGGACAAAAAAGGTGGGAAGGGCTGATTTGGGATTTACTAATTAGTTCAGGGGCCTAGATGAAAAAAAGCCTTCATTAAATATATAGAGTTGCCACATGCATGTATATATTAAGTTTATATACTATGTAATAGCTTTTTGATATTTCTCACAGAGTCAAGAAATTACAAATATATATACACTATATTTGATTGTAAATCATCGAAATAATAACAATACTATATGTAGACACAGGGCCGGTCCATAGATATTACTACAATGAGTGTAATCTTTATGATGTCGCCATTAGAGATAATTACTACAATGAGTGTAATAGATGATAATTTTGAAATGGATCTTGTAGTGGCTTTCATGTTCTAAAAATATGTTGCACCAGTATCACCTTCCATTACAGTGACCAATAATAAATTAGTCTACCAACTGACAAAGTTGGTCCCTCTCATCTTTTTCACAGAGATCACTGACCCTCTCTTAAATAATGATTTCCAAAGCAACCATTAAACACCTAAAATATTCTCGAAATTTTAATGTTTATTTTTATGCAACTAAATTCTTGAAATCATTATTCCTACTTTTTCAACACTTCCATTATTGGGTTCCTTAAAGCAGTAAAAAATGGGGAATTGTATGGCAGATAGAAGATAAAGAGACTTTTGGAAGTAGTAAAAAATGGTGAGAAAAATGCTGCAAAATGTAAAATCTTGGTGGGGTTCTTGGAAAAAGAGGAATAACTTGATTGTGAAGCTTGGCATTGGTTTATTGTTGTTGGGTGTTGGTTTTAGGATGTTGTATTCAAGATCCAGTAGTTTTGAGGATGTTTCTGTGGACCCTTTTATCCTTACTGAGAATGCTCAAGATTCTGCTCAGACAGTTTTTACCAATACTAAAGATGAAACATATGATCTCCCTAGTAAAGGTTCAATCTTTTGGTTCCTTTTTTGCAAAATTGTATGTTAGTATCTTGATTTTGCTGGAATTATTACTAAAGATGCAATCTTTTGCTTCTTTTTTGTAATAATTGTATGTTGGTTATCTTGAAGTTGCTGAAATTTTTACTCCACCAAAGATACAATTTTTGGTTCCTTTTTTTCCAAAATTGGTTGTTGGTTGTTGGTTGTTGGTTGTCTTGATTTTGCTGAAATTTCTACTAAAGATGCAACCTTGTGCTTTTTATTTTTTGCCAATGTATGTTTATGATCTTGATTTTGCTGCAATTCTTACTATAAACAATATTCGGATTAATGACAGAGGGGTCGTCGGCTAGTACATTGTCGGATCGAAAACTAATATTTGAATTAAGTATGAAGTTTGAACCTATTGAATTGAACTTGAATCCGAATTTTTTCGAGCCAAATTTCTACCTTTCACAACCCTAAGTCCAAGAAAACTGTAAAGTTTTGCTGTTGATCTCATTTCAATTTGTTGATGAAATTCAGTATTTGCTGTATTTGGTAAGTGCTAACTTCTGATATGCTGTGCTTGATAGTTGCTACTGTGCCAGAAGAAAGGGAAGGAAAATGCGATATCTTTGCTGGGAATTGGATTCCGAATCCTGCTGGCCCTGTATACACTAACGACACCTGCAATTTAATAGAAACCCATCAAAACTGCATGACTAATGGGAGGGAAGATACTGGTTATCAATACTGGAGATGGAGTCCTCGAGATTGTGAGCTACCCCAACTCGACGGTGAGAGGTTTCTAGAGATCATGAGGAACAAAAGATGGGCATTAGTTGGTGATTCCATATCAAGAAATCATGTTCAGTCTTTGCTTTGCATTCTGTCCAAGGTAAGACTTGAAACTTATGGAGCCAATTTCTTCAATACATTATTTGTCTTCGTTAACCCCACGGGTTGCCCCAGTGGTTAGGGTGTATGCAGATTGCTCCAATTGGCATGGGTTCGAACCTCGCCAGCGGCAGTTTGGGAGTTTTATCCCGAGCTAAGTGCGCAGCGTAGACAGGCCTCCATACACTCTGGTCCTAGGGATCATACCGTGATTTACTCCCTTTCAAGTTGTGGGTTCGGCGTGAGGGGGCGCTTAATGTGAGCGTGATCACATTTTGCTCCAATTATTTGTCTTCGTTCGTGTAAATATAGTAATGTTTTATCTGAAGATTCCCACCACTATACTAGTTCAACAGCAGTGATTTAGTTGGTCTGTCTCTAATAACAATCCTACATAAGCATCAATGGTATATCTACTCAATCATACCGCAGTCGTATACTTTAAAGTACTTGGAATTTAAAAGAACTAATGGCTCTTGCAGATAAGATGCATTTTATATACTACGTACAATATAAATCGATCTGTTTTGTTGTCTTAAACTAATTGCTTTTTTCCAGGTTGAAGAAGCTGTGCTAGTATACCATGATGAAGGATGGAAATCCAGGAGGTGGCTCTTTCCATCATACAATTTCACCATTTCTGTTATTTGGTCACCTTTCCTTGCACAAGCTGCAATTTATGAAGACATCAATGGTGTTTCTACTCACGACGTTGAATTGCATCTTGACAAACTCGAGGTGAACTGGACTGTCCAGTACCAGAACCTTGATTATGTAATATTCTCCAGTGGGAAATGGTATGTAAAAAATGCAATATACTATGAACACAACAAAGCGATAGGCTGCCACAAGTGCACCAACAGAAACTTGACACAGCTCGAGTATGGCTTTGCTTACAGGAAGGTTCTGAACAAAGTGTTCGATCACATTATTGCGTCTAACCATAAGGGAGTGACATTCTACAGAACTTCAACCCCTGATCATTTCGAAAACGGTACATGGTCCACTGGAGGAACATGCAAACGAACAAAACCAGCTAAGGAAGGCGACTTCGAGTTGAGTGAGTTGAATGAAGTACTCCACAGGATTGAATTACAGGAATTCAGAAAGGCTTCAGCAAAAGCTTCTAAGAAGGGTGTGAAGCTTAAACTATTTGATGTCACCTCTTTATCTTTGTTGCGACCTGATGGGCACCCTGGTCCCTACAGATTCTTCCGACCATTCGTGAACAACAAGAACGCCAAAGTTGTCAATGATTGTCTACACTGGTGTTTGCCCGGGCCTATAGACTCTTGGAATGATTTGTTAATGGAGATGTTGGTGAATGGTTGATTTTTATTAATCGTGAGGCCAATCCAATGGTGTCATACGCACTTAGCTACTTAAGCATCGTGTTGAAGGAATTATTTAAGCACGTAAGTGGTAGCTCGATTTTAAGACAATGGTATGATATGGAGCGTACAATTACCTTATTTTGCAGCATAGTTTGTATAGAGTGAGGGTCAATTATTCAAACTTCACTTTGTCAACTTCAAATTTTACATTATCATATAATTTTATTCCCAAGTTTTACTTTAAGAAACACGTCAAATGGGGTCATTCACCTCACCAAAACAAACCACAAAAACATCCTTAAGAGTTAAGACAAAGTGAAGTTTGCATACATGTCTACACAGCTCGACTTGAAACACATCTTTTCTCTCAACACACCATTCTTCATCTCAGCTTTATAGCCATGCATAGATTGAAATGGCGATACACGCAACAAATTGGTTACTGGCACACAAAAAAAAAACAATTTGTAAGATGTTGACCAGACAGTGTAAAAAGAAATAAGGCGTATATTTTTCATAATTTTGACAAATTCAATTTGAGGCTTTCACAAATATCATTTTGGTTTCTACCTATAAAATCCTAAGTTATGCATGGCTCCTTTATAATTATGGAAATGTAACGGGGCAATAGGAGAAAAATGAAATACATTCAACTGTACAAATACACAACGTAAAAGGCGTTGCAGGGGATCTGCGACATTTGACATTTGTTCGAGGCCTGCATGAAATCCTCTATAAACAATCTCCAATAACTATATTACAAGACGGTAACATTAATGGTAACAAGAGGCTGGGGGGGAGGGGAGGATGGCTTAAGAACATGCATGCTCTTCTTAAGCTTAGGCCAAATCCATTAACCACTAGCTTGATTCAATCTCCACTGATTTTGAATCGTTATCAGGATCCTCAGAGGTAGATGGTTCAACATTTAATGGTGTCTCGGAGTTGGCAAAGGGTTTCTTGAACTGAACCAAGATCATAGTCATGTTGTCGCATCCTTCGCCACCTGAAGTAGACGGGGCAAGGCACTTGTCCAGTACCTTCTCACACACCGCTGAGAGCTTGGTCTCCTGCATAATGATTGGTATATCAGTAAGGAGACGCTTAAAAAAACAAAACAGCAAATTGTGTCGGAAGCATCATATTCGGTCATTCTGGCAATTTTTCTTATATATGAAAGACATGTTGGGTCTTCTTCTCCAACATTCACAGTAGCTACAGATGGAGAGGAAACCGCTGGCATAACGATCCTCATGAATTTTGCCTTCATTAATCAGCAAGAATAACAATCTTGTTATATTATGCAAATTTAATCATCTTACTATTGTAATCAAAGACTAAATATCTATGCCGTAATCATATGGATGTGAGAAGGAAGCTCAATCGCAGAAAAGCTCACTGTAATCTATGAAAGGTCACCTTTTTCAATTGTTCATGTATAAAATCTACGAGCTGCTGGCTAGACATGCAATCCCTGTGACAAAATATAAATAAATGTTGTTTTTATTTAGGAAAATGATTTATGTTAAACATATTGTGGCTAAAAATATACTATTATCAGAAGGGTTCATTGAGGCACTAAATGTGCCGAGTTCAAATGAGTTACAATGTTGGACCAGTTCATTTCTTAAATAACTGAATTGTACTTATTAAATAGTTGAGGAGTGAAACATACCAAATACCATCACAGGCCAAGACAATAAATTCATCGTCATCACAAAGTTCAACCTGATCAGAGTACGAGAAACATTGAATTCAAACCCAAATAGAGAAGACACGGGAAAAAGAATCATGGGATAATGAAAGTAAACAAGTTGAGAAGTTCTTCCCTAGTTGATTTGAACTTTTAGGTAACAATCTAATTGATATACAAGGAGTCCAAAGAGCAATCTTACAATTTTATAATTAATTTTTAGGATTTTCTTTCCATGTTCAACGCGAAGAGGACAAGATATAAACTAATGAAATGTTGCTTCGAGTGTTACATGGAAATGCTGGAATATTGTGAGTCTTTTAGATTATCACACGTAATAGGGAACTCACAAACTAGATAGTTATGCACAGCAGATGTTTCAGTAAAATAAATGCTGCATTGAATTGGGTGTTGCTGGCACCATGGCACTAAATCGTTGAAAACTGTCATGTTCTATGTAGCGTGCTGTCAGCAATCAAAGATGCTACTTGTTCACCTTTTTCTTGAAGTGAACATTACTTCATACCACAAGTAATAACAATATATACAGAAACTGAGGCGTTCTGCCCCTAGCTCAACTATCACATTCTAGAACCCAAATTGACACTCTCACCATTCCATATCAACCAAAAATCAGATCGTAAATATTGGCAAATTTCAGTAATTAAAGTTAAAGACTTAGGCCTTTCCTTTTCAAGTTGAGCAAGCAAATTTCATATAGGACTTCAAAATGGCAAACATCAGAGAAGGTACTTACCGTATTTATATCAGGATTTGCGGTGACTATTTGTTTTTCCGCAGGTAAATATTTGTTCTGCTTAAATTCCATGTCACCTGCACATATTAAATGTAAAGGTTATTCATTAAAGAATAACACTGTTGCTTCCCATCTTCCCAAAACTCTTTTTTTGCTTCTTCCATCTCAGTGCAATGATGCAAACCAGACAATTAAAAAATTTAGGAAGCCATCTCTTGCATCAAATGTTGCTACAATGAACATTGTACTATAGGGTGGCAAGGTAAGAAAAATACACATCGAGGTTTAGTACCTATAGCTCTTGCTAAATTTAGACTGCCATTTACACGTCCTGCATGGATAAAACCTCCAGCCTTCAGAATCCTCTCCCTCTCTATCTCAAGTTCAGGCTTGTGGTCCCTTGAAAGATTGTATGCCTGTCACAAGACAACCATATTGAAGTATACACACTTTTTCCCAATATTGTTGGAAATACACCGAAATTGCTCATGTTAAATCCCAAAAATTAATTAAAAGAGACAATATAGTAGCATGGTTGTGGATGTTTTTGAACCAGAACAGGCTAATTTCCTCTTTGAACCTAAAAAAGCTTAATAAAACTAACTATAATACCTCGCCCTTCCTAGATATGACACCGCGGGAATCACCTGCATTTGCAACAACAAGATGGTTGCCTCTTATCATTGCGACACAGGCAGTGCTCCCAGAAGTTGGCCCAGAGAAATCAGAATGAGGCCCCTAATATCAGTACGATGATTATAAGCAGTATGTTAAGCAAGCAATAGTACAACGAAAAACACACTGTATGTACAGTATTTTAAGTCATTAAGAGCCATCAAATCTGGACAAAATATGAAAAGAGAAGTGCAGGATGCACGTATACTGCATAGATCAAGACAAGCCACTGTGCACAGGATACAGATATTTTTTAATTTAATATCCCCCAAGGACCATGAAGTTATATACGTTTTACCCAGTTCTTCTTCAAACAATAATAAGCAGTAAGTTATTAAAGAGAAAATAGAGAGAAATACTGACAATAGAAACCAGAGAACTGTATAAGTGTAGTCTTTAATTCATTGAGTTAATAGGAAGATTGAAGTTATCACTATATTTTGCACTCTGAGATATTCTTTATGCATCAAATACCTCTTCAAATGCCCAATCATCAGGCTGGTCACTTCCCTCGCCACTCTTTGGAGACCATATCAAGCCCTCAATCATCCCAGTGAATTTGTTTATTTTATCTCCCAAAACAGCTAATTCTCTCCATCCTCTCTGGCCACGCATCATTTCATCCATTCTGCACCAACAAGGAGGCCCTGGTGTCAACTGATTCTGTTTTATAATATAGTATAAAATAAAAAAGCAACCCCTTCTTGTGTAGAATTGTAGAAGTCATAGTTACTCTTTACCAAAGCAATTAATCATTTTTTGTGTTAGTGAAACATCAATTTTATAGGTCCGACAAATAAATAAAAAAGATTTCCCTCAGTTACATGCAAAATCGTGAGTTCAGACTTCAAAGGATATATATGCATTCATACAAATGTAATGTTCCATGAGAAGAGGACTAAGATGAAGGTCAAAAATGGTCCAGGAGTAGACATTTGTCCTCCAGAATTACTTGCTCCCCCACTTTCACGTGAACAAGTGATGAAGCATCATAATTTTATTGCCGGACTTTAGCTTACTCAAATACATCAGTACATGATTAAGGTAAAAATATTATTAATACTCTTAACCCGTGTTACTCCATATGATGCATAAAGCTTATTGTCCATAAATGTGGCATTTGGACAATAACCGTACTATATCATTTTACAGGTTTCTCTTCAAACCTGGCATTTGGTCCTCACTAGTCTTTAGTCTTTACATCAATTTGACCAAAAACGGACTATAAGTATATATTATTAAGTGCTATAACCCACCACTACACTTATCAGTAGCCAATATGAATCCCCTATGCATGAAGACTCCCAATCATATAACTAAGAAAGATAACTGTATGGGTAATATCCATTATGCCACATACGCGTTGATGCAGAAAAAAGGTTTGATATTACTTATATGCCAAAATACATATTTCAATCAAATATTAAAGAACGTGCCACAATTATGATGGAGTAAACTACATGAAAAAAAAAATCGATTTAGTAACCTAAAAAAGGATTTTCGGAGTGAAGTTCCAATGTCACCCGTTAAGTATGCTTCCTGCTTGAGCACTTGTTGATGAAGGAATTTGGCACAGAACTTCGCAACCACCTTGCCTAAGATCATGGAAGAATTCAAGAAATATCAGTCGCTGAAAGCAATATCTAACAAGCAGAGACAATATCTACTAACTTTTCCAGGAACCAACAAATTAAAATTTTAGCTATATAAAATAAAACTTAGAAAGCTACTATCTTCCAACTCAATTGAGAAACTGGTTTCCATGATCTCAGCTCATTAAAATCATTCAACTGTCAATGATTTCATTTCCAATGAAATGCAGTAATATGCTCGGTCGTGACTCGTGAAGGATAGACTGACATGCAATAAAACATAGAGTGACGAGCTACATGTAATTTCCTGTGTTAGGAAGTGAAGCTTCACTTACTGACCTCCATGACCATCATAAACACCAAAAAAGGAAGTAGATGCATCCAAATCGGTAATTGCTGCATGCTAGTGGGGCAAGAAATAGAAACGGTCAGTATTTGATGATATAGATATAAAACATTGTTAAAAAAACAGAACTAGACCACACTTTTTTCAGCCTTAATCACAAAGAGATTTTCAGAGTATACTTTATGAATGCAAGATCTTAAAGAGATTATAGAAAAAGCAACCAGCAGATTACAATACGTATATTGCACTTTTATCATATGAGTAAACTTAACAGAACAATGTCTTTAACGAGTGAAGTAGAGTAACAAACAGTCAAACACATAGTCTAGTGTCCCTCACAGTGCTATTTATGTTTAAAAATCTCAGTTGATGGAAATAGTATCATCAGAACACATCTTTAAGGTACCTCATAGATCTTAAAAAGAACACGATGGACAATGAGTGTTTGATTCAGTGGAATTTTCAATTGTTGCTATATATTTTTACTAGGACAAAGTTACGTCGGGATATATGAATAACTGAAAGAAAGTAGCCTGTGGGCTTGCTTGTTTGTCATGCCTTAGACTTCTAATCTGTACAATTACACTACTAAAATAAACCAACACTCAAGGAAGTGATTAATACAACCCAAATCTTTGACAAGACAATTCTACCAATTATGCTGGGAGTACCATATTCTCCTTCATGAATTAACTAATAAAGTAGAATATTTGGTTGAGTTCTTACAGCATCTTCCATTGTGGCGCGCCATCCTTGCATTGAAGACAATCCATATCTAAGCCTGCTATTCTCTCCATCTTCAGAAAACTTCTCCGTTTTCGGAGAGCTGAGGTATATACCCATTCCTAACAGCTGTAACTAATTGAAAAGAGCCCATAAATCAAACAAAAAAAAGCCCACAAATCATACATATTTAATCAATCATCTCAAATTCTATACACAGTTCTCAATATTTCGGCACTAAAGTACATACAAATCCACTTACCGATCTAAAAATCATCTAAAAAAGATGTAATTGAAATAAAAACCAAGCACATAATGAACAAATACTTATTTCTACTATCATCAATCAATGCTACAATGTGCATTCAGTTTGTAGACCAAAAATTAAACAAATCCAACTCGACTAAACTGTACTGAAATCTACCAAATTGAATCTTTGTTACAGAAATGATGAATCAAGATCCGTTCTATGTTCAAAAAATTGTTGGGACTCTCTGAAATCCTTAAACAGGATCAAAAAAGTTCGGAACTTATTAGCTGTCTTAAAGATCGACTTTTTATTTCAGAAAATCAAACATCAAGATCAGTCTACTGACAGATATGTTCTTTAATTATGTCAAATTGATTTTCATTCATAAAACTCAACTGAAACTAAAGTTCATCCCAAATAATAACTAATCTGATAAAGTACATATCTAAATCATTAGAAGAAAATACAATACAGATAATCATAATCTAGCCCTACTAAACAAAACTAAAGCAAGTGTCTAATTTTTTGCTACAAAGATTGAATTTTATTTCACAAAATAAAGAACCAAGCTCAGTGTACTTACATTCAGTGAATTGCTGGGTCACTCTGCAATCTTTGAACAAAAATACAAAAACAGGTCTAAAATTGATTAGTATTTTTGCAAACTTAATTTTTATTTCAGAAATGATCAAGCAAACTCAGTTCTATGTTGAGTAAATTTTTGGGTCTCTTTGAATTGTTGAACAAAATCTGAGAAGTGATTTTTTAGCACAAAGATTGAATCTTTATGTCAGAAATGTAACTTTTTGATTAATAAAAAAAAAGATTAGGATGAATGTATGAGATCTCTTGGGATAGAGGTTGTGTCTGAAAAGATTCTTGCTGGTCTGCAACAGACAACTAGTACAATAGTATCAACATGCTTTGATATTATTTAAAAGGGAATGCGCGTGCAGCACACGCGCGTTGTCTCTGCCAGGCGCGTGTGCTACACGCGCTTCGTCTAACATGTTGTGGCGCGTGGCCTGCATTGAAGGGTTGTACTTTGCGCATCATATATTGTACACAGCAGATGGCTACGCGCGCGCTGTGAGGTGGACGACAGATGCTATGGTGTTTTTTTACGCTTTCTGTCCTTAAGTATTTTGTTACTCTACTTTTGACCCCGTTAGTTGTTTTTTGTATTTGTTTTTTTACCACAAATATTTTTTTCCTTCTTTTTTTGACCCTAGATTTGTTTCACATTTGTTTATTCTTTCATATCTGTTTCTTGTGTTTATTTTCTTCTCTGTCTCCATTAGCTTTTCTTCTTGAAGATTCTGAAAAAATTGGGTCTTTCTAGCTTTTTCTTCTTCAAAATTCTTAAAAAAATTGGGTCTTTGGCCAATATTTTCGACCCCGTCCTTGGCCTCGAGCTTTTTCTTCTTGCCTTCTTCGTTCTAAGTTTTTATGTTTTCCTTTGTCCCATTTGTTCAATATCATAAACGAGCTTAGGCAATTGTAGCCCAGGTATTTGTTATTTTTTGTTTCCCTTCGTTTTTAGCTTTTTTTTAGGGTTCTTCTGTTTTTTAGTTGTATTTTATATGAACTGAATCTTATCTATTTTTATCGGTTAGCTTTCTCTTTTTGACGATTGTAAGAAAATTGGGTCTTCCAGCCGATTCTAGCGTCTTCTTCATCTGTTATTCACAATTGCGGGATTATTACAATTGAGCGTGTCCAATAATTATAGCCCAGGTATCTGCTTTCTCTTTTCATTCTAAATCGGGTATTTTTTGCATTTACGTTTTTTTAACAATTAGGGTTTTACAAAGGTTGGATTTTTTTATTCTATATTTGATCTGTAATCTTCATCGGAATTGTTTATGTTAATTTCCTTAATTGGCCGATTGTTCGTTTGCCAAAAACCGAATTTCTTGATTCATGGAGGAATGATGTCTAGCCTGCGGATCGAGCATCACTTAGATGTGAAACTAGATGTGAATACCGCAAAGATGGCGGAATATAATAGATTTGTAGAGACCCTCTATGTAGTTGTATTTTTAGCCTGCATATTTCCGAAACTAGCAGACCCTCTTTTTGTTATTTTGGAAGTGAGGATCTTTGTCTATTTGTTCGTTTTTATAGTTGATAGAATGAGTCAGTGAGAAGCTTATCAATTTCTCAGCATGGGATGAACTCCCTAATGTTCCTTTGTTGACGTTTTATTCGAATTGATTCCGTCAATGTTGCAGATGGTACGCTGAGAAGAGAGTGTGTGTGTGTGTGTGAGTATATTTTTCGAATCTGATGGCTGCAGAAACATCTGATAACTTACACGTCTACATGTTTCGTTTTAGGTAACGACGTTTAGAGAGTGCTCGTTAGAAGCGTTATGCAGATATATAAACATGATGCCACTAAAGCTCTTGATGTATACAAAAAAGGTGGACAACAGGTATAGTAATCACAATGTGTTTCTTAAACCTTTTCATCGCACATGGAACTACCTAACCTAGCTGACTTTCATGTATCGTGTTCTTGTAGGACGAACAACTAGCCGAGTTTTATGAGTTCTGCAAGACTTTGGATATTGCTAGAACGTTTCAATTCCCCAAGTTGAGACAGGTTCAATTTGAAAATGTGTCGATTTATGCAGCCCCCGCCTTTATTTTTGGCAACTATGGAGGAGTATATTTATTTCATTTTGTATGTGTAGGGGTTTGTCATGAACTTGCAGCCATCTGAGGCACAAGCAGGGTTTGATATTCGAATTCCACCGACTGTGGATCAAGCATCGTTGGAGAAACGATTAGCTGAGGAATGGGCACCTTCTCATTTCCTCAACATTCTTTGATTCTTCAATTCCTCCTCACCAAGAAATCAAGAAGCCGATAAATTTGTTGACCGAAATCAACAAAGATCCAACCTTTGGGAATTCTTTTATGAAGTAAGTTCTTTTGTTAAAGCTTTCCGATTCTTTTTTTTTTGCTTTTGATTAGGGATTTAGAGCTCCCTTCGCTGATTTCTGCTATGAACTCAAAATGTCTTCCAATGCTTTGCAAACGGCTCTTGAACTCCAAATGTGTTGCAATATTAAGTATGCTCATCATATGTTTGATAAAAATCCTGAACAAGATGTTTTTTGAAGAACATATAAGTTGAAATTGCTTTTTTGTTAAATTATGTTCGAAGCAACTCTCAATTCTCAGATTGTTGCATAGGAAGTTTCATGTATAAGTACCTATGTTTGAATTCATTTTTGAAAGATTCGCTCTTTAAGTTGTGCTTTTTCTTGATTGATGGTGTTATGATGTTTGATGGTTCTGTTTTGAAGACTATAGTTTGAGCATTTAGGAAGTTTGCTAAGTACATTATCTATTAGATGTTAAACAACCTGGAAGTAGTGGCAATGGGGTGAAAGGTCTCTTACTATTTCATTAATTTTCTCCAATTCTTGTTAAGTTTGTAAATATTTTCATAACTAAGTGTTCATGATTCAAGAAATGGAAAATATAGTGAAAGGAAGAAGTCTGCTAGCAATCATTTGCATCACAATCTTTATTATTTTGTCCAGGATGTTGACAGATACTATAATTGCGTTCCAGGTATTTTCCTGAATTGGAATATAATGGCTTCCCCAATAAAGAAGTATGTTGATGCAATGGATTTCGTTTTGGAAACAACAATTTTGTGTGAATTTGATTATGCACTTTCCACAATAGGCACCAGATTCTTTATCTCCTTGTTGTGTAGTTTACCACTTTTGGTTCGCCTTTACACATGTTGATGGATTATGTTCTGAAGCAGGATATGGAGGTTCAGTAGAGATGACTTGCTTTAACTACTCATGCTACGGATGTGGGAGCATCAACTCCGTTCCTGTGGGCTTTTGAGGAGCGGGAGAAATTGTTGGGATTCTATGAAAGAGTATCGGGAGCCAGGATGCATGCTAGTGTATAACTATGAATGAATATCAAAACTTCTGAATTATTGCACTCACTTTTATTGAATTATTGTTGTTGTTGTGTCTATTTTTGTTTTGTTTTTAATCTTGACATGAAATGTTTAAAACAGATTGGATTACTTAATTAATTTTATTAGTTTATTTTTAAACATAATTTAGTTTATGTTTATCACTAAGTATGACAAGTGACATTTTAACAAAGTTTTATATTTTTTATTAAAGTCAATTTGATCTAAAAGTTTGAGACTTAAACTAAGGGCTCCGACCGCTTTTCGTCTGATTTGGGAATTAAAGCTTGTCCGTTAATTATTTCGGATTAATAAATAAGATAAAAAGGAAAAAAACTGTGGTTGTTGAGGAGAAAAGATAACAATAGTGGTTGAGGCTAATAATGTTCTTTAACAATTTGAATAATTCAACATAAGTGGCATTTGAGAAGTAGGGAAGGGTAGTGTGAAAATTGATTGTGTATTTGTAGTGCTATTATTCATGATATATTAATATATTATGGATGAATTTAATGTTTTTATTTCAGGTAATAATAAGCTTATATATATCTTATTTTTTATTTAAACTAAAAAAAATGATGTTGAACCATCTTCTCTTCACTCTTCAGTCAATGGAGTATGGACTTACATTAACTTTTTTCATTTTATATTTACATGCCTTAAACTTAATTACTAGTTAAAATGTAGTTATTATTTACCAGAAAATTGTGATGCGCATGATCATAGTATAACAGTATTTCATATAAGGAGAAATAATTAAATGAATATGGACCATTTAAATTTTTTGTATCAATTAGTAATGAAATCTTCTGCTCACTAATAAAAACTTTTTTCATTAAGCTATTCGATTAATTTTGAAATAGATGCATATGATACTAGCATTTTAAAAATGGACAGTTTTAATCTCTAAACGGGAGGATCAAAGGACACGAAACAAAATTAATCTGTGCACTCTTAAGAAATGTCGCATCAATCCATTTGTTTCTATACCAACAAGGATGTCTCTACTCAATAACTTTATCGCTTGCTACTAGGCATTAGTTATGCCCTTATGGGCTTGTTCCAAATCAAGATTCCGACAAGTGAATTTTTATCGTATAAACATTTTATTGAATCGCTAATTACCATGTTGATTAAAAGAAAAAAACGGGGTATCATATGGAATCAAGCCCATGAATACCTAACAATACAGCAAAATGAGGCAGCTCAACAGTCAACACAATGGTGTCTGCCAAAATCAATCAAGAAAAGGGAAGATGAGAGACAAAGCTACGTGCTTCAATACCTTCCACACTCATCATACGTATACCATCTTCATATATTCCCAATAAATCATCAAAACTCTTCATAAACCTCCCTTAAATTCCCCTTTTTTCTACACCATTTGCATGTAAAATCAATTTGATTCTGTCAAACTTCCTTACTTCTTTCAAAGAATTCAGAAAAATGGCTTTTTCTTCAGCTTTCTTGACACCCTTATATGGTTTATCTCAAATAAAAGTCAATTTGGTCAACCTGAAATGTCCCACTGGTATGGATTTTCTTGCTTCATCAGACAACCCCAATTTTGGTTCAACTAAATTATCGTTTTTGCAAAATGGGTTTTCTTTTTCTTCTAAAAATATTTCTGGGTTTATCATAAAGCCGAGATCTTTTAGCTCTACTGTTAGTTCTGTAGCTGCCACTGAGAAGAGTTTGCATGATTTCACTGTTAAGGTAATTGTGTTGATGTTTTTTTTCATAGTTTTCGAATTCCCGCCTTACGTAATGAGAATCGAGCACAAGAGCTCAATGTATCTACCTAGAAGCCTCCTTACTAGCGCGATTTAATGTTCTCCTGTGATGTTTTAAGCTAAATGTATCTATGTGGAAGCTATTAACCAATAACCACTAGTCCAATTCGATGTTCGAGGATGTTCTAAAGCAATTAAATTTGTACCTTGATTTATTAGTTTTGGCATGTGTTAAGAATGCTTGTTCCACACTAAGCCAATCCGAAATATTGTGGAAGTTTTTCCAGAGTATTTGTTTCAATTGAATTAGATCATCAGCACAACAGTTATGCACTTTTGGTTTAGGTAATTGTGTGAGGGGTGATTTTTTCATATTTGTAATAAATTGTATGCAATAACAGCTTAAATGATTATATTTTATTGCCTATAGATGATCAACGGCGTGACTGAACTGAAGCCATAAATATTGATCTTTGCACCCCATCGTGTTTACAGTTCTGGACGGCTGGTGAACATTATTTGTGTTTAGATTAGGCATTCACCACCCTGGTTGAGAATTAAGTAAGAAATTTAATAGCAATTTTAGCGAAGGACTGATTGAACTTGAGCTATGCTTGGTTGTAGTATGAATGCATATTACTCAAGCTCTGGTTGTCTCCATTGAGGTTTGAACTGAATTCCCAAGCTCATTCATAGATAGACGACGTTATGCCTGCTAAAGTTATATTGGGGTGTGAACTTCAATTCTCCGGTTGCTCTTTTTCTTTCACACCTCTCTTCCAGTTATGTTTAAACCTATGTGAATTAGTACAAAATTGTGTTCAGTTATTGTCCACTAGGAATCTAGGATTAGGAAAGTTGCTGTCATGTTGGATTAAATTTTTCTGTTAAAGTCAGTGCTTTGTCCGACTCATGGTTGCAGTTTTACAGGGAATGTCACTTGAAACCCCGCTGTGGAGAGTATTGAACTCAAGTACATGAGGATAGGGGTGTGAGTGTGACTAGAGTTAATGTTTGTTGCAAATGAGTGAATGACTAATAATATATGAAGTCTGTCAATAATGTGTGAATTAGCTTAAACATTACGAAGTACTAAAAGCAAACTATAAGCGAACATAAGACAATATATTAAAAGCTATGGTGGTCTTTGATGCAGGATATCGATGGGAAAGATGTATCACTGAACAAATTTAAAGGAAAGGTTCTGCTAATTGTGAATGTCGCTTCACGATGGTATTCTATCGTTCAATGCGGACCTACTCATTGTTGATTTGTCTTGTTGAGATGATGCATAATTACTTCTGCATATTAGTTAACATGCTTCACCTTCTTCCTAGTGCTCAATAATTTGTTTATTGATTCAGTGGGTTGACTAATTCAAACTACTCGGAGCTTTCTCAAATATATGAGAAGTACAAAAAACAAGGTGAGCTTTATTTTCAGGAATTTATTATTTACTCTTTAGTTTTTGAGTTCTAGTATCCTACTCTTCGATTTCAAATTGCTCTTTTTCTTTTCTCCAGCTGCTATAGTGATCGCATGTTTTATTTTGATGCAGGATTTGAAATTTTAGCTTTCCCTTGTAATCAGTTTGGGGCACAAGAGCCAGGTTCCAACGAACAGATTAAGCAGTTCGCATGTACGCGATTTAAGGCTGAGTTCCCAATTTTTGACAAGGTATGTCACCTCAAGTATTGTTTTAATGCATAAAATTGTGAAATATTACAGTCAAGGGCTGAAAGTAATTATTGTTAGGTTGATGTGAACGGCCCCCGCACAGCTCCTGTGTACCAATTTCTAAAAGCAAATGCAGGAGGATTTCTTGGCGATAAAATCAAGTGGAATTTCGAGAAGTTCCTAGTTGACAAAAATGGGAAAGTTGTTAAGAGATATGCACCAACAACCTCACCTTTTCAAATAGAGGTACGAGCTTCACTATTATCTGTTACTGGGTGGTGATAACTTGATAAATTTTAGTTCACTTATTTAACAGCATATTGGCACCCAGTAGGTTTCGGTTTAACGTTCACTGTCTTCACTCTTCAACTTTCCGTTAATAGGAAACTAAGGAGAGTTCACGGATCTTAGAAATTTACTAGGGCATGTTGGCATGGTTTGTAACTTCATATACTGCTTCGAACTTATATTACGTTATTTGTTGGTAAATATGGTCTCCATATGTAGAGAACCTCATGCATTGGACGAGTGGTAATAGTTGGATCTTGTCCACCTTTTTTGTTAGTTAGAGCAATATAGGATTAATCGGAAAATAATTTGTGCCACCAATTGGCTAATGCTTAGGGTGAAGTCAGTGGAGTTCTCAATATCTACTTATTGTGTAATGTGGAGAACTTCGACGACCACACTTAAGTTCTTGCATCCATAGGGGTGTAGAAGCTATTCCCATATGTGTTCGTCTTTGCATAATAGAGGCAAGTAATGTACAAATTTTTGGGTGATGAAAATACCAATGATGATTGTGGATGTGAAGGATAGATAATACTTCTACTCCAAAGCTGATGTTTCTGTTACTTTAACTTCATGTTCCTCCGTTTTGTTCATTATTGCTACTTCATCTTATGCGCTCGCCACTTCTAAAGTTATGTGTTCTCCTTACAGAAGGACATTCAGAAGCTTCTTGCAGCATGAACTACTGCCCTAAGCCCCAAGTCTACATGGCAAGACGAACCATGCCGGTTGCAACTACAGCCATGATGCTTGCAGACTGCCTATCTTTTTGTCATCTCCAAGCAGAACCATTTTAAGCTTTTAGCTCCTTTTTCAATATCCATAATTCACAAATAAGAGGATAGAGACGGCGAGTTCATTGGTACTGGAAAATAGTCCAACATCAGTGTTTGAAATAAACTAAAGGGAGGCCTTTGTTTTCTGCCTTCTAGGTTTTCTTTCCATTTTTCTCGTTGTCTTTACATGATTTTGAAATAAGTAATCTATACATCTTCTAATAAATACTCTGATTCCTTTATATAAAGACCATTTATTTGTACACAAGATTTAAGAAGAATTTATATTATCTCACAACTAAAATTTTCCTTTGGATAAGGGACGGAGGGAGTATAGTATAAACAACTAGCCCCTCAAACATCCCTTCCAAATGAATCAATTCAAATAACGAAGAAACAGGGAGGAAGGGAGGTGTTTGAACATTGAATTTGAAAGGACCTATCGCTATCGCCTTTTGCTAATTCTTCTACTACTTCGGCCTGGTTTTTGCATTAGATAAAGAACAGTTATTTCACAAATATCAGTACACCACTACCAGAATGAAAAAACGCAACACCACCTTATATATTTAGTACAAGTGGCTTACACAATCTATCATATCATAGTTGTGATCTACTCATCATCCAAGATGCAAAAGTGGATCCGATTAAAATTCATTTCCAGAATCAGGGTCATATCAATGCACTACTGGAAGCAGATCACTTAACCCTTCTCCTGTCTCTCTCCCGGGCTCTATCTCGGTCGTGAGAATCCCTCTCCCGGCTTCCAACCCTTTCACGATCCCGATCCCTTCCCCGATCAGTCTCCAAGTCATGAGCTCTTTCCCTGTCTCTGTCTCGGCGTTTGTCTCTGGTACTATCACTCTCTCTATCTCTGTCTCTACTAGATGACTTCCGCAGTGGGCTCCGACTTCTACTTCCACTACGGCCACGCTTCCTTGAACTTTCACGTGAAATATCTCTCCTGTCCCTTCCTTCCAAGGATGCTTCTGCAAGGCATCAGAGGAATGGGCTCAAAATCATTGGATTCGAGGAAAACACTTATTTACAAGTAATCACGATATAATATGCAATTCCAAGTCATACTCCTAGACCCCTCGATAGAATGAATATCGGGTGAAAAATTCTTGCATAATTAGCAGGACGTAGGGCATGCTTAGACGATCAACAATTTACAGTAAGAAATAAATGAAAAGCTCCAAGTGCAAATTCTTATACAGGATCCTTTCTTCTACTCAAAAGGAATATCAGCCAATCACTTCCCTCAAACACACAGGTAGCAGAACTACTAGCAACTGAAAAAGAACTAAAAACAAAGAAGGCATAATGAAGTAAATTACAAACATGAACAAGGAACTCAGGCTAATCTTATATATAAACCTATGCTTTGTGATCTAATGAATTAAGTATTACATAGTACAGCAGCTGATAATGTAAATACAGCGTTCAAAGACCAACTCTTTAAGAAATCATAACTTGATATAAAGGCTAGCTATATTAATCACATAAATTACTCATTCAGATGCTTCAAATGACATGATTCATGATCACCTAGGACTTAATATTCTTTATTTATGAGTTCCCTTTAATCGACTTAGGAGCATTCAGCATGGCAGATGATTCGAGAACAGAGACTTCTTCAGGACAGAACCGAGTTTTCTTTATAAGAAAGAAAAAGAAGGAAAAGCAATTCTTGGCATAGAAGACACAGGCACTTACTTTTTCCTGAAACATCCTCACCAGGAGCCAATAATCCATATTCTGACTGTAACCTTCTTCTGTGAATTTCAACCTTCCTCTCTATTTCCTCCAAACTTTTTATCCCCCTTTCCTCCAATGATTCACGATATTCCATCAATTCAACCTCCAAACGCCTCAACTTTTGTCTGAAAATAGGTAGCATATTGTTAAGAGATGCTAACATTACCAGAAAAATATCTACATTCAACTAGAGCACCATTTACTATCAAGGATAAAGTGCCTAAACCATGAATATCATACGTGGGGAAGCTTCATTACAACTTCAATCCCCATCCACAAGTAAATCAGTATTTACAAGTAATCAACGCATCGTACTTTTTACAGTCCATCATCTTGTCAAGAATTGGACATATCCTTTTGAGTGACTTATAAGATCCTTCATAAATCAGCGGTAACCAAAAAGGGGGAAGAATATGTCATAGTACAACATAAAAAAAGAACATACCTCGAAGGATTTCTATATTTAAAATGAGATTAATTACTCAAGCACTACCACCCAAAAATCCAGATCAACTTCTAAATGTTGTGGTTTCAAATTAATTTGTATTACAGGCAGACTCATATACCTTTGCTCTTCATTTATTCCAGAATCAGTATGCACCAACTTGCTGACTTCAGCAACAGTATCAGCTTCTTCAGACTTCCTACGACCATCTCCAACATTCTCACTTCCAGAAGATGAATAGGTTAGTCCCAACTCCCTTACATCCCTCTTTTCTTCATCATCGCTGTCATCATCTTCTCTAGCCCATTTAGAGGCTGGCAAGATGGGATCGTTCTTCCCCTCAATCTGCGTAACTCCTCGTTCATGCTCTGGAGATGTACTGGTATGAGTCAAGGAAAGCGGCTCTTTGCCTCTGATCCGAGAATCATCATCTGCATAACCATTCCAACCTAACGATACCTTCTGATCTGCATCTATGTTTGCTTCTTTCCTGCTGCTTGAATGTCTGGCAGAACCAGAAATACTTTGTGAATACTTCAACTCTTCATCAAGTTCAAATGCCCTTTGCTTTTCAGCATCTTCTAAGTACAGCAATCGAGCAACCATAATTTCTCGACCACCAACAAGGGACAACCCGTTGTGCCTACATCTCCTTTCCAGCTCACTGAGGGGAAGATTTAAAAGCTCTCTCATGGCAGCTCCTTTCCCTATAGCCAATGCTGTATCTTGCGTATTCTTATCTCCACCTATAGTGACCTCAGAGCTAACTTTCTGCTCTATCTCAGGTGCATCGCCACAAAGAGAATGGAAAGGAGCAACGCCAGAATTTCCAGATCGAAGGAAGGTGGTTCGAAGCCCATTTACATATGCATCCGAAAACAAAAACCAGTCGGCCCAAACTTGAAGGACTTTCAGCACTCGTTCCTGCAAAATGACAACATGAACTTTAGAAGATGAAGCATAAGTTATAAAAATATGAAATAAGTAGAAAGCAGATAACATTACCTTCAAGGCCTCAGCAGTTATTCGACCTGTGACACTACGATACAAGTCGTTGAAGCTCTCCACTATATCTGGTAAAGCAGCTTCAAATTTGGTGCGGTATGCAGAAGCATTTTTCACTGGAGCACTACTGTTGTGTAGAATATCAGAAACAAGCATGAGTCTTGCAACTTTTGTAGGAATAGGAGTCTCCTTCAGTGTTAGAGACTCTGTTAAAACTTCAACTACCTGAAATGCCAGTGTTGAATGAGTAACTCCAAATTGCTATCTCTACATCTGGAAGCAATGAAGTAACTTCTACTTACCAATTTTGTCCAAAGGTTCAAAAAAATTCAGCAGTTCATTCACAGCATTATATATAGTAGTCTAATAAGTATTTGCTAGCCTAAATATAGGCATCGTTTTGGGAAATCATGAACAACGAAATCCTAATTTTAAATCAGGGGGAAGGATTATTACAGTACTCCTTTAATATAGATGGGAAACTTATTTGGTACTTGGTACATGCAAGAATAGTGGTACTTAAAGCATATAATTGGGTATACAAAAAAACCAAATAGAGTCATGCATGAAATGACCCGGTAGCATCATGATATATATCATCACCTCTCCAGCAGCATCTGCATTATCTAGTGCAAAACCCATTGCCTCTTTAATCTGACTTCTCTCTAATGTCAACGCACGAAGCATGTCCTCAAATTCATCTCTCTGTGAATCTGTCAGTGTCCTTTCCACCTCCACACGCTGCAGGGAAAGATCCAAGACGACACCAGAAGTGTGTGTTTAGTTAAGGTAAAATGAAATAGCAGCATAAAATAACATCATTGAAACCGCAAATTGGGAACGAACCCTGCTCCTTCCTGCAGCATGTGTGCTCCCAACCTCCTTTTCATTTTCTTGACCTTTTAAAGTTGGCAGAGGTGGTGGGATCCATCTGTACATACATCAAAGCACATGAATACAAAGAAAAACACCCACTATGAAAGTAGTTGAGGGCACCACTACTCTAAGAACCTAGTCATGCATACACTAACAAAAGCCAGAACCGACATTTGTTATTATTAGTTAAAAATAGAGTAATAAGTGAAAGGGGTTGCATAAGCTGAAGAAGAACTTTAGTTTTATAGGAAGGGAGAATCGAAAGCCAATCCTCAAAATATTCGCCTAGCAAGATTGGACAGAAATGGAGGAGAATGGGTGGGAACGATACAATGAACTAGGGCAGAGAGTGACTGGAAGTGTTGCAGTAGAATTAGTACCTGCCACTACCAGAAATCATAATGAAAGGCTCAGTCCTCCATCGCTGAAGAGCATCACCCTGTTTAAACAAATTTGAAGAAGCAATAAATCTTGAGGAAAGAGATCTCGTCGAATATAGAATATTTGAACGTTTGTGGTGGATTATACCTGAGCAAAGGAATATAATCTCCAAACATAATAGGTATGCTCCTTAGAACCAAGCTCAAACAGAAAACTGAACAAGGGATTTCCACGTCCTCGCTCCATTATAGCTTGCTCGAAAGCACAGCCCCCATCAAGAACATACAGGGCCATGGTATCAATAACATGACGGAGATGGTCATTTTCAGGTGGAAGGACAGTGATATCTTGTACATTTGGTGTGAGAACCTGGTAACCAAATAGATCTCAACTAAGTCAGTTATTGATATTGTTTGCTAAAATATAAAGATTCCCAACTATTTAAGTACATTCAAGGAGAAAAACATAGATTTGCATGTATTCACAAAATATAAAGGAGATACGCAAGTGACTCAGGGTAGGGTAGGTCTCTCTCTTTTGCTCAACTCAAGAGATCTCTCTTTTGCTCAACTCGAGAGATCAATCTTTTGGAATGAACAGGCACCAATATCTCAGTTAACGATGACACAAATAAGATATAAGATTGGAAGGCCTAGGTGGTACAGGAGAGCAAAAGGAACAAAGTGAAGAACATATATGCCTAGAAGCATTTGTCTCAACTTCACACGTGTACAATAATAGCCCTACACAATTACGGCATACTTAAGAGAAGCAAGCAAGAAAATTAAGTACACAAACCAGCTCGGAGTTTTGACTTGGGACGGCAGTGACAGGAGGACCCGAAAGGCCTGATAAGACAACAGTAGCACCCTGAGAAAAGAAGAAGCATTAGGAGCATAACTTTTTTGCCATAGAATATATATAAAGAATTCTGTATAAAAGAAACCGAAAAGGGAGAGGAACGAGACAAACTTAAGGGTATTCAACATATAAGACTTCTATAAAATTTAAGCAACTAACCTCTTTGCTCCTAATTGCCATATGCCCAGGAGGTGGAGCAGGAAGTGCTTGTGATGGAAGCGAAATAGATTTGCCCCAGCCAATTTTTAACTCGTATTCATAAACCACAACCCCTGCATGAAGAAAAATCCATGTAAGAGAAGTCTCACCGCTTACCTAAATTAAATATCCATGCAAAGCATACACCAATATTTGAAAATAAATACATCAACGAGAAATTACCAAATTATAATATCTTGGAGACTTTGTATGGACAAAGCAACCACCGCCAGAGTAGTTACCAGGTTAGACTACTTTAGTATCCCAACAAAAGATAGTACCTCCATTGTAATTGGAAGGAATGCCTTTTGACTCGGCACACTTACTTATGTGGAGGAGTGAAAGAATGATATAAACATAGGAGTTCATATTAATCAAAGAATTATCGGAAAGAAATGCTAGCCCCTTATAGTACCTTGTTTCAAAATATGGTAACAAGAATTTTTTTAAAGGATCTACAAAACTGCAGATTGAAAAGGATTTTGATACACAAGGTTAATGGGACTGCAAGCCAGATCATGAGAAGGGACGAAAACAAGATGACGATATGGAGAAGTGTTTCACGGTCTGCATGAGAGGTGATACTTTAAACGGTTTTGTACAAGATGCCAATATGACAGAATATCCTTCGTAGATGTGGTGGGTTAAGTATCAACATGTTCATCAGATAATATCAACGGAGATAAGAGTTATTTGACTTGTGCTGAGTAACAAAAGAGGGGAAAATTATTCAAGGCAAGACAAGAGTAGCTCTCTGCTTTATCACTGATGGTAAAACAACGGAGAGCACTCGAGAAGATTTGGATATGTGAAAGACTGGCATGATCAGTTGATAGAAATGTCAAGGCAAAGAGATTGGGGTATTGTCGAAGAAGCAGAGAGACCAGAAGAAGAGGGACAATATTGTCATTGTCTAAATCTCGCGAGGGCATGGAACATAATCGAGCTGAATAGTGATATGAAAACTCATGCACCTGCTACGCATCAAACCTAGAATCCTCAGAAATCACTGCAGCAGTATTTACATACGAGAAATCAATGTTCTCAAGTCTCAACATAAATAGTATCATATCCACATAGTAGATTGCCGCTAGCAGGAAAAAGGTCTAGGGGGTGTTTGACAGAGATTTTTCCTAAAACAAGTTGCAATTTGCTGCTATCCTGAATCAAAAACTTGTACCAGAACCTTCTCCTTAGATATCTTTTACTCCCTAATTATCAAAAACTAGCTCGGCCAACCATCCTCTTAGTCTTATTCTGTTTACATTTACTTGTAATTTTCAATATATGTATACATCCAAGAAGAGATTAGGTTATAATGTAAAATAAAAAGTGTGTGGATGACCGAAGAAGTCATTACTAGTGAACAACTAACGCAATATGAGAAGAATATATACGTAAATGACGAAAGGTTGTTCATGCTCACCTTTTAGATCAACTTTGGAAAATGAGTAAAATACTACTAATTGCACATAAATCTAGAGTGTGCTAGTCTCAAAACCTCTAATATCAGCATAAAGCCATAAACATTGGCTATATGCCATGGGACCAGAGTACTTAAATAAATCTCTTGAGTCTTTACAAACCCTCAACTTCTCTCCTACGTATATATTCATATGAACCAACTTGCTTTATTTTCTCAATTTGAAAGCCCATGTCCATTAGGGAATTAGAGGAGTACTGTAGTCTTCCTTCTTTTAGAAATAAAAATTGGGAAACAAAACGGCTCTTTGGAGATGTAAATGACATCACAATCTATCAACTACCTAGGACACTTGCAACTTTAATGATCCGTCTAAACCATTTAAGAATGTGAAGCTCCTGCATTATAAAAATCAAATAAATACAAAACGACATGAGAAGGTTGTGACCTTGCATTTCATCCTTTGCTGCCTGCGCATCAGGCCTGTTCATAAAAGATACAAACCCGCAATTTCTTTGTCTCCTTCTTTCCTCTTCTGTTCTGGGCCACATGATTTTGACACTGGCAATTGGACCAAATCTTCCAAATGTTCGAAGAAGAAAGTTCTCGTCAACCTAATTTATGACAGAACATGTATATCTATAGTGTGAGAATGTTTCATTTCATATGGAAAAATAGAGTGAAATTAAAAGCAGTAAAAAGAAAGTTAGGTACGAGGAAGTGAGTGGCAGAATTATACTTGAGGTGCTAAGTTTCCAACATAAAGATTTGTTGTCTGTGGATCTCCATCGTCAAATGATCCAAACTTTCCCATGGGGTCAAACTCATCAGGCAGCTCATCAAATCGGGTAGATGGCTGAGGAAATAGTAGCTTCATCTTAGATATACATACCAAAAGCCGCTATTCCAAACATAAAAAATGCACTCCAAACAACGAACGTTATAAGGCTGATCCTTGCAATTGCATAAAACAAAAAAAGGTGCACGATGGTGACTGTAAACTAAAATAATTCCCCAATGTTTCAAGCTACTTCACAGGCATATTCATAACCCCCCCCCCCCTAAAAAAAGAGAGGAATCCTTTCTCTCAAGTCTTTTAATATGGCCCATATCCTTGCATTAGTTATGTAACATGCAATATCATGATATACGTACAGCAGAAGTGTCACTGGGACGCCCTTCACGCCAGTGTTCACGACCTTGGTTACGCCTTTCCCTCATTTCCTGCTCTTGCTTTAACTCTTCCATGAAGTTATCAATGTTGCGAGGCTTTCCTTTATCTTTTTCCTTTGGCTTTTCCTCCTGCCATATAACACAGGAAAAAATCAAATAAATTTTTGGTAGTTTTCAACTGAGTAACCCCTTAGACTTCATGGTCGGCTACGTACCTTCTTCTCGTGATCTCTACTTTTGGTTGCCATAGGAGGAGGTAAAAAGGATGGGACATACCTGTAAGCATGGAATTGGATGCAAAATATATTCACTAATAAAAGGAATTTGGCAATCAAATAACATAATATTCGGCTTTTCGACAGCAAATCTACAAAAATCAAGAGCATATAAAAGGTAATACTCCTTCCGTCCTTTTTTCCTAAGACTCATTTGACTTCGCATACATTTTAGTCCATCTGTCCCTAAAAGATCATCCATTCTCTACTTTTGATGTGTTGACTTCTAAAACTTAAACCTCGAATATTTTTAATGTGTTGTATAAAAAATTGTGTGCAATATATAAAAATAATACTAGTATTTTCACCCTACTTTACTATTACAATTATAATTTTGATTTAAATCAAAGTTGTATGAGTCAATCAAGACATTACATTTTGTTAATTTTGATCATTGAAAAAATAAGTTGGACGCCGATTAAGGAAGTAGGAAGTGACAAAATTTCAAATCTGTTTTTCAGTCTTAAATTTCCCTCCTTTTTTCGTAATCACATTTAGACAAAATGAGAATGTAATTTGGATTTCCCAATGGTAAAAACCCGCTTAGATTCAGAGATCGAGGAACTAAACATTTATTCGGATATACACTCATGCATTTCAACTTTCCATAGTGTGTATCACCCAAATGATACTCATATGAAACATGTACGAGATAAAACCCATCACTAAGAAAAATCCGTTTGCAAGAGGTGCACTACATGGAATGTATGAACTGGAGAAGTAAAAGTCTTCACACATGAAGTGAATTTGAAAAATGGAGAGTTCAACTCAAAAGTTACAAAAGATTCATTATGTAAGAGGAAGGGAAAAAAGCAACACATAGTTGTATGGTATGGGGCACAAATTACAAATCCAAAAACAGATACAAACTAATAACGAGAACATGCAGAAAAGAATAAGCTAATGTCATGAGGAAGCCATGCTCATGCAACATTCACAATTTGATTACTTTCTATTCAAATAGCTAAATAGCTAAGCACACTTGAATATCATCAAGGCTAATAATACTTGAGGTCTTGAAATATTAAAAAATTTCCAACTCAAAATCTCAGAAAGTAGTATCAATATTAATGGAGCTATCAACAGTGTAACATTCATAACGAGAATGCCTTATCATGGAAGCACCGCAAGTCGATTAATCAAAAGCGTTGGTTACCTACTCCCCTTCTTTATACCAGAACCCTCATCTTTGGAATTTCCACCTGCCATCCGGGAATGATAGAAAGGTCCGTATTTTTATTAATGCATCCATGTAAAAGGATAAAATAATCATTCATTTATCCACAGAGTTAAAAAATTAAAATACAAACTAAATGTGCAAATATGAAAACTAACTTAAGCAAACAATAGTTGAACTAGATGGTGAAATTCCAACGGACCTTCAGAATCAGGCTTGAATTTTTCACTGGGAGTAACCACTCCCCCTCTAATAAATATCTTAGCCCCTGGTGTATCATCAGCTTGAAATGACTCCACAAATTCTTGGTATAACCTGGCTGTTTCATCTTCAGCTCTCTACATAAGTACACAACAAACTATCAATAATGAAATGTCGAAAAACTAACTACTGTAATGCTATTTGCTCTTTTTCTACCTCCATAGCAATAACAGATAATCTAATTTGACTTTTAGTGGTCTAATTTAACGAAATTCACATCCTTAATTGACACTCATAAATTCGATTTTGATCAAAACTATCATGTTAATACTAAATTAGGCTTTTAATAATATATTTTGATATATTATTCACCAAATAGTAGGCAACAACTAGAAAAATACTTGATTTAAGATTTTAAAATGTCAACAATCAAAATTCTAAATTGTAAAATAAACAATTTGTTCAAAATGGAGGTAATAATATTATTCAATCTACAAAATGAAGGCACAAATCCCGAATCATTTACTTTCTTCTTTGCTTCTTCCTCCTCCCTATGCTTCTGAAATGGTGTTTTCTTCCGCGAACTCATCTCTCACACAATGCTTACACTGAAAACCTGGGTTCAATCATGCGAACGATAAAACTTAGAACTTTTCAAAAGCGTTGTTAAACCACTTCTCAAAACTGAAATTATGCATTTAATCAAAACAACCCATCGACCAAAAACTTCTCAAAAACACTTATTTACACTGTTCAAAACTGACATTATGCACCTATCAAAACAAAACATAAAAATTAAACCTTTTCAAAGCCCTTACTAAACTGCTCAAAACAAATATTTAACACAACTTTAGGTCAATTGTAATAAAAAATATGAGTTGAATCGATTTAAAAGGCAAAATCCCTGCTCAAACCCAAATATGAGTTAAATAGGTCTAGAAGTAAAAATAAAATGAAACCAATTTTTCAATCCTTGCTCAAAACTCACATTCAACACAAATTAGATTCAAGAATCATCCACTAATTAATCGTTCTAGAAACCAAATTTTTTTCAAAACCCTTACTAAACTAAACCCCTGCTCCACTAAAACTAGACACAAAATAACTTCAAGAATCGTCCAAAAATAGTACAAACAAATAAACAAATAAATAAATATGGGTGTTATTAAAAATATAGATTAAAAAATCAACAATTCAACAACAAATATGGGCAAATCGATTGAGCTTTAATCAATTACCAAACAAGCTATATCCTACTAATTGGGGTCGACTATATGAATACGATATCAAATCGATTTAACTTCAATAATTAATAAACCGAACGATTCTTATCCCGCTAACTGAGCTAGCTATATGAATATCAGTACCAAATCAGTCATTTACGATTTGATTAAATAAACAAAATTAGGGTTTAATGAAGAACCTGTTAACACAATAAGTGTGGATATTGAATTAGCTGAAGCAGTTATTGTAATACATATGCTGATTCCAAATGAGAGCAAAACAATCTTGTTTTTTGTTTCTATTATTTTTCCTCTTATTTTGGTTGTTCACAATGTAGTGATAAATGTATTTTGGGGTTTATGATACGAGTATATTTCTCATATGTTTTACTTTGATAATGTACGATCTAATATGTGCGAATTATCTTATGATGTAAAATAGTATTGTTTAATGAATAAGAATTATAGATGTCGAATTTTATAAATTATAAATCATGTCACTCCATCAGATTTTTGAAGGGTATTTATGTCCTAACACATTATTTCCTCTCATAAACACCCAATTTAACTCTTATTAACACATTGACCTCAATCCTGAGATTACAATTTTTTCTCGATTTATTTTTTGATTTTTTCGATTTCTTCTCCATTTTTTTAATTTCTTTTTCAATTTTTTCTCGATTTCTTTTTCTATTTTTCTCAATTTTTTTAAATTTATTTTTGAATTTTTTCTCGATTTCTTTTTTGATTTCTTTTTTCGTTCTCTTTTTTCGATTTCTTTTTTTGTTTTATTTTTTATTTCTTTTTTCTAGAAGAACTCAAAAAAGAAATCGAGAAAAAATAAAAAAATAAATTAAAAAATAGAAAAAGAAATCAAAAATGAAATCGAGAAAAAATAAAATACAAACCGAAAGAAATCAAATAAAATCGAAAAAGAAATAGAGAAAAAATCGAAAAAGAAATCAAAAAAGAAATCGAGAAAAAATCGAAAAAATATCAAAAAAGAAATCGAAAAAAATTGTATTCTCGAGATTGGGGTCAATATGTTAATAATAGTTAAATTGGGTGCTTATGATAGGAAAAATGTGTTTGGACAGAAATACCCTTCAAAAATTTGATGGAGTGACCCGAATGAGTGACTTTTTGAACATTAGTGATATATCTGGCGCTTTTGAAACATGAGTGATCTACCTGGCTTTTTTTCCAAACGTGAGTGATGTCAGAAGCCATTTGCCCTAAAATATTTTGACCAACGGTATTAAATGAGAAAATTTGTGCGAGTAGTGGAAATGATATAGGAGCATTCACATCAGCTCCCCTAAAAGCTAAAATAAGGGGTGAAAAAATAAAAAATAATAAAATTGTTGCTTTTTCAGCTATCCTAAAATAAGTTAAACCTCTAAAAATTATTCACACACCTCATTCACTCCTCAAACTTATACCTTCCCAATATGGAAGTTACTTTTTTTTCTCCTCTCATTTTCTCTTTTTTTATTTATATAAAATATAAATTTAAACTAATTAAATATTTTTCATCTATATAAATATAAATTAAAAAATATCTTTCAATCGACATCCATATGTACTATGTTATTTTATGATTTAAAAAAATATTTGTATCCTAAATATCGAATACGATATGTAAAATATTTATTTTTCTAGTTTGGAGTGAATAATAAGGAAGCTGTTAAAGTATGTATATGAAAACCAACTCCTAAATATAATAAAAGTGGCAGTTGAGAGTGTATTTTAAGGAAATTTTTTGGAAGCTGATGTGAATGCTCTAATGTTCGATAGTGCTCAAATTATATTTTATTTCCTCTTTTTTATAAATTAACGATAAGGTGAGACTCGAACATGACCTTCTAGTCACTAGCAATAGCTTTTTCCACTAGACTATTCGAGTATGTCCTTTCTTGAATAAAGAAGTGGATAGTTATTTTTTCGTAAATTAGCGATGAGGTGAGATTTGAACTAGGACCTTCTAGTCACTAGCGAGAGCCTTTTTCACTAGGCTATATAGTTATTTTTTAGTACAAATATCGAAAAAGTGAGAAGTTGTTAAGCCTGAAGTATAATATAAATATTGATTGCCTTGATAAGAGCACCATTAGTAACTTTCTTATATTTATTCCTAGCACATATGCGGGAAAGAAATATATAAAGTACTCAAAAAAGTGTTATTTTCAAATTACCCAAGTTAAATGGGGTTCACCATTAAATTTGCACTTTTCTATTTGGTAGTATAAATTGATATTACACCACATTACAATCCAAGACAAATGGCACTATCACAAAAACAATCTCACAAGTCACATCTCAATCCCCTACACGTTATTAACTTATTATTAATTTATTTTCTCTTATTCTTTTACAATTATTATAATTAAAAATCTAAATTTGATCATTGGTAAAGTATACTAATTTCAATTTAATTTTTAATATTTGAAGATATAATTATATAATATTTGTTGAATAATATTACTTGGATTAATTGATAGTATTTTACTTCTTGTTTGGGAATAATTGATAAAAATAGTTATAATTTCTTGTTTGGTTATTTGTACTGAAAATAAAACAACTAAATTTTTTTTACTGAAAGTCTTATCGATGATTAGATGGAGCAAAAGGTCGTAGACTACTTTTTCAATAAATTTTATAACTTTTAGTATATAGTATCTTGTTTAACTACCTAAAATTATTTTTGATTAATCAAATTTTTATTTGGCCCCCTGAATTTTCATCTTAGTTTCGCCCCAGACACCACCATCATATACTTCTATTATAGTCACGGACTTCTTTCAATGTTTCTCATCCATTTTTCAAAACATTGGTGTATGTTTCCAAGCGGTTTTTCATGGCATCGATATATGCATGGTTTAAAGTTTCTTTTTCGAACATAGTTTTGAAATTATAAAATTAAGAAACGTTCGGAAACACTATAGAAATATTTAAGAAACGTTGAAAAAAGTTTAAAAAATCAAGATAAGTTATGTATGTTAAAAAATATGAGTAAACATAAATACTATATAGATAAATATAAATTCATATAAAATATTTACATCAATTAATATTATTTATAAAATATCTAAAAGCTAGATCTAAACCACGAACAGACAATTATAATTATCTAACACGTTGAAAGTGTGAGTTATTTGTTATATATATATGTATATTGCAAAATAGTTATTAATTAATTATATTAAAGCAATATAGGTTATATTTTCTCTTTATTTAAATATATATATTTTCGAGAATGAACTTTTTTTAGTTTCTACGTTTATAAGAAAAGTTGAGAACCTAAACTTATTTATACGAAAAAATTGATTTCGTAATTATATTATCATTTCGTTTCCACAATTTCAAAACTCTTTATGCATGCGTTGCTGGATGTTTATCAACCGGTTTGGGCAGTTGCTGGATGTTTATCAACCGGTTAGGGTATTTGCTGGATGTTTATCAACCGGTTTGGGCAGTGGTTATGTTTGAGCGGTGAAAAATCCCCCATAGTCTTTAGGAGTAGATAGGAGAGTCCAACTTATAGCATAGGAAAGTATGGCTTGTAATACTGAAGTAATAAACACCTCCTTACCCGCTTTGAAAAGTAATCTAGGTTTCCAATCGTCTATTCGGTGTTTCGTGTGATAACAATTGTTTTTTTTTTTTTTGTAAATTAACGATGAGGTGAGTGTCGAACCCAGGATCTTCTGGTCACTAGCAAGAATCTTTTCCACTAGGCTATTCGGTTAACAATTGTTAAAGATGAAAAATATCAATATTATTACTAAATGGTGATGTATTAGTCTCTGAAATCGATACTGCATCATTTCAGTTTACCAAATATCGCTTATTAATTAATCCTAGTAAGTTAGACGCCTTATATTAAATCTGACGAAATATTTTTATGATCCGCAATTTAAATTAGAACATAAAACCATAAAAATATTATTTTTAAGAGACTCAAACGTGATGATATAAACAATTGAGTCCAACGACATATTTAGTTTAAGTTGGACGTTCCTACTAAACAAACTTAAAGTATTTATCAGTTTCATTCTTCTCTTGTAATAAAAAAATATTGATTCAAATCTCAAATTTTTGAATTATTTTAATCAAAATTAGCTTTTGTAGTTCCACCTCGTTCGAATCTCAATTTTCGAGTTGAAGTTATAATGTTTAAGGAAGTTCGACTCGTTTAGAAGCCGAGGATAAAAGAGTATAAACGATTTACCCTCATTTTCCTAGCTAAATGCAGAGATATTCCTACCAGCCTCAGGTGCTTGACTGCAAGTCGTCTGCTCCTCTCTAGTTGCTGCTCTTTCGATCAAACAATATACATGGTAATAATCCCCCCCCCCTTCTTGTTGCTGCATATCAATTTCACAATATAGTCTATATCAACCCACCGAATTACTTATAATGATTATTATTTATGTTTTATGAGATTGGGTTTTGTTTAAAAATTCAAGAAAATCAAATGAATGTGCAATAAAGGAGTTGTTTATAATAAAGATGGAGTCTTTTGGCTGAAATTAATTTTTGGTTTATTATTTGTTGTATTTACTCTTGTGCAACTGAAGTAAAGGTGAATTTTTCATGTCTGATACTCCAGCAACTTGAGAATATTATTGTCAAGTGTGATTTTCAATGGCAGCCAGGGTCGATAATGGAAGGTGTTTAAATATGAGATTTCTTGTTAACAGTCCACGATGGTTTGAGGTTCCGTCCAACATTGAATATGCCAAAACGTACGAAGTGGTTTATATGGTCCCGGCTTTATCTATCTACGACCAAATTTGTTTAAATATGGACTCCATGGTCTTCACAGTTCTATGTTGAATTATTTAGGATGTGAAACACAGTTCCAATGGCTCTCCAAATTAGCCACTTCAGTTCAGCTCGCGAGCGTTGATGCTTAACTATGTTATGAATTTCTTCGTTGCCATGTGCTCTCCTCGTTTATCAAGTATTCTTAGCAAGGTTGTTACTCCACAATTTCAGGGTAGTAAGCACACCATTGTTCTCATGCAAACTTCTCAGTACCGAGCATCTCGCACTTTTATGGATTATGATTCACTCAATCATGCAATGGATGGTATGCATCCTCATTACTGAAACTACATTGCTTACTTCAAAGTTATCTAATACATATCAAATATATCAGCAAGCTCGTTTGAATATGATTGGTGTAGTACCCCTTAGCATTTATCAGGACCTCGACACTTTATGTTTCTAATTGTCTAACATGTTTCTCTTTTTGGATTAATATGTATCTATGTCGTCATCCATGTTTTTCGTAGTTTCATTTTACGGCTTCAGAATATAGTTCTTAGTGGGAAGAGACATCTTAGCTACTAGAACAAGGAAATTTAGATCAACTGTACTGCTGGAGACCATATTGTGCCTTGTTCACCATTAGAAGTGGGTACTAAATAGGTGCAAGAGTATCAAACTATTTAACTATCTTGATCCTTTGTATGTGTTACTCTGTATATTTGATGTCTTTGTAAAATAAATATGTTTTTTCTCCGTCTCCTTAAGTGAAATATAGGCAAGGTTATATTGTAATGACAGGGTTCAACTCTTATATGACGTATATGAGTGATTTTTCAACTAATTAGAGGAAGGACATCAAACGAAGATGTGAAATCACTTTGCTTGTTACACGTTAAAGCTCCTCTTTCTGTCCTTACGAATATACCTTTTACCCCCTCCATTGATAATTAGTGCTATAGACTTCTCTAGATGTTACTTCACTCGTCAAACTGAATGAAATGCCAAATATACACAAGTCCATACTATGATGATGCTGATAAGCACCGAAAGATATAGTATTGTCGAATTAAATGGAGAATATGTGGGAAGTTAATATTTTTGTATGAGATAGATGCATTATTATCCCAGATTGTTTCACCTGTGCATCACCTCTATGCTATGTTTAAGTTACATCTTGACAGGTATAATTTTCTTGCTGTTCCATTTCTCAGGGATTTGTGGGCTATATGAAAGGAAACTCAAGGAGATAAATCCAGCGCTGAGGAACATTAACTATGACATTTCAGATCTCTACAACTTTATTGATGGCCTTACAGATTTGAGTGCCCTAGTGTACGTACCAGCTTGGTTGCGTACTTCATTACAAGTCATGCACTCATCGTGATTTTACTGTTTCTAGATAATCGTAGCATGCTCTCTGCATTCACCACAAATACATGAATATCACGATTCCTAAGCAATCTACTCAATTATAGTTTCATTATACTTAAAAATTCTGTACAACTCAAGTTAATTCGTGTATGTTGTTATCCTTGTAGCTATGATCATTCCATTCAAGCCTACTTGCCATATGACCGCCGCTGGATAAAACAGAAGATGTTGCAACACCTGAGAAAGCTGGCACAATAACCTGCATTCCAGACTACTGATGTTATGGAAGCAAAAGATGGAGAGCTCCTTCGGCATCCCAGCATATTAATGTATCCAGAAACTACCTATTATGATATATCTATGTGGTCCTGTTCTCACAGGCATATATCCGAGTATGTAGTTTGTCCATTTCAGCTTGTCGCCATTTATCGTCGAGTGTCTTACGTACATTTTCAGTCTCTTCTGATCATAACTCAACATAAATCTTCACTTTTTCTACATGAAAAAAGTAGTTTCTACAAGTGTATATTTTGGAACTTCAATAGGGTTACCGTATTAGTTTGAATATACTAGATATTGATATATCTTCAAAACTACAAGTGTATATTTTGGAACTTCAATAGGGTTACCGTATTAGTTTGATAAAACGTTACGACATTTGAGTTCGAACCTTCAAAGGTTCAGTCATCAGATATTGGACGATCATTTAGGAATGAAGGAATAAAGAGGAATCACTTTGTATAACCCATAGGGTAAATGACACCAAAGATTATCCAAATTTCTTAAAAATTCACATTAAGTCGTTCTAGTTTCGCTCTTACCTATTTTGATTCTCCACGGTTGATATTGTGCATAAAATTGGTTATTCTGTCAATTTTTCACCCAAAAACGTGTTTTTCATTATCAATTTTAACATTTTTTCAGGGTATTTATGTCTTTCCAGTAAATATTTGCCCTTAACTCTACAACTTCCTCCTCTAACCACTCCAGCAATTGCTCAAACTCAATCAACCCAGTTTCACAGAGACACTCAACATTCATCTCCAAGCATCATTCTCAGACACATAATAGGGATGGTTAACAAAGAATTGGTATCTATAAGTTACGCCAAAATAAAAATAAAAACCATACGATTTAAACTATTAAGCGAACGGCAAGCAAGCTGAGAATGTATCGTGCCATAACCATTGTGTATAAACTGGTCAGTGAAGACGAGGACCATAACAGTAATGAAAAACATATATCCAGATATACGAAGTACATTCTCAAGTAAACAAAACTCATCAGCAGTATGAAGTATATTTGTGATCAATTAAACGAAACTCATCCAGATAATCTTGCAAACAACCTATTCAAATTCTAACCAGTTGTCCAACAAACAAATCATGGTAATATTTCTCAATAGGCTACTTCAAGAATAAAGTGTAACATTATAGCTAAATAGCTACTGTTGAATGAAAAATGTAAAAATAGATGTAAGTGGCTATATTTTATCAGCAAAATTAACTGAAAACCAGCACTCAGAACATTTATTAGGCTCTGATCAAAAGAACTTCGGCTTGCTGCTTAAACAGTGGGATAAAGATCCTCGATGGCTCCTTAGTGATGCAGCAGGCCTGAGCTAACAAGGGTTCTTTAATCTGAACAATACATTGAAACTCGAGCTTCCATTAGCGCAGTGGAAAGCCACCACCAGAATACTCTACCTCCTGGAAATATGAAACAGTTAAAATCTTTCACTCTTCGATTAAGATTATCAGGGACAGTTCTAGTTGAACCATAACACACGTAAAGAAGGGATCAGTCACGTAAGAGCACACTTGGGACCCCAGGGAAGTCACTTAAAGTACCAAACTGATAAATCAAATACTACAATTATCTTAGCCATTGATAAACTAACTGCTAATTAATCTGTCTTCTGAGTTCTGATTCATGAATCATATCAAAAGTTGCAACTACTAATTAAGTAAATTATTTTGGCAGGATTAACTTGTTTACTCATGGATTCTAACTTCCTTGGCTTCATTCAACTAATATATATTGAGTATTTATAGGTTGTAGAGTAACATTTTGCTTCTAAAAGATATCTTGTATATATTTATAGAGCGAAAGTAGAAATGTAGAATACATGTAATATTAGTAATGTGAACCAATTGGCCTCCACGCAAGCTTGTTGGCTTTGGGAAAAAAGAATCAATCAGTAATGATTTTTGATATAATAGAATGTATATATGGATTTGGTTATTATGTACGTAATCAAAAGCTAAGAAGAAGGGATGGAAATGCTAAAAAAAAGGGATATTAAATTTAGTATTACAGAGACATTATCCTTGCAAATAATTTACTTGAGCGTTTATATTTTATACATATTGGGGGCATAAGTTAAAAAAACAACAAAATGGCAACTTTTGTTTACATTTTCTACTACGGAAACCTAATAAATGATTATGGGCTGCCAAGTTCGAGTAACCTAGTGCCTACGGGATATTACTTGCAATGACGAACTACCGAGTTTGAGTCATGCAATGACAATAAGTGATTTTTTTAGAAGTTCTCAAAGATTTTGTTTAGATTTTAGAAGGAGAAAAAAACATGGAGGTTTAAATAAGCCAGATACTTCCAACAATATAAACAAGAAAAGATTGAATGCGGAACCTGAGCGGGTGGTAAAGAGGAAACCCAATCAAACGCATGAGTAGGGAGAAGGCCCAGTGTGTTGAGCTGCCAAAAGGTAAATTAAACTGTGAATAATTTGAAGAAACTGGAGTTGCTAAACTCGTAATTCCTCAGGGAAATAGTTCACGAGAGGCAACATACCTTCCAAACGCCAATCCCAAGACCGACCAAATTGAGGGCTATGAATACTAGCTTGGGCAGAAGGAGGTCGACCTTTTTATCCTTGAAAGGCTCGAAAACTACAAAGAAAATTTCCAGCTCAGTCTAAAATAAATATAGCATGCATGAGACTCGATCTAGTAAGACATAATGGTTGAATTGTTAGTCCTAGTACAAATGATAATTACATGCACGCTTATTTCGAAGGGAACCTCAAAGAGACCAGAGTCACTAGACATGAACTACAAAATCCTAGATAGGAGATGAAGGTCATTCTGCAGAAATATCAACTGCTCGCAATAGCGCCCAAAATAAAACCTAAAGGCTCTTTGGCCAAAAAAAATAATAGATAGAGCATTGAAGAAAAAAAAAGATTGCATACACTATCTCAGATATGCATATAAACATGTAGTATACTATGCAAGTCTACTCATTATATTGTAAATCTTGCTAATGGAGGTAAGGCGCACAGTGTAAAATATTTGCACGACAATATAATTCTATAAACCACCCATGAGAAAAGCAAAAACTAACTCATGCAAAGGAAAAAACACACCTTTCCCTACCCCTTGAAGAGCACTTATTGGCTGCCAAAGAGCTGAAAATACGATACCAATGCTAAATAAATGAACTGTGCTTCCAGCCATCCACATCATGAAGCCCAACATCATTAAATTCTTCATGGGAGCCTGTGCCACCTCCCATGCTTTCTATTGTTTCAGAAAAAAATTGAAAATAAAACACTGCATAATTCGAGCAAGGCTATCGCAGGTATCAGAACTGAAAATCAACAGGTAATAACTGTGCATTAATCTTCCAGAATGTTTTGCATTTCATTTTAAGAAGTCAAAAGTCTTTAATGAACTATATGTAAATGGAAAAACTTAGAAGCTTAGAAGAAGATGAAAATGATCAGGCTCTTCTTTTGCCACGTGGTCTGAACTATGAAACTCTAAAGCTAGTAGTTGAACAAAATAAAAAGTGTAAATTGACAAAACCCTAAACCCTAAACATCAACGCCCTATTAATACCAATGATATGAAGGGAGAACAAGCCCATTTGATTGTAATACTCAACATTTCAACTACAAAAACATACACTTTCACCAATTCATCAAATGTCTGCGGTGTAACTATACATTGCCCATGTAGTCATCTTCCCTTTTGCTATCAAATTAACCACTATATATAGAATAACCCAAAAGCATGATAAATATACAATAGACTTTAAAATAAAAAATTAACACTAAAAAAGTGTCTGGACTGATAAATGGATGGCAGCTGTTTCTATTTTTTCGCAATTAACATGGAAGAACTTGTAACTGGAATCTGAAAGCTCGAAATATATAATGTGGAAACAAAGACAACCTGTGAAACTTAAAATCATAAGGGATAGACAGACATACTTGGGCTTTCCAACTGCTTTCTGCATCCTTCTTCTGACGGCTCAAAGTTGAATCATCCTGTAATTGTCAATCAAAACAATTCCAATTAACATCGCATTATCCAATTCAATAAACATATGAACTATAGATATTCTATCCATCCCGTAAACTTTGTCAAATTGACTCGAATGTGCATTATTAACAAAATTTGCGGCCTTAGTTGGTACACATAACTTTCATTTGAATCGAAGTAACATATTAATAGAACAGTGTATTAAAAGTACTATCTTTTTTATATATTTTTAATCAAATATTATACTCAAATATTTTTCACCAAATAATATACTCAATAGTCAATACAACATAAACAAAAAAAACCATTAGTTCAAATTACAAAATCCAACCATCAAAACTCATGTGCACATAAGGCATAACAAAACTAAAATATCATTATAACCAAACCGAGTCCTATCACACTAGGTGCAGTCAGCTATATGAATTCGTCTCCAATCACCTAGATTGCATTAAAAATATGATTATATGAATAAAAAGTATCCTTTCACAAAAAATTACACTAAAAATACAATCGTTAGATATAATTTTCACCAAATAACATACAACATAAACAAGAAAAAATTACTTCAAACTAGAAAGTCCAAACTCAAAACTGGACAATCTGTTTGGGTCAAATTAAACATACCAACAAAGCCGAAATATAATAAAAACACAAATTGTCTATCTGGGTATTACCTGATCAAGAGTAGCACGAGAAAATCCAGGAGGATCAAGAACATCGCGAGATGAATTAGCAGTTGAATTATCTGAAAACTCAACGGCCCATCTTCGGCCCGAACCCATTACTGCTTTTCCTTTGTCCATAACGATAATTTATTCGATTGAAAAATTGATGAAATTGGTTTTTGATTGATTGAAGTCTGAGGTATTAAAAAAAATGGGATTTTTAGTGTGAGTTGAACATGTTTTTGTTTTTCGGTACAAGTTCGGCTCTCTTTTATAGAAGACTAGAAGTACTCCAAGTGCTACTCAAATTTGATGATCTGTTATACGCACACTCAAATAGTGGGTTACTGTAAGTTGAATTTACCATTCTGCCTCACTTATTTGGAAGTGTAGTAGTTGAGGAAGTTAAATAGAGGGGTAAAATAGTAATTTTCAGCAATAATAATTCACTATTTGGGTGTGTGTATAGTGGTACATGATAGGTGGAGTTAATCGAATAGTAATAATGCGCTTGATGAATCTAGGTAAAATTTATCATTTATCTCGTTTGAAATCAAAAAAGAAAAAATTTAAAGTAATACAAAATTTACTTTTTTCTATTATCTTAAATTTTTCCCGACTCTTTCATTCCTGATTCCTAACTCTTTCATTCTTACTTGATATTTGAGGTAATACAAAATTTACTTTATTTTTCTTCTTTTTTATTTCAATGCATGAATATTAATATTTAATTGTTGGCCGATCTAGCTTTTCTTGATAGCGATAATAATTTAATCATCTAATCATAAAATCAGCTTGTAATATATATTAAACCAGCTTTGTTGTTTGTGACCCATATATATTACTTGTGACCCACATATGTGACCCAAATTCATTTACTTTTAGTTCCATAATATTTATGTTTTGTTAATGTTTTTATTTTAATAATATTTAATTTGCAAATAAAAATTGAGTGTTTTATGTAGAAATAAAGAGAAGGGTATAAATATTAGTTTAATAATTATAATTTCATAATATTGTTTTTCAAGTTATTAATTATATTATTTCACCTAGTGAAGGGTAATTGTATCCAAACAGGAATTATAATAGTTTCACCTACATTCTACTAACTTAGGTTAATTGCAAATGTTTACCTTCACATAGATTCACCATAATCCAAACGCACCATAAAGATTCTTGCTAGTAAACAGAATGTCTTTGACTCGAAAATCACCTCATCACTAACTTACAACCCAAAAAAAGTAATTGGTAATGGTACCTCTAATTAATTTTCATTTACTTGGATAGGTGAACTCCTTCATTATCACTTGCACACTCACGTTCAATAAATAATTCAGTTCGATTTCACTTCAATCACCTTCGCTTAAGACTATTCTTTTGATCGGGTATAATAAAAGAAAAGTTTTGAGTCCACTACTTCCGCCACTTTTTACCGTTGCCTTGAAAATATTATTAATTTTGATCAATTGAGTGTAAGAGATGTCGTCGCGTCAACCTATTAAAAAAGTACCAATAACTTTGAACTCACTTACATTTAAAAATAACTCGCTTACGACCAGAAGGTCATTAGTTTGACTGACATGGTTCGCAAGTTATTGCGTCAGTTCAACGTATACTTAGTGTATATTTAACGAGTAGTGATTTCAAGTTCCACTACTAAAGAGACTTATTAAATAGTTTGGAATTTTGTGAAAGCTTAAGGTTTGTTTAAGAGATAACCTCAAATTAGATGATGAAGATGGACAGTGTTTCTATTGGACAGAGGTACCCATGTGGCCATATATTATTGAGTTGGATGACAATTTAAACATTGGTGATCCAAATAGAATATTATTGAACAATAGTAACAAAAAGTTAACCTATGGTTACAAAGCATCATTTAGATGGAAATTGAAGGCAATTAGGATAGATGATGATCACCAATAATAAATAATGATATATGGAGTATATTTTTATCCTTGTCAAGACGTCGGATAGTACTCTTTCTGTTCCAGCATAATATATTGTTAAAGATTTAAGTCTTGTTTCAATATAAGAGATTGTTTAGATATGAACTCACGTAAAAATATTAGTCGATAATGTTCTCTTTCCTATTACCTTAACGAAATATTTTTGAGCTAAAGGAACAACGATGATAGGAGATCGGGTAATTGCCTTGTTCCATAGCTTAGAGTTAAAAGTGTAGTAATATTTATTCTATGAATGAGCCAAAATTTTGGTACATTTGATTTTTAAGTTGCACAAGAATAATTGGGTACAAAAGTTCTTTGCCTGACCAGCTGATGAAGGTCATGGACAATCTTGAAAACAGCATCAGGCTTTGCCAATCTTATTGAATTCTGAGACATGGCTTTCAGTTCATCTTGTCTTGGACCAAACCATTCTGCTACTATCCTTGCTATCTCTTTTGGCGATTTCGAAAACTTCCCACATCCATTCTCAACAACATACGGCACGTTCCCAGCTTCCTGCAATACATTTCCGGAACCAATATAACTCAGAGAACGAGAACGAAATTTCGAAGTGAATAACATATTTTAAACAAGATATCCTGAGAGCACCTTACTAGTATATAACAAGTACTCGACTATGTGACAACAAATGATTTATAAAAGCCTCTTTGTGATCTTGCATATGTTTAATTGCTCTGGTACTGGAAATTCCACCCAGAAATTTAGATTGATTAAAAAGTCGGGGGTTGCTGGTAAAATTAAACATCAACCAGGTGGGAAGAAAAAAAAGTAGAGCACGATTACTGAACAAGCGAAGCAAAATAATTAAGGGTGCATACGGTGATACCTGGCCAGCGATATAACCATTTAGAATGATTGGAAGGCCTTGGATCATAGCCTCCGCGATAGTTCCAGGCCCAGCCTGCATATAAATTATTAGTTAGAACAATACCCGCTCCTAATTCCTTTTTTCACTCTTAATACTTGAACGTAGAGCAAGAAATTACAGATCACAAAGAAGGATGTTTTACCTTGGTGATTATGCAATCACAAGCACCCATACATTCCTCCATTTTTGTTATGAACCCCTTCACCTAAAATATTATGGTACGCATATAATTTAGATCATGTCATAAAGAAAATGAAGATTAGTTCAAAAGGTTGAATAATTTCAAGAAGTTACAACCGACAAATTCACAACATAATCGGGCCTGGTTTTACATTAAAACACATCCATCAAGAATAAGACTACTTACATCCCAACTTCTAAAGATATGCTTCAATTCCATATATTATCTGATTTCTAAATTAGGCAATATGCAATGACTCTTGTAACACTAATATTTACTTCGAATTATGCCAAAATAATTGCCATACCCTATGGCAGCTGGAGCAATATATAAGTAAATGTGGCATCATAATTAATGCAACTATGAAAAGTCGATAGTAATTAAGTAAATACCTGAACAGGAATCTTCCAGTCAATTGAACTCAATCTACTAGCAAGTTTTTTATTGCGGCCACAAATCACAAGAATTTGACCTATTGGTTCCCCGAGTGTCTCGTCATACAACGCATCTCCAAGTGCACGAGCTGTTGATTCGATGGGTCCCATCCCTTCTCCTCCTCCCATCAATAGCACGGCAGGAAGTTGTTCATCCATTCCGAGCTCCCTCCTCAACTCATCCTAAAAGTGAACATGGCAAAATTGATAGGAATCTTCAACTCATGAAACGTACAAGAAACAATAAAAAAGAAATGTATCAATTGTGAACAACAAGATGCGTTGTCACAAAATTAGCAAAAAGTATCCGACTCCAGAAGTAAAATGGTCTGCTCGAATTGTAACTCAATATGCAGCAAGCAAAGTTAAACATATTAATTTGAGACAAAAGGCTAAAAAAGAGACTTTTTACACACAATCATTCACTAGAAATAAAAAGGAAAGAAGCATTCTGAAAATGCGTATATTGAAAGACGCATTTTACTTTAACTTTTTGATAGTTCAGTTTGTTTTTTAATCGTCAAAATTAACAAACATTGCAGTCTCAACTCTTAATTGGTACCCACAACTTTGATTTGAATAAAAATTATCATATTAACAGTAAAGTATTTTGGAAATTTTATATTCTGATTTATTTTCTCCAAATATTATATACTATCATATTTTAAAAAAAAAATTGGTTAAAATATTGAATGTCAACTCATCAAAAATCAAAATTGGGAAATCTTTTAAGGATGAATGGAGTGTAAGGAAGATTGTTCAAAGCATGAAAATACACAAACCCAATTAAGCAAATGGATTGCAATCATAACACAGGCTGCAAGTCCGTTAACAAATGGTCTAACTACGGATAAGCAAGTATAAGAACAGCTAATAAAGTCCATACTCTGAAGCCATTTTTCGGTATTACAGATAACTTGTTTGATGCAATTTCAGCATAATCTCATGGCCCATTTTTAATGTCAACTACTAGTTTATTCACTTTCTTACTGCCTGTAAATCATTGAACATACCTTCTCCAAAAAATCAATGGCTAGCAAATGCAATAGACAAGAAAGATTTGGCAGAAAGATCACAAAAATCTGCACATTCCAAAAATGATAAATTAAGCGAAAACGAACCTTCGAACGAACAGGCTTGACAAATGAAGGTCGGACTGGGAGGCCATAAACTTTAATTTGAGGAGACTTGAGGCCAGCTTTTAGTGCCCGTTTGGCAACCTCTTCTGATGGGCAATAGCATCTAGTCACAAGCTTGTGAAACCTAGTAATGAAGCACATAAATATTGAATCCACACAAGCTATTGTGTAGCTGGAAATTGCAACTATAACTCACCATGTAGGGTGACAAGTGCTTAAATCAGTTATTACAGTGGTAAACACTATCTTCTGCAAGAGGCCTCTTGCCCTCAAGATACGGAGAGGAACATGTTGCATTAAAGGGTGTACACTAATTATAATGTCTGGCTGATACTTTATTATACCTTTAGCAACCTCCCTGAGTGAAAGCAAACAATTAAAAGTTAACACACAGATTTTGCAATCAGCTGATTCTAATGAGAAACAAACTAACACCAAAGAAAATATTAATAACAATGAACATGAACGTTTAAGAGAAATTGCGTTGGAAAATAAAGTAACAGTTGTCAGTAATATATGTGATAAGCATACAAAAACAACAAATATCAAATAAAAAGCTAAACCATATGACAAATCTCTTAAAACAGGACTTCCACATGTTGGCACAAAGTTAACAATCTGGATAATAGAATGAATATGCCTACAAAAGAAAAGATTTACGAAAAATGATAGAACAAAACTGCAACTTACAAGTGCATACTACTAACATCTCACCCATCCTATCCATAAATACTCCAGGACTACTGAATTGTTAGATAAAAGTTGACATGGAAGTACCAGAAACATAAAATCATTCAGAAAATTTATACCAAAATGTATAGTGTTCTTAAGCACACTTAGCAGACTGAAATTATTTGAAGGAGAACCTTGTGCATATTTCAGTCATATCCTCTGCAATATTTCATTTATTACCATAAAAGACAAGCATGCTTATGGCAGCACAGAACAAGATCTTATGAACCTACTTTTATTTTGTTTACTAACAAAAATGATAATACTAAAAAAATGAATTAGGTCTTACCGAGCTATAAAAGTAGAAGTGGCTGCAAAGTTCGTTTGATGAACTAAGCGTGGAGCAGATGCATGATATGCCATTTTCCACAGGGTACCATGTTTGACCAGGAAGTTATAACTTCGTGGCAATTGATTGAAAGGCCAGGGTGTATGCTCTGTCCATAAATCAACTACAAATACCTGGAAAGAGTAATATGTTTCAGGAATCACACAATTAAGGGTCATCATCGTCATCTTGGCCAGGGTAATTGTACAATCTTAATGTGCCCTTATTTAAACTCAGAATCTCATATGAAATCCACCATTTCTCATTGTTGCGCAATGGAGGGGGCAACGAGATGCATAAGAAGAAACACACAATTTTCGCAAGTTTATCGATACTCTACAAGAAATAATCCCATATAAACCATCTCTCAACAGTCTACAATCTAACATAATAAAACCTTAAAGCAATTACGATAGCGAATAAAATAAGAGCTAACCTGGTATTCTTCGCCAAATTGCTCGTAAAAAGCCGACTTAATAGCTTCAGCAGAAGCCCTATGACCTCCACCAGTATCACTCATCAAGATTAGAACTTTCTTAGGACTACCAGACACAACATCATTAACAGGCAATCCTTCACCTTCCAACACATTATTCTCTCCTCCTCCCAATACATGACTCTCCCCAGGATTAGCATCAAGAGACGCAAACCCAAGTGGGATTTTCTCACAATGTAATCTAATGAACTTATTAAACTGATTATACAGTTTCCTAATTGGCCAAGAACCACCTCTAGGACTTGTCAAACTCAAAAAAGGCGCTATCTTCGTCTTATTTTTGCTGTACTTTGAATCAAAATACAATTGGTTACTGTTTTGACATGAATTGACCAAATGGGGTATGCCATAGCTACTAAACTTATTTGAATCATTACCAAATACATAAGAACCCAATTTAGATGCTAATCCGAAAGGGTTAGTGGGTTCTTGTGATGTCACAGTAGAAGCCTGCATAACTAGAGATATAACAAAAAACTCTTCAAATCCACAAAAAATCACAAATGGTATTGAGTGAACTTCAAAACAAAATCAATTTATCAGAAAAGACTGCATTTCTCAAAACTACAAATAATCACAAAAGGGTATTGAGTAAACTTGAAAAAGAAATCAATTTGTCAATAAAGATTGCGTTTTAAACTGTTAATGAACGAAAGCTCATCAATACACGAATAATCACAAAAGGGTATTAATTAAACTTGAAAAGAATTCAATTTGTTAAAAAAGAAGGCATTTTTTTACTACTAATATATCAAAATTGGCTAGAAATTAATAGAGCAATAAGATATTATTGAACAAACAGAGAGAAAGAGAGTGATAGTGAAGTGTTTGTTATTGTGGCTGAGAGAGGCTATGGTTGAAGATGTTGGAGAGTGCAAAGAGGGAAATTTGAAGGATGATCAACAGCCACAAGGATAGGATTTTGGAAGGAGATTGCAAAGACATATGCTATTGGTACAACAATATATTCTCAATTCTTGGATTCACATATCTTACTATATATAATTGGGGAAGGAGGGAATTAGAAGTTATTTTTAATGCATATGAAGCCCCATGTTCTCCTAATATGTAGGAGATATAATTAATTAAAATTATTTACTTATATATAAACATTATGTACAATAAATATCCATAAAATATTACTATATTTTACCTTTATTTTTTTGAAAATGATTTAGGAGAATTTATAAATTATTTCGCACATCAAATTTAAACTTATTTTTTTAAAATGAATTAATAAATAATAGTATTGTAGAAAAATATCATATTTATGTATTAATAAAATATCATATATTATAATACGATGCACGAGTTCGCACAGGCTGGACTGTATACAAACATCTAGTGTTGGTTTATGTAATAAAAAGGATTCACATCATCTATGAGGAAAAATGGAAAATTGGGAGCTCGCCAAAGAAAGTATTGATATTAAAAATCGGATTTATGACAAACTCACATACTCTATTTATTTGAGCATCTTGCGGGCTTCAAATAATCTACCTCTTGAATCTTTTATATGTATCATATTATGAATATTTTTAGGGATGTTTTCGGTTTGGTTCGGTTCGTTCGGTTTTTTTCGATTTTTTTTGGCTGAAACCGATTCTATCGGTTTTTTTACTTACATGAATTGATTCGGTTGAAAATTACTTCGGCTTTCATCATTCGGTTGATGTCGGTTTTGAGACAACCAATTCTGGTAGGTCGGTTTTTTGGTTTTGAAACAAACAAAAAATCGAAGTGCACAATTTCAAATTAAATAGAGTCTACACGTTCACATGAAGTCAAAAAACAAAATAAAAATATAGTCACAACAAGAATTTATGTTAACAAACATAAATGTGCTCTTTTGCTTCCAACTAAGCTTCTAAATGCTAATCATTGAGTTCACTGTTATCTATACAAATGAAGGCAACAAACAAAACAATTAAACAATAAATAAAATTTCAAAGTATAATTATCATAAAACAAAAATTATATAATAACAAATTTATGAATTACCTTCATTTTCATTCTCTTTTTTATTCACCTCTTTCAATTTACTCCTCAATAAAATTGGCAATGGTTTTATTCACCTTTTTCAATTTACTCCTCAAGGATCTATGACTCACCCATTAATGCTAAATGCATCCTCAAAAGCAACAATTGATACATGTATAAACAAAACATATTTTACAACTTCGGCTAATATAGTGGGTATTTGGCTATTGAGCTCTTTTTTAAATAAAAAATTATGTAAATAGTGTAATAATTTTATGAAATATAAAGATTAAAAACAATTATTTAAAAAATATTACAAATATAAATATCTCAAACAATCTATATATAGTCGATTCGGCTTGGTCGGTTTCGGTTCGGTTTATGGTATAACTGTAAACCAAATTTTTTTGGTCGATTAGAGATGTTTTCGCACCATCTCAGCACTATGTCATTTTTTTCCTATCAAATCGGTAAAATTTCGCTTCGATTTTGTCGATTGAAAGCGAACCGAAAATCTCTAAATATTTGTACATCATGCTGATAAAGATTATGAACAAATTTAAAGTATGCATTCATTGCATCCGTGTGTGCACATTTATAACGTAGAACGGGAAATGGAGGTAGATGATCTCGAGCCAAAACATTATCGATTTCAAGTAATGGAAGGAGGAGTGTCGTATTATTTTGCTTTTGTAATATTTTATGACCAAATTTAAAAAATTAGACATCTATATCAAGCCAAAACCAGTTGTTAAACTCTGTTATAAATACAATAATAAATGAATTAAAGTCGTAATGAATTATTTTAAAAAGTCACTTTTCCATGTAGGCTCATGTTGGTTATGTGAATTGTGAGCTGATGAGAAACCTCGATTCAACCGACCAACGACCACACATCACACATGACACTTGTAAGGTTGCAACCTTTGGATTCTATTTCCTTTTGTCATGTTTTGATTTATTATAGGCTTATTCTCATTTCGCCCCCTATAGTATCATTTTCGTTTCAGATTGCCCCCTGTACTATTAGTCGTTTCAGATTGCCCCCTGAACCCCTTTTTTCTAGTTTTAAAAGATAAAATGACTATGGTACCCCTGTTACTATTACAAAGTATAGGGGGGCAATATTAATATTTTTAAATAATAAAATTAAACCCATTCTTCTTCAACACACCCCACCCCCACTCCCATCATCTTCTTCAACCTTAAACCATAAACACCGACTTTATCAATGGCGGCGAATTTCCAGCCCCTCAAAGCCCTGAATTCTCTCACCCTTTCTTCGACGAATCTCTCTAGAAATATCCCGAAAGAGTTTTATTCGAAACAAAGAATTAGATGAAAGATGTCAATGCAGTTTACTTAAGATGGTTAGAGGCAACAATAATTATATATGTCTAATCACACCTTTTTCTACTTTGAACAGTCCAAGTAAATAATCAAATTTTTCAAATCTACTTTCCAATACAACTTTAATCATAGTTGAGAGCTGCTATTGATTTTTGAATGTTTCGTTCCTTCAATGGGATCAAAGATGAAGGGCTTATACAAAGGAATAAATAAATACATTTCCCAAATATTTGGTAATAACTCTCTCGTCCCTTCCTTTTCTTCTATTTCAGATTTTTATTAGGCATTTTTCATATCAATATAGTCTGCAAACTCTGTCAGGACATTTCCAGTGAGATTCATCGACGAAAGGGTGATAGAATTCAGGGCTTTGAGGGGCTGGAAATTCGCCGACATTGATGGGAGTGGGGGTGGGGGTGGGGTGTGTTGAAGAAGAAGGGTTTAATTTTAATTATTTAAAATATGTTAATATTGCCTCCTATACTTTGTAATAGTATCAGGGGTACCATAGTCATTTTATCTTTTTAAAATTGAAAAAAATGGTTCAGGGGGCAATCTGAAATGACTAATAGTACAGGGGGCAATTTGAAACAAAAACTACACTATAGGGGGCAAAATGTGAATAAGCCTTTATTATACTTCTCTTACTCATTTGAGTTTTTACTTCTTTTTCTGTTTCTTTTATCACACCTCACAAGTTAAACAAATAATATATATGATTATTTAATGTTCTATATTTTATTTATTTCATAAATAATTTATAGTTATATTATATAATGTTTAAGGCCTTAAAAAATTACATGACGCTTTTATATTTTTCATTTTTTTCATTTATTTTAGATTGGTAGCTATATTTTCAGTTAATAACTTATTTTAGCTGGTGGGTACTTCTATAAATTTCATAATAAAACATCTTTATATAATGTTTAAGGCCTCAAAAAATTACATGACGCTTTTATATTTTTCATTTTTTTCATTTATTTTAGATTGGTAGCTATATTTTCAGTTAATAACTTATTTTAGCTGGTGGGTACTTTTATAAATTTCATAATAAAAACATCTTTAATTACATGAGATATATTAAAAATAATTATATGAGATAAATAAAAAAATTATTCATACATCTCATTTTTAAAATCTTTTTAGAAAACATATCAATTAAATTCATTTAAATACTTCAATTTATTTTTGATTTAATCTAAATCATTAAAAATATTTATTTTGTCCATTATTTTTTAAATAAGCGAATATTAACTAAACAAATAATATAGCGCACAGGCATCGACTGTACACCTGCAACTAGTAAATAAAAAATCTGGTAGACTTGAGATTAATAAAACGTTGAAAAGAAAAAAATTCGCTCTACACCTAGTACTTCAATCGTTTAAGGAAAATGTAGTAAAAAAATTACATTAAAAATGTAGAATGACAATCAATTGAAACTACATAATTGGTTAGTTACTAATTTAATAAAAAAAAAAAGTTAAAAAATGTATTAAAAATATAGTAATACAATTTTCTGTACTAAAAAAATACTCCCTCAGTCCCTAAAAGATTGTCACATTTTGACTTTTGGTGGTCAACAAAACACGATTTAAAACATAAATATCTATTATTCTATATGTGAAAAAATAATAAAAAGTTAATATTTCAAAAATATATATTGAGACGAATCTAACAATGTCCCATAAGACTATATTATTTCTTATCGTTTAATGGGAATTCATGATCAAATTTTGTAATATTTGATTAACAAAAGTCAAAATGTGACAATCTTTTAGGGACGGAGGGAGTATGTATTTTAAAATAAAAATAAATAAAGCTAGAAAGTCAAATATAAAAAATCGAAAGAATAATAATTTAGAATGATGTGTTTTTAGGCAGATGATGGATTGGGCGGTGGAAGTGGATTGGCTATTCCATTTACCTTTTGCCTTTGTGGGTTGAACACTTGTTTATAATGTCTCTCCAATTTTTTTTTATACTAATTATTTTAGCATGTTTTACACACTGCCGGTGCTTTATTGCTCCCATCATGTGGTTCTAGAAAATCGAATAGTGGACTTGAGCATTCAAACATGGCTAATCGTATACACTTTGCAAATTTCTATGTTGAAACTAAATGGACGGTTTAATAGCTTAAATATATTTGACTCGAATTTCTATCAAGATGAATCGAGTTCTAATATTGATGGAGGAGTGTTTTATTTTTATTTTATTTGCAGCTTTTTCAAGGTCTGCTTTGTAGAAAAATTTATGCATTGTCTTTAAATGTTTCAAGTTCTCACTCCGTGAGATTTTCATGCATTTATGTGGATATCCAAAAAAAGATAATAAATCACTATTATATTTGAACAAAATATTTTATTCGAATTCAAATAGTGCTTTAACATGTGTTTCAAGTACTCACTATTTAAAATTTTATATCGATTATGTGGATTGAAAGTCATATTCAAAATAAAATGGTTCATGTAATAGTTAGAGTGGTGGACAATGCTATATGAGGTCCTTTTAAGTACAATTCTTTTAATTGTAAATGTTCAAAATATTCATTTAAATAGTACTCTACTACAAATAATACTCATTCATTTTCACTTTTTATCTTTATGTAAACCTAATACTAATTTCCTATTGGAGATTTCTCTTTTTCTCACTTTCATATTCCAACAGGAAGACGAAAACAATTTATCAATTAAAGCGTCAAACACTTTGTTATTCTGATTTTATAAATAACCAGGTATGATCATTTGGTTTATCATCTAATAAATCTCTTTGAATTATTTAAAGTCATCATATATACACTTATGAATAATGTTATAACGGAAGCGAATTATGACCGACTAATTTGGTGAACAGCGAAGATAAAAGAATTATGTAAAGCACTGGAAGTAAAGAACACCAAATTTAACGTGGTATCCCTAACAATATGTTAGACCTAATCTACGGGCTCCTAGCCACAAAATTTCACTATAATCGGAGAAATACAGTTACAGATGAGCTAAGGCTAGCTCCCAATGTAGATCACTACACCTCCAGACGTTCTAAGCACCAACCCAAACTACGTTCTCTTACCCGAACAATCCTAAGAATGGATATCTTACTCCGAAGATTATCTTATCTATCTTGGACCTATTCTAAAGAGAGAATAATTGATACTGAAATAGTTGCGATAATGTTAAATAACAAAACCAACTGACTATTTGGTGCAATATAAACAAAACACTAGACCTCTTTTTATAAGGCCAACAGATGCATCATTTTCATGAGTTGTCCGATGTGGGGCTCAAGGCAAAATCCAACAAATAACTCATATATGCAACTTTCAAAATTTGACAATCAATATGTGCACGGTATTTTCATGATACAATTTATTCCTCATTTCTTTTCTTACTCTTATTTTCACAATGAAGACCTTTTTCTCATAAATTGTTCATCAACAAATAATTACAATATTTGTACAATTTGTTTACATAACAAAATCTAGGTCCAAGTTTTAACAACATGACCTATATCAACAATCAACTTGTTTTTCCCATGCCTCAACATTCATAGAGGTTGTTCATTAAACTATCTACTATCACTCTCATTTAAGAGGTTATTTGACAACATCGTACTAGTCTATCAATCACTTTATCAAGTGTTTACTAGTAACGAAATAAAAAATTAAAAAAAGTGTTTACTAGTAATAGTTTGTTGAATAAGCTTTAATCCCTCATATACAAAAAGGAATTTTTTTTTTCTTAGTTGCATGATTAATTTCTCAAAATCAAATCAAATTAATCAATCACATGAAAATTGTGTACTCTCCCTTCTCTTGAAGTTACACTAATTATGTGAAGTATATTGACACATAATCTTAATAGAAAAAATAAGTTTTTTTCTTTTCCATTAACCATTCATCTCATTTGGAGTTTCAAACTTACATTTAACACAAAATTATATTAAATTATTACTGGTATGTTATAACCTTCATAAGCTATTAAGCTCACTTCCAATCTAAAGTAGGTTCACGAATTTCTTCAAGACATTAAGTCTCATATATCTCTTTGACAATTTGACATACCAAATTAATAACGTTTCAAATTTTTTTTTCCTTTTTCCAATCCACTACTATCCATGAACTCCCACATTTCTACTTGTCTTTTAAAACAATTGTCCGACCAGTTGGACAACATCTTATATATCACTTAACATGTACACAAAGAACCTCCATATATATATATTTAAAAGAGCATATTTCAATGCGTTCTCTCTTATGATTTTGATGTATTCCTGTTAACAAGCACATCCCACATCGGTAGTCAATGTCCTCCCGGGTCAGTACATAAGATCTTGGGCTACTCCCCCTATTGTCAATTGGTTTTAGAGTGGAACCCATAGACTCTTATCATGGTATCATGAGCCAGGCTCGAGTTAATGAGGCACGTGTAACCCCGCCGATGTTGTTCCGGCAATTAATACCGGCGAGGAAAATTTCGCTGACGATTGGGTTACACGTGAGGGGGAGTGTTAAGAAGTACATCCCACATCAGTAGTCGATGTCCTCCCGAGTCAGTATATAAGATCTTGGGCTACTCCCCCTATTGCCAATTGGTTTTAGAGTGGAATCCCATAAAAGACCATTAGTCTGTGTTGATAACAAACGATTGGCTTTATCAGCCTTTATTCTAAATAATTAACCATTAGTCTGTGTTTTAGATTCACATACATTAATCGAGAATAAATAATTAACTTTTTTTTCATTTAGATTTGCCTTATTTTTGTGAACATTAAATAATAGTGTAATGTAGTTAAATAGCATAGTAAGGGTAAAAGGTGGAAACGTCATTAGAGTTTTTTGTGGTTTTCGTTTTATCCACAAAAAATAATATCTATACTATAATGTGGGAAGCCTTTGTTTGGTGAAGCCTAGGAGATCATCTGGGTTATCCATGTGGCATCATATATATTTGCCACCTATCTAAGACAAACATTTAAAAAATAACTACCTTTAATGTGCATATATTTTAATGACAAAAAGTTAATAGTGAATAGTATTTTTTCAAATTAATATGCTTAGATATACAATTTAATTTTTATTATTTTATAATTCATTTTTAATTTTTATCCTTAAATATATTCACCACGATCTAAATAAATTCGAAACTCATTTGATTACTTACCTCAATCCAAATGAACCATAAAAAGCTCACATAATTACCAAATAAGCTTTTCCATTGAACTATTACATTAACTCAGTTGAGCCCTGGTTTCATGTAGTGTTTTATTGTTATTCTATGTATGATTAATCTCTGAGAAATTAGAATATTATAGAAGGAGCTGTAATAATGGGGGACGAGGAAGAAAGAGAGATGGAAGAGGAGCTCGAAACCCAACTTCAAGAACAGAAAGATTCGATTTTGGATATTGACCAAGCCCTCACCGTTGACCCAACCAATTCTGAGCTCCTCTCTGTAAGATTTCTTTGCCATTTACCATTCTTGAAAACATATTCAATATATGTCCCAAAAAGATTGTCAAGTTTTGATTTTTATTGTCGCGGTTTTTAAATATTGAACAAATTATATATAGGGGGCTAAATAACTAAGTATTAGGCAAATGACGAAAAAGTAATACCAATTTAGGGGGCGAACAAATTACTTTTTGGATAAATAGTTTGTAAAATTCAAATCTTGTTATGGTTATTTTTAGATGTATTTGTTATTGCTGTGTTTTCTGTAATGTAGTAACTAATTGTGGAGTAATTCGATTTTTTGTGCACTTTGATAGAAATTGTAAACATAATCGTCATAAACTTGGAGGATTTCGATGATGTTGGTTAGGGTAGAAACGCTATATGTTATGGATAGAAGCTACTTGTTGTGAACTCGGGAATGAAATTATGTGGCAGGTGCGGGAAGAGCTTGTCGAGGCTATCAAACAAGCTGAGGAAGGTCTGCTTCATCTGAAACGTGAGAGGTTGTTGCGAGAGATTGATGCTTCACTGCAAAATTCGAAACAACATGTTGTGGAGGAAGAGGTTAAGGCGGAGCCACTTGATCTATTTGAAGTTGAAGCAGAACCTCTGGACGATGTAGGCTATTCTGTTGGTTCGAAGTGTAGATTTCGGCATACTGATGGCCGGTGGTATAATGGTCAGATTGTTGGGATGGAAGGCTCTCATCTGGCCAAAGTTTCTTTTCTCATTCCAACATCAGAAAAAATGCTGGTGGGTACACTGTTCTTGCCATCTTGTTATTCATTGCTTGTTTTTATTTAATAAACGAAGTATGTTATGAGCGAAACCGATGAGATGCCCTGTACTTAGCCTATCAAAGGTGTGAGAGTTATAGTAATGGTATCTTCAATACCAAACACTCTATCAAGGCAGTAATCTTTGCCTGCAATTCTGTATTGATTGGTATGTACAATGTAAAAGAAAATTGCTCCAGAGACGAACAGCTGTGTTAAGACCCATAAGTAGATTTGGGTATTTTATGATAGTGAACTTCTAATATGTAATTTAGCCTTTGAAGCTGTAACTAGCATATAAGGACAATGGGCTGTGAGAGTGTATCGCGTATGTGTAGCACCCAGGTGCTGTTTTGAGCATATATCTAGAACTATTGTGAAGACTCTGTTAGAGTAGTTAGTTGCTTGACGTTACTATAAGTTTCATAACAGATTACTGTAGGAAGTATAATTGCTCTTTATTTTAGGAGGTCCCTCATAATCCCTTTATACTCTGAACCAAAAACCTATGAGTCATGCAGAGTCGTTGGCTTATTGCTCCATAAAACCCTATGATAAGCAGATTTTATTGTGAATATAAAGTTAATTCAACTTATGATCCTATTTTTACAAGCTATCTTCGATCTTGTCTAGCCACTAAACAGACACCTTTGGTATGTGCAAATTTTCTTTTATGTTCGAGGAAAAGAAAAGTGGAGAGCAATGAAAATTCAGAGATATGTATATCCAGTTAGTTATAAATTTGCGTTAGATTCATACATGCTTTACGAGATCATCACTCCTCCCTGCTTGTCAACCCTCAGATGAAACACAAGGTAAGAGCAGCATGGAAGATGGTTTCCAAGAATAGCCAGTTCTAAATTTCTAATTTTTGAATTACGTAAGCTGTTGTGTGATGTTGTGAATATGTAATTATTTGGATGTTGCATTTTTTATTTGAAAATATGTTGTTAGTTATATTAGTTGTAGTTTGAGCAGTCTACTAGTTCTGATATTTGTTCTTTGGCTCAGTATGAAGTTACTTATAGTTGTCAGTAAAGGAAAACCTATATTAATATGATTAGGATCTGCCGAAACTTTTGAACTAGTTCATGTTGATATTTTTTTTGATAAAGCGACAGCGAGCTGCTCGAGTTATTTTACTAATACTAAACCGCCCGAGTGCAGATGTGCAAGTTCTTTCTGCAGCAAAGATGTAGATTTGGTAATAGTTGCCGCTCATCACATGGTATGTTGAAGTGCATAATTATCGGGAGGGAAGGCACCCACGCTTATATTTAGAAACTCAGAGCAAAAGCATTTCTCCCATCAGTTGACATGTGAATATAACAGCAACATGCTCCAATGCCTCTGAAGAGGCTCCCGCCTAAGCGGTGTAAGGGGGGGGGGTCGGATGGTATGCAGACTTACTCCTGTGGTAACAGAGAGGCTGTTTCCGGATTGACCCAATACAACGGAAAAGAAGCGTAGGTAATGTAATAAGCCATTTTGATTTATTTCCTTATATCCAAAAGTAGGGATATAAAAACATTGACTTCCATAGACATGGAAATTGGCGACTTGTGAATATACTTCCTCAACTAATTGAGCATTTGACTTCCATGAATTATGTGGAAATTAGCTCTCAGCAGTGATAAGATAAAGTCATGTGTACGGATGTTGAACTGCATTAGCATTTTGTCGCACCACTATTCGGTGTTATTTTGTGACATGTTAGCTGTTGAGAGGAAAATATTAAAAAGGAAATCATGTACGAAATCAATTTTGCATTGCTCATGAGTTACTTCAAGATTGCCCATGTCCTCTCTACTGTAAATCCTTGGTCAAAGTTTGTCTCATTAGATCTTGAGGCAGAATTAGCATTCTTACAACTATGTGAATGAATGTAATTCCTACTACCTTACTGCACCGAATGACTGTATCCTAGATTCTAGATGACCCTGTTCATTGGAAATTATCTCTGCTTCTCTCCTGCCCTTGGTGTGCCTATAAACTCTTGAACCTATTTGTATTAAAATGCTTGAAATTTCACTGTGCAGGAATTGATGTCCCAATGTCATCATTGAAAGAGTTTATACCGACAACATGGGAGCAATCGCTAGTTGGTTCTAGCATTTGGGCATTGTCAACTAGAAACGCAGGCATTTGGAGAGTAGCTGAACTGGAGTCTTGGGATGAAAAACTAGCGGAGGGAAATGTTGTATTCAGAGATGATGGGAGCTCTGCAACGGTCGGCATAGAATCAATTTCCTTGTCTGAATTCGCACATGTGACCGATGAAGAAGAGAGTTGCTCCGACTTTGAGGAATCTGAAAACTCCGAGTTGAGCGACTCTGATGGAGGCATCTCAGGAGGCCTAGGATTTTTAGATAGCACCAACAAACAAAGAGGAGTTCAGTCTGAAACTGCCATTTTCGCGAAGTGGGAGAATCACACTAGAGGTATAGCTTCTAAAATGATGGCGAATATGGGTTACCGTGAAGGAATGGGTTTAGGTGCAACTGGTCAAGGAATGGTGAATCCTATTCCAGTAAAGGTCCTTCCAGCAAGGCAATCTCTTGATCATGCTGTTGAAAAACGGAAAGATGAAATTGGCAAAGAACAGAAGGTGAAGAAACGGAGTAGGGGTGGGAAGAAAATACGTGAGCGCAAGTTAGCAGCAGCAGCTAGATCTGCTGCGGAGCAAGAGGAGCCAAGTTCAGACGTGTTCAGCATCATCAACACCCATCTTGCAATGCATGGTCAAGTTGACACAGCAACAAACAAACGGAATAAAACTCCTACAGAATCGAAGAAAGAGGACAGGCGGAGTCTGATTGCTTACGAGGATCAGATAAAGGATCTGAGGATGCGAGTTGAGAAGCTGGAAGAGATGGTGAGCCGGAACAGGAACGAGAAGGTTGTCTATGAAGCTGCTATGAGGAAACTATCGGAAACTCGAAAGGCTCTTTCTGAAGCCGAGTCAGCACAGGCATCTACGTCGAATGCAGTGCTTAGGAAAGAGAAGGAGAAGCGATGGCTTAAGTTTTAAGACGAGGAGAAGGGCGACATTGTCGGTGGGTTGGTTAACACAATTCTTCCCTTTGCATCAACAATGTATAACTTAATGTCAGGACTTTATGACCATCTTGAATAGGTTCGAGTTATCGTGTATAAGCCAAAAGTTTATTCACGATGCTAACGCCCATATGAGTATATATACTTGTACTCTAGATGAGATTTTTGGAGTAATGCCCCATCTTGAATATTAGTTCTCGTTCCGTTTTTACTTCTATATTTTATCTGCCGAGCTAATTAGAGACATCGTATTCATAAAATTGATCTCGCTTTGTGAGACAAGGCTTGCTTTAATATAAAGTTCGATACTCCAACAATAACATATGCATCCAAATGTTAAGACCTAAAATTTATGAATTATGACTTAACATCATCTCCACTAGGAGATAATTGATCTATCCAATATTTTATATCACATCAGATTTTTTCTTTTCTAAATCATTAAATGTCTTCAATTATCTTTGAAATACCTTCAAACTCTATCATAAGAGATACTCCCTCCGTTTTTTTTTAACCTATTGTTTGGGTTAGAATTCTTGTGCTTTTTTAAGATAGTGTTTACTATTTTTAATGTGTTTTTTCATTATACTTCCTATTTTATCCTTAATAAAGTAGTATGCTTTATTGACTTCTCAACTTTCAAGACATTAGCTAACAACTTTATGGGGGAACCAATACAATTAAATAGGGGTAGAAGAGTAATATTTTTATGTCTTCAATAAAATAGATTGTTGCCAAACAATAGGTGAAAAAAAAACAGGGGGAGTATTTCAAAAAGTTATTTCATTTTCTCTCATTTGCATATTATTTTTTTCTCTTAAAAGAGTAAATATTGCAAAAATAAATTAGTGTCCAACTCAAACAAACCTCTGTTTAAAAATCATGAAAAAAATAGGTTAATGGAAAAAGAAAAATTATATTTCAAAAGGGCAAAAGAAAGATAAGGGGTTATCCAACATTACAAAAAAAAGAACAAAGTTACCGCTCAAATTCTCCCTATTGCATGCAATGACCACACCAAATATCTCTCATCAGAATTCAGAGATGATCTAAAATATAAGCTTTTCTTTTTTATAAATTAGTGATGAGAGTATGAATATATTGATATCACAAATAATCAGTATATAAATTCTTAGTTAATATACAGTTAGAGTAAATATGAAACCTTTCAAATTGGCATCTGAATGAATTTTTGACACCTAAATTTTTGAAAAGAACACCTAAACTTTTAAAAACTTCATACAATATTCAGGTGTCAAAACAAAAAATACATTTTTTTTCCCTTGAATGGCCATTTACACATTATAAGGAACATGGACGATCGATCAAGGACAAAATTTTTAACAAACTTTAATGTTCTTTCAAGTCATTTACCCTTTATTCAATATATATCTATTAGGGCAAAAGGCTTGAATCTATGTTATACTCAGGGTTCCTTTCACTCACTCATGATTTAATTGGTCTCTTTCACTCACTCATAAAATAAAAGGAGTCTCTTCAATATTGTCGTGTTATCTACTGTTAATGTTAACATTAACACAATAATTTAGTAGGGACAAATTGGTACTTAATAAACAACCAAAAAAAAGAAAAAATCGAAAATACCCAAATCAACTTAATGATTATCCGAAATTCCCAAATTAAACTCGAAACCTAATCAAACCACACATCATGATGAGCGATAGGATCCTCTTATTTCATAGATGAGTGAAAGAGGCCAATTAAATTATGGGTGAGTAAAAGAGGACCTGGTAAAACATAGGTGATGATTCCAACCTTTTCCTATTGTTGTTTATAAAACATAACAGGGGGGTGTATTATGTATGTATTGAGGAATGTGACTATGTACAGTAGGTCTAGAGAGGCAAATGTAATATGCAAAATAATTCAACACTTCAATTAGGAAACAGAATTGTCTTCTACAAAACTTTTAAGAGACTATCAGTAGAGCTTTGCCCATTAAAACCAACCAAAAGTTGAACAAAATTGTCCAACCTTAAGGTTGAATCACCAATACTAGTGAATAGGCAAATATAACTCATCATTCGTCTTCGAATTCCTACAGAGATGATACATGGAACATAGATCCATACCCATCAATAAAAACAGGAAACGCCGATGAGCTAAATAACCCGACATAAAACCATACTTCCGGGAGGCGCGCACCATTATCAGAATATAACATCATGTCCCTATCTGAATTAGTCATGACTTTTCTTTTTCTTCTTCTTCTCCTTTTTACTTGGGGTTTCAGTTTCTGCTTCCTCAGCTTCAGCATGTTTCCTCTTCTTTTTCTTTGATGCTGCGGCATCTTGATCTTCAGCCTGCACCTCCTCCTCAGCTTGGCGCTTCTTCTTTTTCTTCTTTTCTTTCTTGTCTGTCTCGTTTGCTTCAGCTTCTACACCTTTATCTTCAGTATCAGCTTTCTTCTTTTTCTTCTTCTTTTTCTCTTCACCGTTACCTTGGGCTTCTGGTTCCTCGGCCTTCTCTTCCATGGTAGCATCTTCAACGGCTGGTGTCCGCCCAAGGGTAGAATCTGCTGATGGATTGTATGTCTGGAAAGATATTGAAGTTAGTTACTCTATTCAAAATAAATAATTAAATAGAAGAGGGCTTGCAAAACAGACCTTGGCAGGTGTTATCAATCCACCTGAACCCTTCTTCTTATCCTTGTCATATGCTTCAATCTTAGGTTTGCCTTTAGCTGATCCAGCAGAACGGCCAAGGTTGACACCTTCCAAGCTCCTTAATCTTGCTTCCAACTATGTGAGTTCAAATAACAATTAAGTCTCAATAGATAAAGAATAACAAGTGACGAATACCAGTTTAACTGGCAATACCTTGAGCCGATTCTCCAGCCCCATAGAGTTGTCTGGGCTATCCCCAAGTGCATCACATCTGATCGCCAGAGCTGCCTTAGCAGCAAGTGACCTTGAAATTTTACCTTTGTGCTTGGCTGCTGCCTGACCAATCAATGATGCATGGTAGATGAGCCCATACTTTGGAGTTGCATGCTTTGTCTTGAGAGCTCTGAAAAGTGCCTTCTCAGCACCAAGAATCTGCACAGTACTACCTGGTTGCTTTGCAAGGTTTATCAAACTGCCACCATGAGCAATAAGACGAGCGCCGACTAGTTCTCCCACAAGAGCAGTAAGATTTGGGGCAATAGTGTTCATCCTGCTCTTCAGGTAATCATACAGTTGAGCTCTGTATTCAGAAAGAGAGAGAACTTGATCACAGAGTTCTTTTATGTTGATCAAATCCAGTTCACTGACTTCAGTTCCCATGGATATCAAGCATGCCTCTTTAAGTTCTTTCTCAACATCTTCGTCTAATATCTGTGAACAAAATAGGTAACAAAATATAGTCAGTTCATGTATTGCTAACATGACCTACATTGAACAAGAGAAGCTACTAGAACATAAGATCGATTTACAGCCGTTACCTCAGAAAAATCAAGGTTTGCAGCATTTGTACGATCACCCATCAACTTCACTGATTTGGCATAGAGAATGTTGTCTGCTATGATTTTTGCAAGCTCGGGGAAATGCCAACCATACCATTCTCGGACTCTCATTGCGTATGTGTTCAACTCTTTATCAAGATCATCCAACAAACTAATGGCTTGAATGATCATTGTATCCACCTGGCACAGTTTGCATCATGGAATGATTTAAACATGTGCAAAGACAAACAATTTAAAAACTACCCAACTGAAGATTGTTTCTGTAAAGATTCCTCAATAAGGCCAATTAGTGCGCCATTATGAAGTCTTGTAACAACCTCCAACCAATGATTAGAAGTCGAAAGATTTAGTTCTATGCTCTATTGATTACACAAATAAATATATTTCTCTCGAAGGGCAAGAACGTAATAGCATAATTAGATGTTGTAAGATATGGCTGTATGAATTAATATATTCCATGCGCTCACCTTATCAGGGCTGAACTTGAGTTTGAACCGGCACATGCTATGAGATAATCCTAAGCTCATTGGTGCCAAATCTTGTGCAGCTAAACCAGTAATGAGCTCATCAGAGAGACTTCTAACCCCCCTCATCAATTCCATGACAGAGTTGTTGTGAACACATTCAATTTGCTACAAGGAAAAACATGGACAAGTAAGGAAACCATTAAACCATTTACTGCTGCACAAAACTGGTAAATCCATCTGATCCACTAACCAGCTTCTCCTTGATTGCATTTCCCAGTTTAGAATCAGCAACAGCCAGTGTCTCGTTTTCACAATGAGCACGCAAGAACTTGCGCAGACCTTTGCTAGGCTTGCTCTCAACCAACAACTGCGCCACTGAAAGTGCATCTGCCATGTTCTCAAATTTAGAGAACGCTTTCAATTTGACAACCTGTTAAATAATTAAACTTCCAATAAGAACTTTGCCCAGCAAAGGTGATATTTTTACTCATATAATACTATGTAGAGTCTCAATAACCTTTCAGCTGTTTTTTCTTTCCTAGTACACAGTTACAAACACAACCCAAAAAAGAACTAATAGTACTTCACTAATGGTCAGTTTTATATACTATTTTATTTGCGAGGTGAACCGGTAGTACTTCACTAATGATATTTGAACTGAGGATTTGAGGTAAACCATTCAAAATGATTAACTAGGTAAATACAAATACAATAGCGCTCGGGTGAACTTAAAATTTCAACTAGGTTCAAGTACGTTCCCCTAATCCAAACCATAAGAGAAAATTAAAGTAAATTCTATACGATAACAAAAAACCAATGCTAAGAAAATATATGAGCCAAGAAAACATGGGACATCAAACTAAACATGCAATAAGAAACAATCATAAATATTACATTAACATGATTAATTAACAAACCTTTTCGGCGAGTTCAATTTTGCTGAAGTCATTAGCCAAGTCCTGAAACAGTAATCAACCAAAAACCCAACTTTAAGATCGATTTTTTGGGAAAAATTCATTAAAGAATCACATTTCCGAACAAAAAATCATGAAAAATCAATTTGATTAAAGCAAACTAATCAAACAATTAACCTTTCGGAAACAAAATTAGAAAAAAAAAATTAATTTTTTACAAGAACCCTCATCACAAAATCAAAATTTATACAAACAAAATTACGAAAAGACAATTTTTCATAAATAATCTGATAACATAATCAAATTTGGACAGAAAATGTATTTGGCATGATTGTTACATCAACTTTGGAGAGCTTTCCTTCATCAAGAACTTTGAATAGCGCAAACCCAGCAGAGGTTTCAAACAACAGCAACATGGTGATGAACTAGGTCTAAAATTGAAGGAAGAAGGGGGAGAGGGGTGGGGGAGTAAGAAGAGAAGCAAGGGTTCTTGATTTATATAGCCTCCATTACTAGGGTTTTAGCTCAGCTATTTCCACACTGGAAGAATAGATAAAAGTGATGGTATGACTATTTTGCCCTTGTTTGAAACCTAATAGGAACCTAAAAAATGAGGGGCATCCGGGGTAAAATGGTATCTTTACATTTCTGAAAAATACTACTTTGGATGTGGAAATAGGAACACAAACAGTTTCTCTAAGGGTAAAATAGTACTCTCTTCCTCCCTTCTTGGTTGACGATACCATTTTTGTGATAAAATAGTTGTTGCTCTAACAGTGAAAAGTTATACTTTTACATTCTCAAACAAAAAATTGACTATTGTTTCTATTGAAATTAACAATCAACTAATTGTGTTTCTACATTTTCAATATACTTTTTGACTACTTTTAATTTTTCTTATTTCATGTGCAAATACCTAGAACGACTATTAAAATGGGATGGAGAGAATATATGATTATTCGTTTCATACGTTTGATTATTTGACCTAATATGTCCAAAGTGATCCTAACGTAGAATATGAATCATATTAATGCATTATTAGTGATGATTTCATATTTTCGGTTATTAATCCACTGTTATTTTCGTGTATACAGTATGCGCTAAGGATATTTGCGATTGAATTTGTTATCGTGGAAAATCTTGATATATTTTATCCTCACGCTTCTCAACCTTAGTTTTAAAATGGTTGGAGTATGTCTTAATTGGGGGCAAATTATCCCTAGTTTTAGAGTGGTTAGACTATGTCTTAATTGGGGACAAATTAGTAATATCTCCTTTTACACCTTGTAATAAGTTTTCTATTCTATATCATGTTGTCTTGTTTGAAATTTTCATAAGATGTAAGTAGTAAATATGGGGATCTTGAGAAACAATGTGTAGTTACATCTAAATAAATAACTAGATATGAAGTGAGTAAGAAAGTACTATGAGAAAGTATGGGTGGCTTCATCTAGGAATAAATGAAGTAATAACTAATTGAGATGGTATGAACGATGAATATATAAGAATACTTCTAATATACTTTCGAATAGAAAAGGCTTATTCATTTTTTGCCCATGTACTATCGTTTTCGTTTTTATGTGCCTCGTATACTATTTATTGTGTTTGAGGTGCGCTTGAGCCATTTTATTTAGTTTTAAAAAATAAAATGACTATTGTACCCCTATCACAATTCGAAAGTATATGGAGCAATATTCAAATATTTTATATGATTAATATTAAACTCTGCCCCTTCTTATTGGACACACCCACCCCAGCCCAAGCTTCACTATCTTAAGAACGGCGAAACGAGATGACTAACGCCTCATTATTTCTACTGAAATTTAATGCACACCACCTTCAAATTTTCTAAAGCCCATGGAGTTGCACTAAACCCTTCCCAAACAGAGGCGGAAGGAGGGGTAGGGGCCATGGCCCACCCTGACTTTTTGGAAACATTTAAGGATAGTGTTTGTAAATGATGTATAAAAGCCTTTACAGCTTAATTGGTCCCCCAACCTTTTTTCACACTGATGACTGATCACTTGGTTTCAAACACCAAAGTGTCTGCATATTTTTGTTTCCTCAATTCCATGCGTCTCTCATCCCAATTTCAGACTGAAGCGAACGTAGGGTTCGTTGATGGACCGGACTCAAACGTGTCTACGTTCGGTATAATTCGGTCCGTTTACAACCCTAACCAATCACCATCAACCTTCATTTCACTTCATAAAAACACCACCACCAATCATCACCTTTCTTCTTCAATGCACAAAACCACTACCACCAACCACCTGCCCTTGCCCAAAATCGCCCCCCAACCCCACCCCCTCATTTGCTTGAGAACGCCCCCCACCCACAACCCTGCTTGATTTCTGCCCGATTACCCCTACCGATTTCGTACACCTCCACTACCCATGTCCGATTTCAACCTTCACCCCTGCCTTTGCTTGGAATCGACACCTCTTTGTTGTTATTTGGTAGATTGAAGAAGAGAAATGGGTGAATATAAACGGGGATGAAGGTTGGTGGTTGATGGATTGAAGAATAGAAATGTGGAAGAAAAGAAACGATGGTGGTGGTTTTGAATTTAAGGTTGTTGGTGGTGGTGGGTTTGTGAAGGTGCTTATGATTATGGTTGGTGAATAAAAGGTTTTGGTGGTGGTGGTGGGATGGTGAAAAAACAATCAAGAAGAAGGAGATGGTTTCATTAAAGGGTAAAACAATCAAATTGTATGGGAAAAAGTGCTACTCATTTGCAAAAATAAAAGGTGAGTACTCCAGGTTAAATGTTTGCTTCAAAGGGTGTCAATCTGCCCAAATTCTCTAAAGATGGGAGGCGGATATATTAGAAGGCTGTCAAATTTCATAAGGACCATCTATAAATCACCTTTGCCATTTGCAAATCCACCACCACAAACACAGACCAACCCCCTTGTATTGGTTCATCATGTGTGTGTGTAGGGTTGAGGTTGGGGCTGATATGTTATACACACCAAAATAGTGCATTTTAGGATAAAATTACTATTTTACCCCCTTATTTGGAAATGTAATAAATGAGGGAGTTAAGTGGTGATAAAATTGTAATTTTCCACATTCAGCAAGCATTGTTTTGGTGTATATATAATGTTATCCAGATTGGGGTAAGGATAATTATGTAACATATTTTAGGCTTAATTTCATATGGGCACCTAAACTATTAAAAAAATCCCAAATAGGCATCTGATGACCTTTTTATACAAACAATCACCTGAGGCATAAAAATGCCACCTGAACTTTCATTTTTCATATTTGTTGGAATTTTCAAATTTAAAATTTGTTGATGAAGGGCAAAATAGTCAAACAACCATTAAATCTAACTTAACCTAACAATATACTAACCCAAAATCACCATTTAACCCAACTCCACTAAAATCTATTCAAAAAACAAACTTTAACCTAATACTTCTTATTTTCTTCTCCCTTCTCAACCCAAACCCTGCCTATTTCACCTCTTCTGCAACTCCAGCCCGCCATCATCACTAACCAAGACAGTGCATTTTTTGCTTCTCATTAACGACTTTGAATATCTTTTGGTTCTACGATCATAAAATGTCAGATCTTGAATATGAAGAGGTTAAAGATGGGGAAATCGCTTGAGAGGGGGAGGTGAACAGTACAAGTCCGTTTGCAGCAAGAAGAAAGAGGCGGGCTGGCGGGGGTATTTGATTTGCCATATATGTTTGTTTGTGAGAAGCTTGAGGAATGGAAGACGTACCATTGTACTTGATGATGTCCCTTTGTTGTTGTACTCCACCATTCGAAATTAAATGGACAATAATATTACAGTGATGAGGTGGATTTGATTGAAGGTGGGAGTGGTCAATTGTCATTGGTTATGGACTGGTTGCAGCATATACAAGTATACAAACAATTTGAAAAATATGTATGCCATTTTATTCGATATTATCATCACCTTAAATGATTATTTGATGAAATAATTATCATATCTGTGACGTTTTCTTTTCTTGAACTACGAAATAACCAAATGTAGTTGTACTAAAAAGCTCTCAATTGAAAGAATGCAATTTGAATATTTAAAATCAAGAATATGCTCTATTTTTATTTACATTGTACTTTTAATTGACAGAAATTGGTTGAGAAGCTGCAAAGGCTTGACGATGGTGATGATGAAGGAGGTGGTGGGGGGAGGGCAGGGGGATGGGTATAAATAAAGAACAAACGTTTTGGCACTTGAACTTTTTTCTAATTTTTCTGCTCAAAATCATATTTTTGATATGATTGCCCGAGGCCTATGATTTTTGAATCGATATGACTAACTTGCCCTTGGGTTAAGTATTTTTAAAAGGTCAAAAATCTGAAAATTTCAGGAAAAATGTGAAAAACAAAAGTTCAGGTGCCATTTTTATACCTCAGGTGCATATTTGTTATAAAAAGGTCATCAGGTGCCTATTTGAGATTATATTAATAGTTTAGGTGCCCAGATGAAACTAAGCCCATATTTTAATATTGCCCCTATATTTTAATATTGCTCATATACTTTGTAATAGTCATTGGGGGTAAAATAATCATTTTATTATTTAAAACTGACAAAAATGGTCTAGGGGCACCTTAGAACGATCAATAGTATAGGAGCACAATGAAATAAGAACGATAGTATAGTGGGCAAATAATAAATAAGCCAATAGAAAATGTGATAAACTACTAATATGTAAGAATATTAATACCAAACCATGTCATTTGGTGAAATTCGTTGTTACATCGTCCTAATAAGTGTTTGAAACTTAACTCATACACTCTTGACTTGATTCAATGAAATAAGATGGACCGTTTCAACAAAATTATTATATTCATGAGGTTTATTTTTCAGAAAGATTCCGGACAACAAAATTAAACCGTCCGACCGAAATTGAACGACTCAGATTGAAATTAAATGTAATTGCCATTTAACTATATTTAAATCATTTTATTCTCTTATTCGTGTTTGCCACGTCTAAACAGATGTGTCATTACTAACCTGCACTTGGTCAACCTCTCCCTCTCCTTGTCTCTCTCTTGTCGAAGTCCGCCCTCCAACTTTAGAGAGACTCGATAATTTCTAAATCTTCCTTTTTCTGTTCGGTAGTAGAGTTCTCATCATGCTACTATTTTTCCTCTTTACTTTTGATTAAACAGTTCTTTCAGTTAGGTTTGCCTATAACATTTTTTATACAAAATATAAAAATACTTCTCTCAATTATTTTTCCTTAGTTCGAATTCGTGGGTAAACAATTGTAGTAGAGTTCTCATCATGCTACTATTTTTCCTCTTTACTTTTGATTAAACAGTTCTTTCAGTTAGGTTTGCCTATAACATTTTTTATACAAAATATAAAAATACTTCTCTCAATTATTTTTCCTTAGTTTGAATTCGTGGGTAAACAATTGTTGAATATTTTTTCTATTTTGTAAATTTTCTAACATTATAAAGGTTTTTTTCCGATTCTAAAAAGGTTATTGGTTTGAATTTTTTTTATTCTTCTATTTTTTAGTGTTAATTTTTGTATTTTGTGAGTTAGGGTGGAATGTTTTCTTTTTGAAAAATGTAGCTGGATGGTTTTAATTGGAAGATGTCAGTATCTGCTAGATTTCTATTTCACTTAATTTTGTTATCTCTATGCTATTTTTGTTCCTCGCGTTTTAGATTTGACTTGAAATGTGAAAATATCAATTCTAATGAATTAGATTGAGCGTTGTTGTTTCTTCCAGTTTGATGCTTTATTTTATTTTATTTTTGTAGCACACTACAGAGAATATAAAGCTAAACAACCATACCTTATAAAAGAACAACTACAAATTTATTCAACTATTACAACCGATTACAACAAGGACAAAATAAAAGTACAAGAAACAAAACTAGTGAGGTCACGAAAAACCGTGTTCCTTAATACGTATTCGACATCTTCCCCGTGGTGCTAAGAACAACAATAGATATTGAAGGATGTATAAATACACCTTCATAACATTTTGTAACGATCAAACACTAATCACAATTTAATGTTCAATCAAAACGTTTGTAATGGTCATCTTAAATCAATGCCACACCAAAACCGTTTGCAACGGTTGAAGCTTTACATTCTAGGTGCAAACCTTGTCGTAGAAGTTCCTAACATCACCTTCAATATATTTGCCTCTCTCGAAATATTGTTCTTTGTTTTAAAGGTTGTCATAGAAGTTTCTTACGCCACCCTCCTTCTCCCAAAATATTGTTATATGGCGTAAAGATTGTTGTAGAACTTTCTTACGCCACCCTCAATATATTGATCTCCCAAAATGTTGTTCTATGACCTAAAGATGAGGAGTTGGACTTCTCTATCAACTAACTTTGATGACGAGATATGTTGGTCAAAAAGTCTTCCAAATTTGTACTTCTTTTGTGATTGTTGATTGATCAAATTGGTAGTTCATTTAATCTCTCTAATTATGAACAATTGTGAATCGTATACTGATACCAAGTATCTTCATTTGAAACGACTTTAAATTACGTTTACCTCGAAGAATTAGCTTATCATTTGTCACATCAAAATCATTGGTTAGTTCACAAATTATATGTGTCTACTCGGCCCATCATACCATTTGCAAACGTTCTATAGTTCGGATTTGGTTAGCCACGAGGAACCAACATTATACCAAATCATACAAAGTTTGTTTTATACGTTAAGACGCAAATTTTCTAGGTGAGCCGTGAAGAGATAACCCAGGTTCGTTAAGACTGTTTACAAGTTTAAACTTGTTAAGCCTCCAAAGAATATTAATTCCCGACCAAAAGGTGTATTTTATTTTATTTATCGGTTTGATTGTTACATTACATGGACCATTTCACATACCGTGTTTTATATTAGTATATTATTAAATGATTTTCTGTAAACACTTTGGTCGTGTGACTAATACATAAAGTTTTAGACGTTGGACGCGTCCTCTAATGCTAACTATAATTAGTAAGCACACAAGAAAAACTCTAAATTGTCATATGTATTATCAATTGTCTAGGACTCATTTTCTTTCGCCCCATAAAGTGTCAAGACTCTTGCGGAGACATGATTCAACTATTATTTTGCTCAAATAAGACTGAACTATCTTACTTTACAATTTACCCCTATTTTGTGTTTTACCATCAAAACACAAAAAATTGATATTAGGACAAGTCTAGTAGGCTTTGTGATCAGCTTGGGAGCACGTAAGAGAGGGAGTATAACAAACTATGCATGTCCTAAATATATACAATAATGATAGTGTGAGTCAACTCTGTTATTCACTTTTTCGAAATGGCACAATAATGTGATATTTCGTCTAAGAGTGAAAACTTCACTTCTCATTCAGATGATAATGCAAATATTACTACTGCTCAGTTTCATAAGGTGTTAGATGTATGGTTTGTAACCTCGTAGTCGGCTCCATCAATTCAAGCAACGGTAAAGACGATGGAGATATCGTCGGAATTCGCAAAAGCAATGAAATCTCTGAAGCCAACATAAATCTCCTTAATCTCCAAAGCCAATGGAGATATCCCCACAATCTCCAAAGCCAATGGAGATATACCCACAATCTCCAAAGCCAATAAAGATATCTCCTAAATTATTATCGAAATAAACAATTAACTTTTCAAATATTTATTTTCCAAAATATTTTGTATAAGCACAAGAGTGCACAGAGTGTATTGGTCAAGTTTTTCTGAGAAGACCAACTGTTATACCATCTATGGAAATAACAGTATAACAGTGAGTTGAAGAGAATCATTACGGAGACAAGTATTAAAGACATTAAAGACTAATTCATGAGAGCAATTACGGAAGATCCCAGAAGATCACGTCGAAGATTTGGAAGTAGGTCAACGACGTGTGGACAAAGGAAACATGGATTAGGAAAGATCTTGTCATTATGAAGCGGGATTATTTGGATTCGTTTATGATAACTTTTGCTACTAATAGGCGCAATCAATGACAAGATGACAAGGGTCAAGATTCACATTACCTTATGTGATATACAAGAGATTTAATGTAAATTGACATAGTCCGTCAAGATACACAAGGAGGCCCACGACCTAGGGCTATAAAAGGATAACTCACCTTAGAAGATGTCGACTTTTGTAGAGAGCATAGAGCTATTAAAGAAGAAGCTTTTTATTGTTTAGTCTAGTGCTAGGTCGTCTAGATGTGTTAGAAGATCAGATCCATCTTCTAACTGAATTTCCGATTGATATACCACCATTAGGTATTATCAATAGTGATGTTTTAGTCTCTACCTTTCACCTTTTTATTTGTAAGTATCGGGAGATACATTCTGTAGGGGTAGCATTCATATAAGCGAGTCTAGGTGTAAGTATTGGTGTACGCTGAGCGTACAGAGTAAGACCCTCCTTGTAAATCTCATTATAGTGAATTTTCCATTGGACAGGCAGTCTCCCAGATGTACGTGCGTTGACACGGAACTGGGTTACCAACTTTGTGTCCCTTTTTATTCTGTATCTTATTTAATGTACACTGACAGTCATACTGCTATAGCAGTTTGATAATCAATCAGGATTCACACTTTCATTTTGTTAATTAGTGATTCCATTTTATTCGTACGTCATTTTATTCCTTAAACGCGTAAAGTAAATCTTAATTCTACTGTAATTGCTTTTTATAAATTTTGTGTGTAGGTGACCGCGAGGTATTTTTGCGGGTTGCTTATTCTGTCCAAAATGTGGGGAGATTCTTTAGGCATAGATTAAAAATTTGTGAAAAGTTTCGTATCCAAAAAGTTTTCATTTTTTAAATTGTAAAAACGAAATGTTAATATAATCTGAAATCTAGGGGTTCGATCGGACCGGTTGTGTGGCAAAAATAACCTAACCGAAAAAATCGGTTTTTCTGTGGTGAAGAACCTAAACCGGTCTAGAAAGTTGGATAACCAATATTTTCGGTTTGCAGTTTTTCGGACCGATTTTTGGTTATATGCTGGGTAGGACCTTGTCATATTGCGCTTATTTTTGGCCTATTTTAAAAGATTTTTGTACATTTTTTTTGATAGATAATAAATATATTAATCATAAAGGATTAAGGCTCCTTTATGGAGGCAACGGCCAAATTGTTTTGCAGCTACATGATAGAGATAAAGTAGATTAGAGCTATTACAAAAAAAACGATAGGAAAAGGAACATGGTGCTGTTCTAGTAGAAGTAGTACGCCAAAAAAAGTTGCTTCTTCCATTCCATCCTTCAAAAAACTGTCCCAAATGTGGCTTGTTTGGGCTTTGTTGTTGTTTTCCTTAATTTGCAATAATAATAGTCTAGTGGAAAAAAGGTTTTTGCTTGTGACCAAAAGGTTCTATGTTCAAAACTCATATTCATCGCTAATTATATAAAAAAATATTTTGTAATAATAATATATAGATTATTATATTTATTAACATGATATTTACCTAAAAATTTGTTGAGACTCTGATGACATTACAATTTATGATAATATTTTTAGTTATTCTCCAATTGATTTGTCAACAAAATGATGAATATAAATTGCACCCAATCCAGAAATTATTCAAAAAGAAATTATTTTTTTTACAAACCAAAAAAGTACATTCTCCTTATTCTTTAATTTTTTTACATGATTTCGGTTTCCTTGCATAATTGAGAATGGGTATTTAAAAGTACAAATATTGAAATTATGAATGAATATAAAATTACTTATTAACGTTATTAGTTGATAAGTTATATATGAAAAGACTCAGTTTACTTTCAATTTCCAAAGTGATTAGCTGTTTATATTACTTCAACTTTTAATATTTATCAAATATTATTAATAACAAAAAATTACATTTTAACTCACTTGAATCGGACCGGATTGATTTTAAATCAATTCGGTGAATGAAAAACACCGAAACCAGTCCGATCCGAGGAATATATCATTAAAGTAAAACCGAAATCGAACAGATAGTTTTTTAATCCGAACCCCCGGTACGGATCAGTTAAAAACCGAAAAAGATCTGAAGACCGATGGAGCCCCTAACGAAATCAATTGTTTGTATAGGTATAGGTTTAAGTTTTCAACTTTTCTTGGGAACGTAGACTAAAGAAAAGTTCATTATCGAAAATATATCTTTAAATAAAGAGAAAATATAACTTTATATATTGCTTTACTATAATGACTTAATAACTTTTTTGAAATATACATATATATAACATATAACTTACACTTTCAACGTGTTAGATAATTACAATTGTTTATTCATTTTTTAAATCCACCTTTTATATATTTTAAAAAATAATATTAATTGTAAATATTCAATATAAAATCTTAATATATTGTCAAAATGTATTTTAAGCTTTTATGTAGCATTATTTTCAAAATATTTTATATTATTTTGGTTTAGTTCATATTTATAATAATCATGTTTAGTCACATTTTTTAACATATATAACTTATCTTGCTTTTTTGTAATATTTTATAACGTTTCCTAAATGTTTGCAAATCGTTTAATTTTATAATTTCGAAAGTATGTTAGAAAAAAAATGTAATTGATACATGCATATGTTAAAATGTCTTAAACTTTTCCGTCAAACATAGATAATTCCATTGATCATATAACACAAAACCTCTATCAAGCATTTCATCAAACATATTGTAAATAAATACAATTGACTCATTATTCACAACATTTACCTTGTATGTGAAAATCAAATTGACAAATAAAATTATACAGGATTCAAAGCTCAACAATAATGGCTTTTGGGTCATTATTATTTCACAATTCAAATAATAAGTAAGTTAGTATACGCTTTTTCAATCATGTGCTTGTTTAATCTCATCCGTTATATTAAAATAACTAAAAAATTGTTAGATCAAATTACTTACAATTAAGTTAGCATAGGCTAATACTTAAGAGTTAACATAAAAGAAGAAACTAACATACTATCTATCGATACACATTCATATACGATAAAGTATTGGACAAATGCTTCCGGGGCATAACTCACCCTGGTAAATAGCTCGAGTGCTAAATATAGAGAAGCGAAACTTGTACTGAAATGAATAAAAAATAAACATTAGTTCTCGATGAAGCACATCTCGTAACCTACCTCCAAACCGGCACGACCAAATAAAAGTCTACTTTACGAAACCCGGTTCAAAAGTGAAACACAATCCATATAACATCACTGCTATTGATTGCTAACTAGCTTATAAATGAAATTTACAACTAAATCTACGGTTGTAAAAGTGAAGGTTTGCATTAAACAACACATGACAGTCTTGTACTTAACTACGTTAAGTATTAATTATAGTATTTAATTAAGACAACTGCAAACATGCACTAAAATAAAAAACACACTCCATTATCTCTCTTTTTAAAGCCAATTGTCAAAAAAACTACGTATGGAATAATATATTCGGGGACTATTTAATATTCCGTATTTAAAAATAATTTTTTACTAAAATTAAAAACGTTAATGATGTCAGCAGATATTTACCGTTAAAACAATATAATAATGAATTTAGTACTTAACTCATGTAAATTGGCGGACTCGAAATTACAAATTCAGCTCAAATCTAACCCCCCGCGAATTCCACCATCCTAATTCGTAGCCTCATATCACGATCAAAAATAATAATACACCCCTCAATTTCCCAAAACTACCCTCCCCAGAATCTCAAAATCACAATTTACCCTCCAATCTCCCACTAATCTGCGTGCCCATTATCGTCAAAACACATATCGAATATACACTATAAACTGCTACTATAATATATCCACTATATTCTTCGTTTCAGATTACGTGACCAAATAAAATAAACCGAAAACCTACTGAGTGGTATTGATTTTTCTCTCCATTTTTTATTTTATGAATTTAATAAAAAATACTATAAAAATTCATTTATATATGTAAATTTAATTGATTTATGTATACATAATATTTTTTGATAATTGATTAATTATAGTGTTTACTGAAAATGATTTTGAGATCTGGAAAAAGTTGTAGATCTTAGTGTTTCGTATCTAGGGTTATGTTAGTTCGATTTAGTTTTGTTTTTTATTACTGATTTTTCGTTTATTACTAGCTCAATTACTAAAATTGTTCAATTTTGAATTTTTGATGGTTGACTTTTTTGTTTTTGAATTTTAATGTTTTTATATGCTGTATATTATTTCATAAAAATATAGTGGTTTAAAAAAAATATGTTTTACTATTAATGTGATAATTATGATTGGAAGCAACGTTGTGTGTGTTAATTAGGACGACTTTGTTAATTTTGAAATTTGCGAAACAAACTAGATGTTGTTTGGTGAATTGAGGTTTAATGTTTGATTTGTTAGGGTTTGGTGATTTCTGGCGATGTCGTTGAAGGAAACAGAGAAGCAGCTGATGGAAGCTGGGGAGAAGCTTCTTGAGCCTCCATCTTCTATCGAAGAATTGCTAACTTTATTGGATGTGAGTGATTGTTGATGCTCTTTTTTGGTTTAGAGGAATTTTGATGATTTTTTGAATTGTATTGGTATTTATATTTATTGCATTGTCTTTACCGACGTAAGATTTATTTGTCGGTTTTTTTATTTTATTTTGGAGCAATTTTGATTATGTTTTAACTGTAAAGATTGCTACCAATTTGAATTGAACTGAATTGGATTATATATACTCGAAGTAACAAGTATTTGTCGTTTCTTGATATTATTTAAGAGGACTTTTGATGATTTTGTTTTTTGCTTGTGTTGAATAATGTTAATTTGGATTGAGTTGAATTATTTTGCACATCTGATTGAGTTCTTTCATTCTTTTTAATCAATGTTTAAGTGGGAAAATCTTTACATTTTGAGTAACTAATCGAGGTCATAAAGTCGACGAATTGTCTCATTATTGCTAGTTGGTTAATGCTGATCTAGTGAGTTATCTTCTCCTGATACTTTAGGGGTAAGATCCGATTCAGTCGCTTGAAACAATACCAAGATCCTTACTCTATTAAACAACCTACATACAAGGAGATCATACAGTCAAAGGAAACAAACTTGGTAGCACTAACTAACAACATAACTTTGATCTCAGTAAAAAACTAATGTTAATGGTAATATTCATTGATATACTATATTTTGATACTAAACATTATACAACATGTACACAAATATTTTTACCTAACGTTATGCAACATGTACAAAAATATCGAGTTCAAAAATTTAAAAGTCAACTATCACATCAACCTGTCCCAATGCGTCTAAATAGACTCGAACCTAAAGATGGTCGAGGGAAGGAGTGGTTAATTGTGCACTGTTTGGCTTTTGTCACTGCACAAATGTTGGATGAATAAAGTCGTGACCTCAAAGGGTCTAATGTACTATAATATCTGACTTCTACATTGATCATGCTGTGTAGCTTTACTTGTCGTTCTGTTATAAAAGGGTCTAATCTACGTTTATATTTGACTTCTACATTGCTCACTAGTGCGTGTAGATTTACTTTTGTCGTTCTATGATATTTCTCTCTCATACACGCACACACCTCACTTTAATTGGTGTCACGATTTTATGCTGAAAGAAGAGTTTGTCCTCGTCATTCTTTCTAAGTTGGTTCATATCGTTGTTGACGTGTCACTTCAAGAGCAGTTAATTCTAGTTTCCTTCCTCCTGTTTTCGAATCCCTGACAAAATGGGAATACATTAGCAATATCCTGACAAATACCTTGATTTTTTTTTCCGGTTCAGTGCTGTGATATCTGTTTCCTGTGATCTTGGTTATGTTTGAGAAGTACCTCTTTGTTTGTTGAGCTTGCATCTCCTTGTACATATATGTGCCAAAGAGTAGGTTACGTATATATTCTCTTAGATACCATATTTTTTGGTTTCTTCTGAAGTACCGTGTTTCATCTTACAGCTTGCAGAAAATGCTTTAGGAAAGGTGGAGCAGTCACCAGGAAAATCAATGCATGATGCACTTTCTTCATTGAGGAAGGCGTTGGTTTCTGATGAACTCTTAGGGCATCTTGACCCTGATGTAAAAGCTTCTGTTGCTTCTTGCGTAAGTGAAGTTACTAGAATCACGGCTCCTGATGCTCCGTATGACGATGAAAAGATGAAGGTATATCTGAAAATCTACCAGTTTTGGTTTCACTTAACTCGTTTTAATTCTAAATGTTCTGCTATGTATATGCACAGAAAGTGTTTCAGTCGATTGTATCATCCTTTGAAAATTTATCAGACATGTCCAGTCGATCTTACAAAAAAAGGGCTGTGATTCTTGAAACTTTAGCCAAAGTTAGATCATGTGTCATTATGTTGGACCTTGAATGCGATGATCTTATAACAGATATGTTCCAGATCTTCTTTCGAACTATAAGGTACTATTGGCTTTATTAAGTTGAAGTTTTTGTCTTTAGCAAAACCATTTGTTTTAAACTTATACGAGCTTCTTGTGGAAACCTTATGACTATTTGGTTAAGGCGTAACATAGTGTGACCATCATGCCTGCAGAGATTATCATCCGGGTACCATTTACACATCAATGGAGACAATAATGAACCTTGTCTTGGAGGAAAGTGAAGAGATTTCTACTGATTTACTCACCACACTGTTGTCCAGTGTGAAAAAAGAAAATGAGGTATCTTTAGATTGACCATCCGTGAAATGTTCCTGCAGTTGTTTTGTAACATCATTTCTAAAAGAGGTGCTACATGTTTCAGGAAGTGTCATCTATTGCCAGACGATTGGGCGAGAGCATCCTTGGAACTTCTGCTGTCAAGCTAAAGCCTTATCTGACCCAAGCGATAAAGTATTCAGGCATTTCTCTTGATAATTATAGTAAAATTGTGACATCTGTGTGTGAAGGAACTGTTGAAGAAGATGCTAGTAATGCCTTAATACAGCAGCCGGTACACATTCACTTCCATATCATCTCTGGCATTTCAATTCCTATACATTACTTTCATTCACCAACTAATATTTTCATTCTTCCTATTCTTATTTTGGTACTCCCTCCAAATCCTTTTAACTAATGTTTCCTCTTTGTAAGGAGAAGCTTTGACCACGAATAATCTCTTAATTATGTTATGGAAAATTACTAAAAAGTAACTTTTCGAGAGATAAAAATTTATTGATATCAACTTATAGATTTTTTAGAATAATGAGCAACACTTTCTCCAGCCTTAAATGATAGTGAGGTTTGACAATACACACTTGTTAAAGATATTTTGAATTTCATTCTTAGCAGTGAGTTTCCCTCAATTGTCCCCTCTTACAATTTATTCAGAGTAGGAAGTTAGGAACTCAATAATGGATTTCTAAAATTTGGAAAACCTTCCTATCATTTAGGGATGAAAGGGAGTAGTAAATTAGTTGTCAAAGCCTCGTCTTGAAAAGGGAAACCGTCAGTTTTAATAACGGACAGATAACTTCTTTTCCTTTCAACCCAAGAATCTAACTTCTAAAGAGCTCATCTGTAAGGGTTCAGCATGTTAACTTACAACTAAGGAATAGTTTTGAGCATGTTAACTTACAATTAAGAAAAAGCGTTACTTTTGTAGAGGGCATCTGTGTGTCCCTGCTTTGTGCTATTGTTCTTATTTTAGTTCAAAGAGAGATAACTGCTTGAACTGATGTGAGATAACTGCTTGAACTGATGTGCGATAACTGCTTGAACTGATGTGCGATAACTGCTTATATTGTCATATACTCATGTCTATCAAAGTACCTTTCAATATCATAGACCTGAAACATTTGAGGTAGCATCTAAATTTCTGATGGCAGTTGCAATTTGACTTAAGAGTATTTTTCGATGTTTTGGTTACCCAGAGTGATGGGTGTAAAGCTGCTGCTGTATCTATTGAAGTGACTCAAGAGGCAAGTCTTATATGCCATAGCTTCTTCTATTTATAGGTAATCATAATTTATCCCCTCTATAGTGATATGTTACTAATTATGTTGAGATTATCTAGGGTGATGGCTGTAAAGCTGCTGCGGCATCTTCAGAAGCTACTCAGGAGGCAAGTTTTTACATTTCCAAATTCTGAGCTTTTTTGTATGCCGATCTTCATTTTTCTCATGTTTCTATAGTAATAACCATGTTTTGTAATTTACAGGGTGATGGCAGTAAAGCTGCTACAGCATCTTCGAAAGAGACTCAAGTGGTATATTTTTACATGCCCTAACAATTTGTTGATGGAAGTATGTCGAACTTTCTTCGAGTATTCTATCATTAGTGGAACTGGTAAAGATTTTTTTTGGGGTATGGGTAATATAGTCCCGTCAACCTAAACTGTGAGTGTTATTCTAACTATTGTGGTGCCAATATCGCTAGCTCATAGTATGTCCAACAATCACATTGCTGATAAGGTGAAAAAATGACACCCATGTTTGCAGTTCGTATATATTTTCCTTCGGCTTGAGCTTCATTGTTCTCTTTTCAATTGCGCTTATGCATATAAAACGTAAAGGACATTAATGGTGAGTTTGGCATCTACTATATTAATAATTCTTCCCAACTTTGTATTTCACTGTAATCGAGCTTAGTCATCCCTGTAGTTAGAACATTTAAGTTATCTGGGGATTTATCTGCTCGCTTTTCCTTTCTTCCCTTTTGTATGATCTATCCTACATATAATGTAGGAAGGGGGGAAATAGAAGTTATATATGAAGCCCTATGTTCTCATACTTTATAGGAAGGAAAAATAAGTATATTACTATTTATTATATATATGAATATTAAATGACTTCGCCAAAATTTTATATTATTCTACACATTGTATTTAGGCTTAGTTAAGATGAGTTACACAAGGTGGTATATTTATTTTATCATCACAAGTTCATGGAACATTAATCGAGAACTATATATTTAAGTACGCTAACTGAAATCGCGCAGGCAGGACTGCGCACAAACATCTAGGTTATATGAACTAAGAAGACAATTGGTGAAGTCCCAGATGTCTTCGTGTTTTTTATACCAGACGTATTGGTGCATGTTATCGTTTAGTTGTAAAAATGATGTTTGTTATAGGTGATTCGCTGTAGGAATGAAATAAGTTTTATTTCTCTTCAGGATGAGAAAGATATCAATAAGGATAGCTCGGGAGAGAAACCTGCTCCTAAGTTGTCTCTCAAGATAACCATGAGTAATGGGACTAATCTGACTAGCAAAGAAAAGACTGCAGGTAAAGTGGAATCGTCTCAGAAGGTTGAGACTAGTGAGAATGATAAGAAGTCCACTAATGATGAGGTGATACTTAAGCCTGAATCTCATGCCTCTGGGGTTGAGAAGTCTACTGTATCTGCGCCTAAATCTAGAAAGACTTCGAAGAACAGACGAAAAAAGGCAAGTTCATCAAAAATATCGGAATCTTCAGAGCCTTCCCATGTTGATGGTGAGAAGGATTCAAAGATGCTTCTCGATAACTTGGATAGTCATGAAAAAGATATTGATAGCTCCCCCAATAAGGATGTATCTCCCCAGGTGAAGAATGTTGAAAGTGATAAAGAGATTGCTGATATTGAGGCCCCTAATGATGCAAAAACTGCTTCTCCATCACCAAGTGCTAGCAAAGCCAGTGAAAGTCTCCCTAAAAGAGATGGTGATTGGCAGGAGAAAGAGTGTGCTACTGAAGGCGATGTATCATCTCCAGAGAGGGTCACTGAAAAGGAGTCTGAAAGAGCTGCTGATTCAGGGGAAGCATCTGCCGAGTCTCCGGTTAGGAAAGTTGACCAGGAGTCTCCGCTGAAAGATGAAACTTCCATTGAGGTTGGTTCATCAAAACATGAAGAAAGTGGTACATCTGATTCAGAGGACACACCTGCTAAGAAGCCTTTGAAGAAGTCAAATTTGAGTGATAATGATGATGATGATGATTCACCACTAAAAAGAATAGAGGATTCTATGAAGCGTGCTCGCACTAAAGCTAGACCTGGAAAGGGTGCCCAAAAATCCTCCACTAAAAATGATGTCAAAGTAATATTTAGCTTTTTCCGCGATCATTAATTCTTCATATTATCATTTAATTTTTGAAACCAAGCAATTTCTTTTTTTGTTTATGGTGTAGGTCATGTCATCACATAATCGAACTGCAAAATCTTCGAAGATAGAAGAGAATGAGGGTGAAATTCTCTCCAAGCGCAAGCGTTCTTTGGGAAAAGGAGAAGTGAGTAGCTTTTACCCTTAAAAAGCTTACCTTATCTGATAAGTTACGCTTCTTGTAGGTCATCTGATTCTCATGATATTTATAGCATTTGTAGCCTTTACAGTTCTTTGTCTGAAATTGTGTTGTTATGTCTCCGGTTCATGCATGCCGAGCCTTTTCTTTTGTCTTCTTAGTATAGTGGGACTATACCCTATATTTCTTTGAAAGTTACGGGGAGACTTCCCCTTCACTTTTCAAATTGATTCTGATAACGCAATCATGTATTTGCAAACTATATATCTGGATTTGTATAATGATTAGTGTTAAAATTAGCCAATCCAACCTGGAATATCCAAGCTCCTTTCCCCCAGAAAAGAACTGGCAAACATGAACTTATTTTCTTGGGGTGTGAATTTCTTCTCAACTTGGATAATAAACAAAGTCAATTTTGACCTAGATATGAGGTGCCTAACACTGCTGCATTAGTTGTTATGAAAGATGGTGTTTTAATTTCAAACAATATGTTTCTGGAATGAACTTTCTGATGAATTTATATGTATGTATTTTTTTTGTTGAGAGTTACACTTGGAATTTCTTGTACTTCTACCGATCAAATTGTAATTGATGTGCAGATGTCTGAGCCGTCGAAGCATGGTAAAAATGGCCCCTTGAAGTATGGTAAAAATCTGATTCGATCTAAGGTTAAAGTTTGGTGGCCAATAGATCACGAGTAAGTTCTCTGCTACTTGGAAACAGACCTCTTAGGGCGCCATCAAATGAGTGTCTTGTTACTTGCATATCTATTATTCAGAATTTAAACAATTGACTTGTTGACCACCAATAATATTGAATTGTTCTCCATTCAATAATATTGAATTGTTTATTTGGCAGGTTCTACAAGGGTGTTATTGTTTCTTATGATTCTGACAAACGGAAGCATCTGGTCAGTCCAATATGGTTACTTACGAGTTCTGGACCCCCCCCCCCCCCCTATATATATTGTTTTGTGCCAAATAATGAGGCACCTTAATACTTTCGTATTTGTTTCTTTTCATCTTCATCCATCTTACTATTGTGATTTTGCAAAATTGCCACCGAAGCCATTAAAATACAAATGGAAGTACTAATTAGTGGTATCTCTGAATCAGGTGGTGTACGATGATGGTGATGAGGAATTACTAAATCTTAGGAAAGAGAAGTGGCGACTTATTGGTGATGGTTGTGATTCAGCTACAGAGGTGACTTGAGTGATTATGATTACTAATTTTACTAATAGTACCACGATACCACATCTATCTGCACCTTTTCTAACTAATCTTCGAACAGGAGGATGATGCGGGGCCTGCAAGTACTGATGCCTCCTCTGAAATGTATACATCCTCTTTCTTTTCTTGACATTTGTGAATACTGTAGTTATATATGAAATTTATAAATTGGCTTCATTGTGCCCATTAAGGAAGATGAATATGATATTAAATTTTGTGTCCCCTTTTTTCCATGACTGAAGCATTGACTATTCATTGTTACTAGTTTAAAGAATAGTATAGTTAGTTGCAAATTTTGAGATTATAATGCACTTGCTCAAGCACTGTCGGTGGCATGTGAGAGTAGGTCAGAATCAGCTTTTAGAGGCTGTATTTGTTTACCCCTCGAGGGCTGAAAAAAGTTTATTTTCGATTTATAATAGCCATTTATTAGACATCTGTATGTGTCAGCAGAAGTTTTTGACATGCATAAATTTGATTGGTTGATGTAAGTCAAGCCTCCAGCGTACAAAAGTCTCTCAAAAAGATGCTTGGATATGTGACATATGTCAAAGTTTCTGATTGAACTAAACTCTTCATCAGTATGTTGGTCTCTGGACTGTTTTGTGGGTGGGGAGTATTATCTTGACATTTTCAACCTTTACTTCCATATTTCACATTTCCATGCATATTCAAATCAATTATGTTTTGGAAAAGAAGTGTTAATGTCGTTAGCTTATTAACTTGTTAACATTTGTAGTAAGCCGAAGAGTAAGAAAGCTAAAAGGAGTGCCACCTCGTTTGTAAAGCAGCAGGACATGGATGATGTTTCACCAAAGCGGTCAGTATAACCTCATTTTTCTTGTTATGTCTTGCATTTATGTATACTAGTATGAGCAATGATCAGTGAGGTTATGCAACCAGATTGTCTGCTTCCTCCAGTAAATCCAAGGGAAAATCTTCAAGACCTGATAAAAAGAGTGCCTCAAAGTCAGGTACTATTTCCGAGGATGAGAGCGGAAGCAAGTCCAAGGCTCATTCTCAAAGTGGAAGCAAGTCTAAAGCTCATTCTCAGAAGTTATCTGGTAAGCCCATCAACGATGCTTCGAAGTCGTCTGGGAAAGCTAAAGATCTTGACAATGCAACACTCAAAAGCAAGTCCAAGCAAGATACTTCAGCTGGCAAGTCCAAGGAGGATACTCCAAAAGTCGCTGTCAAAGGTAAGAGCCAAGGAAGTGGCAGCAAGTCCAATGCTAATGGTTCTGGAAAAGGTAAATCTAGCTTGTCAAAAGGGAAAGGCAGTCATGTTCAGGAAAAACGCAGCGAGTCTCCAGAAGTACCAGAAAGCACAAAGCGTAAACTGTCAGATCTTTCTAGCGATCAAGGAAGCTTGGCAAAAATTGCAAAGAAAAAACGGAGTGTTAAAGGTTGAGATTAATCACTTCATTTGTGCGGCCGAGGCATCTTTGCTGGATATATGCGAATGGTTGGTCTTTAAATTTGCAAATGCCTTGTTTGAACTTAATTTGCGTAGAGTTCTGTTAGTTCTCCCCCCTCCCCCTATCGGGAACGACGTGAGGGATGTGGGTTTAGAATAAAAGACATATTGTGCATCTTCTCCTAATAGTAGACGGAAACAGGTAATTAGTTTTAGATGTCTTATTTCTTGGTAGGTTTTTAAGGGTAGTAGGTGACAGTTTCACTGGGACAATAAGTGATGTCTGAATAGTTAAATCCTTATTTGTATTTATGGTATGTCTAGTTCAGTTGTTGCTACCAAGTAATATACTATTTATTCTGAATTGGGTTCATCTTTTGGTTGAATTTTAGTATAAAACTTGTCCAAGAGTCGAAAATTCAACACGATGATCTTGTACAAAATAAAACTTACGGTTTGGATTTTAATCCAATATTTCAAAATCTTGATCAAGTTATGCATAATGACCTTGATTTGATTGTCTGAAATAGTTGAGAAAATTAAGTTTGCTAGATTTATGATATTTGCTTTGTTTGTGCCAAAAATAAATTGAAAGTTGAAGTTGTAGATGGATAAACTAGGTAATAAGTAAAGTTCATACTATGAGAAACTCATGGTGGAGACTCCTATAATTTACACAATCCCAATAGGAACCAGAAGTGATCTGAGAACAAAACGATGATTCAGGCTGCGACGAGTAAGGGTGCAAAGCTGACTTGGGTTATCATCACGATCGTTGTGTAACCACATCGAATGATGTCAAATGGACTGGTCAAGCTGGTAGTGGCTCCTCCATCACTGTAACATGAAACGACGTAAGAACAGCAGGGGATTTTGGTGGGGTGGGGGTGGGGTGTAAGATTGAAGATGATATTAATGGGATTGGGTTAAATATTTGGGGTTGGGTTAGTTTATAATTAGGTTGAGTTAGTTTTAAGTATAGTTTAACTAATTTGCCTTCTATCTAAGATTTTAAAATTTGAGAAATTAAAAAAATTGTGAAAAATGAAAGTTCAAGTGCCAATTTTTAGGTCCAGGTGTCTACTTGTTACAAAAAGGTCGCCAGATGCCTATTTGAGAATTAAAAAGAAGTTCAAGTGCCCAGATGAAATTAAGCCTTAATTTAAATCATAAATGTTCTAATCAGTGTTTTTCAAACATAAATGACGTTTCAAGCCGTTAACCTTTTATGAAAAGAAATAGTATTATGGCTGAATTATGGATTGATAAGTCACGAATTTATGATAGAGCATGATACAAATTTTAGCTCGATTTATGATTATTCGAGTGAAGTTCAACGCACGAACTTATTTAATTTACAAGCCATTTATGGGCCTGGGCCTAGGCCTGATTTATTTGGTCAATTCAGTGTTGGAGAAATCTCTTAATTATATACTCTTTAAAGGGATAATATTTGCTTGGTTTAATTAATCCTTTTAATCATTAACTATTTTCTATTAATTATTTTAATGTTTATAATTTTGATTTATTATATTTTTATTAAAAGTACTTTCAGACTGATTATTTTTTAAAATTTTACTATTTTTGTAGTTCATATAATGTCTATTTCTAAATTTTAACAATAAAACAGATTTAATGAATGATCGCTAAAAACAAAAACATCAATCAAATTGAAACGGAAAGACGTAACAAACAAGAATTATGGATAAACCCTAACCCAAATGACACGCCCAGGGTCCAATCCACAATCCACAAATTCAGACAAAACACCAACCGCCACGTGTCACCCTCTACTAACTTCGTGACGTGTTATCCGCCTCCCTATAAATCTCTCAATTTCATCCTCATCCATTTCTCAGTCACTCCCGATCCAAAACCGAATTAAACTGGACAATCATTTTGGGACAACTACTACTTCATCACAAATACACCAATCGGTTATGATTTTTATAGTTGAATTGGTTTGAAGTAGCTAAAAAGTGTTTGTGGATTCGGATTTTGATTTGGAGTTGTGGAAAATCGAAGATTGTGCTCGATTCGGCTTACTCTCAAGCCGAGCCGAGCTAAGACAGGAGGTTTTTCAACAGGAGGTAATTTTGTAGGACTTATGTAAATTGAAATTAATTGATGCTTTCGTTTTTTCGAGTTTGACTGCTGAAACGAATAATTTATATTCCTTATATGGTTATTGATATTGTTGGATTCGGTTTTTCCTTAATATTGTTTTAGAGTAACTTTTTGATATAATAATTAGATTTGTGTAATACTGATTTTTGGTGAGGTAGCTTACATTCATTTTAAGTAACTATTTTGATTTTGGAGTGGAAGTTTAGTTATGCATATTCCTTATGCTAATAAAATCATATTGATATCATCTTTTTTACTGAAAAATTATTGGTATATATTATTTTGTTATAGTTACCTATCATAGTTGAGTTTCAACAGTTGGCGAAAACATCAATTAGGGAGGATTAGTTATTAAAAATTACTGAATTTGTATCATCTTATACACGTTTGAATATTTGCGATTTCGTAAATTTAGAAAATCTCATGCGTGTGTTTGATCAGATACTTGGTTAGTTGATATATGTATATTTAGAAAGTAAGTTGTTGAAATGGCTGCAGAGTGGATTTGTGATTCCGAATGGCATCGAGTGAGGGGTTTTTGACCGAGGAACAGAGGGAGAGGATGAAAGTCGCGACAGAGAATGCTGCTGATGTTTTGTCGACATCACCAATCCCAAGTCCAACTTCATCTGGATTGCTGGCTGAACACTTTCCAAAGGCTCCTGGTGGCGGAAAAGGCCCTTCAGCTGGTGTTCCTGCGAGGCATGTCCGACGAACTCACTCTGGAAAGCTTGTACGAATAAAGAAGGGTAATAATGTTAACCCTGCAGATTTTGTAAAAATGTTTATGTGTGTGGAGTGTTTAAATATCTCTCGGTTTCTGTTGCTACTTCTTAAACATACATAAAAGAAAAGGTGTGCTTGTGATGTTATGTAGATCTATGCTTCTCATTAGGTGATATTTAATTGACGTCATTTACTATGTATTCCTCTTGTATTGAGTATGGACCATGTAGAAGGATAATTAATTGTCTTTAACACATCTATTTCATAGTTTGAAATTTAGATGCACGTTAAACATGCAGCTGTCTTGTGGTTTCACTGCTACAATAGCGTGATGTATAATATATCCTCAACCAGCGACAACACTTGTGAGATAGGGCTATAAATAAGAAAGTACGAATGCTTCTAGGCTTATGGCATCGGATATATAATAGGTATAGGCTAATGCCCAGAGGATGTTGAAGCTTACTTGTCAGCATTATCTGATCTTAGATATTACCATTTTCGAAGTTTGTATCATGATTACGGTACAAATGTGTTTTAACTTGAAAGTGGAGTATTTTGAATATCTGTTCTCTCGTTCAGAGATCTTCAGGGATACTTTTGTTGTATTTACTTTGTACCTCATGAGCACTGATGATTTAAGTTGGGAGTGGAATATTTTGCATATTACTATTAACAGTAGTAATGCTATTAAAATAAATTAAAAAAAAAGTATTTATGCTATTATTATATTTTAGTCATCCATACTTCTTGGTCTTACTTACCCTGGTGTCAATAGATGGAGGTGGTGGTAAGGGAACCTGGGGAAAACTACTCGACACTGATGGGTATATGCACATCGATAGAAACGATCCCAACTATGACAGTGGGGAGGTAATGTTCACCTGTATTGGTAATCATCTGTTGATTTAGTCTTTAATCTTTTGCTGTACTGACGTATTCCGTACCTGCTACTCGTGCACTTTATGACATCAGGAGCCTTATGAGCTTGTGGGTACAACTGTCACTGATCCCTTGGATGAATACAAGAAATCTGTTGTGTCCCTGATTGAGGAATACTTCAGCACCGGTGATGTGCTGGTGGCTGCATCTGATCTCAGAGAACTGGGTTCAACTGAATATCATCCTTATTTCATTAAAAGGCTTGTTTCAATTGCCATGGACAGGCATGACAAGGAAAAGGAGATGGCCTCAGTTTTACTCTCAGCTCTTTATGCTGATGTCATAAATGCAGCGCAGATCAGCCAAGGTTTTTACCTGCTCGTAGAGTCAGCTGATGACTTGGCGGTCGACATTCTGGATGCAGTTGATGTGCTAGCATTATTTCTTGCGAGGGCAGTTGTTGATGATATTCTTCCTCCAGCTTTTATTACAAGAGCAGGAAGGATGCTCCCGGAGTCCTCCAAAGGGTTGCAAGTTTTGCAGACTGCTGAGAAAAGTTATCTTTCTGCTCCACATCATGCTGAGCTAGTGGAGAGGCGCTGGGGTGGGATAACCCATTTCACTGTTGAGGAAGTAAAGAAACGGATTGCTGATCTTTTGAAGGAATATGTAGAGAGTGGAGATCCTTCTGAGGCCTGTAGGTGTATTAGGCAGTTAGGAGTTTCTTTTTTTCATCATGAAGTTGTCAAGAGAGCTTTAATCCTTGCAATGGAAATTCGCACGGCAGAACCACTCATTTTGAAGTTACTTAAGGAGGCAGCGGAGGAGGGTCTGATAAGTTCTAGTCAGATGGCAAAAGGGTTCTCTCGTTTATCCGACAGTCTTGATGATCTCGCGCTTGACATTCCTAATGCAAAAACTCTATACCAGTCTTTGGTACCCCTGGCAATTGGTGAAGGGTGGCTCGATGAATCTTATGCAAATTCTTCTGCAGATGGAGAAGTACCAAATGATGCTGAAAAAGTGAGGCGATACAAAGAGGAAGCTGTTAGCATAATACATGAATATTTTCACTCAGATGACATTCCTGAACTAATTCGAAGTGTGGAAGATCTTGGGGCACCAGAGTTCCACCCCATTTTCCTCAAAAAACTAATTACCCTTGCCATGGATCGGAAGAACAGAGAGAAGGAGATGGCATCTGTGTTGCTTTCAGCATTGCATGTGGAAATCTTCTCTAGTGAAGACATAGTTGATGGTTTTGTGATGCTTCTAGAATCAGCAGAAGACACGGCTCTAGACATTCTAGACGCCTCACATGCACTCTCTCTGTTTCTTGCAAGGGCAGTTATTGATGATGTTCTTGCTCCATTGAACCTAGATGAGATTGCCAGTAGGTTACCTCCAAATTGCAGTGGGACCGAGACTGTCCGTGTGGCTAGGTCACTAGTAGGAGCAAGGCATGCGGGCGAAAGGCTCCTGAGATGCTGGGGAGGAGGAACTGGCTGGGCGGTGGAGGATGCCAAGGATAAGATTCAGAAGCTCCTGGAAGAGTTTGAAAGTGGGGGTGTAGTCGCTGAAGCTTGCCATTGTATTCGCGATCTCAGCATGCCTTTCTTCACTCATGAAGTAGTGAAGAAAGCTTTGGTTATGGCAATGGAAAAGAAGAACGATAGGTTACTAGATCTGCTACAAGAGTGTTTCAACGAGGGGCTAATAACTATCAATCAGATGACCAAGGGCTTCTCTAGGATCAAGGACGGGCTCGATGATTTGGCTCTCGACATTCCAAATGCAAAGGAGAAATTTAGTTTCTACCTCGACCACGGTAAAGAGAGAGGCTGGTTGCTACCAACCTTCGGCTCCGCTCTGGAGGCGTAGACTATCTGCTTCGGCTTCTTCAAAGATAAAGATGGTTTGTTGGCTTCCATGTTTGTTGTTTGCTTATTGTTCCTTTCATGCTAAATAGTGCTTTTCGACATCGAATGGGTGCAATTTGCAGTTGCTACATGTTCTATGAATGTAAAAAGTTACTCTTCGCTTCCTTTTAACAATAACTGCCAAAACAAGATGCAAGTTGTTCTTTCTATAGCTATCCACTGTTGTTACATCAATGTTCCATTTGTTTTTTCCTTTCTATAGGCTCTGTTTGAACTTACTTCTCAAATTGGGTTAAACCTTCATTTTCGATTTTTACGAGGGACAGAATCATGTAGAAATGTTATCGAGTCTGGTAAAATCCTTGCCGATTAGAACCGTTGCAGGGTTTTACATGATGCCAATTTAATGTGACCATTTCACTAACTAATTTGAATTATAATGTGTTAATACCGCATTCTAAATTTTATAATTTCTTTTTTTATCAAAACCATTATCACAAATTGATTTCTTTTCATCAATCCGGCTACTACTTTGGAACTAATTAGACACCAAATGATGAAGAAGGTGAATCAAGGTCTGCATATAGATCAATTGAACAACTGCAACGGGCATCGAGTGTCTCAACTAACGTATTGCTTCTCCAACAGGCTGCCGCAGAATGCCAAGTCAAAACGCTCCTCTGGAGGATCGCCAATGCAGTCGAAGACAGCATCAGCGTTCAAGAAATCTTCGTCTGCTGTGTATCTGCAGGCCATGAAAACACATCATCATCATAAATGTTCAGTTTCAGCTCTTTCTTAATGGATCTAGGAAAAGGTCAGACCATATTTTGTTTCTTATACATATGGGGAACTATGATTCTCTTAACGGTAGTCAAATGCCTCGTCATGTGTATACTTCATTCACCGTGGAGATGCTTTTGCAACTCGGAAATATGCTATAGTTACTCGAAAATGCTTTTCTGTTTCTACTATCTTTGCCATTGTATTAAAATAACTGCTCTAAACATTCTCCTTGACATTAATGCTTTCCTAAATAACAGACTAACATGAGAAATACTTGGAATCGCGAGATTAGTCGTAGTTTACTGAGAACAGGTTAAGTTCTTAAAGTTTTAGAGATGTTTTAAGAACCGATTGAAATTGAAGTAAGATATAGACGTCTGAGTGGATGGCTCTAAACTAAAATGGAAGTTAGGTTAAGCAATCATATCAAATGAAAGATTTAGAATGTAGTGAGTGAACCATACCCACTCTTTGTAACAATGCACTTCATTCCAGCAGCTTTTGCTGCTGCTAAACCGATGGCACTGTCTTCCACCACGACACAACTGGAAGACGAGTATATATTGGTCAATATGCATACTAGAAAGAAAAGCTGCGTAGAAATACTACAGGCTAACAGAACACGATTTATAAATCTCTTTAAATGCAACGGGTGTTCTTTTCGCAACAGAAACCTAATGCCCATAGACTTAGATTTGATCTTTTCTCTTACTATTCGACCCCCCTAATAAAGTTAAAACGGGAGCCTCCTCATAGGCAGTGAGACATGTTGATATATGTCTACTCGGATAATCCTCAAACATTTTTATAATCGTGAACGCTTCCATTCCTTAGGTTCTTACGACTTAGTTCTTTGAAGTTTAAGCATGCAGATGACACATATCTTTGTATAACATGAACATCAAGTGGTACCTTGAAGGTTCGATGCCCAATGTGCTGGCCGCTAACAGATAAATGGCCTGCAAAAGAACTGCCATTTAGAAATTGATGGAAATCTCATTGATAGTATTATTGATTATGTTGTAATATATTAGGTTATCCAACAAAGTGAAGATGGATATAAAAACACCCAAGACAAGTAGGGTGGACAATGGACAACATAGCTACCTGTTCAACTCGATAAGAAAAGGGAGAGAGCTATACCGGATCGGGTTTCTTTCGGGGAACAACATCTCCAGCATAAATCTGAATCTTTGCTGCCCGTTCGGGCCCCAATAGATTCGAAACTATTGCAGAGACCTATATGAACAGATAAAAACATTCCAAAATCAAGGAAAGCTACCACATATGCTGTAACTAGTACGAAAATATATTGATTATGAGATCCGAAATGAAGTTCAATATTCTTATAATGCCATCATGAGTATCCTGCACAGTTGAATAACACCCCAACCAGAAATCATTGCTAATTTTAAGGAATATGATGTGCATACCGCCTTTTCATTCGAAGTACTGCATACTGCAACATTGACACCTTTTGCGAAAGCCTGATCAATCAGCCTATGATCAAGTTGAACAATAATCAGATGATGAAATACTATCTAACCTATTCAAGAAAGTATCACAGAAGCATATTCAGGCAAAAAAATGACGTTCTGTCAGGGACAAGTCAAAGGATAGAAGGGGTATTCCTAAATGACTGAAATGAAAATTTTCAGCCTCTAATTAGAGGCAGAACATGACAGTGGGAAAGCATAAACATGTAACACTTCAAATTGAACTCTCTCCACTTCTTGACTAGCTACAGAACGGGTATTTGGCTTTTGATTAGATTGGAAAGATGAACTATCAAATATTCAAATTCATCAGTACCGCGAAGGTCTACTACTTGAAGTATCAGACGATTCTATGACCCTTTACTTAGGCATTGCTGTGTGGCATATATAGTTTCATATAGATGCTCTCGACAATGCAATTTAAAAAATAATGACACTGTCTCGATAAGAGTTGTGAATTTTACTTAGCTACTCCAGGCCGAAGGGGAAGTAATTTTTTCTCGATAAGGGCCATGAATAACTCTGTCTTTCTCTTGTGAAGACCAGCTATGAACTCTTTCCTTTCTTCTTCACTTTTCGGAGCCTTTTCCGGCCAACCCACCTTATTGAAGTATGCTGTCATCCTATAAATCCAATCAGGAAAAGAGTTGTATACCACACTTTTGGCATAATAAATTTGGCAAATGCCTTCACAACAATAAATCAGTTTTACCACATTACCTTTCTTTCCCACCTCCAATTTTAAGCAATTCACCATACAAATCAACATCCCAAGTCACTCCTAATTCTTTCTGTTAAGAGTTCATATGATATTATCAGTCATATAAGTTATGATCAATGACGGAAACATGATTTTTTTCTTATTAGGATGATGAATGAATGAACACAAGAAAATAAGGAAAAATATAAAACAACAATATCTATCTACTCATTTTTTCGAAAATTAGGGGGTCGCTTTTCCCCTATGCGCCCCCTAGTTCCACCACTGGTTAACATAAAAACACGATTCGTCTATCAATTCCAAGGCAACACATTAACATATAGCAATGAACATATAATGAGTTAGCTCAAGAAGTTCATACTTCTGCAAAGGTATCATTGAAAGAAATGCGATGACCGTCTTTCTCAGTGTCGACAAGAACACCATCACAATCAAACAGGAGTGCCTTTGGAACAACATTATCCACTGAGCATCTCACACCATTTCCCTTACTGATCTTACTGTGAACAAATGCTCTTGAGCTTTTCTTGGAAACTGACTTAAGTGTTGCACCAAGAAAAGAAGTGGAGGGTGAAACTGAAGCAATTCTTGAATATGGTTTTGGTTTATTTTGAAAGTATAAAGCAGTTGAAGTTGAAGGAGAAGAAGAAGAGATAACAGTAGAAGCCATTCTGATCACAAGACTCTCTGCCTACTTCCTCTGAGCTACACAATATGGTTGGAGTAAAATGTTTATCTATCACTCCCTCCGTCTCTTTTTAGTTGACGTCCTATCACTTTTTTGTCCTAAAATATCTGTCGTTCGAATATCAAATATTATATATTTACATTCTCAATAAATTTTTTCACTACCTTTTCTCTTGAAATTAGCAACAACCAGTGATATAGTTTCAAATAAGTATATTTCTACATTTTCAATGTATTTTTTAATGTTTTTTAATTTTTCTTAATTTATGTGCAAATAGCTAAAACGACAACTAAAAAGGGATGGAGCCACGGGAGGGAGTATCTATCTATATCTAATGTATTTTCTTTTGATACAGTTTTAGGCATGTAATGTATAAAATTTTTAATTTGATTATTTTTATTTGGGGCGAACTTTTATTTAATTGATGTGTATTTAGGCATGTATTTAATTTTATTTATAATATTTTTTGTATTGAGATCCATACTTACTATTCAAGAATATACGAGTAATCTCGAGCTAGCATAATAAAGTGCAAATACTTTATGAGTGAATATAAATTGTTATATTAAAATTTTTTGTGAAGTGAAGTAACGGTTTCTTGTCCCCACAAAAGGTACCTCTATCCTCAAATCCAACCACAAATTTTCCATGGTGATCATATTTTTAGTTTGAGGTAGAAATGTGTCATAAATGAGAAACAATAAGGGGCAGAAAATGAAAATACTAAATTGAAAAAATAGCACAACAATTTCCTTGCCCAATTTCATTTGACCTTCGCACTCAAATAAAATACCATGATTTATATTTTATTAGCTTTTTGGACCCGTTAATTGATAGGCGATTATGTTATTTTCTCAAATGCGTACTAATTTATATTAATAACAGTAGAAGTTAAATTAATTACCTGTGTCATGAATGACTATATTTCTTGTGGCACTAACTAATTGTCTTGTTATTAAAAGGCTTTAATACATTAGGTGTATGTAAATGTTACTCAGTGACTCTGCACCACAATATTAAAACTCTTTTCTCACATTTCTATTGAATAAAAAAGAAAAATGTGGATTTTATGTGAAAATTAATAATAAAACCAATTGGAACCATTAGATTGCTCGTTGTGGATTAATGAACGATTCTTGGGTTATTTAAAGCGTAAAATTGTGATTTCTTAGTTAAAGACATAATGAAATATAAATTCATACAAATAAATACACAATTCATTAATTTGATTTTATTTTCAATTAAAAGATCATCTCCTTTTCAACTATAACTAAAATTCTTAATATATATATATAAACCCTAAAACATAAATTGTTACACATAAGAATGAAATCCATAACATAAAGGGGGTTAGGTGCTAAAAAGATCTATTAATGGATAAAGATCGTCGTAGAGAACGCTATAATATTATGCAGCTTTGTGATTCATTAAAACACATAACATTCAATATTAAATAATTTCAAATGTGCTCGATGGAATCCTGTAAAATAAAAGTTCAAAAGCTTTCACTATTACAGTGAGTGATCTGAGGCAAACTCAAGTAATAAAAGATAAAAACACACAAATTTTTATATAGGTTCACTTTAAGCTTACGTCATGTCCTACAATGTCACGTTTCGCAACTCCTCCTTGTTTTACTATAATGCAGGCCTTGGTTGAGTATGAGTACAACAAGGCAACTATTTCACCTAATAACTCTTAGGAAGACATCCGATCACTAATGATAATTATGCTTATACACATACTTTTTCTTTTAGCTCTATATTCTTATATATAGTTGTAAGCAAAAACTGATGCATCCCTATATATATAATATATATATATACCCAACGGTAAGTTGACCTTCCGTACTTTCTCGAGATCTCCCTTGTCTTCAGTGCACACTCCAGCGGTAAGTTCAATCATTTTCAGCTGCCTTGGAAACTTTTCTTCTCCATAGCTCCAATCAACAATCAATGATAATTGATTGTCCCTGATCCTCAACAATCCGCCAATTACTTCAAGTGGTAAGTTAGTCCTTGATGCATCCTATTGGCATCTCCAATCAATCCCTTGATTGATTCGATCTCTGCATTGCTTGACTAGCCATTTGGTAATTAATGAGTGATTTAAAATAAGGGTAGATTAGTAATTTGAACTAAGGGTAAATTAGTAAATTCACATGCTAAAAGCAAGAGGAGCACTTGCTACCTCTTGCTCTATACTACATCCGTCCCTGTAGACACACATCTAAATTCAAGTTCATGATGTCAAATCATAGATATTTGCACTTAACATACGTTAGAGAGATCAAGATTAATAGACGAACCTCAATCATTTGATATAAACTATTATTTGTACTATGACAAATTTCTTTTAAAAGTTTCTTTGTAATAAAACTTGTGCAATAACATAAACCTTTTGATTAACATAATAGAAATCATATACTAAATCATATCTACCAAAATGGTTGAATAATTTGTTTGAAGAAAGTTTTTTCTATTTAAATTGGATTTAACTTACAAATAGGAACATGTTCCTCATGGTTGCTTTTAATATCCCTCTTACGTCTCCTCGTGTCACCGAATGATATTTTTTTATTGAAGTGATCAATAGAAGTCAGATAGTCTATTTGTTTCATAAATGCAATTATCACATGGTCGATCTATTCATACATGCTATGAAGTATGAACGAAGACACTATACATGATCATGAACAATATCATTAGAGTTAATTGTTTCAAATAGTTTTATAAATTAGGAATTATTTACCGTTTGGTTCTTGTAACTATATCGATTAAGATTTGTTCCATGTATATCTGTGTAATTTCATCCGTAATTTCACCATGCAATTAGACTTATGCACTTTTTGTATATATATATATATATATATCCATTTTTACTTATCTAAATCTATCATCATTTTATATTAATAATGAATAAAGTTAAAAATTGTCGTCAATTATCCTCTATTAAATTGATCGGATTGGTTCGATTTTTTATCGGTTCTCCCATAAGCCGTTCTTACATCGATTCAGTTCCCTTAGAGGCGAAACCTAGATCGATTCGGTTCCATTCAGTTCTAAAAAAATTTATTATTTTCGATTTGGCTCGGTTCCAATTTTTCTCCACACCCCTAACTAACAGTCTTCTTGCTTTTCATTTGGTTGAACCACCACAATCTCTCTTCTTCTTTCTTTTTAGAGTGAATATATCTTACTATATTTAATTGAGCTTTTTTATGAAAAAATAATGGCTGAACATCATGAATACTATAAAAACCACCCCTGGTGGTGGTTATTGATGAAGACACGGGAAAAAGGATATTTATCTTTATTGTTAAGTGGCACCTTCCATATCAGTCGTTGTAAATTGAGGATATTGAAGAACATCCTCCTTATTAATCACCTTACTATTATCTTTATTGTTAAAATGTACCTCCCACATCGAAAGTTGGTTTCCTTCCGGGTCAATATATAAGATTTTGGGTTACTCCCTCTATTGTCAATTGGTTTTAGAGTGGAACCCATACTCTCTTAACATGGTATCATGAGCCAATAACCCCGAGTTATTGAGGCAAGTGTAACCCGCCGATGTTGTTCCGACAAATAATACCGGCGAGAAAAATTTCGCATACGATTGGGTTACACATGACGGGGAGTGTTAAGATGCACCTCCCACATCGTAAATTGGTATCCTCCCGGTTCAATATATAAGATCTTGGACTACTCCCTCTATTGCCAGTTGGTTTTAAAGTGGAACTCATACACTCTTAACATCTATATCTAGATTGAATTAGTCTCAATCTTTGTAAATACTAAAAAATTATAAGTTATTTATATCAAGATATTATATTTCACAATTTCTAAATAAAATCTTTTTTTAATAAAATGTAAGTTAATACATTTTCTCCTTTTTCATTATTTTATTATTGGCCATGATTCCATAAACTATATTATCTCTTTACTACTCACGGAAGAGGAAACTTCATTCTAGTTTCTTTTAATTTCTTTTTTTTTGAAACGTCATTCACGTTGAGTTTTTGTACACCGTATTTATTATTTGATCAACTACAAAGTTATTTAAATTAAAAACGAAGCATGTGTTCATTTCTTATAAAACTAATTAAAGTAAATCATCATCTTAGAAACTTCAAATTAAAACGTGTCAAGAAGAATTAGATAATGACTAGCTCGGTCCACGACCTTATTTGTAATATAGAACGTTTTATATTTTGATTATGTTATCACTATTGCGATAAAAGATTTAGAATTAAACAAAAGATTTGAAAATAAAAATGCTGAAATTTTAATATGTATCCCAAATAAAGTGTATGTGATGGTTTCGGTTCTTCTGGACTAGTCTCCGGTACTAGTGCAGCATGAAAGGCTTCGGTACCAACTTTTTTTCGGAATTGGAGAATGTTTTATTATGTCTAGTAGAGATGGTTATGATGGGAGCATTCTTAGTCTTTTTCAGAGGTCCTACGATCTGATACTAGTTTATTATAACATATCCTATAAAAGATTTGGCATTAAATAAAAGATTTTAGAGTAAAGATAATAACACTTTAACGAAGTATTTTTTAAAACAAAGTATTTAGGCAATTCAGGAAAAAAGTCACGAGAAAAAGTTTCATCATTAAACATGAGGATTGTAAAATAAAAATGACTATTCAATACTCTGAGATGTGTAGATAATGTCTACACTTAAAAACCCTTAAATAAAGATCACTATTCAATATCCTCGACTCAAAATATATAACCCACCCCAACAAAACACTATTCAATATGCTCATGATCACTATTCAATATGCTCATGAATGGATACGAAACACACGTCATACTAATAGTTTCATTTTTTGTATCAAGGGTTAAGAATCTTGTGTGGATCATGAAAGTTAGAAGTCCGAGAGGATCTTTGTCAACCATTCTATGTTAACTACTTATAAGAAAGTGTTCACAATAAAGGTTCAATCATGACATACCATTACACAAGATTGACATATATTTATTTTGTTCGATAATGGCAGGAAATCCTTGAAGATTTCATGTTCATAGGGTGTTAGTCAGGCCTTGTGTGTAGGGATGTAGACGAGCCGAACCCTACCGAACATCGGAAGGTTTGAGGTCGGCTCGAATATCGTAGAGCATAACGTTTGGCTCGGCTTGAAATAGATGAATATCGAATCCAATAGCTGGCTCGACGGCTAATTTCCAACTATTATTCGGCTCGGGTTCGGCTCGTTCAAAATTATTCGGTTCGAACTTTATGAAACAAATAAAATTGAACCAAATTTGCTAAATCAACCATATAACACACAATTAAATCTAAAATATTAGCTTACACAACCCAAAATCGACATGTACCAATAAAAAAGATGGAGGCGGCGGCGAGGGAGGCATCACCATCTTTGTTGAACATGGGAGGCATTTCGAATTGTAATGAGAGAAGGAAAACATGGGGAAGGGAAGGGGGGCGGAAGGGGATGGGAAAAGGGGATAGGAGGGAAATGGAATTTTTGGAGCCGAATTGAGCTTTCAGGTTCATTTACAACCCTACTTGTGTTAGACCCGATCAAACACCTAATCGAGACTTTAGGATGGAGATACAGGTATTTACAAATAACTTTTTCATTCTGAATGTACACATTGCGGCTTCACATATTTTTAACATCTTTTTTTATTTTATTTTGTAGTGACTAAAGCAAGATGTTGTGAGAGGTTATTGCGCATACTATATTTGTTTGTTTATTGAAGACATTTTAGAGTTGGGGTTAACTAATGTTCTGGGCATGGTTAGTAACTATCTTATCTGGAAATTCATAATAATACATTTAACAAATGACTAACTTAAGTATTATGTTATTTTCTTTGTTTTTCAGTATTTTCATAAACGACGCTGTAGTTCTTTTTCTGATGATCGGATTGAGCATGTCCAGAAAGTATGGTGTGGTTACTTTTTAATAGGTTTCTGAATGATATAGTGTCATAACTTGCTTGGATTGTTTACATTCGCACTTGTTAATTCTCTTTTGAAACATTGCCTTGTAATGTTCGTAAATTGTTCTAATGTAATGCGAATTGATGTTGTGTTTTAATGCATATGATAATTTTGGTTGCTGCGTAGGACACTTGTTTTCACTAGTATTATTGTAATTGAAAGCTGAAAACAGGATACGGAAATATTAAATTATAAAATAATGCAAAAAAAAGACCTTTAGACAGCGCTCATAGTGACGCTGTCTAGCTAAGTGAAGTATTAAAAATTAGTTAAAAAAAGGATCTTAGACAGCGTGACACAGGAGCATTGTCTAAGTCCCATTTAGACTACGCTCAATGAAGCGTTGTCTAAGTGGCACTTAGACAACGGCCAGTTTAGTAGCATTTTTTATGCTGTCTAAGTGCTTTTTTGAGCGCTGTCTAAGTGCTTTTTTGTACTAGTAAATTTCTTCTCTGTCTGTTGGGTGTTAGCCGAGCCTTGTTAAAAGACCTGATCAAACATCAGATCAGACCAAAATTCTCACTGCTTGATGGGCCTTTGGATGTCGGGACTTGTCAAGGCTTAACCTATCATCTAACTCTGGTAGTTTTTAGATCTTTGAACAAAAATTATATGTTTGAAGGTATTTTTTGAGAAAATGAACTCCATTTTCACATATTCCATCTCCAGAACATAAATTTCCTAGCATCCCTAGAACATATGCGATCCACCTCCGAGCACATATTTAGGAGAGATAGCCATAAGGGCAATACATTCATACGAGGAACCATTTTTTTAACATTTTATAGTTTTAATATTTCTCTTGTCAACATTTGCTTTTCTAATATTGCTCCTCAATCTTTTAATTATTGCTCATCTATTTCTTATTTTCTTATACAATTATTGAGATAACCATCCGAGTGACTACACCCGACTTGGATCGTACATAGTCTCGCAAGTACCAAGCCAATACGCACATTAATGATGTTCGATCGAAAGAAATGAAGACTAAGAAGTAAGAACTCATCAATCACATTTTCAGGTAGAGACACTGAGAAATACAGCCTTGGCAGTTCCAAGCAAACGGAGAGACCATGTGCATCAAGTAAGCTTAACATCCTCCACCAGTAACCCCAACTCCATGCATGCATCTCACATTAAGATTTCAAATTCGGTGTCCGAAAGGGGACAAACAAATCAACACAATTAATAGCATTCTATTTTCTTAAATTAATAAACTATTCGAATGTGTTCATTAATATAATCCATTTTTTAATATTTGCTCACAAATTACTTGTATTTTAATAATATTTTGAACCTATAAATACATGGCCGTTTTGCATATATGTATTCTATCTCACCATTCATATATATCCATAATCCTATTTGAATATTTCACTCTACCTACTAAATTCTCATCTTTTTGTCTTATGGCTAGTTCAACAATACTTAATCAAACCGGTCCAATCTCATCAAATAATAAAAAGAGACCCGCCGGTTCGGATGTGGACGATTTTGTCTCGACCAAAAAAACTTCAATTAACGCACTTGCATGGGAAGATCCCGCCGTAGCATTAGCCAATGCCCGCCATGAGTTTGGCGAGCATGGTGGCGTAAACATGTCGATTGAAGCCTCCGCCACCTTCACCGTGATGGAGCCGGAGACCATGCACCGCATGTTTAGCGGTGAGGTTGGGCCCGGCCAAGACTTCTTCATCTACAGTCGCCATTTCAACCCCACCGTGCTAAACCTCAGCCGTCAGATGGCCGCCTTAGAAGGCACTGAGGCGGCCTACTGTACGGCCTCGGGGATTTCCGCCATTTCCTCGGTGCTGCTTCAACTTTGCAGCACCGGGGGACACGTGGTGGCCTCAGCGACTCTCTACGGTGGGACGCATGCGTTGTTATCTCATTTCTTACCTAGAGTTTGCAACATTACGACGTCGTTTGTGGACGTGAGGGATTTGGATTCTGTGAAAGAATCGATTGTTGAAGGGAGGACAAAAGTGTTGTACTTTGAATCAATTTCAAACCCTACGCTGACAGTTGCTAACGTGCCGGAGCTGTGTAAGATAGCGCATGAAAAAGGTGTAGTGGTGGTGGTGGACAACACTTTTGCTCCGATGGTTTTATCGCCGGCGAGGTTGGGTGCTGATGTTGTTGTCCATAGCATCTCCAAGTATATTAGCGGTGGAGCTGACATCATTGCAGGTTTGATCTATCTTCATTCCTTCATAAAATATAATGACATGCATGTTTTATTGATAATAATCATTGTTCCAGATACGAGGTAATGGTAGGTTTGGTCCTAGATAGTAGGACGTAATTGTACTTTAATCTCAGATAGTCCTTGAAAGTAACAAATGTTGCAATATGATTCTCGAAAAAATAGAAAATAATATGCAACGATTGTCACTATTAGGGTCTATATCGAAACACTTTGAGCCACTTTCGGGAACTAATCGGCAACAATATAACTATCCGAGATCAAAGTGTAACTTCATCCCACTTTTTATATTCAAATCGACAATGGTCTCTCCTAAATACCACAGAGCTAACTTACTCCTTCCATTCCAATTTGTTTGTCCACTTTCTATTTTGGGAGTCAAACTTTAAAACTTTTGACCATGAATTTCTATTAGCCTATAAGAAATAATATAGTCATATGCCATGTTGTTAGGTTCGTTTCAATGTATATTTTTCAAATATCAAACTTTTATAATTTTTATGTGTGTAGAATTCGAGATATTTACGTTTTAAATCGTGTCTCGAAGACCGTGAAAGTCAAAACAAGCCAAACAAAATGGGAAGGAGGGAGTATTTATATAGGCATTTGTGGATACAATAATTTTTGCTATTCAATACCCGTGCGTCGTCCATCTCATAATAGAAAGTACTTCCTCCGTCCCTAAAAGATTGTCACATTTTGACTTTTGTTAGTCAAACATTATAAAATTTGATCATAAATTCTCATTAAACGATAAAAAATAATATAGTATTGTGGGACCTTATTAGATTCGTCTCAATATATATTTTTGAAATATTAATTTTTTATAATTTTTTCGCTTGTAGAATAATAGATATTTATGTTTTAAATCGTGCTTTGTTGACCACCAAAAGTCAAAATGTTACAATCTTTTAGGAACGGAGGGACTAATATACAAATGTACGGAAAATGTGTGTTCTCATCAATGTGTAACATTCTTACAAATGTGTGTTCAAAAGTGAGAACATTCTTACAATATATAAACAATATAATGTGTGTTCGAAAGTGGCATAAATAATCATTATCTGCCGGTAAATGTCAATTTTGTGCATTCATTTTTATTTTGGACATTAAAAACATGAAATAACTCACAACATTGTCATTTTAGTTATCAATTTGTATATCACTTAAAATGAGTAATTTGCAAAAGTTCAGTATTTTAAACTAAACTATAACTCGATTGCAACCATATCTACAAGTTCTTATCATATAACTAACATTAAATCATAATAAGTACCATCCCATATTTAAAAAAAATGTCAAAAAATATCGATATATTTTCATTGAATATTATTATGTCATAATTATTTATTTGTAAATATTTTAAACTTGACTAAACTTTTAAAAATCGATCACATCAAATTCAACCCTTTGATGATTATTTTGAAATGAATTGAATACTATTTGTTGTTACAATATGTATTTTATTTTCATTTTCATACCACATGTGCATGAATTTTGCAAAGTTTTAGCTGTTAAATATTTGGTGGTTGCTTGTTATGAAAATTCTGTCCTTAATAATTTTTTTCGAAGTCGTTTTCGTCGAGTTTTATACTATGTATAAACATATATGTAAATGCAGGTGCAGTATGTGGTCCTGCAAGCCTTGTTAACTCAATGATGGACCTTCATCAAGGCGCTCTAATGCTTCTGGGACCGACGATGAATCCGAAGGTTGCATTTGAACTCTCCTTGAGAATTCCTCACTTGGCGTTAAGGATGAAGGAGCATTGCACTCGAGCTTTGACCTTCGCGACAAGAATGAAGAAGCTTGGTATGAAAGTCATCTACCCTGGCTTGGAAGAACATCCCGATCACGAGACTCTTAAGACTTTGGCAAATAATGGCTACGGATTTGGGGGAATTTTGTGTGTGGATATGGGAACAGAGGAAAGGGCTAATAAACTAATGAACGTGTTACAGAACTTCGTTCACTTCGGCTTCATGGCGGTTAGTTTGGGATACCATGAGACGCTCATGTCCTGTTCCGGTAATAGCACTAGTAGCGAGTTGAACGAAGACGAGAAAGCATTGGCCGGAATTTCTCCCGGGCTGGTGAGGATGTCCGTTGGATATGTAGGAACCCTGGAACAAAAATGGAGTCAACTTGAGAAGGCTCTATCTAGGATGCAACTCTTTCATAAGAGCTAAATCAAACTATTTTTCTCAAGTTCCTTTTAGATATTGAATTATGGATGTTTTATTGTGATGTTCAATTCTCTTTGATGGTCGTTTGATTCTATGGATTTGTGTGATGTATGCATATTATTATTATAATAATAAAAGGTTATTGTGATTATGGATCTTGTGGGCTATAGAGTTTTAGTTCTTATTTCTTATTTCTCACATAATTTCTTATTTCTCATATAATGCGATCTTTGATATTCATTTGATTACAAATAGATGATCAAATGCTAAAGAAGTATTGACATGGGTAGGGTATGCACAAATAGCCCAACCCTCCCAATCCAACCTAATCCAACTCGATTCAACATGAAAAATGCTATGTTAGATTATGAATTGGATTTGAGTATAGTAATAAAAAACTCGAAAAAAATTCAGTTGAGTTTGAGTCTAAACTATTAAAACCCAAAGACACTAGATCCAACCCTAACAAATATATATTTTGCACAGTTTACTCAAATTGGATATTGTCATGTAAACAATACATTGAATTTGATATACTCAAGCCACACACATGTACAACCCAAATTAGTACTAATTTCGCACATTTTACTTAAAAAACATCACAAGCGAACAAAATTCAATTACGCTAACAGAAAACTCCAATCTTAACATTAAAAACCAAATGATAAAGTATTCAATTCACAGTCTTTTCATAATTGAAAAATAACTTTAGCAATTTGAGAAAATCTTAATAACTGAAAAAGGAAATACAAAAGCAAGAGAATAAACAAGTGGGGAGAGATATCGGGAAGAGACTGAGAAGAAGAATTTAATTGTGAATGAAAAGTGAGACGAAAGATACAGTTGTATATTTTTTTTATGGAATAGACTTGAGATTAAGAAGAAAAAGGAAAATAAGAAGATAATACTGATATTTAACTATAGCTAAATATCATTTATATTTAATTTTAATCTGAGCCATTCAATATGATTTGATAGAGATGAATTTAATTTTTCGAAATAGTTTTAAAAAATAGGCCTCCAAAATATAAAAGATTTCCTAAACCCTATGGGACAAAAGCCTGTGATATACGGGGTGGGGGGGGGGGGGGGTCGAAAGAAGAGTTGCTCCAGATAATGGGTGCAGTCTAGAGGCGTATAGGATTTGGAGCCTCGTTTGAATATGGGTGATCATTCAATACAATTGGATTTATGCACTTTTCGGATGATTTTGGTTTAGATTGACCAATATTAGTCGTGGAGGTGTTGAAGATGGTGACCTTCAGGGATGATCTAACGACTTTGATGTGGTGGTTTAAAATGTATATTAATTTTTTTTTAGTATCTTTTACCATTTCTATCAAATGGGTTTCGAAGTAAATTTTTAACCTCTTTGCTGCCACTATGTGTACGAAGGCAAACTTATCGATGGGTGGATAATTGAGTTCCGATTTATGTAAGACATGATTCACATAGTATATTGGCTTTTGTATTTTAGCCACTTCGTTCACCAACAGCCCACTTACTACACCCTCAGAGACTGTAAATATAATTGTAAAGTCTCACCTGACTCTGGCTAGATAAGCAGTTATGGGCTACCCAAATATGCTTTCAACTCTTCTGAGAGGCTGTTACATTTTGCATCCCCATAAAACTTCTATGGGGCTCTCCTTAGATTCTTGGAGAAATTGAGGTTACGTTTTCCGAACTTTGAGATAAACCGACTAAAAGTAAATTTTTCTTCTCCAATTTCATTCCTTATACACATAGAAATATTCTAGTAAAATGCAAGGAAGGATTCAGATAATCATTTGTGTGAATTATTCTTGAAGCATTCTTTTTGGATGGTAAAAGTCTCCTCACATTCTGGTGCAAAATTTTCAAGAGAAAGGTTCATACTATGAATTAGTATTTAATTTATTGTTTTACGTTATTCGTAAAATTCCTGAAATTATATAACATGAATATTATGAATTTTTTATATGTAAAACCCAACAGTTGATGGTAGCAAAACTTCATGTATGCCTTCATATGAATACAAGATATTGGTTGAGGACCTAATTGAAAAGATATCATAAAAACTCTAGGATCAAGTGTACCTTAAGAACTTACAAAACGTGAACATGGATAAAACTTGATGAAGAGATTATGTTACACAAAACCAACGTTTACATAAAAAATTCTTGCAAGAACATGAGTATACCTTATAGACAAAACGTGTTTCTAGTAGATTTGTGATGATATAATTTGTAATGTGTCATCCCATCAAATATAATAAGGTGGTCCGGACTAGTATTATAGTGTCTCCATTCTTAAATGATTGTTATATTTGACTTTTGGTGGAATACGATTTAAAATATAAAGATCTCTTGTTCTACATGCGAAAAAGTTATAATAAGTTGATATTTCAAAAATATATATTGAGACGAATCTAACGAGGTCCCACAAAACTATATTATTTCTTATCATTTAATGAGAATTCATGATAAAATTTTATTGTAATTGACCACAAAAGTCAAAATATAATAATCTTTTAAGAACGGAGGAAGTAATACAATGAATTAATTAAGTTCTTATCCAAAATCAAAATCAAGAATATGAGTACCCATTATGGAACTCACACATTGATAATTATTTCACACTCTGAGAACCTACAACGAATGAACCAACATATAATAATATGATGCCAAGGTGTATGTGAACTCAATATACTAGACAATAATTCCTCTCATGTCTATTTTTATTTATTTTTTATATAATAAGACAATCATGCATTATTGCATACAACTAAATTTTATTTCCTCAAAACAGAACGACAAAATCTTGTTCATTATTGTTCAAACTGCAAGTCAATTTTTGGTGGCCAAGTGTTGGACTACTTGTGGTCAAAAGTCAACAACTATGCTTATGCCCAAAATTACATAATTATTTATTCTACAAAAAACAAACTATTGTGTGGCTACGTAATTTATAAATAATTACACGTTTTCATGCCCTTTGATCATATACCCAAAATTCATGTAATAAATAGGACCTATCTATTCATTTCTTCAATCAACTTAACAACCAATAATTCAAATTATAATTTCTCATTTTCTCAAATGGCAACTTTTTTAATGAGATGTTCAATTATTCTTTTAGCTTTTGCATTTGCTTCTGGTGCAATTGTTGAGCATACACTAAATGTAAGTACATTTTTTCCTTGTGTATTATTCCAAACAGGACTTCTTATTGGGACAAACACATAATAGTTTCAAATATTTGTTTTTAACTTTATGCAGATTGGAAATGTGACTGTTCACAGATTGTGTAATGAACAAGTGATAACAGTAGCAAATGGAAGTCTTCCAGGGCCAACCATCACAGTTAATGAAGGCGATTCGCTCGTTGTTCATGTTATCAACCAATCCCCACATGCTATGACTATCCACTGGTAACTAAACAGATTCATTCTGTGTTTTTATTCGGCCGTGGAATGAGGGGTTGCTAGAGCGCGCAGTCGCTAATAATAGTTCTTTCGCTAGGCTTACATAAAATTTTTGATGCAGGCACGGAGTACTGCAATTTGCGAATGGATGGGCTGATGGACCTGATTACGTGACACAATGCCCGATAGCACCAGGAAATCATTATACGTACAGGTTTAATGTGACTGAACAAGAAGGGACGCTTTGGTGGCACGCTCACATCTCATATCTACGTGCAACGGTTTATGGTGCACTTGTGATTCGCCCTAGGCAAGGTCGAAGTTATCCCTTCCGCAAACCATATGCAGAAGTTCCTATCATATTAGGAGAATGGTGGGATGCAGATGTTGTAAAAGTAGTAGATGAAGCCTCGGCATTAGGTCGTGGTCCTAGCCTATCTGATGCTTTCACCATTAATGGTCAACCAGGAGATCTCTACAATTGTTCCTCAAGCAGTAAGTACAAACAACAACGTTCCTGTTGTTTCTCATTTTCAATCGTATGATATACATATCGTTTGAGTAAAAGAACGGTTTAAACCATAAGCGTAATAATTACAATCGAACTCAAACATTGTCACATCCATAAGTTACACAATTCATTAATGTCTTGAATTCTATTGTTGCAGATACTTATAAGCTCAGAGTTCGACGAGGAAAAACATACCTTCTTCGAATGGTTAATGCTGGTCTACAGAGCATAATGTTCTTCAAGATCGCGAATCACACGATGACAATAGTAGCGATTGATGCTTCATACACGAAACCATATTCGACTGATGTGATCACAATTGCTCCTGGACAAACCATGGATGTTCTGCTCAAAGCAAACCAACGCAGATCTTCATACTTCATGGCTGCAAGTGTTTATCAAGGCTCAGATTTTGTTGAATACAACCCAACAATCACAACTGGGATCATTGAGTATGTTGGTTCAAGAGCTTCCACACCTCTCATGCCAACACTTCCTGATTCCAGCGACAATGCCACGGCTCACGAAGTGCTGTCTAATCTTACTGCACTCACAACTGCCCCCTTCTGGCATCCCGTCCCACGACGCGTTGATGAGAGGATGTTCATAACTATAGGGCTCGGCTTACTTCCATGTGGAGGTAACACAACATGTGAGGGTCGTCGAGGAATGCGACTAGCTGCAAACATGAACAATATATCATTTGAGCCTAACACAAGGCTTTCAATATTGGAAGCATTTTACAACAAAGTTGATGGTATTTATACTGAGGATTTTCCATCAAATCCACCAGTGCAATTTGATTACACAAATATGGACAACTTTGACAATATGGACCTTTTGCCAACAACAAGAGGTGCAAAAGTGAAAAGAATAAAATACAACTCTGTAGTAGAGGTTGTATTCCAAAATACTGCTTTGGGAGCAATGGAAAATCACCCCATGCATTTGCATGGCTATGATTTTCATGTAATGGCTCAAGGTTTTGGGAACTATGATAGAACTAGAGATCAAAGAAAGTTCAATCTTGTTGATCCACAAATTCGAAGTACGGTTGCGGTTCCTATCGGAGGATGGGCCGTTATTAGATTTCGAGCAAATAATCCTGGTAAGTTTTATTTGTTACATGCATGTATTTGTTTCTGAATTCGCTTAAAGAATATAATCGACAACTCGAGTTTGGGACATCTCTCTAATGAATTTTTTTATATATGATATTAGGTGTGTGGTTTATTCATTGTCACTTGGAAGTTCATGTGCCATGGGGTCTTGCTGGTGTTTTTATTGTTGAGAATGGACCCACTCCAGCTACAAGCATCATTCCTCCACCACCTGATCTTCCAAAATGCTCACACTAATAAAGGAGAAGATTGTTTACTTTCTTTTCTTCCCCATTGATTACCAACTTGTATGAAATCAAATATAATTGAAAGTTCAATTCCACATTTTTTTTGCGATACAATGGAAGTGAGTGAGTTAATCAAATATTGGATGTGGAAATAAAAAAATACAAGAATTAATAAAATGGTTCCCCATAATAATGTATTAGAACTACTTCAAAGGATCTAACCCACCAAACAACTTCACTATAATGGGAAAAATGGTGATCACAACTAGTGTTAACAGATCGTACCACCACCTTATTATAGACTACTCATCCGGACCACCTTATTATATTTGTTCAGAAGACATTACAGATCATACCAATAGTTGATATCCTTCCGTGTCAGTATATAAGATCTTGGACTACTCTTCCTATTGCCAATTGGTTTTAGAGTGGAACCCCATAGACTCTTAACATGGTATCATGAGCCAGACCGAGTTATTGAGGCACGTGTAACCCACCGACGTTGTTTTCGGCAGTTAATACCGGCGAGAAATATTCCGCCGACGATTGGGTTACACGTGAGGGGGAGTGTTAAGATGCACATCACACATCCGAAGTTGATGTCCTCCTGGATCAGTATATAAGATCTTGGGCTACTCCCCCTATTGCCAATTGGTTTTAGAGTGGAACCCATAAACTTTTAACATACCGCCACACTTTATTCGAACCACGTTGTATCCATATTCATGTTCTTGCGAGGAATTCTACGAAGTTTGTTAATCCTATAGTACTTATCCATTTTTTTATTAATAGTCATTGGGACTCACTTTGGTGACAAATGCTACAATTTAAAATATCACAACAATTGATGCAAAGATGTTCCACATCACTGTGTTGATTGTATAGCAAAAATGTGTCATTTGAACGAATTTCCATAAATGCACCAGAAGACAGCCCCAACACTGACGGTATCCACATTGCCCGCTCAACTGACGTAACAGTTACTCGTTGCCGAATCAAGACAGGAGATGATTGCATATCAATTGGTGACGGTGCTCAGAATGTAAACGTGACCAGAGTTGCTTGTGGGCCAAGCCACGGTATTGCCATTGGAAGTCTTGGAAAATACAAAGATGAGGAACATGTTAGAGGAATTTTCGTCAGAAGGACTACACTTTTCGGAACAACATGTGGGCTTAGGATTAAAACATGGGAAAACTCTCCAGTTGGCGAAGCTAGCGATATCCATTTTAGTGATATCACACTACAAAATGTTACTAATCCTATTCTCATTGATCAAGAGTATTGCCCATCTGGAAACTGTCCCGTAACGGTTAGTCACATATATAATAAGTTATCCTCAAGTTTTTATTGTTTTTCTTGAGATTACCGAGATTTTATAGCTAAAGGCTACTAATGAAGTTTTTAAAATTACATTGTTTTTGACAAAACGGTTTGAAAGGCGTTGTAGATTTACAATGTGTGGGCAAAAGAATATAACGTCAAATTTTTTTTATTTCAACATTGTTCTTGTGTGCTTTTATCAACTGTTTTAGATTCAATTCGTTGGTTGAATTACTAAAAATGTAGTTCTTGATCTAGAGTCAAGATTAGCAAAGTATCATTCAAGCGAATTAGAGGTACTTCCCGAACCAAAGATGCCATTAAGTTAATATGCAGCAAAGCAGTGCCATGTGATGGTGTTGAATTTGGAGATATTAATTTGACATACAACGGTCCCGATGGTCCTGCCAATTCCACGCACTTGTGCAAATATCAAGCCCATTTTTTCGGCAAACAGGTGGACTAGACACCTAAAATGTTTAAATTGAATATAACAAGTAACGATTTTTCACTTAACTTCTTAATAATGATACTTCGATTTTTGGTTCTTGAAAAAGACATATCTTGTAATTTCATGTGTATTAGTCATTTTTGTAAAATTATTACGATATAATATACGTCAGTTGTTGATTACTCTTTTCTTTTTTAATATTTAACATCCTAATCTAAACTCTTTTTGCTAACCATCAACAAACACTTATAACTCACTCAACAATTTATCCAAATATTGACGAGTAATACTTTGAAATAAATGAAGGCAGGTTATTTGTGACTGGGAGAGTTCATGGGTGATTTGAAGCTAAATCATATCTTTTAGTTTTGGAATTAGCTTTCTATATGTATATATGTTTATTACTGAAAAGCTATAATACACTCAAAAAATGAATATTTTAATATATATGTCATTAGAAATTGAGGATATTATTATATTTTAAAGACTATGTAACGATATAAACACACACATTATTTTCACTTATTATGATAGTTATAAAATTTCTCTTTAAGAGATATTATTAATCGCAATAATTAAGTGAAATTATTTTTTTGTTATAATGTCTTATAAATTGTATGAAATGGTATTCCCTCTGTCTTTAAAAGATTATTATATTTGAATTCTTCTGAAAATTTAAAGATTTTGATTTTTTCATCTAAACATCCTATTTTACCCTTTTATGGAGAATAAACTTAAAAGTTGCAAATAGTTACTCCCTTTGTCACATTCGACAATATTTTCGGTCCGTTTCAACCCAAGATCATGTTTTCGACCACGGACCATATTTTGGCCCCTTCCGACTGGGGACGACATTTTCGGCCCGTTTTGGCTCGGGTACCTTTCGGCTCCCGGAATACTTTTCGGTCTCCTTCGACCCGTGAACATTTTTCGACACCTTTGACCCGGGAACATATTTTCGTTCCGTTTGCCCTGGAACATATTTTTAGCCCATTTCGACTTGGTAACATTTTTTGTCTCATTTCGACTAACGACCGTATTTTGGGCCCCTTTTGACCCGAGACCATTTTTCGGCTCTTCCGACCCATGACCATATTTCCGGTCCATTTCGACCGGGACCATACTTTCGTCCCGTTTTGACCCGGGTACATATTTTTGGCCCCTTTCTACTTGGACCATATTTTCAGCCAGCTTCGACTCGGGATCATATTTTCAGCTCCTTTCGACCACGAACCAGATTTTAGACGGGTTAGGACCCGCAGGTTTTTCTCAGAAGGTTTTTTCGCGGGTTTACGGACGGGTGGGCGGATTTGCGGGTTCACCCGCTTTTTAAAAAATGTCTTATCTTTTATAATTTCATAGAGGTTTTTCGTGTTTTACCTGGGCACAATCGAATTAAAAACTTAATTCAACAATTAGACGAGTGGATATTATCATAATAATGAAGAAAAACCATATTTTAATGTATGGAAATTGAAAAATTATTTGGTTATATATATGAATATATCATATTGGGAGCAAAGGGTGGGAGAGACATAATAGTGATACACAGAGACAGTACGGCGAGTGGGCTGGGGGGGGGGGGGGGTAGAGTGTATGGGGCAGTGGGGGTTGGTTTAACAAATCGAGGGTGATGCGGGTGTGGGAATTGGTTTAACAAATGGAGGGTGTTGGGGGTGATAAAAGTAAGAAACTGAAAATGGGGTGAGGTGAGGTGGGTGGGGTGGGCTAGGGGTTGGGGGGGGGGGGGGTATGCGGGTTGGGTTTAACCATGAGAAACTAAAAATGAGTGGTGGGTGAGTTTAATGTAACAATCAGGAATGGGTGTGCTGCGGGTGCTGGATTTTAAAAGTAACTGCATATTTTGAAAAAAAACCCACCCGTGGGTTTTGGGTCTGATCTGTTATACACACCCAAATAGTGGGTTACTGTAGTAATAAATGACAATTCTAACCCCCCTATTTGGAAGTGTAGTAGTTGAGGAAATTAAATAGGGGGGCAAAATGGTCATTTGTTGCTATAGTAATTCACTATTTGGGTGTGTGTATAGTGGATCCCGTTTTGGGTATTTCAAAATATTAAAAAAACCACCCAAAAACCTGCCTGGCATCGGTCGAGTTGGGCGGGTTTTTAACATTTTGCTCATCCCTACTTGGGATCATGTTTTCGGTCCATTTCGCTCTCAGAACATATTTTTGGCCCCTTTTTACCCGGGAACATATTTTCGGCACGTTTTGACCCAGCGAACGTATTTTGTTCCATTTCGAAAATATTTTCCGGGGATGAAATGGATCGAAAATATGGCCTCGGGACGAAATGGGTCGAGAATATGGTCTCTGGAGCAAACGGGCCGAAAATATGGTCTTGGGTCCAAATAGGTTGAAAGTATGGGCCGCGCTCGAAAGGAGAAGAAAAAATTGTTCGGATCAAAAAGGGCCAAAAATATGGTCTGGGTCCAAATAGATCGAAAGTATGTTACTGGGTCGAAGTGGTAACATAAGACCATCTCCAGTAGGAGATAATTGATCTCCCCAATATTTCATACCACATCACTTTATTTCTTCACCACATCATCAAATATCCTCAATTATCTTTCAAATATTCTCACACTCTACAATAGGAGATATTTCAAAAAATTATTTCATTTTATCTCTCTTCCACATTATTTTCTCTTCCTTCCACATTATTAACATCTACTCTACTATATATTTATCCCCTCTCTTCTTATTTTATTAATATTAATATAATTTTATAATTCTATATCTTTTTTATTATTAATTGTGTTTTATATATAAAAATATTTAAGAGTTGAAGAAAGAATCAAAAAAACTAGAGAAAATAGATAAAAAGAGAGAAAATTACAAAATAAATTATTGTCCAAATCAAACAAACATAGTCTCTATTTATAGATCTTGAAAAATTAAAAATTTTGATTGTAAAAAAATTAAAAATAAATAAATTTATATATCAAAAATATCATTTAAGAGAGAAAGATAAAACAAATATCTAATTGACCAATAAGGAGTCAACACCTCATGAAGCCCATGTGACTTACCTCTTCTCTCTCCACCACCTCTTCCCCTCCCTGGCCCACTTTTCCAATAATTCCCAGAATTATTGAATAATTCTTTGAAAAATGGGAAGAAAGATACTCCCCTCAATTATTTCCTATTGGAGCACTTTATCACCTCAAATATCCTCCAAATATCTCCAAATGGAGATGGTCTAATCCTATATTCTTAGATGAAATAAGTATTGTTTTTGAAATTGAAAGTATTTCGGAGAAGTGTTACTGAAAATTAATCAAATATCAAATGTGAAAAGTTTAGGATATAAAATTTTAACAAATATTTTAGGGACGGAGGAAGTATATATTAACGTCTACTCATCATATTTCTTAGTATAAGATTTTTTTTTTTGTGCGTGTATACCCAAAGTATTTAATGTTTGCATATAAAATTAATAAAATGACCATCTCCCATTGTCGTTTACAATGAGAGAAGTGAATTACAATTTACAAGCATTATATTATTGTTCTTTATTTTGTAACTGTCTTTTCACATAAAGAAGATGCAATTTTTGAATTAAGGGAGATAATTTAGATATTTTTAAAGTATTCAAAATAAAATACTCCTAACTCATATAAAATGGTGGAGAGAAGACAAACTTGGTTTCTAGATGTGTAGTTTACTTGTTGCTTGTTATAAACCACCTCCAGCCAACAGGATAACAATAGACTATTAAACCCATCATCCACAGATTTCTGACTCATAATTCATAACTATTATAATTAGCCAATTGATTAATTACTATAGCCAAAAAACACATTTATTGAAGTAGGTATTTATGTCAATTTGTTGACTTCCAATATTCGTTACACTTATGGCTAAGGCGTTGACCGTTTCCAAAAACCAAATAAATTAAACTCTTAAATACACTTCTTTACATTTGTATTTTCAATAGATTCAACTTTACTAAGAAGTAAATTTATGATGAAACTCTATTTATATGTAATTTACGTTTAATATTAGACGCATTCACATAATATGCATTTCTAGTCGAAGGTTGGTTTTAGCACTTCAAATATTGGATCGTTATTAATTTAGTAATTATTAGAGCATTCACATCAGCTCTCCTAAAAACTATAATAAGGGGTGGAAATTTTAAAAATGACAAAATTATTGCTTTTTCAGCTTCCCTAAACTAAGTTAAACCCCTAAAAGATTATTCACACACCTCATTAACTCCTCAAACTTATACCTTCCCAATATGGAAGTTATTTTTCTTTTTTCCTCTCATTTTCTCTTTTTGTATTTATATAAAAAATAAATGTAAGATAATTAAATATTTTTTATCATATATAAATCTAAATTAAAATTATCTTTCAATCAACATCATATGTAATAGTATGTTATTTTATGATTTGAAAAAATATTTTTATCCTATATATCTAATACAATAAGCAAACTATTTATTTTTGTAGTTTAGAGTGAATAATAAGGAAGCTGCTAAAGTACGTATATGAAAATCAACTCCTAAATATAATAAAAATGGCGATTAAGAGTGTATTTTAGGAAAATTTTGGGGTAACTGATGTGAATGCTTTAATACAAAATAAAGAATGTATATAGGTGTCATGTGTGTGTGTGTTTATTTTCTTATCCATTCATACATTATATTACTTTTAGTAGCCACCTGGTTATTATTTCCTCCGTCCCTAAAAGATTGTCACATTTTAACTTTTGTTGATCAAACATTACAAAATTTGATCATAAATTTTCATCAAAGGATAAGAAATAATATAGTTTTGTGGGATCTTGTTAGATTCGTCTCAATATATATTTTTGAAATATTAAATTTTTATAATTTTTCGTATGTAAAATAAGAGATATTTACGTTTCAATTCTTGTTTTGTTGACCATGAAAAGTCAAAATGTGACAATCATTTAGGGACGGAGGGAGTATATATTTTATAGATGAAAGTATTCTTTGAATAATACACTATATTAATGTTAAATCGCCAACCGCGTATTTTGTTATATAGAGATTTTATCATGTTATAAATTTTATAATGAAATGATAATAAAAGTGCAATTGATTAAGTCAGCCAGATATGTTAAGATGTGGGAAATCTAGAAGTCAAAGACTCGGTCGCTATTAACAACAATTCACATAAAATCCCTTTTCATTTTTAGTCATGCATAAAATTTAACATCAACATCACTCATAATACAATATTAAAAAACTAGATTTTTAGTTAAAGACAAACGAAGTAATATAATAGTAATATATATACTCATTATTTTATTTAATACCTCGCAATTATCAACTTTAAACCTCTCAAACTGGTCGATTTAATTCACTATGATTCATTTCACTAATTATTATAGAATGGAAACTTTGAACTGATATGCAAAATTAAGTACAGCCAAAAAGTATTTATATATAAAATAAAATCGTTATAACTAAATTGTTTTAAGCTAGTGTACCATTTAAAAAATCAGATGAGTTTGTAATTTGTTTAAATAATGTACATCGTGAACAAATACATGAATGAGTCTTATATATATCCTATCGTTATAAAAAAGAAAATATTGGACAACATTGATTAACAAACACCACAATAAATTTCTCGATGAACGTATTGATGCGAACAAAATGTGACGAGAAGGCAAATAGTGATTTCTAATAAAATCAGTTCATCATCAAATTTACTAATGTCCAAACAACATAATCCAAAACTAAAAGTTATAATATACCTTAATCAATAGTGCTAGACATATATATTTTTTGTGCAAATTAATCAAGAATATGAGTACAAATTATTATGGAACTCACACACGATACTTAATGTGAATGTCGATAACAAAATATCATGATGTGAAGTTGTATGAGAAGTCAATAGACCAACAAGAATTTCTCCCATATCTTTTTTCTAATAAATATATAATAAGTCAACGATGCATTACAACGAAAATTTCCTCAACCAAATTGAATAAATCATGTTCATTGTTCAAATCGTTAGTCAATTTTGATGGCTAAGAGATGGCTCGATTGTGGTCAAAGTCAACAGCTATGCTTGTACTCAAAATTACATATACTAAAATTATAGTGTAAGTTGGTAATAATTTATAATAAATTATTACACGTTTCCGTGTCCGTTGATCATGTCCCAAAATTCATGTATAAATAGGACCCTTTCTATTCATTTGTTCAATCAACTTAATTACAACAAATAATTTTAATTAATAATTTATAATTTCTCAAGAATGGCAGATTTTTTCATAAGATGTTCATTTATTCTTTTAGCTTTTGCATTTGCCTCTGGTGCAATTGTTGAGCATACACTAAATGTAAGTACATTTCTTGATCTTGTATTGCTCCAAAGTATGCAAACTGGACATCTTTTTGGGACAAGCACAAAACAATACTAACTTCAAATGTTATTGCAGATTGGGAATGTGGCTATTCAAAGATTGTGTAGTGAACAAGTGATAACAGCAGCAAATGGAAGTCTTCCAGGGCCAACCATCACGGTTAATGAAGGCGATTCGCTCATTGTTCATGTTATCAACCAATCTCCACATGATATGACTATTCACTGGTAACTAAACAGAGCGGTTGCCCCCTCGCCTAGTAATCTAATATTAGTTTCTTCGTTATACTTACATAAGATTTCTGGTACAGGCACGGAGTGCTTCAATTTGCGAATGGATGGGCTGATGGACCTGATTATGTAACACAATGTCCTATAGCTCCAGGAAATCGTTATACATACAGGTTTAACGTGACTGAACAAGAAGGGACGCTTTGGTGGCACGCTCACATCTCATATCTACGTGCAACAGTTTATGGTGCACTTGTAATTCGCCCTAGGCAAGGTCGAAAGTACCCATTTCCCAAACCTCATGCAGAAGTTCCTATCATATTAGGTATATTTATTTTCAATGCATTTTGGTTATCCAACTTTTTCTTGGACAATGTTCTATGGATTCAACAAAGATCAAGTTGGATTTTGTATTCGATTACGAATAATTCTAAATATTTTTATTTCCAGGTGAATGGTGGAATGCAGATGTGGTGAAAGTAGTAGATGAAGCCTCAGCATTAGGTGTTGGTCCTAACTTATCTGATGCTTTTACTATTAATGGTCAACCTGGAGATCTCTACAATTGTTCCTCAGCTAGTAAGTTCATCATTTTCGATCTTATTGATATTCATATTGCTCGAGTAAAAAACTGTTTTAAACTATCAGCGTAAACATTATTCATTAATTTTTTGAATTTATATGGTTACAGATACTTATAAGCTCAGAGTGCGACGAGGAAAAACATACCTTCTTCGAATGGTGAATGCTGGTCTACAGAGCATAATGTTTTTCAAGATCGCGAATCACACGATGACAATAGTAGCAATTGATGCTTCTTACACCAAACCATATTCAACTGATGTGATCACAATTGCTCCTGGACAAACCATGGATGTTCTGCTCAAAGCAAACCAACGTCCATCTTCATACTACATGGCTGCAAGTGTATATCAAGGCTCGGATTTCGTGGCCTTCAACCCGACAACCACTACTGCTATAGTTGAGTATGTTGGTTCAAGAGCTTCTACACCTCTCATGCCAACATTTCCTGAGTCCAACGACAACTCCACGGCTCACAGAGTGTTGTCCAATCTTACTGCACTCAGAACTGCCCCCTTTTATCATCCCGTTCCACAACGCGTTGATGAAAGGATGTTCATAACTATAGGGCTCGGGTTACTTCCATGTGGAGGTAACACAACATGCCAGGGGCCAGCAGGATTGAGACTAGCTGCAAACATGAACAATGTATCATTTGAGCCTAACACGAGGCTTTCGATTTTGGAAGCATATTACAACAAAGTTGATGGTATTTATACTGAAGATTTCCCATCAAATCCACCAGTGCAATATGATTACACAAGTATGGACAACATTAACAATTTTGCACTTTTGGCAACAACAAAAGGTACAAAAGTAAAAAGGGTGAAATACAACTCTGTAGTAGAGGTTGTATTCCAAAATACTGCTTTGGGAACAATGGAAAATCACCCCATGCATTTGCATGGCTATGATTTTCATGTAATGGCTCAAGGTTTTGGGAACTATGATAGTACTAGAGATCAAAGAAAGTTCAACCTTGTCGATCCACAAATTCGAAGTACCATTGCGGTTCCTATTGGAGGATGGGCCGTTATCAGATTTCGAGCAAATAATCCTGGTAAGCTTTTTTTTGTTACATGTATTTGTTTCTTGACTCGATTAAATATAATCGACAATTCGAGTTTGCGACATCATTCCTAATGAATTTTATTATGTATGATAATAGGTGTGTGGTTTATTCATTGTCACTTGGAAGTTCATGTGCCATGGGGTCTAGCAGGTGTTTTCATTGTAGAGAATGGGCCCACTCCAGCTACAAGCATGATTCCTCCTCCAGCTGATCTTCCAAAATGCTCACACTAAACAAGATTTTTCATTTATTTTTGTATCGAAATCAATTGGAATATTAATTCCACATTCTTTTAATTTGATAGAATAATGGTCAATTGTATTTATGATTGCATAAAAGCTGTAATAATAGTATTCTACTATTCTACTATTATGTACTAACAAAATCATTTTGTATTTTCTTAAATATAAACAAGATCATTGTATTTTTTATCACGAAGTTACTGTTCTTTTTTTCAAGATTAAATTTTGACGATTAACAATTTTGTTGATATAATATTTTCATATATTATTGCTTATAAAGAGAAAACATCACAATAATAAGCCATGGGGTAATACAATTGACATTAACAACTTGTTTCATCGAGATATAAGAAATACAAAGTCATTGAGTCAATCGAATAGCCTAGTGGAAAATATTCTTACCAGTGACCAGAAAGTCATGGGTTCGAAATTCACCTTATCGCTAATTTACAAAAAAAAAAAAAAGTACAAAATCATTAGTTGAAAGCATAAAAAAGCAAAAATTATAAATTATCACAATAATGAACTGATAACTATGTAGAAGTGGAGCAGAAGTTAAATGCTCTCCAACTGTATAGCAAATGAAGGAGAATTTAGGTTAAATAGTACTGATCAAGAATGCAAATTAACTTAGAGCACATATCTAACATTTTTAGCAAAATAGCATAAACGGATGAAATGACTAATTTACCCCCTTGAAACTTAGAGGGGGTAAATTAGTCATTTCATCCCCTTTTATGTTATTCTGCTAAAAATTCTAAAATGCTCTAAGTTAATTTACACCTTGATGGGTGCTATTTAACCCAAATTCTCGCAATTAAAGGGGTGTAGAGTAGTGGATTGGTTATGTTTCTCTTAATATTTTTTCTAATGGATTAATTGTACAATTTGATTTCTAGATTTTATAGAAATTGCATGATAGTCCTTTAAAGAAATATTATGCGAACAAATCTTAGTAGGATCATAACTTTCTACATAGAGTTGTGTACCATAATCAGTAGCTTGATATGGATAAGAGTACTCGTCGAGTTGGGCCAAAATTGTCATCTCTTGGTAGGAATGATTATCACAATTATCAAATAACATTTTCATATCCTCAATTGGTTTATCAAACAAATTCAATATATTACAAATGATTAGAATATTTTTTGTTCAATAAATGAAAGATATATATTCGATTTAAGCATAACGATGATACAACTACTACAAATTATAAAGAAAAAATCTAATTATAATTTTCGTATCAACTTTACAAAAAAAAAAAGAATATTTGAATATACATATATAACAATATATATGCATGCATAACGCGAAATATTAGAAGAAATAAGGATTACGTGCAACGCTAATAGATATATGGGGTATTTTACACATATAAAGAATGGTTCTACTCACATTTCTACCTCACGAATTTAATGATTCACAACTAATTAAGGATTGCCACAAGATATTTGGAATGATTTATTGGTAATCTATACGTCTCGTCAGTATATATATATGACCTAATATAAAGAGAAATATCATAAAAAGCATCTGTAATAAAATCTTCTGCAATGGCTTTGAAGTTCAGCATGTCGATTATTCAGATACTCTTGGTTATCTCTTTAATCTACAATGCTGAAGCACAACTTTTCGACATTACGAAATACGGTGCAACACCTGGTGGTGATAGCACCAAGGTATGTATCGCGTATACCATTGTAATAGATTATGTATCACCATTTACATACATTTTCGTTTTTTGAGGTGAAATTTTTATCATATGAATAAATATTAATTAAGTCATATATAGAAAAAATTGATTTGAGTTGAAAAATCGAAATTGATCTTTGTTAGTTTTAAAATGATTGAGAAATAAATTTTTATCGTGGAATGCATGCAGGGAGTGTTGGATGCATGGAAGGAGGCATGTGCAGCTACAACTGCTAGTACTATTAGAATTCCACAAGGGATCTACAATGTGAATCGATTGAAGCTTGAAGGTCCCTGTAAGGCTCCAATAACAATGAACCTCCTTGGCACCCTGAAAGCACCGGCAGATGTCAATAAATTAATCAAAGGCGAAGAGTGGATCACAATCTTGCGTGTTGAGGGTTTTACCCTCAATGGTGGTGGTATAATAGATGGCCAAGGGGCAGACACTTGGGCTAAAAAGAAACTTAAAAGAGTTGAATTTGTTCAACCTACGGTAAGGTTACAATTATATTGTAGCATAAGTGTTGCAACATCGTATAACAAATGATAATTGAATTCTGCGAAGTTTGTTAATTCTATGGTACTTATCCATTTTTTTATTAACAGTCATTGGGACTCTATTACCTGACAAATGCTACAATTCAAAATATCAAAACAATTGATGCAAAGATGTTCCACATCAGTGTGTTGTATAGCAAAAATGTATCATTTATACAAGTTACCATAAATGCACCAGAAAACAGCCCCAACACTGACGGTATCCACATTGCCCGCTCAACTGGCGTAAAAGTTACTCGCTGTCGAATCAAGACAGGAGACGATTGCATATCCATTGGTGACGGTGCTCAGAATGTAACAGTCACCAGAGTTGGTTGTGGGCCAGGCCACGGTATTGCCATTGGAAGTCTTGGAAAATACATAAATGAGGAACCCGTTAGAGGAATTTCCGTCAGAAGGAGTACACTTATCGGAACAACATGTGGGCTTAGGATTAAGACATGGGAAAACTCTCCGGTTGGCGAGGCTAGCGATATCCATTTTAGAGATATCAAGCTAAAAAATGTTACTAATCCTATCCTCATTGATCAAGAGTATTGCCCATCTGCAAACTGTCCCGCATCGGTAAGATCTCCTCTTTTATGATTTTTCTTGAGATTTTTGAGATCTCATAGCTAAAGGCTTAAAAGGTTGTTTTTAAAATTACATTGTTTTGACAAAACGGTTTTAAAAGGCATTGTAGATTTACAAACTGTAGGCAAACACATACAATGTCAAATTTTTTCTTTCAACATTGTTTTTGTGTGCTTTTTTCAACTGTTTTAGATTCACTCGTTTGTTGAGTTACTAAAACTGTAATTCTTAATTTTCAGGAACCTCCATCTAGAGTCAAGATTAGCAATGTATCATTCAAGAGAATTAGAGGTACTTCCTCAACCAAAGAGGCCATTAAGCTAGTATGCAGCAGAGGAGTGCCATGTGATGGTGTTGAATTTGGAGATATTGATTTGACATACAGCGGTCCCGATGGTCCTGCCAATACCACATGTGCAAATGTCAAGCCCATTTTGTCTGGCAAACAAGTTCCAGCTGTTTGCGTCTAGGCACCTAAAGTGTTTAAGATTGAATGTGACAAGCAATGATTTTTCACTTAACTTCTTGATAATAATACTTCGTTTTTAGGTTCTTGAAAAGGACATTTCTTGTAATTTCATGTGTATTATCATGAGACATTATTGTAAAATTGTTAACATGATAATATTATAATATATATCAGTTTTGATTACTCTTTGCTTTTTTCATAGTTACCATCATAGTCTAAAATTAATCTTATTTCGAAGGGCTTATCATTTTACATTTTCAAAACATATTTAATTTAAACTGCAAAATTGCTATATATCTTACAAATGTAAAACAAATATGAGATATTTTTTATTAAATACCTTTTATTAAAATTTATCTTATGTAAGATTTCCTCCATTTTTTAATATATTGTTTAGCAACAACTTTTTTTTTGTCGACCTCAGCTTTCATACTCTCAACTCACAGTTATTAACTGGATGGTATAATAGTTAGTATCATAGAAAAACTTTAACCAACTTTTTGCACTAACGAACTCCTCCTATTGCTAAGTTTTTCATGGCAAATCCTTTATCTCTCTACAACGAAGCAAATCACCAAAAACAGGTGTTAGAACAAATAAACACATTATCTAACACATCATATCAGTCCAACTCTTAGAAACAGTGGACGCAAACAAAAACAAATTTACTCCCCTTATTGACGTAAAAACATAACCAAACTCAAATAAAGGGGTCTTGAAGTAATCGTTCATATGTGGCAGAGGGGTTCAGGTGTTCAGCTGCACTAGTAGTCCCAGTTTGCATAGCAATCTTCTTTAGCTTCCTCATCTTCTCATCCAGAGCATTTATTTGCACCCATTTTACTTCGATCTCCTCTAAGAGCCTCTTCTTTTCTTCAGTATGAGCAGTCTCCGTGATGTACATAGACTTCCCGATGGTCTCACTGACATTGGCATTGTTGGATGATGGAACTAGGCAAAACAGAGCTGCTAGAACTGCATACTTCAGGCTCAATGACAACCTCTGAAGTCGCCCTTGAATAAGTCATTCATTTAGCCATTCAGCAATCAACTCACCAATAATGTCTATTAGCTTAATTAGTGTATCACTCTAAATTCATGCATTATGAGTCCCCATCACTAATTATTATATACCCCAAAAATATATTCGTTAACTTTCAGTATTCGTTATATTTACAATAAAGTGTTGGCGATTTCCATTTTCATATATACCCCACTAGCCATTCAGCAGTCAGCTAACTAGCTATTTGCTTCACCCATTAGATAGAATTAAGGTAACAAGTCATATTGTTCGTGATCACTAAATGACAGACTTGTTTTTCAGTTTAGATGAAAAAGATCGAGAAGCGATGGTCCTGGAGACACTTGGGGGGAAATTTTAAATTACGTTATCTAGATAATTTTAGTTATATTTTATTTTTTATAGTTTCATATTTGATCGTTGATGGGGACTATATCAACGTCTATTTTTGTTTATTTTGCAACTTTAATTATGATGTTGAAATTTCATGATTTATATTTTTTTTGGTAATATATAAAACATTAGAGTCATTTAAATATGTCTTTCACTATAATTAAATAAATTTATTGTGTTACAACTAAATAATAAATTTTTTATGATAAAATATCGATCTTCAGAATCTCTATTATTTAGTTGAATTCATTTTATGATTATTATTACATCATACTAAATTACGGAATGTTATGGTTAATGAAAATTCAATTACATTACCATGGTCATACCAAACAACTACCAAAACTACCAAACTTTTTGGCAAACAACTACCAAACTTTTAACTAAAAACTTTTTTTGTAAAAAAAAATGAAAAAAAAATCGTAAAAAAATCAATTTTTTTAAAAAAGTGTTTCAAAATATTGGGGGGGCAATTTAGTCATTTATCCCCCTCGAGTGCTACTAAATGTAAAAAATAAAAAGTAGTGCTATAAGTTAATAAAAAGTCTCAAAAGGTGCCAATCCTATAATTTTCTCCTAGTTCATGAGACTTGTATGAGACTAAAAGCATAGGTTAGGAGTTTTTGGTTTAGTGAGTCTAATAATCCTATTCTACGAATAGTGTAGGCTAGTAATTCTATCCATCTGAGATCATAGTTTGTAAAATTGCTTGAGGCTTGGAGCCCGTTGAATAGTCCTAACACATTGTTGCAAAGACCACGTTAATTCTTGGAATTCCATACTTTCGTGCACTTTACGTGATTATTTGTCTAATATTTACATCCAATAGTTAATTCGCTTCTGCCGTTATAACAAATTGGTATCAAAAGCATGGGGTTAGATCTGAGAAGAAGATGAGTGTTGAAGGCATGATAATCGAGAAATTCAATGGGAGGAATAGTTTTAGTCTGTGGCAAATCAAGGCTAGGGCGATGCTTATACGAGAAGGTCTTTGTGCACCTCTGCTGAAGCCTCCACCAAATCCACTACCTGGTAATATGGCTATCCTCGAGGAGAAAGCACACTCAACGTTGATTCTCTCGTTGGAGGATGAGGTTATTACAGAAGTGGTTAAGGAGACTAATGCGGCTGGATTGTGGTGCAAACTTGAGAGTCTGTATATGACAAAGAGTTTGACCAACAAGTTACTGTTGAAGCAACGTCTGTTTGGGCTCAGGGTGCAGGAAGGTTCGTTATTGAAAAAGCACCTTGATTGTCTTAATAAGATATTACTTAATTTGCGTAATATAGATATTAAGATTGAGGATGAGGATACTGTCGTGATTTTCTTAGCTAGTTTACCTTCGTCATTCGAAAACTTTAGGTAGTCTATGACGAATGGTAAAGAGAGTCTCGGTCTAGAAGATGTTAGGTCTGCCCTTCATAACAGGGAATTGTGAATCAGCTGTAGTGAGGGTAATGGTTCCCGCAGTACACCAGGACCGTTTGATTGACTAGTTGCTAGTTGTGATAGGCCGGAGGAGAGGTTCTCTAGTAAGGCGGCTAGGAGAACTAGAAAAACCGATAGATGCAATTATTGCAGAGAGTTTGGACATTGGAAACGAGACTGTCCAATGTTAAGACAAGAGCAACAGAAAGGAGTCTTGAATGGTATTGTCACGATTGCCAACGGCATTACGCATTCAGAAGAAGACATAGCCTTAGTTGTAGGGGATAACTCAGTTTACACCGATGGGTGGATCCTAGATTCCGCAGCTTCATATGTGTGCTAGAAGGGAGTGGTTCTCATCATATAGGCAGGTTGATAACGACATCAATGGGATGGTTGATGGTTGATGGTTATTTCTGCAAGACGGTTAGGATAGGCTCTGTTAGATTGAGACACATGATGGTAGGTTTTGTACATTGAACGAGGTTAGACATGTGTCTCATCTGACGAAGAATCTATTATCTCTGAGTCGTCTAGAGAAGGAAGGATTCAGTTTCAGCGGGGCAATGGATAGCTAGTAGTCTATAAGGGTTCAGATGTAGTTTTGAGAGGTGTAGTTCGAGGAACCTTGTATGTCTTTCAAGGTAGGACGTTCTTTGGGTCACATTGATGTGGTGTTGGAAAACAGGTGGAGTAAAGGGATTCTGGAGTCAATAGTGAGCTGGAGAAAGGTAGTTTTCGTTCACTTTCAGGTGGCATCAACTCTAGTGGCGCTAATAGTTTCATGGGATCATCGACAGACAATGGGAATGTTCAACGGTGTTTGAATATTACTTACTACCGAGAGTAATCAGAGAAAGACAACTCGGTTGCAGGGCAGTATATGGGATGGAGATGTTGGGCGTCGTTTATTCCTTTTGGTGTCGGTTTCGGGCACTTTTGTCACAGTTATGGAGAATTGCTTTTATGTTTACTATTTGTCTGGTGTTTTGATCAACACATTTGTTTTTGTTTCTGAGTTGCTGGGCAACGTCTAGGTTTTAGTATCTGAGCACATCTGGTACCAGTAGTACACTCTAGTGCATTGAGAATTCCATGTGTAGTTGATATCTGAAGAGGATTTAAGTCAAAGTGGAGATTTGTTGAAATATGCCTTGAATAAGGTGTTGGAGAAGTGAAGCCAATTTCGAGAAAAGCCATATTTGTTGAGCTAAGCCCGTGGGGGCCAAATTTGAGCAGCCCTCGTCAGGGCGTGCCCCTAGGGGCCGAATTTGGGCCGCACTCGTCGGGGCGTGCCCCTGGGGGCAGGATTAGGGCATGCTGGCGAAATAGGATTTCTTATGAGCTTCAGGCTTTCTCTCCCAGTTTTCTTAGGTTTTCCTGATTAACTATAAATTGGAGACTTGTTCATGAGACTTGTATGACAATAAAAACATAGGTTAGGAGTTCTTGGAATAGTGAGTCTAATAATCCTATTCAACAAATAGTGTAGGCTAGTAATTCTATTCTTCTGAGATCATAGTTTGATCAACTTTGTAACATGTTCTTCCCATTATAGTAAATTATTTGTGACTTGGAGCCCGTGGAGTAGTCCTAACACATTGCTTCTGACTTGAAGCCCGTGGAGTAGTTCCATTATAATGAATTACTTTCGTGCATTTTACATGATTTTTTGTCTAAGATTTGCATCCGATGGAGTTAATCGAATAGCCTAGCGAAAAAGGCTCTCGCTAATGACCGGAAGGTCCTCGATTCGACACTCACCTCATCGCTAATTTACAAAAAAAAAAATGCACATCCCATAATTAATTCGCTCCCATTACAACATAATATATATGTGTGTGTTTATTATCTTATCCATGCAAATACATTATATTACTTGTAGTGGGTTACGATATGCTTGAGATGAAACTGTTTTATGTATAATACATTAATACTACTTTCAATCTAAAATAATTATAGTTTAACTTTTTTAAACTAAAATTTTGATTATCAATTATTAATTATTTTTTATTTTTAAAAGATATAAATTTTATATAGTTGAATTTGATTTTTAAAGTACTTCTATAATATCTAACTTTTTAATAATATAATTAAAAAATAATTAAATTTTAAATATTTATTTCGATATGTGAAAAATATATATATTTGGATTGAAGGGACTATGGAGTTGTAGCTTTGCATCGATATGCGATCTTAGATTGACATGATTGGAAATGATTGAAAACTTTGTCTTTATAATAAAATAACTCGAACAAGCTTCTTTTGATTGATATTATCAGCCTTTATTCTCACCTACCCACTGATTGATCCTGTCCCGTTCCTCCATTCTCTCGTCTCCCCCTCCCCCTCCCCCTCCTCCCGGGGCGGACCTAGCATATATGAACATTTAGTCATTTACTACCTAGTTCCTTCTTAGTTGACTTTTCCAATTCAATTGCTTGCCATTTCAAACTTTATTGTTAATTATATTTTTTATTCTTATTTTTAGGATACATGAATATTTAAGGGAAAACATTATAAGTTTGTATTGATTATATTTGTTTTTTATTTCAATTTTGAGGTTGTAATAATGATAATTAAATGATAATTTGGCACCACAATTTTTTAGCATTATCATTGGAAAGAGATGGAGTTGAAGATTTCTTGGTTAAATTTATAAAAAAAATCATTATTCAGATTGTATTTAACAAAAACATATATACCAAGGGTAACAACATACTGAGATCTATAAAGAAATTTTAATAAAGTAAAACCCAATTTAACTAATAGATTAAGACGTAATTATGTGATGGATGACTTAAAAAGCACAATGACTAATTTGAGACCGAATGGTTGTTTGTTGACTTGCATAGAAATAAATCTTTAGCACTATTGATGATCGAAATATTATTAGCCGGTTTCAAGCACAAAAGATAGAAGAATGTCGATAAAATTGAATTAGGTTCAATTGTCATCTGATTTTATTAATGTAATATTCATAGCCTTCAAAAAATCTTTGAACAATTTTATATATTATCGTTAACTAATATTTTTATATTGTTAGAATCTTTGTACTAACATAATCATTTTGTATTATCTTTTACAAAAACAAGAACATTGTATTTTTTTTTTATCACATAGCTATCGTTAATTTTCGAGATTAAATTGTGACGATTAACAATTTTATCGATATAATATTTTTCACATATATATAGTTGCTTCTAAGGAGAGAACATCACAATAATAAGCCATGGTGTAATACAATTGACATTAACAACTTGTTGCATCAAGACATAAGAAATACAAAATCATTAGTTGAAGGCATAAAAAAGCAAAAACTATAAATTATCACAATAATGAACTGATAACTATGTAGAAGTAGAATAGAAGTTGGAGCAGTGCAAATGCCAGGTTCCAACGACGACAAGCAGACTCCTTTAGACAACGGCCTTCGGTGTGGTAGCCTCCCATCATTTTCAAGTGTCCGTGGATAAAACATATTTTCAAATGTTGCCCCATGTGACAATGATAGCGTCGGATACCAATGAATTTTTATAACTCAATGAATCGAATCCTCATTACAAAAAATAAGGCACTCCTGTTCTGGGCCCTCTCATTTGATTGTTCTCCTCGGTTTCGGTGAAAAACTTAACCTCTCTCTCCTGAATACATATCATAAGCAGTATAAAGAGGTGAGCATGGAGTAGAAAAAACATGATTGAGGGTAACTGAAGTGAAGCAGCCTTAATATCAGAAATAAATCGAATAATTGTAGTATTCACAACTCAAATACAATTTATTAAACAGACGAAAGGTAATACGGAGATTGCCAGATTGGAAGGCAACATCGCATTAGAGGTGTGCTTCGTCCCAACATTTTAATCGTACTATATATGTTGTACTTTGCATGTAAAGAACGGAAGGGAAACATAATTCATAAATTAGAAGTTGCTTACCATATTTTCATTAAAGCTCAAAATTGAAGCTACATTTCCACAACGGTAGCAATAATTAGGTGCAGACCACACCTGTCAATGCAAAAGGAAACAAATTAGATGACTTGTTCTTATTATGAGAACAAGATTAAAGAACTAAAATGTCGAATTGCCACTTACTGTTACGAGACCTTTATCTTGGAACATGTACTTCAGACCTTCCTGCACTAGTTGATGGGCGCGACAAACCAGATCGAGTTTGTTGATGTGGTTGAACTGTATAAAAGGAGTATTAGATAAAGCAATTCCAAACATTTAATAAAAAATATATAGAATTGCAGACTGACCTCAGTAGTCACCCTGGATCCAAACAGCCAACCAGCACCGCGTGGACTAACTGCCCAAGTTTCTATGTCTTCAGGGTCACTCCACATGAGGTCACAGAAAGGTCCTTCATGGGGAATTTCACAGTTACGTTCAATGACCCTAATCTGGAAAGGTAATAACGAAAGACAGTTCCAATTTTTGTCAGTGAAAACCTCAATACACAAATTTGACATCAGCCATATATAAAGTACTCGACTCTTTTTTAACAAGTAGCTTACACGTATATGGTTTAGCTTTCCTGGACGGGAAGCAAAACAGGAGAAAGGGATAGCTAACATATGGACAAGTATTAGGCAATAAAGGCATGACTCGCTTCATTAAATCTTCGAACAAATTGGGTGGAGCAGGGGAGGGGATATAAACCAACACTCTAATTCCCGAGAGCTGTGCCCAGAGAGTACAATATCTACAACAGAACCGACCTGGTCAATTGTTCTAACATCAGGAGAAAGGCCACCATGTACACATAATACCTGCATCCATGTTAGCCAATTATAAAACAAATACAAAAATGAGTAGTGCAAGAGTCTAGAAGTAGGGTGCGAGTGTGTGCAGGTATCTACTTTGCCAATGGTATGTAATGCTTACTGTTCCATCTATGATGGCTGATAAAGTCAGGTAGTCGAACACATCTGTGCAGTACCGCCAAGCATTAGCATTTCCATACTTCCTCTGGCATTCATCATAGAATCCATATACCTGCCACAGATGGTTAAATTTACATAGGTGAAATTCATCAGGATCTGGATCACATGCTTACAGAAGTGATCTGAGTGAGCATTCTTTTCAAATTCAGTACTTTGACTGAGAAGCTACCACGAAATGAGAAAGATCTAGGCCATCAATAAAACAAAAGAGCAACAGCCACTTCCCTTGTAGTAGGGGTGCGATATTTTAACCCACTTACTACTCACTAGAAGCAAAAACTAGAATGGTTTAAACCAACCCTGGCCTTCCCCTTCTGAGTAGAGACAACTAGAGTGGCACAAAGATGAGACACATTTTGCAAGTAATGCATATGAAAGGGAATATTTTGGAAAATGGAGAACTTTCCTGCCGAACAAGAGAAATAAATGTCCGTTCAAAGAGATGGGAAGTAGAAGGAATATATGAACTGGTTCAAGAAGAGCATAGAAAAGAATATATACATATAATAGCTTCGACTTCATTGAATTGAATCAACACTCACATAACCCAAATAGAAGGCTGACATATAATTACAAAAGAGTGATGATTTTTCCACTCCAATTCTCGATATCGGCACTCTATCCCTTTCTGATTTTGGAATCACTTTTACACTAAAAGTGGAGTGCCATTATCAACACTTGGAGTGAGAAAATCATTGACCTTACAAAAAGGAAGAACTTATACGTCATTGAAAGAAAAGAAGCCACCAATTCACATTGAGATGCCCACTAAACCCAATAATGATGTGAATATTTTCACATGTAATGGATTAGAGTTATACATTCAAAAACCAAAAGATTTGCACCATAAGCTACCTGTGTAAGTTGCCTGCTTTCGTGATTTCCTCGCAGTAGAGTAATGTTAGCAGGGTACCTACAGGGGATAACTGACATAATTAAAATGAGTCGGATAGAGGATGTAGGAGGAGCATGACTAACATATATTTGGCCTAGAAAAATGATATTGGTGAAAGCTTAAAGGATAACATGAGTGTTCAGAAATGGATTGTTGCACACCTTGCTTTGAGCAGCAATAATATGGTGAAGACTTCTAAACTATTATATCCGCGGTCAACAAAATCTCCCTGGAGGAATACACAATAAGCATGTAAGGTGAGATCTTGAAAATCCAACAAATTTATTTTGATGAATGCTCAATGAAACTTCATTACTATACCATAAAAATGTAATTTGTCTCTGGCACATGACCCCCGGTTTGGAAAAGTTTCATTAAGTCGTGAAACTGACCATGGATATCACCACAAACTGTAACGGGGCTGTTGACAGGCTGCACATTTGATTCCTCAATCAAAATTTCCTTCACCTACAATAAAAAGCAGAATGCTAAAGATAAACATAAAGAATCTAACTGATAAAATTTCCAATACAATAAACGTATACATCTTCCAGGCATTTTCAAATTTTAGCTAAAAGGATATTAAGACAAAAGCAGTCACCATGAACAGAGCATACAAGTAGCAAGATAGGTACTGCAGTGAAGACATTCAGGCTAAGTTGGAGATAATTGTAACACTAACAAAATAATATACTTGTACAACATTGATGAGCTATGTTTCCTCTTCTCGTTGAAGTAAATTAACACATAAGTTCAAAGTCAAACAACTAAGGATGACGCGTCATTCTTAAATTTATTAACAAACATCACCATAATAATAAAATCAGCAACTGGATAAAGCGCAAATTAGGCTAATCATAAAAGGCAAACCAGGGTAATCATAAAACATAGACGAACTATATTAACCAGAATTGGGATTCTTAATTTAGAAGTTGGCCACTGGAACTTCTACTTCAAACATGTCCATTGGGATACCAAATGCGTCCACTCTATTAATTACCATCTCATTCTTAACGAATTACATATTCATCATTTAATTTTATCCTGAGTAGTGACTTTAACAAGATACTGAATTTGGATGTTCAACTAGTCAAATAAATGCATTACAATATCCGAATTACCCTCTACTAGCTATAAGAACACTTTTACTTTTATTAGCCCTTCTATTTTGCAACTTCACTCTGCTAAACAAAATTTACGCAACACCTCATTACAATCCCCACTTGTAATATAGATTAATGATCATAAATAAGTTGATGTTTCCTTACGACCATTCTCCCTACAAATGCATCAAAGGATAGTCCTAAACCGATAATATATTTCAACTTTTTCACAAACTGAATCTTTTATACCAGATTGGTTTTTTATTTATGGACCCCACTTAGCACTTGAGAATGCACATAAGTACGGAATTCAAACACTCAAATACATCTTAGCTGCCGCACAGATCCTCTAGATCTAATATGCATAAAATTCAAGAACACTAGAAGACCCTCTATGCTAAAATTAAGTACTACCCCCATCCCAAACGATTGTCAACTTCAATTTTCAATGCCCAAATTAACGAACTTTGTAGCCTTAATCGACAAGCATAAATTCAATCTGAATCATAATCATCATGGCAACAGTAAATTACATCAAAAATATAATCTTTTGACATATTTCTCACCAATACCACACCAAACATATAAAAAAAATACTCAGTCCAACATCAACAAGTCAACTATCAAAATAAAAAAATAAAAAAATGGACAATCTTTTTGGCATATAGGAAGTAATTAGAAAAACAAGGTAATTACATATTCACCATGCTAATAGTAAAGAACACTAAATATACAATCTCTGTATATAATTTTCAGCAAATATCATAAAACATAGAAGAAATACTCTCCTCACATAAAAAGAGTGATTATCAAAACTCAAAAGTGGACAATATTTTTGGGAAATAAGGAGTAATTACAAAAAGAAGAAAATTACATATTCACAAAGGAGTTGAAGCTCATCTTCAGACAAGTGTTGGGTCTCCTTCACCTTCGATATCCAAGAATCCAAATCCATTAACAACAACCTTTTCACTGTTGTATTGGGGGGTGGTGGGTGGGGTGGGGTGGGGAGGAGGGCAGGGGAGGGGTAAGAGCGGTAGTGTAGATGCAAGGAGGATCTTGAGAACCCCTTTTATTTGAATTTAATTTGGATTTTAATTTTAATTGGAACAATAAATATTAAAAATACAGCTATGGGCAACACTATATGCACACCCAAATAGTGTTTTTTTGGCATGTGTCAATCCCTCAACAATTGTTTTTCAAATAGGGGGACATATTGTTATAGGGGGTCACTATTTAGGTGTGCATATAACACCCCAGCTATAAAGGAAAAAATAAAGGTTAATAGCAGGTTCTAAGGTTTTAAAAAAATAGTAAATTTCATACCGATTAAATATGATAACTGATGTTGTAAAATATACTCAATCTGTTCATTCCAAAAAAAAATCCGTAAAATGGCTCAATCAATTAAAGTTCACAAAAATTTGTAGGCGGTTATAGCTAAGATTTCAGGCATGTCCCTCTAACAAATAACGTATTTGGCCATTTTAGAGTTAATTTAACCGAATGACCAGATTAAGTGCATTTTGAAACATTAGTTATCATATTTTGATCGGGTCTGAAATGTTAGTGATCTAACTACTTTTTTGAAGCCCTAGTAATGTCTATAGCCATCAATACAACAAATAATTAAGCTATGCAGATATTACAAGGAAAATTAACTCTATCGCCCATGATTTCACTAGCTACACGTGTTTTAAGCTCGATAATATAATAATTTGAAAAGAATTATGTAATATAAAGCGTTTGAGATTAATTATACATGTTCATGGAATACTTATTTATATATATTATATATTTATTATCCAGATGTCAACATAAGTATTGTAATTTGACTAATTTTGGATGTTAATCATGTAAATAATCATTGGTTTGATTGTACTTGTTTCTTTTTGTTGAGCCAATAATTATCATGAGCTTACATAAATTGGTTATTGTCGACAATGAATACCTATACAAATTAATATTTTGTTTAGCTAAGACGGAGTATTTATTTAAAAAATTATTAATACAATAAATTTTATTAATATTTTAAGTGAAACCAACAACAAAATCAAGTAATTAGATAAATATAATTGATAAATTTCTTAAAATGAAACAAAAAGAGATATTTGTAGTGAGTTGAATCTTTCCGTAGCTTAATTTGCATAATTGATGAAATTTATTATGATCATTATTATGCACATAGGTATTAACTATGCACTGTAGATCATTAAAATAATTAAAGTGGTTTTCATCATACAAATTTATTTATGTAACTACCAATTAATATAAACCAGCTATCATTACACAATATTACTTGTACAAACCAATATAGGACATATTAAATTTTATTTAGTAGCTCAACCAAAAAAGTTTCAACACATTTAAAAAAATATCATTTTAATTAAATTGAATATGAATACATGACAAATCTTGATCTTTATTCTAGAAAGGAAATACTCCCTCCGTCCCTAAAAGATTGTCACATTTTGACTTTTTGTGGTCAAACATTATAAAATTTGATCATAAATTTTCATCAAACGATAAGAAATAATATAGTCTTGTGGGATCTTGTTAGATTCGTCTCAATATATATTTTTGAAATATCAAATTTTTATAATTTTTTGGCATGTACAATAAGAGATATTTACGTTTCAATTCTTGTTCTGTTGAATACGAAAAGTCAAAATGTGACAATCATTTAGAGACAGAGGGAGTACATAATAAGAAAATCAATGAATGAAATGATCAAATTAATTTAAAAATACATAATGGGAAGATAAAAGATAAATACTCTTCAAATTAACTCTTTTTATATTTTTAGATCTAGTTAAAAAAAATTCCTAATAATTAATTTAATTATTAATTTATTTGAATCAATCGAAATTCCTAATAATCGGGCAAAGCCAAAATCAAAGCAAACAAGGTGGTAAGTTTGAATTTTCAATTTCTCAAACAATCATGGGCTCATCGCTCCATCCGCCCGGGCAGGGCAACACTATACTCACTTTTCGGACATATATAAATCAGGCTTCAGCTACAAAAAAGTTGAAATTCAAAATCTCATTTAAACGCAAATCCCAGAAAGTCAAAATTAGAATTCCGGATATTCAAAATCCGCACGCTCCAGTCATGGCTACCTCCGCCTTCAAGTCAACGTCACGGCGGTCAACTCTACTCCCCTCAGCCACATCCCCCTCCTCCTCTTCCTCCTCCACTACCAAAACCCACCGCCGTGCAAGGAGTCTCAGTCGCGTCTCACGGCGGCCGGAATCAGAGCTCCCCGCCGCATCACAGAAGGGAAAATTCGTCAACACAGCCAGAGGCTCGGAGTTCGCTGACGTCAGCCTTGATGACCTGGCACTCGAGTTCTTCTCTTCTTCTGCTCAAGAAACGAGTAACGATGAAGCTAAAACAAGAGAAGGACGCTCAGCTCGCCGCTCTTCTGAGATTGGGCGTTGGGCTAATCCTACCGAGTCGTCTTCTTTGAGAAGAGGAAGGTCGCTTTCTAGACAAAATAACAATAATAATAATAATAGTAGTAATGCTAATAATAGTGGTAGTATTAGTAACTGTGGAAGTAATATGGAGCAGAGTGGTACGAGGAGGAGGAGGTCGGTTTCGGTTGTTCGAAATCGAATTAGTGATTCTGAGGTGAGTTGTTACTTACTACATGTGTCCCAAAATGATTGTCTAGTTTGATTTATGGATTGTAAGAATTGGCAAATGGCAAGTTTTGTAGGGTTATTGACGTGCGTGATTTTGATATGAATGTTCAGTTTGAATTTTAATTGTAGGATAAACAAATTCTGTAGCATTAATTTATGTGTACAGTTTGGATATGATTTTGAATTGTAATATCTAACAAATTTTGTAGCCTTACTTTGCATGGATATTATTGATCTGAATCGAAAATATCATGGTAATGGCATTAGAAATACTAGTGGTAGGATATATGTTTACATCAAATATTATGTAGTAAGTATAAAAGTATTTGAGACTGCTTTTGTCTTCTCTGGACAAGTCGATAATCAAAATTCAAAGTGGTCAATCTTTTTTAAGACGATGAAAAGATTGGTCTCGTGATAGGGCTATGCTAATAGTAATGACCATCAGGGAATAAATGGTGGTGCTAAAAGTTCGAGCTCGAATAATTCTGGTGGGAAAGTGGCGCAGAGTAGTACGAGGAGGAGGAGATCTCTTTCGGTTGCTCCCAATCAAATTAGTGATTCAGAGGTATATTAATGCTACCCACATCACAATGATGATTGGTTTTCAATTTTAAGAGTTGAGTACTTCTATATATGTCGAGTATAATATATGCTGAAAACTATGTTAAGATAGTATATCTATTGTACATTACTGTTAACATGATTATTTTGATTCAAACTTAAGTTTTATGTTTCAATTAAGGCTTTGAAAGTTAGTTGATTTTACGATTAGTAAATCAAAGTGGACAGTCTTTTTTAGATGGAGGGGGTTATGTTTTCTTTTGTGTTATCTGAAAGTTCACTCATGGCTTATCTGGATGGGTCTCGAATTGAATGGATTCTAGATAGGATATAGGAATGTCATTATAGGTTAAGTTTACTTGCTTCAGTTCAGTCGTTGTAATGGGATAAATGTGAAATTAAGGTCTAAGAGAAAATGAGGAAATTACCATTGATTTCATATATCATTTGTGCTTTTGTGATTGATGGCTTTTCCTGATAGACCATAGTGTATCTAGATTCACAATCTTGACATGTATCAATTTGCTGGATCTATATGTAGACAGATGATATAAGATGCCTGTGGTTGGGATGTTGACGGCTTCAGGTCTGCTTCCTGGAGACCTTATTTTTTGCAATTATGCTTGTGCCTCAAAGACCCATACTGTGCTTTTATTGCTTGTTGATGATGTGTGCCAGCTGCATATTACCTTCCAATTTTTCATCGTCGAAGAAATTTTTATCATTAAATTCGTTATGATCCCTGTTATTGCATAAGTTCTATAAATAATGTAGTAACTAGAACACAAACATCCAAGGCCCAAGTGCCTATTTGTTTCATATCTTTTCATTTCACATTATCAACTGGATGATCTCTTGATTTATTTGCATGTAAAAATTACTCATTTTTCTTGCATTGTTTTAATTATGTTATGGTCTTGCTGGATTTTTTGAGAAATTTGGTGATGCCTGAAAATTTTTATTTGATGAAGGATGATTATGTATTCCATAGTTCAAACTTTGGAAGGTCTTAGTTGAACTGAAACTGTATGTAATTTAGTTTAGTATTCTTTTATACTTTGTTTAGTTGAAAGCCAATGCACAATTCTTATCTTAAGACTCTAAACTAAAGTAGTTTCTGCTATGACAGAGTGATAAAGATCTTTCTCTGAGTTACGGAAGACATAGTAATTCAAAGGATCACATTGTTGGGAGAAATCAGATGTCCTCATCAGTGTCACGAGCAGCTCCGAAGGGCCGGCGACTAGAAAGGTCTATTAGCCTAAAAGACATTTCTCTGTTAAATGATGGTTATTCGGTAAGCTATACCTTCACGTTGGATTGTCAACTCATCTAACCTGATATATATATATACATACATATATATATATATATATAGATAGATAGATATGTCTTGACATAATGTTGCCTCTGAACTTAACATATTTGATCCATTTTATTGGATATCTGGAGTTGTCCTTTTTTGCTTTTTAAATTTACTTAAAATAGTCGGCTGATTTGTTATATGTTTCTGATATTTTGTCAGAGCCAATCCTCTGTTTTGACTGATGAGGAACCAAGGTATGCTCATCAAAATAAATTTGGCACTGAGAAAACCATTCGCACAGTTTATGCCCAAAAGAAGGTGAAATCTTATAAGCCTTTTGTTAACTTGAGTTTGTCCAAGTCTAATTTACCTATAAGACTATAACCTCCGTATGACACTTCATTAATTAGAGTGAGTACTCAACTGATGATGGGAGCAATGGACTGTATGAAGCAATGAAAAAAGAGATTAGGCATGCGGTTGAAGAAATCCGCACGGAACTCGAACAAGTATGTTACTAGCCAGATATGCTTGTAGGTTTGAGAATTTACTTTATCAGTATCTATTAACATATGGTTGCATTCATCTGAACTGTTCAGGCTGTTGGTAGGACAAACACAACTTGGGAAGTAGATGAAGAAGAAATTCATCAGTCTGCTGAAGTAAAACAAAAGTATGCAGTGAAGTCGAAACAGGTATACCAACTTTTTTCTTTCCGTCCCTCATCTGCCTTGGTATGGACACATGACACTCATACATGCTTATGTAATTAATCATGCGAGGATCACATTCATGGTTGCCTTTCATCTTCTTCATGTTGAATACATTTTGATAGTTAACTTGTCAAGGGGGAATTTCCTGCATTCTCCTTCCACTAGTCATCAAGGAAAATCACGTATTTCGTAAGATATCTGATATAATCAGAAAGAGGGAAGAAAGATTTCTTAGTGCTTCTCATTCAAAACTTAAGAAGGGGCATAAATATTGTCGGATTAGATTGCACAATATTTGGAAGGTATATTTGTTTGTGCTGGGAAATATAGAAATGATACTCATGGTTGTTTTTTAATCATTCATTAATGGGATAAAATCAAGGTACAGTGGGTGCATGTAAAGCTGAAGAGCCTATACTATAAGTGTTCCATGTTCTTGAATTTGTTGTTCCATTTTGTTCCGTGCTCATACATTATCTTTAGAAGCTACTTGCTGAAATAGTTATGGTGGAACAGCAGGGTAGGGACTTATCTACACCAGAAAGGTGCTCAATTCTCCTTATGTTCAATTATCTGTGTGTCTCAGCTGCTTAAGTTGTTACATCATTCCAGGATAGAAGCTGAGCAATTATCTAATATTCTTATCTTTCTATTTTTTGCAACTACCTCAGAGGGGTAATGACAGAAGTAGGGCGTCAAGTAAATTGGTTGAGGAAGCAGAGAAATATTTTGAGGATTTCCTCTCTAATGTGGAGGATACAGATGTATCTTCATTTGATGGAGAAAGAAGTGAGGGAAGTTCTATACTAGGATGCCCAAGTAGGGCAAGAAGTGGCACAAACTATACGGAGGCTGAAAGTTTCCATAGTCCAGCTGTCCCGCTTGGAACTGATGGTGTTATTTTGCCTTGGCTGCAGTGGGAGTCTAGTAACGATGCTTCTCTTTCAATGGAAAGCATTGCCCGGACCCCTGGAACTCCAACAGCTCTAAAGTTTGACGCGGAAGAGGTAAATCTATATTGGTGCTTGAATAACAATGTTTCTGTCAGCATGACTTTTGCATATGAATGTTTCTACTCGTTGATTAGATAAGGCCGCGTACAGTAGTTTATTATTAGGAATGCCTTTCAGAAAATTACACTATAAACTATAAAGCTGATGAATCGTGTTTGCTATCACTATCAAAAAATGGGGGGAGGGGGGGGGGGGGGGGGGGGTTGAAGAGGCAGATCATGTAAGGTCTTCCCTTTGTAATGCAAACGGATTGACCTTACATGAGGCTACGGAAGAGCTATAGTTGGTTCTAGCCGTATAAATCAATTTATGCTTCAGGCTTGACTAATTCTTGCCTTTGGACTCAGGAGATGAGCTCCATACAAGACTCAAGTTCTCATTTGTTGAGCAGCAGGGGCAGTTCAAGTAGCAATCTCTTCACTAGCCTCTCGATAACTCCCCAAGAAGACGGAGAAACGATATCAGGAGCCCGCAAAAGGTCGCAGTTTGATATGGAGGAGTATCTTCATCTTCAAAAGAAAGAGGACCATCTATTTGAAATGTACAAAGCGCGACAAAGAATTAGCTGTGGTGGACTTCTGCTTTGTGCTGGTGGTCTATGATTGAGGGTGTATATCTTGTTGTCTCTGTAAGTGACCAACAAAGCTAACTTCTGGCTATTTTTCAAATATTTGTTCGAACTCATCTTACAGTTGGAGTTCTCTGAAGTCATTAAATCCGCATTGGTGCGGAGCGCATAGATGGCCATGTGTACAATGATTAAGATTTCTTTTGTTATATGGGTCATCTTAGTAACTTGAGTCTATTCATAGGTATTTGGGCATGTTATTGTCGAACTCATCTATGGCTCTGTGTACAAAAGGCTCGAGATTTCTTTTTTTTACATGACCGTCTTAGGAACGCGAGTCTATTTATAGGTACTGGGGCATGTTATTGGGCAAAACCTATTTCCAAGGCATTTATTTCCAAGGCATGAGATTTTGCCCATTTTACCCTTTTTCTACGGATGAAAGTATCATGAGAAATAGAAACTTGTGATGATTCCACACGTTCAGATTTAAATTCATATTAGCATTTTACCCTTTTTCTACGGATGAAAGTATCATGAGAAATGGAAACTTGTGATGATTCCACACGTTTAGATTTAAATTCATATTAGCATTTTACCTTTTTTCTACGGATGAAAGTATCATGAGAAATGGAAACTTGTGATGATTCCACACGTTCAGATTTAAATTCATATTAGTTAAAGTTGAACCAAACATGTGAAATCATCACTGTAATTGCATTCTCGTGATGATTCCACACGTTCATTTCAATCTTCAACTAATATTTGAATCTTTATTAAACAAAATTATTTTTATAAATTATTTTTGAAAATATTCTCATATTTTTCTTAAACAAAGGAAGAAGTTTTAATATTTTTCTTAAAAGAATATATATCAAAATGGTTAAGAAAATATGAGAATATATAAAATAAAATATAAAAGTAATTTTGTTTAATAAATATTCAAGTAATGTTAATTGAAGATTGAAACGAACGTGTGCAATCATCATGAGAATACAATTCTAGTGAATACCGAATGATATGTTTTCAGATTTAAGATCGAAAACTATGACAATATCTTAGTAATTTTACCAATTAATATCCTTTTGATTTCATAACTAATTTATAAAAAATGATTTTAATTTTTTTTGAAGCCACGAGATGATCCAAAATGATATGACGTTGTTATTAAAAAATTTAAAAATCAAAAAGTTATAACATTTAATCAAAATTATCAATTTGTACTAAGTTTGATAATTCTCGTTTTCACTCGTGCTTTACGTGTTTGTTAGTTATGTAGTGTTTTCAACCAAACTAAAAAAAATTAGTATTTTTTTTTCAAGAATATATATCAAAATGGTTAATAAAATATGAGAATTTATCAAAATAATATATAAAAATAATTTTGTTTAATAAAGATTCAATTATAAAAATTGAATATTGAAAGGAACGTGTGGAATCATCATGAGAATGCAATTCTAGTGAATACAGAATGACATGTTTGTAGATTTAAGATAGAAAGTTATGACATAACGTTGTTATTAAAACAATTAAAAATCAAAAAAAAATATAACATTTAATCAAACTTATCAATTTGTACTAACTTTGATACTTCTTGTATTAACTCGTGTTTTACGTGTTCGTTAGTTATGTAGTGTTTTCAACCAAAGTAAAAACTTTAGTATATTTTTTCAAGAATATATCAAAATAATTAAGAAAATATGAGATTATATAAAAAATATTATATAAAAATAATTTTGTTTGATAAAGATTCAAATGATATTAATTGAAGTTGAAATGAACGTGTGTAATCATCATTGGAATGCAATTCTAGTGATGATTTCACACGTTTGTTTCAACCTTAACTAATATGAGTATCTGAATGTGTGAAATCATCCTGAGTTTATATTTCTTGTGATACTTTGATACATGAGTTTATATTTTTTGTGATACTTTTACACATGAGTTTATATTTCTTGTGATAGATTCTGCCCGTTTTACCCTTATGGATGAAAGTATCATGAGACATAAAATGTTATGATGATTACACATGTTCAAATTTTAAACTGATGATAATTCCGCACGTTTGTTTAGTAAATTTCACCAATTAATATCATTTTGATCTCATAACTAATTTATTAAAAAATGTTTTTAAAATAGTTTAAGGTACGAGATGATCCAAAATGATATGACGTTGTTATTAAAAAAATTTAAAATCAAAAAAATTATAACATTTAATCAAACTTATCAATTAGTACTAAATTTGATACTTCTTGTATCAACTCGTGCTTTAGGTGTGCGTTAGTTATGTAAGGTTTTCAACCAAAGTAAAAACTTTAGTACTCCGTATTTTTTTTTCAAAGTTATATATCAAAATAATTAAGAAAATATGAGATTATATCAACAATAACATATAAAAATAAATTTTTTTAATAAAGATTCAAGTAATATTAATTGAAAATTGAAACGAATGTGTGGAATCATCATTGGAATGCAATTCCTGTGAATACGGAATGACATGTTTGTAGATGTAAAATAGAATTCTATGACAATTTCACATGTTTGATTAGTAAATTTGACCAATTAATATCCTTTTGATCTCATAACTAATTTATAAAAAAAAGCTTTTAATATATTTTAAGCCAAGAGATTGTCCAAAATGACATAACGTTATTATTAAAACAATTAAAAATAAAAAAAATTATAACATTTAATCAAACTTATCAATTTGTACTAACTTTGATACTTCTTGTATTCACTCGTGTTTTACGTGTTGGTTAGTTATGTAGTGTTTTCAACCAAAGTAAAAACTTTAGTATTTTTTTCAAGAATATATCAAAATGATTAAGAAAATATGAGATTATATCAAAAATAATTTATAAAAATAATTTTGTTTAATATAGATTCAAATGATATTAATTGAAGATTGAAACGAACTTGTGGAATCATCATTGGAATGCAATTCTAATGATGATTTCACACGTTTGGTTCAACCTTAACTAATATGAGTTTAAATCTGAACGTGTGAAATCATCATAAGCTTATATTTCTTGTGATACTTTTCACACGTGAGTTTATATTTCTTATGATACTTTCACACGTGAGTTTATATTTCTTGTGATACTTTCACACGTGAGTTTATATTTCTTATGATACTTTCACACGTAAGTTTATATTTCTTGTGATACTTTCACACGTGTCTTTATATTTCTTGTGATACTTTCACACGTGAGTTTATATTTCTTGTGATACTTTCATCCGTTCGAAAAGGATAAAATGGGCAGAATCTCGTGCCTTGGAAATTTATGCCTTGGAAATATAGGCACCCATGTTATTGGTACGCGACTCTATTCATAGGTACTAGTAACATATATTTTATTAGAGGCATTTGTGGCATTTTATTGTTACATTGAGAAATGTCATGGACTTCTGTTAATTATGTAATATTGTTCAGAAAGCTATTGATACCTGTTAACTTCGCAAAATTAAGAGTTCGCACTATCCTTAAAGAGTGGACCAAAGGTCATTTCCTTAAAAAAAAATTTATTAACAAATCAAAACCATCATCATCTCATCCCCACTTGGATGAGAACTGTGGTCCTCCACGAGAGTTCAACCGAAATTTTAACCTCTTCAACATCTGTCCAAATAGAGTTTGCAGTAAAAGAGATACCAAGGTTCTCCTGGGAATCAGTAACTCGTACCCACCTATTTGGAATATCAAGATATTTATCAAAGGACAATTCCAAATCGTCAAAGGAAATTACATCACAATCCCTGCCACTACTATTCCTCAAATGAGGAATAACATCAAGGATATCGACCTTAAGGAACTGGGAACAGCAATTTTTACATTGATGCAGCTGATTAGGAACCTAAACTTTCACAATGTTTTCATTCTCTCTGACAGTTTTTTTTCTCAGGTTTGGTATAAATACTATCACCTATTTGTTCAAACGGAAGATTGGAACTTTTTGCTACAGAGGGAAGGAATGAAGTGTTGCAATGTGGAATGGATCCCTACTGATATAGGATGTTTTATCAATCTTAATGATTTTGTTATAAACAATTTTAATTCTGTTTCATGTTATTGTAATTTGGTTCCTTGTAACTGCCATTTAGGCAGGAGACTTTGATGCCTTTAGCATCTCTCATCTATCTATCAAAAAAAAAACTTCGCCAAATACAAATGATTAATATTTACTTGATGTTTTGGTTATATTTTATTACCGTTCAAAATTTTATAAGTATTTTATAAATTATAGATATAAAGAATAGTCGAAACTCCTAGAGCTTGAGCACAATAGCAAAACCAGTGAAGTACTTACGACTTACCAAATCATTTTAACTTCTACATGTTCAAACTGATGGTTAAAAACTTTCATGCTTCGACCAAAATTGATGATACTTAAACGGTTTCAGCTCATGAGGAAGCCATGGTCGAGATCAGGGGCGGATGGATGGCCCCCCTGACTTTTTGATAAGCTTTAAAAATATTATATGAGAAATAAGAACAAGAGTTTTTCTTGCTTCAATGCCCCCTAGTTTTACCACAGAACCAGCGTGGGTTCGAACCCCGCGTGTATACTTTTTTTTTCTCTCAAATTTCGGCTGATTTTTTAGTCTCATACTCCATCGGTCCAGCCCATAATCTGTTTCTCAATTCTTGCCCTCTTGGCTGGTTTTTCCTTCTAATCAAGGCTCACACTAATTTGTGCTAATTGATTATTGATATGCTATGTACTACAAAATATAAAAGGTAGAGTATTATAGGAGTATTATAAAGAGATGGAGTATTAATATATTATTTAAACATTCAACTTCACAAATCAAAATCATCACAACACATAAAAGTCACGAATCACGGCAATGACATCTACTACTATATAATCTACTACTATATAATATGGGAAGGGATGTATTAGAAGTTAACAATGAAGCCCCATGTTCTCCTATAATCAAGGGGGAATTAGTTACTTTTTTTTTTAAGTGATTGTACTTATCAATGATATTTTATTCATCAAATTTAACTTGATTGAGATGAGTAAAATAGAAATATATAGGGATCATATTTTTATGCACAATTATTTTAATAGTTCATAAAGAATATTCTATCATCATAATTTTGTATAAAACTTAATAAAAAATATGTCATGATAAATGTGATTGTATAAATTTGCACAGGCTGGACTGTGTACAAACATCTAGTTTCTTATAGTTTATTAAGTTATTTTTTTTCAATTATTATAAATGAGAAGTTAACTTTGTCTGATAGTGTACCTACCAATTCTAATTTAATCTTTAATGTTTTGAAGATAATATGGTTTAATATGAGTTAAACAATAGTATAAGATTAATTATAGAATTTTATTTTTTGTTTGTGAACAATTGAAAAATTAATAGAGTACAATAGTTTTAATTTAGTTTATGATATTTCTAATTTAATCTCTAATTTTTGAATGAATAATTTTAAATCACAACATGACAAATTGATCTAAAATAATTGTATAGAATTGTCCAAGAAATAAAGTAATTCATTCAAAAATTTAGTCTCTAAATCATAACGATTAAGAATATTTCATGCAACCCTTAAAAATATTTCATGGAACCCTTAGAAATATTTCATGGTACCCTTAGCCGTTTTTTCTTCCTAAACAAGTTCATTTAATCAATCCACCCTAATTCCTAGCCCAGGCCTGTAAGCCTTGTGAGTTCTCCTTCTCAGCAAGCAGCGAGCAAGAACCAGCCACCGCCGCCGCCGCCACCACCACCGCCGCCACCACCACCACCAGGTTTAATTTTTCGATTAAATAAGTAAAAAAATTTCGAATAAAATATTACGGGCTGGCTCCGCCAGTGGTTGTATAGTCTATTCAACAAATGCATCAGTTACATTGAGGTCACCCTGCCCTGATACTCGAGAATGGTACGTTATTAGATTTGATGGATGGGCTTGCTCTAGTTTAAGTACGCTTCATGTTCAAGTTCTTATGAGCTGGGACCAATCAAATCATATCATTCTTATCGCATCTCCACTTTGTTTGGAAAAACAGATTAAACTATGTATTTGTAATGGAAAATTGTTGGGGCTATGTAATAATGAAGATGTGGTGCAAATGATTATCTGTTGCCATATTTATTGTCAATTAACTACCTCCAGTCCGTCTTTCATCAACTTCAGATGGCATGGCTAATGGTGGCTGTTTCGTTGGCTGTACTTTGGGTCGCTTCTGTTTACAAAATTCTATTCCGGCCATCTCCATCCTCCTCGAAGGCCGCCTTCTTGAATGATGGTAATGAACAATCTCATCACACTTGACATAATTTATTCCATATTTCCTTTTCCCAGTAGTCCCCATGAATTTCAAATTCTAATCAAAACAAAACGCAAAGGAATATGACTTATTCCTTAATTAGTAACAATAAGTTCTCATTTTGCTTCATGTCAGGTAAAATGAGGAATATATTGTTGGTGATTGCTCATCCTGATGATGAATCTATGTAATGTCTACTCTCATTTGACCTCATCCTGAAATATTGTTTCTTTCAGCATACTTGTTTGTGGTTTTTTATTCAAAAAGTATTAATGACAATTATTCTTAGAACTCGTACTATTTCTGTAGGGTTCAGTTTGAGTGGCATAATATAAAACATGTTTAGTCTTACAACTTACTAAAAAAGAAACTGGCGCATTGTCGTATGCTTTCTTGCCATTGTCCTTGGTTGCTGGAGAGAAATAAGTATATGCTTTCATTTGTTTATGGCAGTTAGAGAAAGCATTGTTATTGTTGGTGACAACAAGTTTCTGTAACTGATTATTAGCATTTGCAGGAAAGAGTTCACTTTTACCGTGTATGAATTATATGTTCTGGGCGGATTTGTTATATTTATGATTTCTATTCTGTAGGTTTTTCACTCCAACCATCAATTACTTGACTTCGAGGGGGCATAATGTTCACATATTATGCTTATCTACTGGTGAGATACATTAGAAGAAACATGTAAACTTTTCAATTTCATACTAAGTACTTTATATGGTTCTTTAGCTCCTAATCTACCGTTTTAACTATTTTCAAATTTCATGTTGTTGTATAGACATGTGCCAAAACGTGAGTGTGTACATATGAAGTGAAAATAGCATTCTCATCCTCATGTTCAACATAATAATTTGTTTAATGATTCCAAATCCAGATGTGCGTACTGTCTCTCTTTTAGGGTGGCAGGTGGCTAAAGATATGCACAAATGCATTTTGTCTTAGTAGAGGTAGATGAGAAATTGATGTAAGCAGCTTCAAAATGTTAAATAATGCCTACAGGAGGTTATGCGGACACTGTGTACCTAAATAGTAGGGAAAATATATAGTGCCTCATTAAGTGAAGTAAATTCATATATGTTACTCATTAGAAAGGTGTCAATTGGCCTTGATGAAATCAGCTGATTGTAAGAAGAAAAATCGGATCAAAGTATTCTTTTAATCTGCTTTATCTATTTCAGTTAAAACTGATTAACGTAATATCTAGAGACAAGCTATTTATAAGACAAATGTGCTAACTAGAAGAATCCTTAAAGTTTATAGCATATAAGTGATTCTGGAAATAATCAGAAACGCGGGTCTCTTTCAAATCATAATGGTCCAAAACTTATTTCTAATGTCTACTTCATCTCTTGTAAGATATGTCATACAGTTCTCTCTTCTTTTTTAGAAGCCCTCGAGCCACGTTCTAGTCATAGTCAATATTATCGTCATAGAGAGGTGTCAAGTTCATTTTTTTGTTCTTTTCGACTGCAGTGGGATTGTCATTTCTTAATTCATATTCCTAAGGTGCTTCCCTTAGTTGTATGGTTTCTGGTATGTAGGTAATGCAGATGGTATGGGAAAAATTAGAAGAGACGAGCTCTATCTCGCTTCCACTATCCTTAAGGTGACTAAACTTGACATAACATGAAGGTGCCTATGCAAATCTGGTACTGTAATTTTGAATGTTTGCATGTGTATTCTTCTCTAATCCTACTTATCCCAACAAGGAAACCTTCACCTTATTCTTTTGCTGGGAATCCCAGTTCATAACTTATTGAAGTTTTTAGGAGAGGTCCAATTCAATTCCTGGCGGTATATATGCATATCCTCGACCATGAACTAGTTCTTTCACTCTAAATTTCATGAATCATCTAACACAAAAGTTACCACACTTATTCAAGTAGTTATAAGATCTTTACAATAACAAAATCAGACCAGTCCAAACCAAACAAAGTCTACTTTTTCAAATGGGGAGGTTGCTAGTCAATGGTCGTAAAAGTATCTCTTGGAAAAAAGGTTTCTCCTTTTCATTGTCTTTCTCATAGATAAACTTCTGCAGATTCCGTCCGATCATGTGAAGGTTTTGGACCATCCAGACCTGCAGGTAATTTTCCAGATAACTCCTTAATCATATGTTTGTGACCTTAGCTTCTTTAAAGAGGATGTATTAACCAGTTGTGGTAATTAGGATGGTTTTGGGTCAACATGGAACTCAGATGTATTGGCCAAGATTATCAGCAAGGAGAGCGATATGCAATCCATTGACCTGGTGTGTTGGTTTTGGCTCATGCAGAATTTAGTTGTTTTCTTCGTTTCTGTTGGGCAGTCTCTAAAATTTATATCATTTGCATCATTTCTGCTGTATTGAATTCGTTGCTTCCGGTTCAGTCTCTTATTATTTATATAATTGTATGTCTCTTGATATTATAACATAATACCCCTTTTGTGTTCAGATAATTACTTTTGATAATTATGGTGTTTCTGGGCATTGCAATCATCGTGATGTGCACCATGGGGTCCGGTGGGTGAACCTCTAAATCTTTACCTTGTGATTTCTGCTGTTATTTACGGAGTATTTTTTATAAACAAAATCATTGCTTCAACTTCAGAATTTGATTTTCTTATATTGGTTCTCATTCTTGGAGTACAATTACAAGAATCTCCAAAGCAAGATGAACGTCATTCTTCCTAATATTTGTGTTCATTTTTTTTTCTTAGTTTTCCAATTTATTTGTAAATATATTAAAAATGATAATACATATAACTTTACCTTCTTTCTTGCATGAAATCTTAGTGTAAATTTAATATTTTCCTTTCCACGTGTGTACTTCAGAAGAAGTTTGCATGAAGAGTCAATGAGGAGGGTTGAAGTTTGGGAACTTGTAAGTTGATATTTGATCATAACAGTTGTTACATTACTTTTTTCAATCTCCATATTTAGTTTTTATTTTCATCTGGTACTGTCTTTTTTCCGGCTCCGTGGAGATACGTAGGGGTATATTATGATTCCTATTCCGTCAATGGATTTAGTAATCTCTGGTTTCACTATTACTGTTTTCAGGTCAGCACCAATATATTACGCAAGTATAGTGGAACTCTAGATATTTGGTTATCTATCTTTTTTGCCAAGTACCAGGGCCATGCCAATTCCCAACTAAAATGTTTGCTGAATGAAAATCCAAGGAAAACCTATGCAGCAATGGCTCAACATAAGAGCCAATGGATTTGGTAAGTCCATTGCATTCAACTTAGAACTGTGGTAGAAGAATAGACTAGAATCATTTGAGATGTGCTCTAAGTTGCCATATTGGTTTGTCGACAAATATAGCCTGTGAGGTTAAATATGTGGATGCAAGATAGTACTGATATTGCTATCATGGTTGTAGTCGAGTACGTAGCTCTGGTCAACTTTCGGGCGATTTTTTCTGACACTCCAAATATTAATAACATCACTCCAACAGCGTTATGTGAAATGTAGGATTGAGGAGTGTCTATAGTACAACACATTCTAGAAATTAGTTTCGCCATATTCTATTTTCTTATGTTCGATCTATTTAAGCTTAATAGATTACATTTTGCACCCTGCGATTTTGACATTCGTGCGCCGTTGCACACCTCATACCAACAATGAGTTCATTTTATAATCTATTTGCAACTTCTTTGCTTATGTCTTGGGTTCAAAGTGTGGTCTGATGTTTGTTGTTGCTTGCAGGTTTCGTAAGCTTTTTGTCGCACTTTCCAGCTACACTTACGTTAACACACTCAAAAAGATCAAGTGAGTCTGTTTTTTAATCAACAATGATGGGTCCAATCACTTTTCTTTGCTCACAGCAACCATAAACCATATTTGGTTCATTTTGAAGGGGGTAATACACTAATACAGGACAAGGGCAAGATAAAACCGCACCGAATTTATTCATAGCTAAAAGGAGTACATTAAGACAACTGTGAATTCGTTAGAGAAGTTGTCAATTAAGTAGTACTATCATGGTGAAGCTCTTTATTGCAGATTTCAAAGTAAGAAACCAACTTAGAATACATAAGAAAAAAACAGTGGACAGTTTTTGTTCCTTATTGTTTCAACCATTTCCTTGATTGGAGCTTTGCAATTAATTGCCAATTCCTCCACTAAGACATAGCCACTGGCCTACAAAGATCTTTCGACAGTTTATATTTGGATTAAGCGCAAGGAAAGACTCATCGCTCAATCCAAAATTTGTGCCAACGCTGCTGCAGGTATCTCCTTCTTGTGCCCCATAAACCTGGGAACAAGTTAGAGCTGGTGTTGCTGCTGCAGGGTTAATGGCATCTGTAGGACAACAATCATTACAAGATTAGCATGCATCCATATTTATACCTCCATGCACGTTAGATGAGAGAAATGAAGCCATTTAGGCATGTAACACACCCTGAGAAAACACTAACATGCGGTCATAGGCCATTGCATAATTCATGTGAATATCATGCTAATAAGTTCAGTTGGAAGATAATTACACAAACAGTAGCTAGATGGAGTGCAACTTAAGTCAAGACTTAGTTCTCGAAGTTTGCATAGCTGCAATGGTAGTCCCTAGAGGTATTATCTTTAGTAGCTAACCAGGGACTAAAAAGTTACTAATGTTAACTATGCGAACCAAGTCTTCACTTTTGTCAAACTCTATCAACCGTTCGAGCATTTAGCTCGTTTAGTTCACATTATGTTATCATTGTTTCCTAAAAACTTATTTTGTTTAAGATGGATACTTCAACTTACTGGGATTTGTTCTGCATTCAGCATTTGAAATGATGAGAAGAAACACCAAAAGAAGAGTGGAGTAGGAGACGACTGAAATCACTTTGCAAGCCATATGATGAGATATTGAGATTCCTTTCTTGTTTGTTGTTTGCTAATAGTCTAAGGTATGTTATCTTCAATGATTTAAGCATATTGCTAAAATGGTGGTATTTAAAGTGAACGTAGTCCCTGAAAAGTGCCAAAACTGGCCGAGGAGGCGATTCTTCCAAGCTTTTCTTGTTTCATCATGTTTTGTATTGTTGCTGTTCAGCAGGAGATCCCTGGACGGCAGATGGATTTTTTATGTGGAGTCGTAATCACTAGTTAAGTCACTGCAAGTCTAGCTATTAGCGGATTGTGAACTAAAATTGAGAATGGAAATATTGGGAAAAACACTCCAATTAATTTGTAATGAAGGGTACAAGATTGTCGATTTACGAAGTTAAGAAGGTGTCGTTATTCTCTTGATCTCATCTAAGCTTCGTCATTATTATGACCTTATGTCCACTTCATGATAATTGTGATTTGTGAATGCCTGTTGCACTATTATTCCATGCACGAAGCATAATAAATAAAGGAGCCCAAAATGGCAGAGAATTCAAACTGATGAGTTGGATATTGGATACATAAGACATTTATTAGCCTTTTTCACAAAATATTGGTTAGTGATAATGTCAGAGCAATTTTTGTATCGCCAGTAAAATTATGCTCAATTCATATTATATACCCTTTTTATTAAACTATATTTTCATCGTAATCTCTATTATTATTTATAAAATTTATTCATATTTTTATTATTCAAATAAAATAAAAGTACTCTATCATTAACAATTAATCTTGTAATTATAAGACATAGAATTAAAGGGCATAAAAGTAATTAAATACTCCTCCGTTTCGATATGTTTGATTGTTTGGGGAAAAAGTATTTTATTAAGGAATGGTGCAAGATTACTAGTATGTCCTCAAATAAATGTGTCGAAGTGTTATTTTATTAGGGCCAAAAAGTACTTTATAGGGGAAAAAAGGAAAATAAGCTTAAAAGTTTATTGGAAATATAAACAACTAAATATTTTGAAACATGACAAAATTTATAAACAATCAAACATATTGAAACAAAAGAAGTATAGTTTTGCTCCGACGATATGAAAATCGGTTTGGAATTATCATTTTCCCAAAATGTTACACGGGACAATATACTAAATTGATGTCTGCAACTTGTAAGGTGTGCTCAGAAGCCTTAAAACTAATTCCAGATTCCAAATACGAAACCACTATTATGTGAAAATGAAAAGCCAAAGTTTAATTAAGGTTGGTATAGCAATAAATGCCCTTCTACCAACATCCATCTATACTCATTTAATAAGCACACATAACAATACCAAAATGCAAATTTCACTCATCAATTCACATACCCTTCTTCACATAATTGTTAACTATATATGTAAGCACATTATAGAGAAAATTAGCCGATGTAGTGACGCAATCAGAAATTTTATGTATGCGTAGCAAAAGAATCAAAAGAAATTATCGATATAATTCTTGACGTTAAAATTCTATTTTTCGAAAATTTTAGAGGGCGACTCGTGTAGTTCCTCCACTTGGTGGATGGTAGTTAGATAGGAACATGTGATATGAATGTGAGCCTCTATATGTTGAAGTACAACATGCAAGAAGCATAAGTGTTGATTGTTTCTTAGTGTTCCAGTTTAGTCAAACTCACATTTCTTTCAATCTCCTTTTCATGCATTTCCCATTTAAGTGGACATTGATTTGGGACAACATTATATAGGAAAGAGATGATGAGTAGGGATATTTCAGCAAGTGAAGTTATGATGGAGAAAGAAGCAAGCAAGCCTCATGGGAATAATCTTGATATTGTGTTAGGAGGTTTGAGTCCCTTGAGTGAGACATTATGGAAAGAGACAACACACACTGAGTTTTTAGGTGATGTTTCAGCTAGACTTGCTTGGAAGGATTTAACTGTTATGGTTACTCTCAGTAATGGACAAACTCAAAATGTTCTTGAAAGTCTTACAGGCTATGCTGAGCCTGGAAGCTTTACAGCTCTCATGGGTCCTTCTGGTTCTGGGAAATCTACTCTTCTTGATGCTTTATCTGGTAGACTTGCATCAAACTGTTTCCAATCTGGATCCATTGTTCTTAATGGTCGAAAAGCGAAGCTCTCATTTGGAACTAGTGTGAGTAACCCTGTTTCTTGTTTTTAATGAAATCCTCGTACATCGTTAACATGTCTCAATGTCTCTGAGGAGGCTTCCGCCTAAGCGAGTGAGGGGATCGGATAGTGTGCAGTCTTAGTCTTTCTCCTGTAGTGACAGGGTTCCGAACAGTCTTACGGCATTTCTTGTTTTTATCTAAAATCTGTATACATCATATAAATGAACTAATGCCTCTAAAGAGGCTCCCGTCTAAGCGGGATAAGGGCATTCTGTTAGTAGTAATAGTAGGCAGCCTTACCCCTTGTAGAAACGTTAAGGCTGTTATAGAATTGACCCAAGGTTGAAGTGCTAAGGAATCGAACCCGGCAAAGTAACGTCTTGGCAATACTCTCTTACTAGTAGAGCAGTTTGATGTTCTCAAGTTTTGTAGTATAGTTAGATCTTACCTATTGTGAAGTAGTAGAAAGTTTTAGCAATTCATGTTGGGTAATTGGGGAAGACACTTTAACCCCTGCCCCACTTAAGACGGGGGCCTCTCTAGAGGCGGCATTGGGGCATATTGTACGTTATTAGTACTTATGGTAAACATGGTTTGTAGGCTTATGTAACACAAGATGACACGTTGATTGGTACACTGACTGTCCGTGAAACCATTTCTTACTCGGCTCGCCTGAGGCTTCCTGATAGAATGCCACGGGAGGAAAAGAGGGCGTTGGTTGAGAGCACAATCATAGAGATGGGACTGCAAGATTGTGCTGATACTGTGATAGGAAATTGGCATTTGCGTGGGATCAGTGGAGGTGAAAAGAGAAGAGTTAGCATTGCTATTGAGATCTTGATGAGGCCTAGGTTGCTGTTTCTTGATGAACCAACAAGTGGACTTGACAGGTTTTTTATTTCTAACATTCCTTTTCTTGTGCGTGGTTACACCCGTCACATTTGTTTGAAACATTTGCGTCTGTATAGCTACATTCTTGATGATATATATCATTGCGTCTGTATAAGTATAACTACATTCTTGATGATATATAACATTGCGTCTGTATAACTACATTCTTGATGATATATTCATGTGGTTTTAAAAAAATCATACTCTTGAAAAATAAGTTTTTAAGTAATTTGTTTGTTCTCACCTATGATCCAAATTTATTTGTTGCAGTGCTTCTGCATTTTTCGTTACACAAACATTACGGAGCCTATCTAGAGATGGAAGAACAGTGATAGCTTCAATCCACCAACCTAGTAGTGAAGTCTTTGAGCTTTTTGATAGACTGTATCTTCTTTCAGGAGGAAAAACGATATACTTTGGCCTGGCGTCAGCAGCTTATGAGGCAAGAGTTTCCAAAATATACTGCATTCTTTCTTTTTTTACTAACAGTGAGCGTGAAGGTTGCCAATGTAACTCGTTCTGTGGCCTGTCATCTGTGATTAGTGTTTCAACATTTATTGACGTTTGCAGTTCTTTGCCCAAGCTGGTTTCCCTTGTCCTTCATTAAGAAATCCATCGGATCATTTTCTGCGATGCGTGAATTCTGATTTTGATAAAGTTAAGGCAACACTAAAAGGATCAATGAAGCTCCGGGTATCAAATTTCTTTAAAGCTCTCCATGCTTATGTGGGATATTATCCTTAAACTAACTTGGTTAATCTAATCATGTAAGTTAATCTAATATCCAGTTTGAATCAAGTGACGATCCAATGGAGAAATGTACTACTACAGAAGCTATCAAAACACTAGTTGATTTCTATCGTTCTTCTCATTATTCTTACTCAGCTATAGAAAAAGTGGAAGAGATGTCTAAAGTTGTAAGTACTTATTTTTTAGTCCTCGCATTTAATGTATCGCCACATTTTGTTACTTACTATCCACATACCACCTATAGAACCACGGTAGAAGGTGTTGCTGTGCGATTGTATTGGTCTGATCCCTTCTGGTTTATACACAGTGGGAGATTTCCATGCAGCTACTGCCCTTTCTGTACGATCTAGTCTATTCATAAAGGTTCACTTAAGAGTTAAAACTGACATTTTATTTGTTTCGGTTAAATACAGAAAGGAACAGTATTGGATTCTGGAGGGAGTCAAGCTAGTTTCTTGATGCAGGCATTCACTTTGACAAAACGTTCGTTTGTGAATATGTCGAGAGACTTTGGTTACTATTGGCTAAGGCTGGTTATTTATGTTGTTGTTACCATATGCATTGGAACAATATACTTTAACATTGGAACAAGTTATGGGTCCATACTGGTAATATTTATATCCCGAATTTATTTTAACTAGTACTTACCTCCATGTTTTCAAGTAATTTTAATGTCATTTGATTAATCTGTTTCCTTATAACATTGCAGGCAAGAGGAGCATGTGCATCATTTGTCTTTGGTTTTGTAACATTCATGTCAATAGGTGGATTTCCATCTTTTGTGGAAGACATGAAGGTACTTAAGTTGTCATAGAAACTCATCATGTCATCATTTCCGAGTAATGATTAATAATATGACAACCCTGTCGTTCTGCAACAATAGGTTTTCCAAAGGGAGAGAATGAACGGGCACTATGGGGTCGCAGCATTTGTTATCAGCAACACGCTATCAGCGCTACCATTTCTTCTGATGATCACAGTTATCTCAGGCACCATTTGCTATTTCATGGTCCGTCTTCACCCAGGCTTCTCGCATTATGTGTTCTTCGTCCTGTGCCTTTATGCGAGTGTCACTGTGGTTGAAAGCCTGATGATGACCATTGCTAGCGTTGTCCCCAACTTCCTTATGGGTATTATCACAGGTGCTGGGATTCAGGTGTGTATCGACATTAGTTTGGTATTTCTCGTGGTTACCTGATCGACACCTTCCCTCGAAACTGATAACAATGCCAATGTTTTTTTCATATGCTAGGGGATATTTATGCTTGTATCTGGATACTTCAGACTACCAAATGATATTCCAAAATTTTTCTGGAAATATCCAATGTCATATATCAGTTTCCACTCCTGGGCATTACAGGTATCTTCATTAGTTACACGAGCTCTTTTAACTCGCCCCTGCTGAAAATCGAACCTTCCATACTAAGAATCGAATCTTCATCACTGAGAATCATAGGTTCATGAATGACTCATTGAGTGCCTGAATAATTCTTTGCAGGGTCAATATCAAAATGATCTGGCAGGTCTGATTTTCGACAATGAGAGCCCCGATGGAATCAAAATAGCAGGAGAATACATTCTTAAAGTCATTTTCCAAATCGACGTGAATCGTTCAAAATGGATAGACCTCAGTGTTCTCTTCAGCATGATCATTATCTATAGGATCATCTTCTTTATGGTCATCAAAATAAACGAGGATGTAACGCCTTGGGTACGCGGCTACATTGCCAGAAGAAGAATGAAGTCACTAAAGAAAGGTGGTCCATATGGTCTCACTCAATCCCCTTCCTTGAGAAATTATGTAGGCAACAGCAACAGGAGGTAGGAGGGAGCCTTTGAGAAATTTTCATCTGGTAGTTCTCTAAGGTCCACTTTTAGCCCTTGGGTCACTTCGAAAACAGCCTCTTGTTACTATAAGGGTGAAACTGTATGATGCTACCGACATTTTTTATTAACTTCGCTTAGACGGGAGTCTCTTTAAAACGTTGGAACACGTTAAGGTCTGCGTTGGTAACACAATTTGTAAAGAAAAGATACAAATTTATTTTTCAATATTTTAAGAGTAATTGTTCCTCTTTGCTCAATGTTTCTCTGTTGGTTGTGTTGTTAAGATTGGAATTTAGGAATGATTAAGTAAAAAAATTGTTTGTTCCTCACAAGATCATAAGTTATATTCTCTTTATTGTTAATTGTTTAGAGATTTTTTGGAAAGTTTTAAAAATAAATTCTTTACTACTTTTTTTAGTGAGTAAATAAAGGTAAAAATTGTTCAATAGTCAATATCTCAAACAGAAAGAAATGCATCTTTAATTTACCACATGTTTCACAAATGAGTTCTAATATAAGTGATAGAATCATTTTCTAGATGGGAAAAGGAGTACCTTGATGAAATGTTAGTGTTTCAGAATTATTTATTCTTGATATAATGCTCTATTTATTTGTAAGAGATTGTTCATTTTTTAATTATGATGTATAATGACTTTTTAAATTTTGATATCAAATGTAGTTTGACATATTATATTTTATTTCAATAAATATAGTGTTTTCATCGTATTTTACTATGTATTTTCATTCTTCTCCATAGAGGGAATAGGCTAATATAAGTACATGTATTTTAGAACTCCTGACAACTTATCAATCGGATGATTCATTAGTCCAACTAGTTAAGGATTCTAAATGGATTAATTTTTTTGAATTTTATTTGGAGATTGAGACTAGATTTATCACTACTTTAGCGGCTTGGCAAATTACTCGAGATTCTCGATTATTTCACTTTAAGAGTGAGGGGAACGGATACTCAATTTAATGTGAATAAACAAAATTTCATACTCGAACTCATACATGCATATAGAATTCCGCGGAAAGCCATATTCGATGAAGTCGTATGTACGGAGATCTTTCATATCTCTTGAGATACTCTAATCCAAAATAATTGTCTTTCTCACATATCCAAGTAAAATTTTTACATTCAATTACTCTTTATTATTAAAAAGATTCAAAAAATTAATATTATGAAAGTAAGTTGAAAGATAAATCCAACTGCATAAATTTTATATATTTTTAAAATAATGAATAATTAGTAATTGATTGTCAAAGTTCAATTTCATAAAAATCAAATGACAAAATTATTTTGTGTTGGAGGTTGTATAAAACTAAGGCTTATTTTTATTTTGGACCCTGAATTATCACGTAAGTTTCAAATTGGACCCTGATACTATCTTAAGACTCATTTTGGACCCTATACTACGCTTTGTCTCATTTTGGACCTTAAAATACCAAATAAAATTGAAATAGGGGCACATTTTAAAATAAATTTATATGTGGGGATCTTTTATAATACTTTAATTACAAAACAACCCCTCCCTCAACCTCACACCCCCCCCTACCCCCCCTACCCCCCCTACCCCCCCCCCCCCCCCCGTAAATAATCTTATGGAAACCTTCAACAAGTTGCCTCATATGTTAGGAATGTCTTGTAAGATCTGTCACATACCCATATAGATATTCAAGAAGCACGATAAAATAGAAAACATACTAGAGTCCACTCTCATGTAAAGCCTACTTCAGCTAGAATGGTAGCCACTTTCTGCATAAGCCCCTAACGTGAGGGGGTAAGGGGGTTACGGGGGTGTGGGGGGGGGTAGGGAGTGGGGGTAGGGGTAGGGGTGGGATGTGAGGTTGAGGGAGGGGTTGTTTTGTAATTAAAAGATTATAAAAGATCCCACATATAAATTTGTTTTAAAATGTGCCCCTATTTCAATTTTATTTGGCATTTTAAGGTCCAAAATGAGACAAAGCGTAGTATAGGGTCCAAAATGAGTCTTAAGATAGTATCAGGGTCCAATTTGAAACTTACGTGATTGTTCAGGGTCCAAAATAAAATTAAGCCTAAAACTAATTAAAATCTAAAATTTACAAACATAAAAGAAAATTCATCATTAAATCTTTAATTGGACAATCTTTTTGGGACAGTCTAAACTTGTCATACCAGTAGCAGCTCTCAGCCGCATTACATGAGAGTAAATACTCATTCTTGAACCCCAATTTCATCCTTAAATCTTCAAATATATTTATTAAATTCTAGAAAAATCAACCTCCAACTACTCAAAGTCACCATTTTGTACTTAGTTTTTCAACCTAAACGATCCCTTTTTCCAGTTGTTACAAACCATGTAAGGTAATTTTCAGTTTAAATTTTTTCCCACTACATATTCGATTTTCTTTCATTTTCTAATTAAAAGATTCAATTTTTAATTGTTGGGTTTGTTTATATATACGTAAATGTGATTGCTAATAGTTTGTTGCAAATTTAGCTATCTCTTATTCGTTGTTCATTTTAATTGGCATTTTCTTTTCTGTTTCAACCTTTGATTGATAATTAATTTTTATTACTTATTCTGAAAAAATAAATTTTATATTTGTGTATTGATCACTAAAGTTATTTTACAATGTTATTTTCTCACAATATAATGATGAATCGATTGATATTTAAAGTTTAACATTGAGAAACGAAAATGTCAATTAAAATGACTGGTGGGAGTAATAAATTATGTTAGAGTTGCTACTTCGTTTCAAGAGTACATTTGAACTTTTTTGGATATGTTGTATGATATTTGATGAGAAGTATATAGAAGATAGTTTTTTCGACATACTTTACTATTAACGTGGTAATGTTGATTTGAGTCGGTGTTATGTGTCAATTAAGTTCGCTAAGCTTTTCAATTGTGACCATTGAAAACCAAATTGAATAATCTCTTTGGGGTTGTGGAAGTGTAATTGCAATTGTCAGCTTCCAATTTCTTAGATTTGATGGTTGAAAAGCTCAGTTTCTTTGCTATGGAATCAAAGATATTCATTTTTCAGATCATAATGGCTCATTTGACCGCACATGTTTATTATCTATCGTGAAGTAGTAGTTAATGTTTACACTTTACTCTTGGGTCTATTCGTGAATAGTCTCTCTGATGTCACCGTAGTAAGGATTGGCATTATCCCCCCACCTCCCGCTTTGGGAGGAGCCTCTTCAGAGGCATGGCCTCCCACTTTGAAAGCTCAGTATTTGTTGAAATTTTGATTAAGTTGCTGGTCTAGGGTTACAATTATTGATGCTTACACTGACCACCTTATTCCATGATTACTGGCGAATGCATTGATTTGCTACCTCTATCTTATCTAGTTTGATTTTCAATGGTCAAAATATACAAATTGTTACCAGTTTCAACCGTTAATTTTTCCTCAAATGTTTAAAAACATCGTCCTACCAGTTGTTGTAAGATAAGCTAACAGTAGTTTGGTTCCATATCCCTAGAGTTGTTGCATCAGAATATCTGGATGTTGTCATTATAGGGAACTTGAATTTTGATATTGATATCTTAATGATGTGCTTGTTGGTAGATGATTTTAAAGCGTTGATTTATTTCTCAGGTTAAATAGGCAAGCAAAAGCCGAAGATCAGATATGAGCTTGAAAGGATATATTCCAATCGTAGTGAATTTAAGCTATGTACTCTGTATCATTTGTGGGAAAAAGAGTAATTCACAGCTTTAAGTTTCTTAGCATGGTTACACGGAGCTTATGTAGTCGATCACCTTCTGGTGGAGGTGATGCGTACGATAACGGATTTGGGCCTATTGAGGATTACTTGAGTGGAACTTGGAAAGGTCTAAATATAGATTGTGATGTAGATGAGAAGCCATCACCTTTATTGGAGTCACTTGGTTTAGCAGGAGGTAGTAGCAATAACTCGAGCGATTTTCCCCGTGGATTCTCTTTCAGGAAAAGTTATTTTGATACCGTGAAAAGTGATGCTAGGAAAATTATTGAAATTCTCCAACAAGATGCTCCAGGGTTTGATGCGAAATTAGCTTTAGATTATTTAAAATTAAGAGTCTCTGGGCTTCTTGTTAGGGAAGTTCTTTTTGGAATCTTGAAGAAATTTAATTTTGCAGATAAAAGTCGGTGGGCTAAGCTAGGTTACAAGTTCTTTATATGGTCCGGCCAACAAGAGAATTATAGACATACAGCAAATGCATACCATTTAATTATGAAGATCTTTGCCGAGTCAGAAGAATTTAAGGCGATGTGGAGATTGGTTGATGAGATGAATGAGAAAGGGTACCCAACGACTGCTCGCACTTTTAACATTTTGATCTGTACATGTGCGGAGGTTGGATTGGCTAAAAATGTTGTAGAGAGGTTTATTAAATCAAAGACGTTTAATTATAGGCCATTCAAGAATTCCTACAATGCAATTCTACATTCTCTACTTGTGGTAAATCAGTACAGGTTGATTGAATGGGTATACCAGCAGATGTTGGTTGAAGGTCATTCTCCCGATATATTGACTTATAACATCCTCTTGTGTGCTAAATATAGACTAGGAAAACTTGATCAGTTTCATCGTGTGCTTGATGAAATGGGCAGAAGTGGATTTGCACCAGACTTTCACACATTCAACCTCCTTCTCCACGTCTTAGGTAAAGGTGATAAACCACTGGCAGCTCTTAATCTTCTGAATCACATGAAGGAAGTTGGTGTTGATCCAAATGTTCTTCACTTTACCACACTGATAGATGGTCTCAGTCGTGCTGGAAACTTGGACGCCTGCAAGTATTTCTTTGATGAAATGATAAAGCAAGGCTGCATGCCAGATGTAGTCTCTTACACCGTAATGATAACTGGATATGTTGTGGCAGGACAAATGGAGAAGGCAGAAGAGTTCTTCGCTAAGATGACCTGTGACGGACAGCTGCCAAATGTATTCACCTACAACTCGATGATCAGAGGGTTTTGTATGACAGGAAACTTTGAGAAAGCATGCTCGACATTAAAAGAAATGGAGTCGAGAGGTTGCAACCCAAACTTTCTCGTGTATAGCACCCTCGTAGGATATCTTCGCAATGCTGGAAAGCTCTCTCAAGCTCACGATGTGATTCGGGATATGGTGGGAAAGGGTCAGTATACTCATCTGGTTTCAAAGATAAAGAAGTATAGGAGATTTTGAAGGATTGAACCATGTTAAAGGAAGGGGAGGATCAAAGTGTAATATTTATTCAAATAGGTCATGTAATAGAGTAGACTAGTAACCATTTTATTGTACAACTTCTGATGCTCCTTATTTGTAAGCTGTGTAAGTTTCATGACAGCACATTTTTGTTATATTCTCCAAAATGAATTTTTGTTGTAATCTTTGTTGGTCAATACAGAATCAATCCATATCTAAATATAAATGAGACGGGATCGGATATGTGAATACGACTTCATAGTCAATAGCGATGAAAGTAATGTGAACATACTCGTTAAAGACGAAGAAGAGTTCAGTTCACTAATTTTTGGATCCATGTTGTAGCTCATAAAAAACAATAAATAGAGTAGAATGCTTTCATCTTTCCTTCAGAGTCTGCCACATTTTTTCAAAAAAAAATTCTTCATCGCTTATAGTAACTAATATATGCCGTGACCAAAAGACTTGTAACTTGTAAGCAATAGAACAGCTGGAGGTAAGTTATCTGCAAGTGTGCAACAATGATATTTTTTTGTCTAAGCGTAATTGCTCAACAATTTCAAGGAACTTAGTGCGATAGAGGATTCTCCAAAATGTACTGAACAAACAAATGCAATGTGAGCAAGATCCCTGAATCAAGAACTGGAACTGCTTTCCGATACAAATGGTTATCGAATTTAGAGGTCGATTACACGAGAGAGCTTCTGGATGCGGTTCAGCAACAGATCTCCCTGCTTGATGGTTGACTGGTAAAGCGCATTCTTTGCATCAGGGCGATTAGTTTCCAGAACACCAGCAACTTTATCGATTTTGCAGTGGAGCTTCCCGGCAGCAATGAAACGAGACAGTTCCCTGTGCAAAATGAAAACATTTCAGCATGTGACGAGGGAACTAAGTACAATCAGATTATTTCTGCAGGGGTTTTCCTCCAACAATCAAGTTTATAGGCAAACTTACATATCAATGAAATCAACGGAAACCCCAAATGCCTTGGCCATTGCCTCAATGGTAACACTCTTGTAAGATTCCAGAAATTGGGAATAAACAACAGTTCTGACCTCCCTCATGTAGTAGCGGAAATGCGGATGCAAATAGCGGTCCAACTTTATTTGCTCTGCGAGTCCAGCTGGAAGTAAATGAGGGAGAATTACATTAATACATTTATATAATAATGCCTTCAGAACTCTACACAAACACTTGCAGCTACAATGAGTTGCACTTGGTAATACCACAATCAAAGACCATTATAAAGAATTGGACACTACTTTAATCGTACTTATATAAACTATTAGATTCACACAATTAGCAACTCTTACACGGTGGTGGCACATACAGACACACTTCAAGCATATAGGAAGAAACGACACTTTAAGAAGCATACAAGACGACAGGCAAATATTAATTGCTTGTAGATTTAGAATACTTACCAAATGCAGTAAAAAATGACTTATACCGGCAATCATACAAAGAGTTTAAAAACTCTGATAGATGAGGGATTTTGTCAATTACAGCCAAAATCTCTGGGGCGTCCACAACCTGTAACATCATACAATAGAAGTTTCATCTGTTAACATAATGATGCACAAGAAGATGGAGTAACAATAATGCTTTTGATCTTCCTACAGATGAATAACACAAAGAAACGTCAAAGGATTACTCAAGTCAAATTCGACCTTTTAAAAAAGGTGTACCTTTTGCTTCAGCGGAACCCTATCCAAGGTAATTATGCTAGTAAGGACAGTGTAGAATATGAAGGTATCATAAGTGAAAAGATCATATGTTGTAAAAGTTGAGATTGAATCAAGGAAAAGATCAGCAGCCTTCGTAAAGTTACGAGTAGCCATGCAGAACAAGCCCTCATAGATTTTCAAGCGATTCTTTCTCTCCCAGTCACCTCCTTCTTCGAACAATCTGTCACATCAGCAATTAGTGATCATGTATGCACCATAGAATACATAATCAGGAAACTGAACACTCAAAATAAACAATAAAGCATTCGAACTCCTCACTTCTTAGCTTTGGCAATACTTCTAGAGATCAGATCGAAATCCTTGTGAAAGAAACCAATTTGTAGGGTGTGAAATACCAAATCCATCTTCTGACCCACTGCCACTGTCTTACTTTCAGTCACCTTGAGCTGTTCAAGTGCCTTTCCCTGCACCAATACTCGGATGTTTAAGTATCACTTTGCAGGAATTATGGTGAAGAATCAATATATGTAAGACCTAGTATACCTTATCGCCTATCCGAATGTAGAATAAAGACTTCGCCAAATGAGCTTCACGAACTTCACTTTCCCCCAAGTTCTCTTCCGCATCAGTAATCCTACATGGTAAAACTTATCAATCGTAAATTAAGGATTGCAAATACAATCCCGCTAACTCATCGGCTATACTAAAGAGTACATTCCGTTCTACCACTTGTCAGCAATGAATATAATAAACGAAATTGTGATAGTGATTGATGTGGCGGAAGGGTAAAGGTTGAGGATTCAACCTCGCCACGAGAATTTTTTATTTATTTAAGAAAAGGCCAAAATAATTTATTTACATAACAATCTCAACTATAGCAAAATAAGGAGAATATGAACAGCTAACTTTTGTGATTTGAGCAAGATGAAAATGGACTCAAGGAGTAGTACAGGCTAGGTGGTAGTGTGGAACTTACACCTTATCTAAATGATATCCGTTTTTTATTCATGAAACTAGACATTTAAAATTTGAACAAATTTACCACAACCATGATCTAAATCCAGAGACTTCTTTTACACGATCTGCATGCTAAATATTAACCATTGCTGGACCTCATTCATTTTAGATGAACTTTAAACTTCATAAATTCATTAATCCTACATCACTAAAATCATCGCTTCGTCTCTAGTTTGTATTTGACCATATCAGATATCCCCATCAAGCGAATCTCTCAACAGTTGTATCTCATCATTCTTTATCCCACTTTAAGTTTCCGTACAACTAATCCATTAGCACAAATGTCGAAGCCCGTCCCTCCCTCCTTGGAGAATTATACATACCTTTGGATCCAACATGCAATACTACTTCGCAATCATGCAAAGTGATAGCGACAATTGCCTACTTATACACCAGCAGATTCATATAAAATAACATGAGACAACAAGCATTGTATAAATAATACCTAGCTTGACCAAATTACTACCCTGGATCAACTCGAAAAGTTACTAACTTCGCCACAACTAGCTTCACAATAACTGCAGCATCTAATAAGTACAACCAACAGAGTAAATAGTCCCCCATCTCACGTATTTCTCCAACTAATTGAACCGACATTATAAAATAAATTTTGGTATATTGGCTATACAAAATATTACATATATCTCAGTTTTTGCATAAATGAAGATATTCATAGATATCAGGCAACAATAACATTCAAGGACAACTTTACTCAAACTCTATAGGACCCATTAATTTAACTCATCCAACTAACATAATTTTCGATTTCAACACTTGAATTTAATCAGTCATATTTGCTAATGCTTTTCATTTTGGCAAACACGATGTGATCTGCTACTCTAGTGAAAGAGTACATCCAAAATGGAAGCAAATTGACAAATTCGAAATAATTAATAAGGAGTAATTCCTCCATTTCAAAAAAGGCACAAATATTTGAGTATATGTTGCACTACCTTCATTTTTAAAAAAATTGCCTACTTTTGAATTTTGATGGTACACTATTAACACTTTAAACTGAAGTAGTATAATATTAGGAGAAAACATATACCACAAGTTAGCACTTTTAACCTACTTTGATATAACATGATAATTATTATCCAAATCAATGTTATGGGTGTCAGTTAAGGCTGCAAAGTTTATTAATTTGACCACTGAAAATCAAACTAGACGATCTATTCCGGATGAAGGGAGAATTAAAATTAACTAGAGCCCTTGTAACTTGTGTATATGGACAAATCTATAAAAAAGAAAAAAAATGAAGCTCACTTCTCGTCAATCTTCTTGAGCTCATCTTCAATCTTGGCACGCATCTGATCGAGTAGCTTCTGATCCAAAGTCAAAACACCCTCTCCAACTAGGGTTTCGTACAATGGCACCATATCTATCAAATCAAAACCATAAAAATCAAAAGTTTAACAAACTCATTAACAAGAACACTAACTAATAGAAAACAACATTAGTTACAAAAAACAATGATTTAAAAAGTCCAAACTTTAACAAACCCAATAACAAGAATCGTACCACTAAATAATAAAACCCCAATAAATTGAAAAATCAAATTAGTTAAAAAATACAAACTTTAACACACCCAGTTATAGAAATCGAAACACTAAATAATAAAACCCCAATAAATTAAAAAATTAAATTAGTTAAAAAAACAAACTTTAACACACCCAGTAATAGAAATTGAAACACTACCTAATAACAAACATAATTAATTCTAAAAATCCCGATTAATTAACAAAAAACCCAATGAATTCAATAAAAGCAATGAACTTAAAAACCCAAACAAATAATTCAAAAAAATCAATGAATTCAAAACCCCAATAATCTAAAAAAGCAAACAATTAAACAACCCAGTAAATTAAAAAAAAAACAATTAACTAGAAAACCCCAATATCTTAAAAATCAACGAACTAAGAAAATAATATAAAAGCACATTAAATTCAACAACCCAATAAATAAATAAAAGGACTGAGTTGAATACCGTTGGATGTGACGAATGATTGAACCTCATCACGAAGGCGGACTTTGACGATATCGTCGACGTCAGATTGGGTAAGGAGGAAGAGTTTGTTGGCTAATACTAACAATGCTTCTTGCTCTCCTTCTTGAGTATCCATTGCTGCTTTTGTCCCAAAATAGTTGTCTTGTAACGAAGGTTAAGTAGTAGTTATCAGAAATTCAGAAATTGAACCGAGGATCTGCCAACTTAAAGGGTGCCTATATTTGAAAAGGTTTTTATTTCGAAGTGGATGATTTCTTCCTATTTTGCCCTTCCTATGAAAACAATTTGTTACTGTAATTTTAATGATATTTCTCATATGTTGGAAAGAAATTTTTTATTCATTTTTTTTAATTTTTAAAACCAAATTCATGAAATTATAGTTTGATATTGATCTAATGACAGAACAACAACTTGAATGCTCTATAGAATGATGATTTCGCATGTTGAGTTGATTTTCCCATTTCTCATTATAATTGTCACTTAACTATTTTGCAAAATTTGAAATAATGTTTCTTGATATATTATTAAACAACTCAACGAACGATAATTAAGCGTGAATCAAAATAGAAAATGAGAAAAACAACTCAACGAACAAAATAATCATTTCATAGAGCATCTAATTCGTGGTTCTGTCATGAACCAATATCCCAACTATAATTTCATGAGTTCGATTGTAAAAACTCAAAAAAAAAGAATTGGGAAGTTTATTTCCAATATATGATAATATCATTGGAATTATTATATAACGATACTTTCATACATTCGGTAAGGACAAAATGGGCAAAAAATCATTGCCTTGGAAATAAATTACATGAAAATGGGCTTCGCTCAACTTAAATAAGTAGGTGTTTCAAAAAGATTGTCCATTTTGGTATTTGAAAAAAAAAAATTTATTATGTGTATATATAAAACAATATTATATACACCCCTACCTTTTTGAAGTTAATAGCTAATAAACTCTAGCTAGTGTGACATTTTAGTCTCGTATGGTTATGTTGCTATAAGTGGCGTGACATGAATGTTACGACATTGAAATGATAAATGTTGTAGATCTACGGATATTGCAGTCAGGGACATATCTAATTGTTTCAAATGAGTCTTCAAAATTAACATATATTTGTAGTGGGTAAAACAGTTAAATATAGTGTTTATAAACATAAATGTCAACTTTTAAAAAAAAATTATACCTATATAATTAACTTATTATTGTAAAAATTTTATGTTCGACTGCACAAGTACTAACGTGTAAATGAGCACCCCTAATTAGAATACATGTGAGAGATTTGGCAGTCTGACATCAAAATTTAAACACTGCACTCTTCTTCTTTTTTGCAAAACCATAGCACCCTATCCCTCAAAGTTACTTCTTTACCTTAAACTTTACCCGTCTTTCCCAACTTCTTCATCTTCATCTACATAACACCACCACATCACCACAAGTACCCCCAACCATAGCCACCTTAACAACACATACCCACCTACCCCACTGATACCCTAATCATCTTCTTCTTAATTCACACATTTCTTTCTCAATTCACAAACTCACCACCACCAAACCCCTTCCCACCATTAACATTACTAACACTACCACCACCTCACTCGAAATTCTACTTCCGTCCATAATTACAAAATCAATACCCTAACCCCATTCCCAATTAAAGTGTTGATTGCATGAGGGAAGGGGTGATGGTCGCGGATTTGAGGTGGTGGGAGTCACGAGGTGAAGGTGGTTATGAGGAAGAAGATGTGAGGTGGAGATGGTGGTGGTTATGAGGAAGAAGGGGAAGATGTAAATTGTTGTAAGGAAGAAGAAGATGTAAAGGTAGTAGTTGTTGATGATGGTGGTGGTGAAAATGGTGGTGGGGTGGTGTAGGCTAGTGGAGATGTGAGGAAGAAGAAAATAAAAGTGGAGGGGTAAAAAAGTAATTTAAAAAGGAAAGGTGTTATGGGTTTGCAAAAGGAAAAAATGGGCTATTGTTTGAACTTTGATGTCAAAAGGTGTCAATTGCCAAATATCTCCAGTTTTGTGAGAATATCAGCTATGACAATTTCGGATACTAGATGCATCAAGATGGACAAAAATACACGAGGACTACAATCTTATGGGATATATTAGCAATAAATTCTTGGTATTATTTAACAATTCATTAGACTTCCCTATAAAAAGATTACTCATCTTATAATCTCATTCATAATATATTCAGTTATTATCAATAGTTTTGGAGGAAACATATCTAAATCAATTTGGAGACAACTCAACTATTCATTATTGTTTTGTAAACCATCATAGATAACTCGAAACTATTCATCACCACTTAACACCATAACACCACACCAAACCATAGACCCACCACCACAAGCACCACCCACGTCATCCTCAAAATCTCGACTAGCTACCTCACCATACCTAAAAAACGAGATCCCATACCTCACCATATTCCAAAATCGTGATTTTAGGGTTTTTTTTGGATGAGGAAATGTTGCAATTTAGGGTCTTTGGGGGGGGGGGGGGCAGTTCGCGATATTTTATTTTTAGGGTGAGGAAGTATTTTTAAGTTTTTTGTGTGTATGATAGTTGGGGAGGTGTTTTCAGTGTTATGGTATAGTTAGTGGTTGTTAAGGTAGGATATGATGCTGTTGATGGTGGTTGATGCGTGTGATGCTGGTGGTGGTGGCTGGTGGGTATATGATAGTGATGTGTAGGGGCGAAACCAGGATGAAAATTCAGGGGGGCAAAAAAAAAAAAAGAATAACTTCAGGTAGTTAAACAAAATACTATATAATAAAAGTTTATAAAATTTATCGTAAAGTTACTCTACAACCTTTAACTACATCGTAATCATCGAGAATACTTTTGACAGAAATATTTCTCCAATTTCTAAATCCCGTATTGGTAAATATATGATGGTTTGTTGAATAGATAATAAGGAAGACGATATGCACGATGAGTAGTAGGAAAATAGTCCAACTTCATTTTCTGAAGGTATGTAGACACCATTTTTTCGGGCAGGACAGAATCAATTCCAACTTTATTTTGTAAATAAGTATTTTCATTTATTTTCAGGAACAACTAGTCACCCATGTACTCATGTAGTAGTTTTTGCAATTCTAGGTCCATTTGTTTAAAAAAAATGAATCGATGGTTGAAATTCTTTTCTTTGTCATTCGTAAAATTAATAAAATGAAGAAATATTTCAAACTAAATTAAAATCATTGTAATATCAATTATTCACAGACAAAGTGTAAAATTCTATGATTTAATCCCTATAATATTGTTCAACTAATATTAAAATTACTTTCAAAATATAGGAAAATGATCGTTTTAAGCTTGCAATACAACGTAACAACTCATGTTTCCCACATCAAACATATCAAATCCAACAAGTTAATTAGGCAATCATGTTTATAATGATGAAAATTTGAAACAGGTGAAGGTTGACGACCAGGCTTCTTTCCTACATTCATATGGTTTATCCATTTCAGGCACTTCAATATCAAGCTTCTCGCAAATTGATATAACACTGTCCAAAAAGTTCTCCCATCCATTAGATCTCATATCTTGAAGGCGGACTTTGCTAATCGAAACAAGTTTCAATGCACTTACCAAATCTTGATCACGTCTTTGCAAAGCTAAGACTATGAGCAATGGTTTTTTCTTTCAACACCTCCTTTTTCAATTCCCAACACTCCACATCATCTTCTCTCTCTTCCACATAATATTCAACACTATCTTTAACTTTTTACCTTACAATGGTTTTGTTTATAAAAATTCAACACCCTACCCAACCACTTTTAATTTATATTTCTTATTTACTTTTAACAATTTATTCTTACAATTGGATAGTAATAACAATAATCGTTTAATTAAATAAAAGTAATTAACACTTAAATAATTTTTCTTTTTTTGTATTTTTAGGAGATAAACCTTATTTAAATAATATTTGTTATATTTTTTAATCTCATATTATGAAATTAAAGTTGTTATACTTGCAATGAAATAAACACGAGAAATGACAATATTAATTATTAAAACAAAGAAACATAAGATTTTTGCTACGTGTCATGCATGTTGATGTCATCCATGGATTGCTGATGTCATGCTCATTTTTTCGGTCCAATAGATTTTTGCTACGTGTCCGATTGGTCTCATGCACTATCATTTTAGAATTCACTTTTCATGTATTAAATTTTATATTCCTAACAATTTTATATAATTGCAATTAAAAATAATAAATAAAAAAGTAAGAGCTGATTCAAAATGAGACTTTAATTTGAATGTTAAAATAGCCATCATTTGACCCAAAAAAATATTGAAAAATTAAAAAAATTCAATACCCACTACTTTTATATCATTTTTATATCAATTATATTTTTCTATCTATATAATTACATAATAATGATAATCTTTATAATTATATAAGAAAGTTGATACTACTTTTTTGAAAGATTACTTGATTTTTGAAGTTGAAATAGTTATTGTTAAGATTTATTTTACTAAAAATTTATTAAAAAGTTAGTAACAAGAGTTTATTGAAGTATAATATAATAACTAGAATTGATTTTTCTGTATCCAAACCAAGTCTCAATTTATAAAATTCAATAAGTGATGAATTTTGGTATAATTTTTTCATTAAATAAATAAATATAAAGTGTTGACTTCATCTAATTAAAATGTGATAAAAGTTTAATAAAACTCAAGCACCATGTACATGCAAGGCTCCAAGCACGGGATGGTCTTTCCCATTTCCCTAGGCCTGCCAAATCATCAAGTCAAGCAATTTCTCACCATGTGGGCCCGACTTTTTGCAATTTACAACGGTTGAAATTTTACAACTCCCAAAAATTTCAACATGCAATTAAACAAACCATTGTGGGTCTTCAACAGTTGAAAATGGAGTTTCAACACCCCATTGTACATAGCCTAAGTTCAAACAATTCGTCACCCCTAAAGTATCGACCAATAAATACAACATAAAATGAAATCAAATGATTGCATCAAGTCTAACAATGGTCCAGCTTCACCATTTTTATCCCAACATTTATCATTTTCTATCTCTTGAAGCACCTCGCATACCGAACTACATAACTTCATTAAACTCTCTAGAGTCCTTAAATGAGATCCCCAACGAGTATCACCTGCTCTAACAAGGCTTGACTCCTGATTTAATCCTTTTCCAGTGTCAACCAAACCTTCTCTTATTATATTTGCAAAATGAGAAGCTTGTTTATGTCGAAATAACTCTTGTCTTTTGGTAGAAGATCGAATAAGATTAACAACTTGGTTGACCACACAAAAAAACCGGATTACAGAAGTAAGACACTTCACAGATGCAATAAGAGATAATTGAAGTGGATGTGCAAAACAATGAACATAATGAGCAGATGAATATTCTTTCTGAATTAAAGTTTTCAAGCCACCAAAACGACCACGTATATTACTTGCCCCATCATATCCTTGTCCTCGAATTCGAGATAGGCATAACCCATATGGAGTCAACAAATCTTCAAGAGCTTCTTTGAGTGATTGTGCACTAGTTTCTTTAACATGTACAATACCAAGAAACCTCTCCAATATAAACCCCTTCTTATCTACATAACGTAAAACAACAATCATTTGTTCTTTTCCAGAACAATCAGTAGATTCATCAATCAAGACACCAAAAACATCATCTCCAATGTCTTCAATTATCTTTTTAGTTGTTTCATATGCACAAGCATTTGACATATCCTTTTGAATAGATGGTGCCGTCATTAAGCTATTCTTATTTAACTTTCCTTGCACAACTCTAGCCATGTCTGAGTTAACCCTCTTCAAAACCTCTAAAAATTCAAGAAAATGACCCTTATAGGAAGAGATGCTTGACTCATCATGACCCCGAAACGCTATACCATCTCACAAAAGATACTTAGCTTCAAGTGGTACAATCAAACGAATATGATAATCATTTTTTGACATGCAGATTCCTTTTGTAATTGAGGCAACAACATTTTGATTTGGATTCATAAGAGCCTTGCATTTTCTAGCATCATTATGTGCGCTATTAAAATCACCTTCATGTGCTACAAGTCTGGACTTTCTACCCTAACCGCGATAACCATTCATAACAAAGTCACCATTAATTTTCACGACATCCTTAAACAAATAACATGGTAAACAAAATACTGCATCATTTTGTATACTATATTCTAACCATTCAACTCATCAAACCAAGACTCAACACATCTACACAAATGTGAACTTTCCCCAGAAAAAGGAAAATGATAACCACGAAAACGATTTGCACCCTTAATAAGGCAAGCTTTCTTTACCTCTTCTTGCAAATTTGGATGGAATTCCTTAATTTGTTTCCTTCGACATGGATTGGTTTGTAATGTTTCCAATTCATTTTGAACAATTGGTGGAATAATTTCCTCTTGAACTTCAACTAAAGGTCTTGCGCAAATGGAACACTTCGAATTTTCATCAAATCTAAGACGTTTTTGGAAAAATCTATGCATCCTGCAACCGTAAAAGTAAACAATAAGCGAGGTTAAGCATAATTAGGGAGCAATTGCAAGTAAGTGGAACTCATTAGGGAGCAACTAAGAGTAAAGCAGCAAGCTTTTTGTATGTTACAACTCACAACCCAAGAACCAAGAAAATGACAACAATTGCAAGAAACAATTGAGCATTCCATCAATAGTTTAACACCCAATAAAAACACTTTTCTTCGGTAATAAACTAATTAAAAATGAAACCTTAAAACTTTCCAAGTCAAACCCAATCCCAACAACCCCAGATCCTCAAAACAATAATAGTACCATGAGAGTTATGAATGAAAAAGTTGTGGTTATTGATTTGGGGACTACAAATTCGACAGAAAAAACTCACCTTAGAGAGTTGGAGTTGAACTCCAAACGGCGATTTAAATTAGGTTAGTATTGAGTTTTTTCCACAACATTGTATGACTTGGAGAGTTGGAGGGCGGGCTCTATTTTAAGGAATTAGAGTGTGGTAAGAAGTTTATAGTTTTAATTTAAATTTCGATATCTCCTGATTCGATTATGTTAATTTCAAACCTATTTTATATTAAAATTTCTAGTTGTGTGTTAAGTTATGTTTGGAGGTATATGTGTTATGTTGAATATAGTAAATGAATTGGATTAAGTGTAAATTATATAAGATATAGTTCTTATTTAAAAAAAAATTTCAAATTCTTCTGGTTGCCATGGAAATTATGGTAAAATTTGTATCCGCCTATGCTTATGTCCCTCTTTCTACTCTTTTTGGTCTACCAACTAATGTGACATGGGGTGGAGGCTGAAGAGGCATGCCACTATCTTTATTCCAAAGATATAGTCCATCCATTGGATACAGAACATATGAATGGGTGTCTAAAAAGGCTACTTTTTTGTAACATGGTGGCAACCAATCATAAATACCCTTTTACTAAATGCTTCAGACAAAGTATGCATAACTACATGGTATTCCACTTAATTGCCAGACTCCACAATTACATTGACACTTAGCAATGTCAATAGAATATTGTTCAACATGAGCCTTAACTTGAAATCCATTTTTACCATTCCAAACATAAGTATAGCCTACACACTCATTTATATGATCATCTACAATCTTCTTAATTTTTTGACACACTGATTTTCTAAACATAGCCACAAATCTATCTTTCACCCTATTCATGATCTTATTTCTATTTAACTCAAGCATTGTAATTAAGGGCTTATCCCTAACTTCTAATATAAATGAGTTAAATGACTCACCACCATTATTGCACAAGGTGTCACTTAGCAGATTGTATGGAAAGAAAGCATTAACCATTGCTTTGGTGGTCTATGACCAGATTCACATATGTCCTTTATCTTTTTCATTGCTTGCTTGAACTGTTATTTGGTTGTAGATCTAACAACTTCCCATAATCTGTCCCTTAAGATCTTTCCTCCTTTTATCGCCATCTTGAAGTTTTGGTAAATGTGTTGTACACAATTTCTCTTTGCAACACCTAATAGCAATTTATTAATCACCACCTCTAAACCCTGCCCAAAACAAAATCAATCATCATTGACACCAAGAATAAAAAGACAAAGAAAACTAAAAGAAAAACAGCTTACCTGACCTTTTGTTTGTCAGAAATAACATCATAGTCTTGTTGCTTATAAATGTTAACATCTTAAATGAGTCCTTTCAAGAACCATTTTCAGGTTTCTGCATTTTCTTTCTCCACAACTGTCCATACTATAGGCCAACATCCATTATTGTTATTTAGTCAAACTGTTGTGAGTATTTATTGTTTGAAAAGACCTTTAGTATGACATCCATCCGAACCAATGACCTTCCTACAACTATCATTAAAACCATCAATTAAGGGCTTCAAGCAAAGATAGAGCCTACTGAAAACTGATGGGTCAATGAGCTTTATTGGATACACATTGTTAACATAACAACAACTTCTAAGATAACTTTTCATTAGCTCCTTGCAATATGTGACTGCAAGGTTGAACTGTTTTAAATTGTCCCCATCAATCTTCTTTAATGCCTTTACTTTTGTGTATCCTGCACAATTCTTACTAATTTTTACTTTTAGTGTCTCATGAACAAACACCTGCAAAGAAAAACAGATGAAACAATTAATATAATATGAAAACAATTATGAAATGAAAAAAAACAGTCAAGACATTTATTACATGAAGTTGAGGAATGTGATATCAAGAATCAGTCTGATTTTTTCTTCAAAAGCCTTGGCAAAGAATGTACTATTACAAAGGGAACTTTTCATGTCTGGAGACTCTTCGTGTCTCCTATTAATCTTCCTAATACACCATTCACTATCTCCCATAAAATAGTCCTTACTAAACCAAATGGAGAAGTTACAAGAATATCTACACTTAACAGATGTCCTTTCACTATCATTGGTTGCAATCCAAATCGGTTTGCTATGTGAAAGGGAATATCATGTCACTACCTCCCTCACTTGCTCCTTACTTGAGAAAATTAAACCAGGAAAAAATATAAGATTCTTGATGGATTTTTAATTAAATGAAACATATCTCTTATCCTTCCTAGTTTGATGCTCTACAGCCTCCTCATCACTACTAGATGCAATGCTTTAAGCTCATCATCAGAATCACAACTGAACCATCTACTTCATTATCACTTTCACTCTCTGCATAACCTGTCAATTTTCTTCGTTTAAAATCCCTTCCATATCTTGCATAAGTGCCAAGTTTTTTCTTAAACTGGGATGATGAACCATCAAGTTCTTCTAATTCTGCAGCCTCCCTAACAAGTTCTGAAAGTTCCTTTTTCTTGTGTTTTATGTTTTCTTGCATAATCTCATCATTTAAATCCATATTAAATCATCTTTATCCATAAAGAAAGTAAAGTCATCATCTGAATCATCCTCATATTTATCATTAGAGTCACTTTTGCATTCTTCATTCTATTGTGAGTAAGCCTTCCAAAATGGCTTATTCATCAACATAAGCCTATTGTTACTAGTCACTCCTTCACTGCCACTAGGTTCCCTAAGTACAAAGCTATTATAACACATGCTATGGTTAATTATTCTTAGTGCCATTTCCCTACAATACAATCTAACAAACTCTGGAATGGGATTACAGTCAACATATATATCAAATAATCTTCCCTCTAAAGCAACATGTCCTAACTTATCAACATCATTATCACACATATGGGGCTTCAACCCATACAAACTAGTTTTATGTGCATTGTAGGTATAAGAAGCTTCATTATCTAGGGAATGTCCAGCACGCAATGCCATTTCATTTACAAGTCTAAGGTCTACGTGTTCAGGAAGAATCCAATCAAAGGTCAGTGTCTTACCCCAAACATAATTCAATATAGGGCTTAACTCAAATCTCCCACCCACATGCTCCACATGAAAAAAAAACAGACACAGTTATAAGAACCCTTAAAAGCCCCTAAATTTTAAAATTTCAAATAAAGCAAAAAAAAATCGAATCCCTAAAAAGCCCCAAATTTTTAACATGCGAAATCCGAATTCCTAAAAGAGCCCTAATTTTTAAATTGGGGAAACCTAATTTCTAGACCACCCCCCACAACCACTAATTTTTATATTGTCAAATCCAAAATTCGAAGCACAAAAACAATTTTAAAAGTTTGAACACACATTACGAACAATAAAGTAATATGCTCACCTTTATATGTAAATTCCATGTCTTTTTCATCTTTAGGGTCGGATATATTACATACTAAGAATGGCAAACCATTCATCAAATGTTCCATGATTCAACTCGCCAGAATTTGAAGAAAAAAATCCTTCTTTCTATTTTCTCTAATAATTTTCAATTGAATGAGAGTTGTTTATGACTTAATTGGGCTAACAACCCTTAGTATACTAATTTTCGATTTTTCATTTTTTTCCGAAAATTTGAATAAAAATGACTAAATTGCCTTTGGCAACGAGCATCTACAAGACACATGACGTACTTAAGTGTGGATTAGCAGATTTTTTTGTGTAAAATACCATTTAAGAGTGATTTAGTAACATAAGTGATCAACTAGAAATTTTTTAAACATAGGTGATCAACCAGAACCCCTACCCAAACATCAACCCGGTCATTTGCCCTTTTTTAAAACACTCGCCTAGATTTAATCAATAAAACATCTGAATCAAGATACATAAGACAATTGGAAAACTACCAGAAGCAGCTGGTATAAGTAAATCAGTGTGTGCTAGAGCTTTATTTACATGCACTCAAAAGATTGGATCACTAGTTCTACCTTATTTGCGATTCAGAACCATACCCCTGCTGACAACTTCGAAACTGTAAATGCGTTTAGATTCATCCTCGAGTTCAATACGACAACAATCTCCTGCCCGGAGATGGTACATCGACTTAAAATGTTGCCACCCGGATGTCAGAACTCGGATACCATTATTTTGCTGGTAAATGACTGGCCATACTTTTCTGTCTGGAGCTCTGAGATATATGGTCCGCAACCTTTCCCGTGGCAATAGAACTGATGGCAGTTGTGTCTGCAGTAGCTGCACAAGAACAAGAGGGTTGCGAAACACAGCCATACTCAAATACAAACACATTTCTCATCATGGCAGACATTTATTTATTTCCAGATTTTGTTATATGTCAAATACAAACACAAATCAAATGGGTGCATAAGACGAAAATTTAGTCGTAGTAAAAATACTGGTATGATTAAGAGAGAATGGTAAAATATGCACTCAATAACCACACAATTTCAGAAGCATTTGTAAAACTTGCACTTGATACTCGTCATCCGGTTGGGCAACAGCTCAAGTAGCATGAATGATGTATATTGTTCACATGAGAAATTTGTGACCAAAGATGATAAAAATGATCAGTAGAAGCATAAAGGTATTATATTTTTTTTAACAATTTATTTATTGAGAACATAAAATTAATGGTTACTACTTAGCTACTTATGCAACAGCAGAGATATGCAAGCGGCGAAAGCTGGTGTATGCATCTTATATATACAACGATGAGCAGGAAATTGAACAATGGGAATAAATAATGAGATCAATGCAAAAGAAAAGACCAAAAGAAAAGAGATACCAGGTAAGGTTTGTCATCTATCATTGCCGTGGAGGATTCCCTGGCCCCAAATGATGTGGATATGTCATCTGAACAGAAAGGTTCGGCTTTCGGAATCTTGATATCTTTTTTCACATTCAAACAGGATCTTCTAACATTCTCAGGGGTTATAGTTCGCATTTTCACTGTAGAACAGAACCATGTGATCATGTGCATTCACTAATATTACAGATTAAAATAAGGTGAGGAAAACTTCTGGTCAACATAACACAATAAAAAAGTAACAAGAAGTAATTCCAACAACAAAGGTCTTACCACTTTGACGTTGCTGATGAGGAAAAAGTTCATCTCCTGTATCCAGCTCCTCTTTGACAGTTTTGATAGGGTCACCTGCTCAATTCAACACTTTTCATGTAAGTGTACACGAAAGAAAACAAACCCTGTATGGCTTCTAAATTAAGCAAGAGCAAGAAAGGATTAATTGACTTATAGAAATAGGAGAACTGACGCCATTCATTAAGATTGATTCCATTATATGAGGAAGTTAATATTAGAGTGAGCACCTGTAGCAGCTTTCCGTATCATGCCTTGTGTGGGTCCAGACCAATCAATACTCTTCTTATTATTCAATTTTTCCTTGTACGAAGGTGTTTTCAATTGTGAAACTTCTCTCTGGATAGAGATCTTGTCTGCTGGACCAGTTCCATCTTGACACTCTATCTTCTTCGGCACATGAGTGCTAGATCTTTCTCCATCAATCACTATCACCTCAGGTGCAACATTTACCGGTGCACATTTAATAGTACTACTTGTAACAACTAATGGTTTTACACCATGTGCAGAACTGCCTGGGCCAGACCTATCAACATTCATCTTTATTATAGGTGCCGCCTTGTGTGAATGTGTTATTGGTATAGAAACATCTCTCTGAACAGGGTTATTATCTGCTGGATCAAATCTATCTCGAGACTCTACCATCTTCAGCACATCAGCACTAGATTTTTCTCTACCATTCACATCCATCTTCATCTCTGAGGGGACAATTACTGGTATATATTTAATAGTATTTTTAACTGTAGCATTTTGTTTCTTGTATGGTTGCGGTTCTGGACTTGAGAACTTTCTCTTCAGAGGAGAGGTGTCTGGTAAATCCGAATCTGTTTGAGAATCTTTTACTTTCTCTGCATGATTTGAAGTATCACATTCGTCGTTACTTATGCTTACTTTAGCTACAGCAGGATGATCTTTCTCAAAGCTCGACAAATCATATAGGGGGGTCCTGTCATCTATAAATTGAACATCTCTATGGAGCATACAGAGGGGCTCCATGTCCCAAGGAGCATGATCAAGCTGCAACACTTTCACATCAGTATATTCACCGACGGTATTGTTTGTGGCTGTTGAGTGGTGAATGATGTCACTACAGACTGGTTTAGGTACTACTGAAGGGGTTGTACTTCTTTTGCTGTCAAGACTCATAATGTCGGACTCAAGGGGTTCATTTAGTAACACTGCATTGCTGTTCATTGTTGACACATTCTTGTCGTGACCTCTTTGGAAGAAAACCTTCTCTCTTCCAGACTTTCCATAAATATGAACTATAAAATGAAGCTTCCCCACATAGCGGATATGACTGAACTGTAAGAAATCTCCATATGTAAGATGATGCTCAGATGCGAATTTACCCCATCCCTCCTTAAATGCCATAGCATTGTCAACTTTTGATATTTTTACTGGATATTTCTCTCCATTTGTGTCTTCAAGACAAGCTTCTCTGTTGATATACTTGTGCCATTTCTTATCACGGGCTACGCTGGGTGGCACACACTGCAAATCAATCACAACTTAAGTTCTTCAGGTACGGACTAAAACATTAACTAGAACTTTGAATTATTTTCAGTTATGCCTAATGCTTATACAACATTTCCATGTTTCTATCTAGATTCCTTTGTACTCTGTTTCAGCCCGATAAACATGAAGTTCAAACACAATGAGTCTCCATATCAAGCGTTGTCTATCTTAAGTGATTGTAAAAGAACATTTTTCGCAGATCGTCTTTATATATACAGATTTATTATGTCACGTTCACCACACAACACTCTCGCTCAGTGATCTGCAGACATAGCAATAGAAACTCCAGGAACGGAAGTTTTCTAGTGGCTTTTTAAGTATATAAGTCTACATTTGGTCGTCTTTATTTTAATTTAGTTATGCAACTAACAACAAACATACATGCAAAGAAGAGTCCTCACAGGGACCGCAATTCTGATAACTCAGACTAATAAAATTGCAAGGGTAAAATAAGTAGGAATAGCAACTATTAAAAAATAAGGAAAAATAAATAGAGTTCACTGATAAAGTGATAAACCACTATGCAGAAGATATGAACCGCCTGGTACAGACCAACACAGAGAGCATGGGTGTTTTTAAATTAAAGAGGGTGAGATTACTATACCATGACTTCCATGAAATTTTCCCCCAGCATTAACTTGAAAAATCGGTCAACTGTGCTTAATGGATCCACTGGATTCCTGTGCACTAACAGACAGTTTCTAGTGCATTCGTGACATGCCTCTCCATTAGCTATGTTCCTCACGGTACAACTTCTTCTGTCCTGCAGTTTATGAAATGAAATGAATGTTTTATTATATTTATAGAACAAAACCTAAACCCATATCCTCAGAACCCCAACAAAATCAAAAGTGGAACTATTCACAAGACACAGGAAAATTGAAAGAAAACCACATTCCTCAATAAGAGTTAAGTTTTTAACACATTTAGTAAAAGTTGCACTGCATACCTCCCACTCTATTTTTTGAAACAAAAAGTACCCCTATCGAAATACTTTTATTTTATTAGGTAGCATCTAACAAATACCTACCTAATATATGTTTAGAAGCTAATATCTAACTAATCATCTAACAAATATTTATATAATACACGAACCACTTGGGGTATTTTTGTCTGCAAAATAGGGTGTGTTACGCTATGTATTGGCATTTTCCCCATAAGAAGACACCAACTTAGCATGGAAAACAAACTCCAAACATTCATTAAAAAAGTCTAAATAAATAAATAACAGAGTTTCCTACTCGGATAATGATGATGTAGCTAAACCATTGCTGCTCTTACATATATTTGCCATACATGCAAATCAATTGAACCATATACAGTCCGAAAGATGGCTTTTCGGGTTTGAATTAAAACAATTAACTAATACTCAAGAATCAATCATACCGAAAATGCAATTTTGAAGCCAACCCTCTACCTAAAATCTTCTGTTAAGTAACAATTGGGGGCAAAATTCCAATTTCGATTATCCTACGCCATCTACATTCTACAAAAAACAACTAACGGCCAAAGCTCGAACGTGCGTAGTGTCTAACCACTACACGAAACCCCCACACCCCACAGACATGTACATTCAACAGAGCATCATACATTTTATCACACTATTCTTCAAGTGAACATAAGTAAAAATCCTTCATACACGACACATACACATGAATTAAACAACATTATCCACAATTAGGCAAATAAATACAAATTTAAATTCAAGAATCGAAAAATTATGTACAATTGAGGTGAAATCGAGGAGAAAAAAGGTACCCTTTTGCTTGTTGTTGCAGACGAAGATTTTGGTTTCATGGTGAGAATAATAAAGCAGACAAAAAGGTTTTTTGGGGTTTTTGCGGCACTTAATGCAGTATACGATGCTTATAGAGAGAGAAGAACAATTATATCTCATCTGTTACACAATTACGAGAATAGTGGATTCTGGTAATATGAAATGACAGTTCTACCCCTTTTATTTGAAAGTGTAGTTGATGACAAAGTTAAATGAAGGGTAAAATGGTCGTTTTGTATTACAGTAAATCACTATATGGGCGTATATAGTGGAACCAATTATTTGCATGGATTGTCTTTTAGGTTCTTGGAAGAATATTGGTCACACGTGTGCCTTGACTTTCTATGGACTTAAAAGCCAATTTAGTCAAGAGAAATTTGGAAGAATACCCCCACCATCTTTTTTGTTTTTTTATTTTTGCCCCTATCTTTTTTTGGATTTTTCTACCCTATGAATAGACAAAATTGTCCATTCAAATATCCCCTATTCTTGTTCTTGTCCACCATCACCATAACCAACCACCATACACTACCACCACTCACATCATCACCACCAATCACCAATCCACCACCACCATTACATCATACCAAACCATAGCCCCACCATCACCAAGCACCATACCCCCCCCCCCCCGCCACTCATAATCTAGACCTCTGACCCCACCTCCACCTCAATGTGATATTAAGTTAAAGTCATTATCTTATCACTATAGAACTCAAGAGTCAAGAAATAGTAAATTACTAATATAGAAATGTCTACTTAGTATAGGAACTCACCGTCATTGTACCGGTTGTAAGAATAATGATTGAAAGTACAACGATATTGTTAAGATGCACATCCCACATCGGAAGCTGATAATCGCAAATTATGTTTATTTACAAATGTCCCAAACAAATGCGGAAACTGTAAACAAAATGTAATTAGAATAAACTTTTCGGTTTATGCTGCGTCGTGGTATAGAGATCCACTGTAGCAAAAAAGAGTGTTCTTGATATGCCCGAAAGTTCACAAGAGACTTTTTTACTGGTTTTTTTTTGTGTACATAGAACACTATCATTACTATTTATAGGCAAAGAGAATTAAGAGGAAGAACGTTACTAAAGATTATGAGAATAAATTGGTTTAAATGGGTTGACCATTTTCTTTAATAGACTCGGTCAAAAGACCATTAGTACTATGATTTAATAAATAATGAAAATCAATGTCATATGAAAGATGGAATGACTTGACAATTTTATGCATTAAAAAGGAATATGTTACACAGCACAAACATTGATTCTATTATTAATGATTTTGCATACAATAGTGCTGATATATCATTATGTGCAATTATGCAACATTATATCTCATTACAGTTAATAAAAATGAGTTATGGGAGATTCAAAATATGCTATCTAATATTGATTGTCTCGACCGATGGCTTAATAGCTTGTTGGCATCTTATCCAAGCTTTCAACTAGGAGGTCATTAGTTCAATTCTTGTTTGAGTCAATTTGTCTCATATTTCATTCTAATTGTCTATTAGTTGAAATCTATTGCAACTATCTATTAGTTATCAATTTAGGAATTCATTATCAGGTAATATTTGTATTCATACTCTCATCGATGGTTTATAAAAATAAATTGATGACTTCATTTGTAAATTTCGCACTAGGCCCTGAAAATGTATGAAGCAAGAGTTTTGAGACCCTGTGGGACACCATTTACCCAAGACGTCTTCAGGGGGTCTGTTATATCCTCTGGGAATGTCATTCCCCCTACCTTCATCATCTTTTTCCGTTGGACCATCTCGATTTGTTGATCCTTCTGCTGGTGGAAGGTTTCTACCACCCCCATCAAGTTCACAGTTGATGGCCCCAACTGAAGGGATCTCGTCTAGGATCCAGTACACTATCGAGATATCATGACGGATGTTGCACTATCGAATTCAAAGATTTGAAGGGCTCATCTGCCTCAGAGTAACTTATTCTGTGCATCGTTGGAGGTGCTTCGCGGAGACCCCGTTACAGGACTCCTTTGTGGTAGACCTCAAGCTGTGTTCTACATTCTACTATAGATACATATCTGACTGTTAGAGAGCATAAATTATGGTCACAAGAATGGCATACTGACATGTGCTTCAGTAAATGTACCGATCATGCCTATGTTCAACTTTCTTGTTCAACTTTCTCTTCCCTGTGACCAAAATTTTCGGTTCTTCGATTCATCACAACAGGCGAAAAAGATGCAGATACTATCAAACTTCTGTGTTTGCTACGTAGCCATTAAGTAGTTGTGGTCGGGGTTCGTGTTGTTCTTCGCTTATTACCCAGAGCCTGACTATGGCAGCCAGCATTTTTGTGAGAATAACGAGCATAAAACTTTGCACTTTGCAGTATATATAACATAGATATTGATATGAAACTAACTGGGACAAAAATGAGATCGAATTTCATCATTACAATACACCATCTGCTAAAATACCCATGAACATTCTCAGTGAAAAGGAAGAAGTTACAACTTTTAACTACTCAATCCATCCCAAAAAGATTGTCAATTTTCAAATATTAAAATGAATTGAAATGGATCTTTTTGGGATGGAGGTCGACCTAAAACAAACAAATGTCAACGGCTTAAATCAGTTACCCCGACCTCTTTATGAATGCAAATATAGCTAAACCAGCAACCAATGCAGTGCCAGCAGCAACGACGCTATATGCCGACGCCCATGAATCATCATGAACATAACCGACGCTTCCAGACCCGGAGGCCCTCCTACGGCCAGTTGTTCCGGAGTAATCAAGATACAACCGTAGTCCCTGTCAATAGTTGATGAGTTCTTACGCTATCACTTACAGATGAAGTGCATTGAACAACAAGAAACAAAGTAACTCAAACGTAATGGACTCCAGTAATTTGCTTCACCATGATAAAGTTTCTTGAATGATAAGTTATAAAGAAATGAAAAGGTATACCTTCCATCCAACTGACTTTGCATGGTCAACAGCTGCGGCAAGATCACTATCTGACGCGACTACAACTTTATCCTGATCTTCATCATCATACTGCAACGCAATTGGTCAACATTAGAAGACTGTCAAAACTTGTACATGGAAAGTTGTGCGGGAGGAATGGAAGGATATCACCAGAAAATACTGAGAATTAATTAGGAAAAGCAGATTGAAAAGTATTGAATATCACCAGAATCTGAGGAAGTTTATGGCGGTCAATCTCATCTCCCATCCTTTGAAGGATTGCAGTTATAAGCTCCGTCATACTCCTGGTGTCTGTAATTAAGATTACAAATGAAAATAGCATGCCCTCAGTGAAGGATAATATGGTACAAAGCAGTATTAAACTAACAGAAGCCCGTCAGAGCCGACCACCTAGATTAACTTATACTGTAATTACTTTCCTTTTAACAACTTTTACGTGTATTGACAAATTTGATACGCACCGCATGTAAATCTATGCATTCTGCCCCTTTTGTCTTGGATCTTAAAAGAAAAAGTGTTTGGTAAGCTTGGCAAAGGATTATGAAATGATACTCCCGTATCAGCTCCTTCAGAAGCCAGATTCAATGATGTGTCACTGTCAGTTAAAACTCAGGAAGTACGCATCAAATCACAATAAACGAGGTGAATTACAAATCAAAGTTCGAAAAATATTTATAATGCAAACCTTCTTGAATCATCCTCGTCACCAGGAGCTAGGGCCATAGCTGAATCCCAAAACTTTTGCATCATAGTGTTTGCAGCCTCATTATTTATTCCAGCAGTACTTCCCACCTAAGCAAGGGGAAAGAGAATGTCCATGAAACTTCGATGCAGGAGATAGTAAGAAGTTATTGTTGTCTCACAATAACATTTTATAAAGTAGCTCAATACGTTCCTCGAGTTATTCCAGACTGCAAAAAGAGGCTACATTATTGGTCCAAAAGTTATTGAACGCGTGCTGATAACTGAATGCTAGACTAGACTATTACTCCTGTTTTCACTCGAGTGAGCTTCTCTCAGTTCTAGGCAGTTCACTCATATCCCATGTCTTGACAACTCCTTCACAAGATTACCTAGATTTCCAACATACCTTCCTACGAGAGGGTCCCATCTTTTACTAGAAATGCTACTGTCGAAGAGTATCATAACAAAGTTGACCTAACTCAATCATTTATGTTAATATATTAAACAAAAATGGAAGAAGTTATCTTTCCATTTATTCGACTATTTAGACATATTAAGATTTATGGTGGTGTGTGGGATCATTACCAATGTTTTGAAGGACCTTTCTACTGACAGTTATGAGATTAATTATTAGTTACTCCCTCCATCCCTAAAAGATTGTCACATTTTGACTTTTGTTAGTCAAACATTACAAAATTTGATCATGAATTCCCATTAAACGATAAGAAATAATATAGTCTTGTGGGACCTTGTTAGATTCGTCTCAATATATGCTTTTGAAATATTAAATTTTTATAATTTTTTCGCATGTAGAATAATAGATATTTGTGTTTAAAATTGTGTTTTGTTGACTACCAAAAGTCAAAATGTGACAATCTTTTAGGGACGGAGGGAGTATTTCATTTATTGAACAAATATGATGATAAAAGCATGGAAATGTTTAAGGGGAAGAACAATTGCTTCAAGTAAACATCAGTAATCCAAATAGTTAGCATGTGAAATGAATAAATAAATGACGGATGGACAAAAAGAAGCCAATCATAAACCAGTTGAGCAGTATAACCATTTGACAATGATGAGGACATAAAAGGATTTCATTCGGTTTAAAACTCAAGTCCCATGAAATGTAACCAAGCAAAAACTAAATCAATATTCCATATGCTAAACACGATTTCATGATGTGGCCAAGAAGGGTTCACACTTTCCTCTCATGATCCAAAATTTACTGAGCCCAACTAAGCCTACTGCAACCAAGTCAGAACCAAACTCACCGTAGTCACAGCAGCATGTGTAATATGAAGCACATCAACAACAGCAACAGCAGCTCCATCTGCTTCAAATAAAATCCTATTCCTTATACATAAAAGTTCATTCATAAATATGTAGATCCTGTCAACTTTTTCGCAAAGTTTCTACCTCTGTCAACAACAGGCAGGTGTAAGAATTTCCCATTGTGCATTGTATGTAAAGCATCAATAATAGGTGTGTCAACGGTAGCACACTCTGGGTTAGGGGTCATCACCTGAAGATGTTGTAACAAATTATAAAAGACAAATTATAATAACTATGTAATAAATTATGAAGTTTAGCTTTCATTTTTAGTTCATAGTATCAAAATTTATAAATTTTAGCTCACAGCCTCACACTTTTAGTTCTGTAAATACTTCTTTTCTTTATCATTAGTTCATGCGACTTCAATTAACCTTATTCTGTTCCTTTCTAGCCTATACGTCTTGTCGATAACATCCTACACAGTCTCTATCAGTACGGACAGAGACCACGAAGGAAAGGATACCTTTTCAACTGTAGTGGTATCAGGTGGAAGGTCTTGGGCAATCACACGCATCAAGATGTCCTTCGAACTGAGAAAAAAAGAGAGTCCAAGTAATCGTGGGACACAAATTAAAAGCCCAACATTCAATTTGGAGGGATGTATGAGCGAAACTCACGTCAATATTCCCAGTGGCTTCTTTTCAACAGTTACAATGGCAGCACTAGCATTAGACTGAAGCATTTTTTTTGTTGCATCTAGAACTGTGTCACTTGGCAAAACTGTGACTATGCTTGACAGCATGGCGTAAAAAACAAGAATCCGACAATGTTAACATAAGAAAGATGCTTTGGCAAGACGTGGTAACAGATTACCAAAGCTACCAAAGAAGTTCAGAAAATACTACAAAACACAAGTCAAGATATTACCTACTTTGAATTCTCAGATATTATTGTAGACATGGAGGGCCTGAACATGCGCTCTCGTAGTGTTTCAATAAATGTATTTGAACCTACAATTGACCAGAGAAGAAATTTGTTCCAAGGAAATACATAGGACGAAGTGAACAAGCATATATATAGTCATATTCTCCACCAACCAGAAACAGATGTCCCCCAGTGTTTCTCAACACCTTCGACGGCAGCAGCAATAGCTTTTCCCTTCTCCGCTGCCCTCTCCATGCGTGCAATCGCATCATAAAGACATTTTGCTATATCAAGCAATGCAATAACCTCTCCCTTCTCTACAACAGGTAGATGTCTAAACTTTCCTGATAGCATGAATAGAGGGCAGAAAGAAAGAGATGTATTAGAAATTACTTCTGGAAAGATATACATTACGCAGTCTAGAATGGCTTAGAAATGGTTTCTGGAATGAGATACATATATAAAATAAGTGATCTGGTTAGATACCGACCTTGGACCATCTTGTTTAAGGCTTCCACAGCTAGTGTGTCAGAAAGCACAAAAACCGGATTCCTTGTCATGACCTTTGAAACAGGAGTTTCTGCAAGATTGACCTCTTGAGCTATTACTCTTGTTGCTATATCCTTCAAAAACAGGTTATGTCATACAAAGGATCACATAGTTCTCAATATTAGGGGAATGAGGAACAAAATCAAATAGAGGTTTAAAGTAAACCTTATCGGTTAGAATTCCACATAGTAGAGCATCTGAGTCCGTCAACAATAAGGCATGAACTCTGCGAGCAGCCATTCTACGGCAAGCCTCAAGTATCGTTGTAGTGTCGGTAATAGTCAACGCTTTGGATAACCGTAGACGCCTCACTGTTCGCTCACCGGTCAATCCCCTGTTTCAAGTATGACCTAAAATTGAGAAATTTAAAAACAGGCGACATACTCATCTAATTCATAATTCATCGGATAAAGGCCTTTTTTTTTGTTATGGATCACTATAATTGCACCAACAAAGAAGAAGTTTAGACTCTGCATCTTAGATTATGTGAGTTATACTTTCCATCCTTGCTTAAGAAACTTTTTAGAGGGATAACATTGCCCAAACTTGGGTGACGAATAGCTCCACATACAACATGATTAATACTTGCACTCTCTCATCGCCAGACTTACTACCCTCAAACTTATCGTTGGACGGGTATCTACTATCTACTGTTGATTTTAAAACGAGGTCTAACTAAGAGGAAAAGAGAAGCAAAAGATCATAAACAAATTGCACAAACTACTTCAAGAGCACACATTTACGATGAGTAATTGATCAAACTGTGTTAAGGAGATGTTTACATCAAATTACAAACAATAAATGCCTCAATATTTTATAAGGCTAACGCCTAACAGAGGTGGGGGTTCAACAGCCGAAGTTTGGTCATCCTCGCATTTGTACCCTCGCAAACCATTTTTTTCTCCTTCATAAAATCAGCAAGATACGGATTCAATGCTTAACTTACTAGGTTACTTGCTTAGTGCTTGTAATCGATGCATTAAATGTTATAAAGAATACATAATGCAATATAATATCTTGTTCAAGTCAAAAAGTTACCTCTCAAATTTAATAAAAGTTGATAAAATGAGTTGATTTTGGTCAGCACAATCAATTTACCAAGCAAAAATTCCAAGCTATCAATTAATAAACTACAGTAATTCACAATTATGGATCATTTAACTTCAAATCTAACTCAACCCCCAAAAGATATACATCTAAATGCATATGAAGACACAAAAAAGTGAGTTATAAGGTGAAGCTTATGCAGTCTAAGTTATACTACAAAAAAATCATATACTAGCTCCATCCCAAAAGATCGTCCGATAACATATATTTTGGAATTTAAGCGATATACATAACTTGATTTGAATTAAAATTAGCATGCTAATAGTAACATAAATTGGAAAATTTGGGAAAATAATGTAAAGTGAACGCAAAAATGAAAATAATAGCACGCTATTTCTTTTTTTGAGAAACAAATACAATTCCTATACTTACATTTTATTATGTCGAATAAAAAGAGATCATATATTATAAGATAAAAATAGATTATACGTTCTATACATTATATACTTATAATCCATTATAATGCATAATTATGATGTACAAAAGAATCAATTCATGATTTTAGTGTGACTGATAAATAAACAAGTCATTGGATGATAAATTTTTTTGATAGTTTCCAAATAAAAACAATGACGAGGTAAAAATTATAATTAAATAGTCAACCATAGCATTTTACCTAATTTCTATATTGTTCACCGAATATTATACAACATATCCATATACATTTAAGTGCAAAATAAATAAAGGCAACCATAAAATGTCAAAATTAGATCAGTATTTGAAATATATTTAAAAATTGTCAACGATCAAAATTCAATGCAAGCAATAAGTACCTCATCCTTTTCTCCCAAAGGCTATTTACTTTTGCACAATATTGTAAGAAAATTAAACACAAAACATGTTTCTAATTGAAACAAAAGATGTTAACTGGGATTTAGTAACCTTACATTGCTTTCTAAAAAAAGCAACTGACAAAAGGAGATACAAACGTTCCTTACAAGCACGCATGGAGTGTGTCAAATTGTAAGTAAAACATATATAGAAATATATAACTTCAAATAATATACCATCAAAATTCAAAATCGGACTATTTTTGAACTCGAGGTCATAAATGTAAAGAACGATCGAGGAAACGAACATGGAACGAGAAACCGATAAAGCTTTTCGAGGAAGATCCGGAGGCGGAGTAGCACCACTCTCCGTCATTGCTTTCCTCCTCCCAATTGATGATGAGCTGGTCAACGACATGCTTCTCCTCGTTGACCATGCTCCTCCTTCACTCCTTGGCATCTGTAATCAATATCAATTAAATAAATCAATCAAATAAAAATAATAAAAGTATAATTCTTACCCATAATAATAATAATAATAATAATGACAATAATATAACTACAAAATTGGTAATTAAATTCAGATAATAATCCGTTATGTAATTAAATGAAAATAACAGTAACGTAATAAGCAATTCAATTTCTTACGGAATAAAATAAAGAGGAATTCATATTTTAATTCACATAATAATCCATTGTTTAATTAAATGAAAATAACAGTAATGTAGTTAGGAATTCAATATCTTATGGAAAAGAACAACAACATAAATGGGAATTAGTAATAAAATTTAAATAAAAACCATGACAATAATGCAATTAGGAATCAATTTCTTTCTCAAAATCATAAACTCCAATATACATAAGAAAATTTCGATTAGAAATTAGTAATTAAATTTCAAAATTAAGCCATTATGCAATTAAATGAAAACAACAATAATATAACTATGATTTCAATTTCTTACCGAAAATGAAAAATCAAACGCCGATTATGCATCAATTCTGAAATGATTTTGTGGATAGCGTTGAACAATTGAATCAGTGTTAAGCAACATGATAAAATCTTTTCAGGTAGGTATTTTCTTTTTGGAAATGAAATATCCGAAAAAACTACAAAATTCATGATACTTCGTATAATATATGGTTTTTAATACTCCCTATATAGTTTTTGGTGGTGCTTATTCAATATACTCCGTATTAGTATGAAAATAGAAAATTCATTAGCAAGTTCACCGAGTCGAGTTTCCAGTTTAGTTTAAATAAAGTTAATTACACCCTTCTATACATGTTTTAATGTTCCAAAATGTTAGTACTTACAAAAAAAAGTTATAACAATATTTTGAAAAACGAATTTAATGATGAAGTACATGTAAAATAGGAATAAATGAAATCATTTGTACATTATGAGGATCATACCTGCAACTCTAAAATTAGTACTAAAATGTTTTGAAAATAATATTTTAATCCCAAAAGTATCAAAAATGATATTTTGCCCCCAAAATATAGTAGAAAGTATATTTTCACATCAAAAGTTTGTAACAATTTTATTTTGGCCCCAAAAGTTCTAAAAATCATATTTAAGATCCAACTGTCTTAAAATTTATATTCTGATCACAAAACTATTTTACAATCACGCAAAACCATCTATTACTAACGGAAACGTTACGCTACATTAGGGACTACCACTAATACAAAATAAGGCTTAAAATGCCACGTAGACATCACAAATAAAAAAATGCTAACAACTCTCCCTTGTAGCGTTGTCCAAGTGAGACTTAGACAGTGTCTGTTTGAGCGTTGCTTAACTAAAATATGTGAGGAGCGTCGTTCAAGTCATGAAACCTTTTCCCCTTTTCTCTTCGAAATGCCTTTTCTCTTCGAACGTTAAGGATCTCTACCTTCCCCTTTTTTCTTCGAAATCCTTTTGGACTTTCCCCTTCATATCCTTAGCTGCCACCACCAACTTGCTCCCCCAACAAAGGAGGCGTGAACTGCGTCTTCATTTGACGTCTTTGTCGAAAAAGATGGAAGGTCGTCAGATCTACATGGTTGAGTAATATTCTTAAATTTAATATATTTATCCCCTCCTCCATCCCCCTCTCCTTTTACCTTATTTGTGAGACTTTGAAGCTTACTTACACTCGTACTTCAAATTTTCAAAGGTTTTTTCTGAGCAAGTAGCTTTAGATTATGATTAATAGCTTAGTTTTTTCAAAATTGTAAGTATAATTATTGGATTTTAATTTCAATTTGAGATATTAGCCGATACAATTTGAGAAATTAGATAATTTTAATTTCAATTATTAGTATAATTATTGAAAGTTAATTTTAATCTCTCCCCTTTTGTATAATTAGTAGATTTTAATTATGGTTTGAGTTTTGCTAAAATTTGATGACTTCGTAGGTTTTCATTTAAGAAAACGGGTTTTTGGCTGAATTCATGTTGTTTGGTTTCAGATAAAAGATGATGGATTTGGATACTTACCCATGTTTAGATGTAAAAATTAATATTGTGTAACTTTTTTGTTTTATTTATAATTTTTGTAATAATTACAGATGTATATATATGTGAATAATCAATATTTTGATTCATATGAGTTAGTTAATTTTTATTTATTGTATCTTATAAAATTATATATTAACAAATAAAAATATATATTTTTTGAACTTTTTTCTCCTAGACGGCTCTCGATAAAGTAATGTCTAAGTATAAACTTGCAAAACAAAAAGCAATAGATGGCGCTCAGCGAAGAGCCACCTAAGACCCTCTTAGACAATGCTTTATTGAGCGTCGTCTAAGTATTAGACACTGCGTTTGTGTTACGCTGTCTAAGGTCTCTTCATTTAGACATCAGTCTTCGTAAATGCGTTTTTTATGTGTTGTCTAAGTATTTTTTTTTTGCGTTGTTTGCTTTTTGAAATATGTATGTTAATATTTGCAACACTGGCACTTATTAGAATGGAACTATATCTTGTCCACACATACTAGAATCATTGTTACAATTAACTCTCTTAAGTTAAATCATAATACTTCTTAAAAATGTAAAAGAGTCACATACAAAAAATTAGCGACACACATGACTACATGAGCACATATTCGATTCTCATAGATGACCAATATAATCTTTATTTTAATATGAAAATTCTCTCAAATACTTGACATAATAACCTTCAAACCCACATAAACATGATGTGATCACTTGTTTTGATGATGGTGAGACTCAATATCTTTTGTGAGTTGAATGGCTAATTCCATAAGTGTGACAAGATCTGGAACATTTTCATTCATCTTTTCATACACAACTGTCCATGTTACAAGGTGTTTGTCACCATGATCTTTGACTTCAATGGTAGTAAGGATATCCTTATATTGTTCCATCAGTTCTCCATCAATTACCCTCAGTTTCACTATCTGATTTTCTTCATCAAAGGCTTCAATTACCTGTCTAGCACTTTTCTTCTGTCCGTCTATAGTTTCACAAAAAAGGTTAAATTATAACGAACACATAAATTGCTATTATCTCCAATCCAAAAAGAGTATAGTTTTAAAGATTTTATATAGATTAAGAATATTTTCATAATTTTAAATATTCCAGTCATACCCTTTGAAAACCAATGATTAGTAATTTAATTATTCATTTAAAAAACATGCGTCAATCATTAGTATCCCAGAATTCTTACTGCGACTCTTCAACTTCTTCACACTACAAATTCGTTGGAGCCAAAATCCTTTTCAAACAAACGAATTTTTTACTTTTTTTTTACTTGGAGCCAAAATCCTTTGCATACAAACGAAAAATTTAAATTTTTTTACTTGGAGCCGTGAAAAATTGAGTTGAAGAGTGCAAGACGTGAAAAATCGGAGTGCAATAGTTTAATCACTTTTTTGAGGTAGCTATATAGATAAATGAGTTGGAATATGAAGAGTTAAACTGAGTTATGAGTAGTCATTAATGTGTTTTGAGTTATTTTATGCACATAAGGGTATTAAGGGAAACATTGGATATTTTACATTGATTTATGTAAAACTACACTATTTTTGGATAATTTTGGAGATGATAAAACTACACTCATTTTGGATTGGAGGGAGTAACAAATAGATAGTTGGAACAAAATATGATAAAATAAAAAGTGAATATTATGCACTACTCAACAATAAATACGAACCACCTTTTAAGGAAATAAACCATTATTTAGCATTCGGGTTTTTTATAATGTTCCCTTAAGGCACACGTAGGATGCTAATAATATAAGTAAAATGATTTCTAATTAATTTGCATTTACAATTTGATATGGAAACATTTTTTAAATATGTCACTTTGTATGATTATTAGTATTGTATATTATTTTCATATCAATACTTAATATGTGCCCTACGAACACATTTTAAAAAGATCATTCTTCGAATTTTCTAAAGTGTTATTTCCTTTTTACTCAAAATTTTAGAAAAATAACACATCTACGCTTTAAAAAGCTTAACTTCATATTATTTGGCCCATCATTAGGTTTTGAGGAATTACTAGTTTACCTTTTAAAAAAGTCATATGTTTAACATAACTTGACTTCACATACGAGTACTAATTACTACAAGAATAAAAATCTCCATCTTAACAAGATCAGTGGGCCAGTAAGACCAAAATATTTATAATTGAGAGAATGATGATGAATATATAAGAGTAAACATAAGTGATAATTGTAACCTGACCTTTTGTCATAGTTTTAAATAATCGATTTTATGAATTTATAATGTACTTTATTTTTCATTACTTTTTGTTTTTAAGTATTTATATGTACAATAAATAGCTACAAAGACAAATAAAAATGAACGGGAGAATTAGGCTCGTAATATATTAGAAGAGGGTGGGCTTACCATGGGTAAATTCCCAACAAATGATGGAACCAACCTTCCCCCAATCACCTTCATGCAAATCACAGCCGTGAATTAAGTCCGGGGACATGGTAGAGACCTCATGAGGCCTTTTCCCGAAGAACTCATGAAACACATCTCCTGCAGCTTTGATCTCAACTTGCTCAACTATCTTACCAGTTATAATCATCTTCTGTTATTGGAACGAATTAATCAAATAGATTAATGGAAAAGGCTGAAGGTGAATGAATGTATATATAGTACTTTGAACGCTAATTAATGAGAAAAGCTCTTCACTTCTTCGTCTATATATAGTGGAGATTGGAGGAGTTCAACTATTATATAAATGATACGTTCATTTATTGTGCCCCGCTTGGTTAGCCCATCGTCTAATATAGGAGGTGAATTCAAGATGTGCTTTTAGTGGTTCGGTATTCCACCTCAAGAGTGTCCAGAGTAGGCTGGATAACCATGCACAAGCAGATCCTCCCTTGAACAAATGCAGAGTTACTCATGCGTCTGCCGTGGATCGAACCCACACCCTTGTGGAGAAGCACACTCTTATAGTGAAGCCCCTTACCATTTGAGCTATGCCCCGTGGTTCAACTATTATGTATGTCCATCAAGGGGGTTGGTTAATGGTACCATGATCTTCTGATCACTAGCAAATGCTTTTTTTACTAGGCTATTCGATTAATTCAATTATTTAATATTTTCAATATAAGAAATTAAAAGTTATCGTTGAAATAGGTTTAGTACGTAAATAGGTCACTCTTGCACTTTGGTCTTCGTAAACGGAATCATGAGCAATGGTCCCCGTAATTGTGAAGCATATGTGCAGAAATGGACCTTAAATTAACGGTTTTGTGAATTATTAACGGTTATCATTTACTTCTGTGAGCATTTTTATTTATTATTTCGTTAAATTTTTTGAGATAAATAATAATAACATTTTGAATCGAATATTAATCATTAATGATATAATCGTCTATTTTGAAAATGGACTCCATTCACTGAAACGAATTATAGCCATGAGCCTATATATGTTAAAATATAATTTTATCATGTTCCAAAAATGGCAAGACAACATGTGCTACAATGGCACAATCTAAGCCATATACGTCAAAACTGAAACTGTTCACAATAATTCTTGCAAAAAGTTTTAATATTTTTATCTACATGCATAAACTTTTGGATTATTTAACTAATTTTCTGCATGCATGTTTTATGAAATATATATGTAACACCCAGTTTTAAAATAGCGATGCATTATTAGATTTATTTTATATTGGAATTCTTATGAGATATATTATTAAATTAATTCGATGATCTACCCTAGTTTATTTTTATTACTCCCTCCATCCTAATTTGTTTGTCCACTTTCTATTTTGGGAGTCAAACTTTGAAAATTTTGACTATGAATTTCTATTAGTCCATAAGAAATAATATAGTCATATGAGATGTTGTTAGGTTACTCTCAATGTATATTTTTAAAATATCAAAGTTTTATAATTTTTGTATGTGTAGAATTCGAGATATTTACGTTTCAAGTCGTGTCCCGACGACCGTGAAAGTCAAAACAGGTCTAATAACAAAATGGGAAGGAGGGAGTAAATTTCATCTCACGCTTGAGATTGTATAAATTAAGAGGGTTATTATGAAACATACAAGATTTATGAAGTGCTTTAATATATAGAAAAATTATATTATACAACTATGAAGTGCTAGAAATCATATATTACCTCCACTAAAATTTATGAAATTGTTTTTTTCAATTAATGAAAAATATAATAGGAAGGATAATCTAGAAATATAAATAAAGGAACATAAACATATCACATTTATATATGTATGTGGAGTGAGATGATGATGATGATTATTGGGCCATCTTCTCTAATTTCAAAGGTGAAAATTGAGTAAAACATCTATATCAATAATCTACGGAGAATCTCAATAATAGACTATTGAATTGCCAGATACCAGCTACATTTTTCATCCGATCAAATCATGTTAGAAAACAGTCAAACACTAGGCAACAAACTAGAAATACATACAAAGATAAAAAATTTACAAATTCCTTGTCTCTCGAGTATGTCGAAGCGTTGTCCTTAAAACTATTTACCCTAATAAATGGGTTTCGGAGTAGAATAAATACCTCAGGAATATTAAAAATCAAATTTGAGATTAATGCACAATTTAATCGCAAGAACACTTTGTATTAAGAGTATGCTTTTTTAGAGAGAATGAAGCTTTTGAAAGAAAAATGAACAATAAATGATATTCATGCCTTCTAAAAACTCATCCTTTATGTATATTCGAAAAAAATTCGAAAAAATCCGCTCATGAAACTGTTTCATTATTAGGATCTTCATGGTGACTCAAGGTCCCGATGGACAACACACGATGGGTCACTGGTTCAACGATGGAAAATTCATCGAGACCCCATATTCGATGAATCCTCATGATGAGGATATGCATGTCAACAATCCCCACCATTTTCGAGCAGATTTTTTATAATAATCTTGCAAATAAATAAATTAAAAGTATATCGCGATTGATCATTTATCTTAGTGAACACTTCTTTTAAATAGTCAGCATAGCCTGATTGGTTGAACATTGAACCATCTAGACTCTCGGATTACCTAATTCCATGAAACACACAAGATCTTTTACCCCTACTACAATAAATAAACCGACACTACTAGTATGACCATGTGTTGAGTATCTATTCATGAGCATTGAGAAGTCAGGTCTGACTGACTGACTTCCTAAAACAGTCTCACTTTAAACTCATATAGGTAAACATTTAATAATACCCATAATAAATATCAAAGTAAGTAATATGAATATCTGTGACACTTTATTCAAATGAATATTCACAATACAAACTCCCATATAAACATAGGCAAATATTATACATATATACACTACTTAAGGTTCATTAAACGTATAAAACTCATCCTAAACATTATGAAAACCAAGCACTAACCGCAAGATGATAGAAGTGTGTGCTTGCCACCACAAAGAAATGTACTGATTCTCATTTATATAACTCAAGATTCGATGGTTCTATCAAGCGCTGGGTTGAAGTTACATAACTGTGTCGTAAACCAATATGTCTTTATTTACCATTATACACCATGTTGTATGCTCGTGATAATGTCGTCTCGCTATTACAATGAAGCGAAATTGATGATATTGGTTTTGGCCACAAAGGTAACCCATACAACAAATTTCAAAACCATTTAGCTTCCTTGCAAGCAGATGCAAATGCAATGAACTAGATGTGAGGGAATTGCTAAAATGGTCCCAGTAAGTGGGTGCCCGTTGCACTTTGGTCCTCGTAAGTGGGACCGATACGCAAATGGTCCCTGTAAAAGTGTAGCGGGTGTGCAATGGTCCTTAATTTGAGGGATCCGCTAATTACAAATATTTTAGGGCTTTTTAGCATAATATTAGGGCTTTTGTGTAATTTTAAGGTTTTTAATGACCCCTTAAGAAACACTTAATATTATGTTTTCCACCTTCAGTCCAAATTCAAGAATGAGTTGAATAAGACCAGGCCTGCTTTGAGCTATAGCCAAGTGAAGCAATATTTTCCCTTCTAAATCAACAGAATCATGTTCCCTCTCAACCCAACTCGACATTGTTATAGTGACAGTTTTTGAATTTCTCAAGTTGAAGAGATCTGCATCCGGTTGGACTCATTCTTGAATTTGGACGGCATGTGCATGGAATCTTTGAATTTGGACAAAATAATAAGTAAGTGTTTCTTAAGGGACAATTTAAAAATCTTAAAATTACACAAAAGCCCCAACGTTATGCTAAAAAAGCTTCAAAACGTTTGTAATTAACGGATCCGTCAAATTAGGGACCGTTTGCGCACCCGTTACACACTTACAGGGACCATTTGCGCAGCGGTCCCACTTACAGGGACCAAAGTGCAACGTACACCAATTTATTGGGACCATTTCAGCAATTCCGTCAACTAGATGTCATGGATGAATCAACAATACATGTTTATTTCTAAGAACCTCAAGAAACAGTGCCTCCACCAAGTGTGAAAATCTATCAGAATTATCTTGCAAGTAGCGAAGGAAGACTAGAATAACTTCAACTGAAGTTAATCGTCTTCTTGAGATATTGAAGTACCCTTATAATAATATATAAATATGATAACTTGGACTATGATTATATCTACTCAATTTTCCAACACCAAAGCAATATATGGAATTGTATATGTCATAACATACATAAAAAACAACCCATAACCTTAGAATATTCAAGTTGTTTAATAGGTTGACCGGTGTTCTTTATCAAATTGACACTATAATCAAAAGGTGTAACTACACATTTGCAATCATAACAATTAAACTTCTTTATTATGTGTGATAACTATAAAATCACATCTTAAATCATAACTTTCATGGAAAACCAAGTATTCAACAACCAAGCTCTGATACCATATGTAAAACGAGTTGTACTTAGAGCATAACTATTATAGAGTTAGGCTTTAGTAATCAAAAGGCAAAACTGTCCATACAAGCACCCATAAAAATAGCATAAAAATCAACTACCTATTTAATCTTGATCCAATGGTCCAAATATGAAGTTAGATTTAATAACCCATTTTAAGTTAGGTTGCAAGAAAAAACTCCTTGAATAGTGACATATCTTGTTCCATGTCGTTCGGTCAATATCTGAGTTTGTATGACTTGATTGTTTATTTCTCTTTTCTGACTCTACTTTAATATAAATTTTTTATACACGGAATATATGTTTATAATTAAGTGCAAAGAGGATAATGATATGAATGTTCATATCTCATAAGTGTAAATACTATTTATAGTTTACAATCTATCATTGTAAACAATCACGTCTATTCACAAATAATTGTTCATGAACAAATACATCCACTTAACCATTCACGAATAATTACATATATTAGTAAATAATTATTGACCAATTATAATTAGCCACTTAATAATTATTATTAAATCTTAGGACTTCATTAAATTTAAATGGGACATAGATTATTTATAATATAATCTTACAACATGTTGTTTATGTAATGAGATTTGAAATAAAGCCAATCTATTACTAGACCTTGTGATCTTGATTTCAAGAATCACATCCGTCACATCCATATTATTTACATAAAACTTTCTGGATAATAAGTTCTTATTTTTTTCCACTTATTGGAAATCCGTGTCAAATATAAACATATCATCGACATATAGACATATGACCATTCATTTGTTTTCATTAAACTTGCACTATTAGCATTTATATGCATCATTAATGTTAAACTCATTATTCAATACAATCTCATCAAATTTTTATTGCCGTTGTTTGGATCTATAGGGGACAATATTTCCCGACCGCTCCGGGGTCGAAAGAACATTATTGATTACTCCCTCTATTCCACTTTAATTGAAACGTTTTGGGAATTCGTGTCAAAGTTTGACTACAAATTACTTTATATTCATTAGTCCAAAAAATATAAAATTGATATAATTGAATTCGTTTTTCAAAATACGCAGGGACGGACGTAGAAAATAATGTAAGAGGTAGCACAATTGTTAAAATGTAGAATCACTAAAAGAAAATTAAAAGCCAATATAAAAAAGTTTTGATACGGATATTACAAATTTCAAATTACAATTGACCACGACGCTTTGTCATGCTTTGAAACCTCTGTATGATAGCTTCATTTGACACGTAATAATTGAATATATCTTTTTCAAAATATCTCAAATTGATCAAACCTAAATCACAAAATTGTGCATATAATGATATAAATCTAAAATAAAAATTTCTTACTTACTCAAAACAATAAATTTGATGAGAATTTGACACAAAACATTAGTATTAATATAATTTAAATTAAGTCCATAAGATAAACTAATAAGTAGTAACAGTGTAAAACTCACCGCTCACCAGAAGTTGAACAGCCTAGTAGTTAGTTCCTCACATAGACTTTTGAGAAGAATAGAAAATATATTACTTAATTGCTATATGTCTATATTATAGTTGATTTAAAATAAGGGTAGATTAGTAATTTGAACTAGGGGTAAATTAGTAAATTCATGTGCTAAAAGCAAGAGGAGCACTTGCTACCTTTTGCTCTATACTACATCCGTCTGTGAAAATACGTTCATAATATTATTATTTTTTGTAATTTTCTATAATATAAATATAAAGTAATTGATGATTGAATTTGTGTTTCAAAAAGCGTAAAATCAGTTAAAATGGAATGGAGGGAGTACCTCACAATTCCGCATAACTTTTCTTTTGCTAGCTTTTTTTTTTTTCCTTTTTACTTTTTTCAGGAGAAATCATCAGCTGGGGGACCAAACAGGAAAAATTGAGTTGGGAATGATAATAATCGTTCATTTCTTCATTTCTCACATTATTTCAGAACCATTCTATAAAGCTGTAATTGTGTAAACATATGAGGAAAAAGAGAGGTGTGGGGTGTATCACAAAAAAATGGATTTTTTAACGAGTTTTATTATTATCTTATAATTCTTAGATTTTGATAAAATTATTGTAAATATAAAATCTTGTTTCATTGATATTTAGGAGGACCAATGACGTCATCGATCATTCGGTGTATTTAAAAATTTCACTTCGATATACTAATTTAGTTTTGCCTATATTCGATCATTGAACCGTAAACCTTTGTTAAAAAATAGTCACTTCATATTTTTTTTAAGTTTTCGGTCATTTTTATAAGCTTTTAGCTAGGATAGTTTAGTGATTTCACTATTAATCATCATCTTTCTTCCTTTATCTCCTTTTTACAACTCCTTTTCTCATTTTTCATGTCCATTTTATGTTTCAATTTAAATTTACTTTTTCGATTTTATTTTTGATATTTTTCTTAATTTCTTTTTTGATTATTTTCTCTATTTATTTTAATGATTAACAGTGAAAAGACTAAACTGTTCTAGCTAAAAACTTACAAAAGTGGTCTAAAACTTAAAAAAAAATGCGAAGTAATTACTTTTAAATAAAAGTACATGGTTCGGTGATTAAATATAAGCAAAACTAAATTAGGGTAATCGAAGTGAAAATATTGAATAGATCGAGTGATGGATGGTGTCATTCCCCATGATTACAAAACCAATCTTCGGTTCCTCTATAGGTACGGTATTGCCTTCTATTCTATCTATCCTCCTATTACTCGTTCTTTTTACGAGACTTTCACCATTTAGGGATATTTCTCTCTTTCTTTTTTTATATTCGAATAAAATATTACAGAATAATATTCTTGACTAAAAGGCTGAAAAGAGAGAGAAAAAAAATTGACTCGGTACGACATACTTCTTTCATTTCTTTTTATTTTATTGTTTGGGAAAAAAGTATTTTATTAAGAGATTGTGAAAAATTACATTGGGATTGTAAAAAGGTGCATTGGAACTGTAAAAAGGTCAATTAGAGTTGTAAAAAGGTGCATTGAAATTGTAAAAAAGTTGCATTGAAATTGTAAACAATCAAATATTTTAAAACAAGAAAAAAATTTTAAACAATCAAATAAAAAGAAACGGATGGAGTATGTACTTCCTTTGCCTTATGGTTTCAATAGAAAAATCTTATAAATGTGATGATACAAAGTGAAAGTTTGGAAGGAGGATGGAACCTTTTTTTCTTAGAAAAACGATAAGAATACAATATGATGTTTATTCGAATATTTCAATTGTCGTTTTAGTTTAATTTTTTTACTTTTTAATTATCATTCTCCAATATTTTTGCTTATTTTTTATTAAAATTATTAGTCATTTAAAAATATGGTAACAATTAATATATAGTTTTATATTTTCAATATATATATTTTTAATTATTTTACTTTTTATGACTAGATGGATAACTAAAAAAGGAACTAAGAATTACGAACAACGATTTATGTCACGCAAAAGAAAGCTGACTCATTACTTTGGTGATTGGTCCCAACATTAACTCCACTGCTCACACTTCAAAATAGTTAGTGCTCCACCTAAGTGTATGCTAGGAAAGTGATGAATCAAATCTTCTGAAAGTTATTCAAGTTCATCAAGTATTATATATAGTACACGTACAATTTTACATGAGTCGAGTTGAACTCGAATTCAGAATTTATGACTCGATTCATATAACGAACTTTAAACTCGTCTCGACTTGGTGAAAGCTCATCGGCAAGAGCTATTTTTTAGCCGATCTCCGAAGTAGCTCATTTCAAAAGTTCTAGGTCTATTGAATTATCTAAAATTTATTTTACATAAATAATAATAAAATTAATTAACATGTAATAAGTAATAAAACTAAATAATATGTCATAAAGTAAGTGAAAACACTAAATTGATATAAATAAACATGAATTACAGTAATTAGAATGAGTAATAGAAAATAGAATTAACTGATTTTATTAAAAATAATACTAACATATGTACCATTAAACTGACTTAACAAAGCCGGAAACCCAGCCCACGGCTCGGCCCATTTTGTTAGGAGCCGAGCTTCGAATCTTGGCTTCTCGAGCTTCGAGCCTCGACTTCGCGAGGAAGCCGCTCGTTTAGATCGACTCACGCACAATTCTAAGTACAACTACATATATGTTACTCATATAGATAGCATGGATTAAAGATAACATCAAAGCTACATACTTCCACAAAATTCCTCATTTTGAGCAAACATAGATCACACATATTCATGCATGACCCTTTTCCCAACTTTACATTTTTACCCCTAATGTTTATAACAGATCAGATTTACATAACTGAACATGCATTGGGATTCTCATCACTAAAGATTTGAGGAGGGTAGCCTTGAACATGTCTTGGGGGATAGTATTGTTGGAAACTCTGTGGGTGGTGGTAGTACAATTCATTCTTATTCAGCTCCATTAGTGGTGGTAGTGGTTGCGGTATCTCGGCTTTATTTGCTTCGCCTCCACCATCACCGCCACCTTTCGCTGCCTCTTCCTTTTTGTAAGGTTCAACTTTCACTATTGCAGCTTTTCTCCCAGTCCTTTTGTGAATCCACTTAGCTAGTGTTGGCGGATCAAATATACCATTCACGGTCACCTGGGAACTCTTCAGATCCGTCTTCGCACTCTCAACACCTACATCGCCGATTCAATAACACGATAAGAACTGCATTCCAAGAAAAAAGAGTAGTCATCTGCATCAAGCTCATATATCTCGAGGTGCATCTACTAGATCAAGTAGTATTTTCTTTTTCTGTACCGAGTACTTACGATATCCAATCCATCATGTACAACGCCAGTGTAAATTGATACTCGAACAGCAAAATTGTTCACCAATACCTCGATTAAAATGCAATCGAGATACAAACAAGTCGACACGAACTAAAATAGTTTGGTGGCAAAATGTCAAACAAGAAGCGGCTTCAAATTAACAGAATTCAACAGAATCTAAGATAACTGAATATATCCTTCCAGGAATCGAGTTCTAAAATGTAAAGATTGCTAAGGAGTTAAGAATATTAAATCTAGAAGCTAACAATATGGAGACCCAAAAAAGATATAACACTAAGAATAATGGGAAAGACAACTGAAAAGCATCATCAAAAGCATAATCACCTTAACAATTTTAAAAGTGTACCTAAGTGACATATTACAAAAAGTTGAATGCATCATACTCATAATAGACATAAATATGGAATACTTAAACAAAAAATAAGTGATTGGAGACGGACCTTTCATCCTTTGTATTCGTTTCGTTATTTCCTCCGCACATGCTTCACAATGTATGTGAACACACAGAACTACACTTATCACTTGAGGCTGCTAACACCAAATGAAACAACATAAACCACACATCTCATGAGTTACCAAATCAAACAAGTAATTATTGAATGATAATCTAAATTATCTAGACAATAAAATCATTAACTTCAAAACGTTTCAATGCCTTTGAAGAGGCCAAGTGGGGTTAGGGGGTCGATAGTTCATAGCAATAGCTATAACACAAGCCGAGCTAACGAGCCCAAAAGCCAGCTCAAGGTTCGGCTCAACTTAGACTGAGCCGAGCCAATTGGTTTAGCTCGGGTCATGCAAGGCTCTATAAGTACCCTTTGTTTCTGAATTGACCCGAGACAAGAAAATGTTAATTAATGAAAAACAAGAAATAAACCTCTTCTTTTTTCTCTTCAGCTTTAACTTCTGGTTTCTCCTCAGAAGGAGGAGGAGGGGGCTGAGGGATGGGCGAGACAAGCTCAACTTGGCGGTGGCTCTTCCTCCGAACCCTCTCAAGAACCTTTAATGGATCTGCTTTCTCACCCTTCACAATTACCTGGTGAGTCTTGCAGTCAGTCAAAACATCTTCAACACCTTTAAATTTCACAAGAAACAAACAAAAAAGATTAAGCCCCACAATCATTTCAAATAATAATATTTGATAAATTTCATCAACAGTTAAAATAAACTCATAAAAATGGTAACTTCATTAAAAATCCAATCTTGGAGTAAAAGTTGAACTCATATGAAATATCACAGATTGTATTGATTTTTCTAATACTAGGTCATAAAAATGAAACACTACAAATGAATCTTTACCACTCCATTTTTTAAGGAAAAAAACCTCAAACCCCACATAAGATACTCACAAATTCTGTCGAATTTTTGCTAGTATTACATGAAACACCCATAAAAAATTAATCTTCACCATTATAAATTTCATTTTTTCAGAAAAATACTAAACCCCACACAAAATTTTCACAAATTACGTTCAATTTCTTTTAGTGCTAGGTGAAACGAACCCATAATAATTAATCTTTACCATTAAAAAAAATCAATTTTTTAGATTAAAAAGCTGCACCCCACATAAAATATTCAAATTCTTCAAGAAGTGGTGAAAATGTGAAATGAAGAATAAAAATGGGATCTTTACCTTCAAAACCTCCAAGGCTTTTGCGCACCTTCTTTGCACAAGCTTCACAATGCATGAACACTTTCAATACAATTTCTTGAGGTGGCGGCGGAGGCGGTGGTGCCTCCTTAGCAGCAGCATCCTCTGCTTTTTTTGCCTCCTCTGCTTTTGCTACTTCCTCTGCTTTCTTTTCTTCCTGTAAAAACCACAATAAACCAAATAAATCAGAACAAATTATTCGTGGGGGACTAGAAATTTTACGTAATATTAAATAAATGAAGTCAAATAAAGAGAATTTAAAAACGAACAACACAATTTTTTAATAAATGAACGTTACTCTATTATTCTAATGTATGATAGAAAACATTTATTTTCAAAATTTTGTGCTTCTAACGCCCCCTTAGTTCCACCAATAATCATGGTTGTTTAGCAAGTTGAAATAAAATGAAGAATGGTTATTGGAATACGAAAAATGCAAAAACATCTACCATTGATTTTTGTTGTTGTGATTGAGAAATGAATGGAGTTGTGGATAGAGACTAGAGAGGAGCGGGTAAAAGAATATCTCTTTTGTTCTCATCAAAATCACACTACTATTCCGCTCTCCCCATTTAAAAATTGGCTTATTTTCCCTTCGATCTTTTAATTATCGTTATTTTTTTAAATAGATTTTTGATATAATTATTTTTTCAAATAATTTATTGATGGTGTTATTAACCTATTTTAGATGGATATTTTTTCACGATAACACATAAAATATTATCTTTAACTTTGCCTCGCCCCGCCCCAACCACAGTCCTGCTCAATTTGCACCCATCACTCGCCGTCGCCTACAACTCTGTAGCCACCATTGCCGCCCACTCCTGTTGCCCAACAATCCAACGACAATCAACTCATCTGTCATGAAATCGGGCTTCTCACGTCCCTCATAAATCGAGCTCCCTGTTTGAATAATAAGTACGAGATATGTACATATATATACAATAAGGGTGGGTTTGTAGGGATTAGGGAGGGGGTTGTACATGTGGTAGGATGAGGTGAGGCGTTTAAGGTGAGATAAGGTTGAAGATGGTAATTTATGTATTGTATCAAAAATATTCTTCATAAATATGTAGCTATAATGAAGAGTCACAGAGGTAAGTAAGCCTAAAAATATATAACAGAGGAAGTTTCGGTTGGAATGAAATAGTTCTTTTCTCCTACAAAAATGTTATTTCACTCTCTCCATTTAAGTCGCGAATCATTATAATCGAACCACACAAATCGTTCAATTTAACTCGACTCATATACATCAATATGCCTACTATACACGAATCACGTTTAACAATTCAATAAATATAATTTGAAAATAAAATAAAAATCTAAGATAAGGACATAAGGTGATGAAGAGAGTAACGAAATCGAAATTAGAGCACACTCACTTGGATCCTAGGCATACAGAGAACACAGAAAGGTTGAAGGTGTTCAGCGTGGGATGGATACATGCCACGTGTAATTGGGAACGCACTTTCACTATACCAATTGCTTGGTGTCATCTTTTTTGCTTCTCTATCTGCTCTTGTCTTCTTCTAATTATGTCTATTTATAAATTACCTCAAATATTTTCATTTTATTTGAACCGTGCTTTAAATACTTGATGATTAATTAAGATATCAAGTTTGTTAGTTTATTATAGTTATTAAAGCGTTAAATTGATTTATTTGTTAAAAAAATAGAAGGATAATGAATGAGAAAACTACTTTAAATAAAATAATTGTCATAAATTAATATTATTTTTGATGTGGGGTAAACTTTCAATTAATGGAAAAGAAAAATATGAGAAGACAAAATAGAAAAAGGAAAAATATCTTTGAAAGGAGTAAATTATTTGTTTGAGTACGTTGGTTGGTTGCACCAACGAGAAATCATTAATTACATCATTTTTATATTATATCAAATATTATTTTATTTTTATATAAATTCTATTGATTCTGTCACTATTTTGTACATCAATAATTTATAAGTAAATTGTTGAAATGGTCCCAAAAAGTGGATTGAGGTTATCATTTAGTCCTCAAAAGTTCAATAGTTGCAAATTAGTTCTCGAAATTGAATAAAAGTTGCAATTTAATCCAAAAACTAACGGAGCCGTTAAAATTTAGCGAAACCTTTAATCGAAGCCTATTGTACAAATATTGTTAAGTTTAACAGCTCCGTTAGTTATTTAATGTCCAATTTTAGAGACTATATTATAAGTGTTAAACTTTTGGAGGACCAAATTAAATAACCATATAAACAATTTCCTCAATAATGTAACAACGAACAATAAATAAAGATATATATACTCGTATATAATAGTATAATCATAGGATTCATATCACCATATTAATACTTCCAATTAAACTCACCAATCTCTCTTAAATTCCCCAACTTTAGCAAGTAATAATTTACCTTTTGTGGACAAGGAAGCTTAACCTATTTTCACACGATTCAAATTTTTGATGTCGAAGTATTTCTAATACAATTATTTGAACATTTATTATTAACTTATGCTTTTACCGATTACTTTGTTATATACATTGACTGTTATATTTATGGTATTAAAGTTTGTTAGGATATATGTACACATTAATATAGTATCATATCTCGTACAACCTCCAATTTGTTTTAATTCTTTTCAACTAACAAACTTTTAATATCACTTAATTAGTTTTACTTGTTGAGAAAATTTATATGGAAATTGTATTAGGAAAATATTTGTAGAGATAAAATTAAAACAATATATAACACCAACTATATATGATAAGAATGACGTATGCAGTAGCTAGGTAAATTGGATTAATTAAACCTATTTAAATATACAAGCAGACAAGTTTCATATGTATGTGTGCGGTATATTATTGTGAACAATATGAAATACATATGATAGGAACGAATACTATTGTGAAAATAATTAATACTAATTCTTTATGTTAATATCTTATCATATTTTTTATGATATCTCACCATGTTGACCGGCGAGACCTTCCTTAGTATTATGAACATTAATTTAATTCTTGTCCATTACGAGTATATCTATATATTATATATAATCAACTTACAAATATAATCTATCAATTTTATAAAGGGCGAAAATTTTAAAACATATACAGTTGAAAATTGAAAATGTGGAAGTAAAATATATGAGTAACTACATTATAATGCATATGATATACGAGTAGTTATCAAAATAATAAAGTGGCAGATACATATGATGCCACATGGATAAAGTAGATGTGCTTCTAGGCTTCACCAAACAGTTTTTTGGACTTCTCACATTATGCTCCTTCTGTTATGAATATTTACATTATGGATGTCTCTTGGTATTTTACCTTAAAGGCTCATTAGTGCTTTAACCTTTCATGTATTAGAAAAGGGCCTATAAATAGTTGTACTTCTCATATTGTATGGAGACTCTTGAAGAAGGCAATAACATAATCTTTCTCCCTCTATCTTGTTTCATTCTCTATATTGTACTTTATTTATAACACGTTATCAGCACGAAGCTCTAACCAACTGAGACGACACGAAAGGAAAATGAGTAGGTTTGTTAAGTCTGCCGCAAATTTTAAGCCAGTAAGTTCATGTACCATTTGCTTCGTATATGTATATATTTCAATAATTTCAGAGGCTAATTTATTTGATTTTACTCATTGTTATGGTTATTAATGATTTGGTTTTGGCTCTTATACGAAGTATTGAATATAATATAATGTTTGGCCATTTACCTTGAATTAAGTTAGAAGCTTAAAACTGAACTTGTATGTGATGAATATATAAACCTTCTACAATTTTGATAATGATTTTATATTTGGTTAATTAGACCTTTTGCATCCAGTTTATGCACATAATATTTGATGAATTATTTTATGGGAGTTTATAATCGTTAGAATTTGAGAACTTCAATTATAGTTATTATTGACATACATTGAGACAATTTTTGTCTGGAAGACAACAGAAAATAATTTATATTTATCCAGAAGATAAATTTATCTATATTTGTAGAAAACAATTTATATTTGTCCGGAAGACAATTTGTCTAGAAGATAATTTTATGTCGTAATTAAAGTTTTGTTATATTTGTCCAGAAGATAATTTATTTTTATTTGTCCAAAAAGATAATTTACTTATATTTGTCCAGATGACAATTTGTTTTTATTTGTCCAGAAGATAGTTTGTTTATATTTGTCCAGAAGACATTTTATTTATATTTGTACAGAAGACAATTTGTTTTTATTGTCCAGATGACAATTTATATTTGTCCAGAAGACAATTACTTATACATTCTATAACAGTATCGATTACTTTTATTATTTAATTTTATATACGTTGATGTCGATTAATTTTATTATACTTATACGTTTTGTATAGTTCATATATTACATTTGTATGTTCTATAACAATGTCAAATTTGTTATAATTAAATTACAGTCCAGAAGACGATTATATCGAATACCTATTGGTAAATTAATGAGTTACATAAGTGCCAATTATATATTCTGCGTATTTCATATGTTCCGTTGTAGACAACACTATCTATGATGAAGAATCATTGTGCACGATGGATAATCGTTATATGTATTTCATATGTTACATAGGTGCCGATTATCGATATGTTTCGTTTCAGAAATTCAAATGATTCTTCCGAGTATTTCGATCTTTAAGTATATTATCTATGATGTGTTAGGTCGATATAATATTAAAATTAGTCGGTCTAGAACGATTATTAATTACCTAAATTTCATAATTATATGGGTGAATGAACTTGACACTTAGATCAAGGTGTGAAAGAACATTTTAAAACATAATTGGCCAAAACTAATATTTCATCCCTGAAGTGATGATGGTGGTGCTATGTGTCTCTTGAATCTATAGTCATCGTTCATATTTAATCGGTCCGGAGGACGATTATCCAGTACCCAAACCTGGAGTTTTATTGGTAAGTAATGTGATTGTTATATTAATGTCCGGAAGGAAATTCTAGAAAATAACATTGTTATTTTTGAAATGATGATGTCAAATATATAAGGGTTTATTATCACACCCCTGAAGTGGTGACTGTTGTCATATAAATTTTATATGTACAAATTAATTATTGATCTCGGTCCACTTAGTTGAATAAATTTATAGTTATACATACGAGAAAGCCAAAACTATAGGTATATTATTGAAGGCTCCGGAAGATGCTAGTATTTTCTAATATGGTAAAAAATTATTGAAGGCTCTAGTAGAGCTAATATTTTTCAATAATATAAGCAAAATTGATTTGAAGGCTCTCGAAGAGCTAGCATTTCTCAATAATATATTAAACGTATTAAAGGCTCCTGAAGAGCTAATATTTGACAATAATGTAACAAAATCAATTCAAGGCTCTCGAAAGAGCTAATGTATTATTACTTGAAATATATACCTATTTGTATCAAACACGAAGTTTAAGATTTACGATAACTTTGTTATTTGGTTTGACCGGTTAGACCATCCCGGATCAGGTACGATGCGAAGAGTAGTAATATGAAACTCAATTGAATGCTCATTGGAGAGTCAATTTATTTATCTAGTTTAAAGAGTTTTGTGAGCTACGCGTTGTAAACTCCCAGTTGATTGTTAGGGGGCATGTTGTAGTACATGCATACACCCTTGATTGATTGTTGGGAAATTTTATACTACGTGCAGTCACACATGTTCTGCATCAAGCCAAAAAGTTATCATACAACTCCCCTTATATAGTTGGTTTGGTCAGAAACCAAATGTAATACCCTTGAAATTTGACTGTGCATCGTATAATTTCAACAATATGCACGATGGATGAGTGATTCGAATTTTCATCATACCTATAAGGTATATACATTTATATTCTCGGAAATAGTAATTTTCCGTTGTAATGTATCAATGTTTTCAACATTGAGGGGGAGAGAATATACAACTGGAAAATTATACTGAAATATCCTTATATTATATGATCCTCAAAATGAGTAAATATGAACTGGAAGTTCAAGAGATAAATATGAACCAGAAGTTCAAAGGATAAATATGAACAACAAGTTCAAAGGACATTTATGAACCACAAGTTCACTACCAAACAAATTTCTGACTTCACATTAATAATGAAATTGTATACCAGTTGTAAAGCTCAAGTTAGAGTGAAGGTTTCTGAAGAACCATTATATATCGAATAGTTCCACCATTTGAAAGCTAAAATAATAAATATTTGATGATGGTCTAAAAGATGAACACTTCCAGAAGAGGTTGATGACTAATATATCTCATGAATAAGTTAAAGATATTACAAATGTCTGGAAGACATTTACATACTAATATTCATGAATATAATGAGATCTCAATTATCTTGAACATGGTGGAACGAGAAAGGAAAACGAAATTGTCGACAAGAAATATTGCATACAAATGAAAAACTCTATATGATGCAAGCAATATGAGGATCTTAAGTCTTTAAGTGAATAAACATATATTTATGAATGGCCAAAGAGAAAAAACGCAATCAAGAGTAAACTAAACTCATTGAAGATGAGAAATTTAGATCTGAAGTCTATGAAAATATGATACGGTTATAGTTATTGAGTATTGCTAAACTCACTATACAATTGAGAAATTTAGACATGAAGTCTAATGAAACATGATCTTAGTGCATTATATGTGTTAGGTGGGTACTTGTGAAAATAACTGAAGTAAGTTTTTGTCACAAAGTATTGGTACCCTGATGCACTAAATGATTTAAATGGTGTCACAACACACCTATTGATTAAGGGTATTCAAGTTGTATTTGTTTGGTAGCAACAAAATATATATCCTCTTGAAATGCGTATACGACTTATATTGTAGCATGCTAAAAATAAGTATACATGAAAACATGTAATGAGATGTATGATGCGTGAAACGCATATAAATACATTTATGGTGCATGAAGCACATATCTATGTTCTCGGGAACTTAACTCACTTGAGTTAATATGATAAATACTTGAATAAAGTAAAAAGCCATCCGGAAGATGGATTACAGTTCGAACTGCATTGTTAGACATTTTTGCATTGTCTTTCTATTTAATTTCACGTGAATATATAAATCTACCGATAGTATGTCATATATGCTTTATTTTGCAGTATTATTACATGCAATGTGATTATATGATATATTTGTTTGCTTATTATGTGGGGTCAAACGTTTGAGTTAATTTGTGTGAGTTAATGTGAATCTTACATATCTTCATTTGATAATATATATAATTATTCTTGTTGATAACCTGAATTTTCATGATATCACTGAAGATCCGATTCTAAATTATAGAAACTCCGGAAGAGTTCTCAATTACTAAATTATCATGAACAAATAGCACAGTAACTCTAGAAGAGTTCTCAATTGCTAGAAAATTGTCTACAAAAAGGATTTGGAATCAGATACCTTGTAAAGGTGTATCCAAGCTAATTCAGCTTGGTCTTGAGGATCGAAAGATATGAATTTGGTCTTGAAGAATCAATTCTAATGTGTACCTTACAAAGGAATACATGATTGTGCGACCATGCAAGATAAGTGATAATGGCATAATTTTGGACATGCTACTGATGATTTCATCAGGGGGAGACATGATATGCATTGTACTCTTTTTCCCTTCACCGAGTTTTTTCCCACTGGGTTTTTCTTGGTAAGGTTTTTAAAGAGACAATTACTTGAGTCATATCTAAGGAGAAACAACTCTCTTTTTTCATTAGATTTTTATCCACATGGTTTTCCTAGTGACTAATTGACCAAAGAAGGTTATAAGAATGATATTATATGACATTGTATTGCATGTAAAGATGAGGAAGCTAGGTTGCGATAATGAAAGTATTATTGGAACTCCTGAAGAACATCCAAAAGTAGTAACTTTATTGAAGAACAAATTTGCGCTGAAATATTATTGATATAACACCTCAAATGTTATAATATCATTAGATATGAATTATTTGGTCCTGAAGTACCATATAATGTTAATGATATTAAAGAAGTGATATATTGAAAGATCACATACAAGGTGAATATTTGGGGCTGATATGTTGCACTGAGTTTTATGAAACACTATATTAACAACATCACCTAAACACACATAAATTTTAAATACACGAAGAAAATCGTGAATGCGTTTGATTGATAAATTTGATCCAGAAGATCATATTACTTGTGTTTTATAATATGAGAATTGGTCCCGTTGACCTTGAGTGACACAATTGAATAAGGATGTATCAAATGGGATATAACAAAACATATATCATCAAAGTTCTTCTTTATGGATAACGGATGTTACATCGGTTCATGTGACAATTTGGAAGATGTTGTCACTAAATTACTCTTTACCTCAACGTTTGAAAGATCATCCAAGGTATGAGACTATTTTAACTAAATGATGTAAAATGATGTGGTCATGAGGGGGAGTTCGTACGCGTTGTACTCTTTTTCCTTGATCCAGGTTTTGTCCCAAAACGGGTTTTCCTATTGAGGTTTTAATGAGGCAACATTATATGCGTATATTGGATTACCATTTGAAAAATTAGCTCCAACTACAATGTATGAGGATAATTCTGCATGTATTGCACAACTAAAGGAAGGATATATCAAGGGAGATAGAACAAAACATATTTCACCAAAATTCTTTTACCCATGATCTCCAAAAGAATGGTGAAATTGATGTTCAACAAATCAGTTCATGTGAGAACTTGGCAGATATTTTTATTAAGTCACTTCCTACTTCAACGTTCGAGAAATTATCAAAGGGCATGGGACTTCGTCGATTGAAGGATGTGATATGATGCATTCATAAGGGGGAGTTAAATATACGTTGTACTCTTTTTCCTTGATATAGGTTTTGTCCCAAAAAGGGTTTTCCTATCAAGGTTTTAATGAGGCAACATTGCATGCGTATATTAGGGATAGTGCACTCTTTTTCCTTCACTAGGGTTTTTCCGATAAGGTTTTTCCTAGTAAGGTTTTAACGAGGCATGTTCTTGATTAATAGACATCCAAGGGGGAGTGTTATGAATATTTACATTATGGATGTCTCTTGGTATTTTACCTTAAAGGCTCATTAGTGCTTTAACCTTTCATGTATTAGAAAATGGCCTATAAATAGTTGTACTTCTCATATTGTATGGAGACTCTTGAAGAAGGCAATAACATAATCTTTCTCCCTCTATCTTGTTTCATTCTCTATATTGTACTTTATTTATAACACCTTCAATTTTTTTGACATATTGTTTAGATTAGAATTCTTCTCCCAGGCATAAAATCATTTTGAAAATCAAGAATTAATGTATTTAAAGTCGATTGACAAAAACTTTAGAAGATAATTTGTAAAGAGTATTACAAAGACTAATAGGGTGATAATGAGAAACTTTCGAAGGAGATGCAATTTTGGGTAAAAGAGTAATAAAAGTGTCATTAATTTCCTTGAGAATTTTTTCATGTTTAAAAATTTTAAAATAGAAGTGCAAATGTCGTTTTTAAAAATATCCCAACTTTGTTGATGAAATCCTCTTAGGAAACCATTTGGACCAGGAAATTTATTAGGGTATATTTGTAAAAGTACAACATGAACTTTGTCAAAAGTAAAGAGCTTAGGTAACAGAGTCAATTTTAAGAATCATATATAACTTTTTCAAGAACATTATTATTTAATTAATATTGTTAATGTTTAATTATCATTAGATGTCTTGTAATCAACTTCATTTGGGAGGGTAAATTAGGTCTTCCAAAAAAGGGAGAAAACATTCATCCTTGCTTTGAGTTAGAGGATCTATTTATTATTTAGTAGTCCACTGATTTCGAAATAGATGATTGTTTAGAGATAAAACATTTTATTAAGGAATCGTGATAGTTCACTAATTATTACACATTCCAATCTTCTATGAAGATTAAGATAATTTGATCAATTGTGAGATGGTTTTGACAAGAGAACATGAACCATTTTCTCAAAATTCTTGTATGATGATCCACCAATATCTAGACAAGCTTCTTGAGCCAATGTCTTCAAGATGTCTACATTTTGCTTCATTTTCTTTCTTTTCTCACCACTCATCAATTTTCCAACAACCCCTTCAATTTTCTCCCTAGTAATCTCACCATCCAACAACATTCCCACCTCCAAATTGTTCATACAATACCAACTATTTGTTACCTGATCAGCAAAAGTTGGACAAAATATCATAGGCACACCAGCACATATACTTTCAAGAACTGAGTTCCATCCACAATGTGTCAAGAATCCTCCGACGGACGGGTGCTTGAGCACGGCTTCTTGATCACACCAGGAGGCTAATAAGCCCCGGTTTTGTATTTTGGTTTCGTAATCAGGAGGAAGGAGAGATGACTCGCCCCCGAGTAAGGTCGCGCTGACGATCCATATGAAGTTGTGGGGGCTATCTGCTAGCCCCCACGCGAACTCAACCAGCTGTTCCTCTGTTAGGAACCCTGTTGTTCCGAAACTCACGAGAATAACAGACTCGGGTTCTTTCGAGTCGAGCCAACTAAGACATCCACTGTCCTCCTTATACATGTTTGATCCGAAATACTTAACCTCGTCGTTTTCCGGGAGATGACTCTCCAGGAGATGAAATGGTCCAATCGAATACACATTTGGGAAAAGCTCATTCAGTAGTTCATTTTCGATGAATTTAGCTTCCAGAGCATCAAATGTGTTGAGTACATTTGCAGAGGCTTTCTTTGATCTTTCCACATTTTCCTTGGTGAAATGGAAAGAAATGTCATTGGGGTCTGTTATTCTCACCATTGTTGGAAAATCCTTCAGCCTAATCCCCTCCATCCCCGGGATCCAATCGATAATTGTCTCTAAATAGCCATTCGTCGAGGACTTATCATCTGCCCAAAAATACAAACTATAAGCTCTGGGGAAATAATGTATTTAGTTCCTATTCGCTCACTCATGAAGTATTTGGTACCACGCGACTAGGGGCGGGTTTGCGACATTAATATAGATGGGAGATATAACAATACCTGGAAATGGTATAAGCTTTTTTTCCATCAATTGACCAAAATGAGCATAAGCCAGAGCACTTGAAGCACTCAAAGGCCAAACCAGCACATTCGGCACACCCAATTCCTCAGCTACATCAACAGTAAAGCTCACAAAACCATCAGAAACAATACAACTAATGGGAGGCAACTCACCGGAGCCACGAGCCTCGTCATTAATCTCCAACACCAGTTTCTTGAAATAAACAGGAAGTTTATTCCTGAAGGCATCCACGACAGCGGTCACATCCTGACCGCTGTCAACGGTCTCATAGCAGAGACCGTCAGGGATCTGCGCAAAGCGGAAGGTGGGTAGTCCATCTAATGCTGACGCGGATCCCTGAGACCGGAGGATCCGTTGGTGGATGATCTCAGTGTTGACAAATGTGATGTAAAAACCTCTGTAGTGGAGCAACTTTGCTAGTTTTAGTAAGGGAGTAATGTGGCCTTGTGATGGTAAGGGCATAACTACTGCATGTGGCTTTTTTTTCTCCATTTTTACAGACATATTCAACAACCTTCAACTATATATATTCAAAATCTTGTAATAATATGAAATTCATTATTAGCCATGGCCCATGGTCTTTTGACATATGAGTATATGACAAGTTCACATGAAACAATAGTGATAAAAGCTCTATTTACAGACACGTGAATTGTGTCTTAAAGGTTATAATTGAAGTCCGCACTATGAATTATTGTTTTAGGTGGCATTGTTCCGTACCTGAAACAATGGGGTAGTTATGTGACCCGATAAAGTAAATCGATCGAGTTATGTATTGAGCTTGACTCGTCAACTAATAATAATGGCCAAAATTTGAAGTATGCTCAATTTGGCTCGGGTAAGATGAAGCGCTAGTTCATTCAACTGTGAGTTGAGCCTCGAGCCTACCACTACTCTGGACATCAGGGCGAGCGGGCGAGCTTCCGGTTTGATTATTACTATCTTATACTGCAATTCAAACCACTCCAATCATCGAATTTTTGAACCTTGAAACCTTGACTCGATTATAGTTTGAGTTTTGAGCTAACATGGAGCTGAATCGAATGATTAACTCGACAAGTAGTGAGTCGAGCTAGAATTTGCGTAACTCGAGCTTCGCTCGGCTGAGGTACGATTACATCAAAACTTCTTTAACTTCGGAGGAAACAATAACAATCAACCAAATGAAAGTGGAATTTAACCGATAACTAAAATATCAATAGAAGCAGTTGGATCTTTGCATGCGTGCTATTGAAACAAGAAACGGACCATTGACAAAATAGGCCACCTACCAACCTACCATGATGCATCAAAGACAACAACACGTGAGGCCCCTTTCATAAAAATCAAGAAAACGAATAAGGATGGTCAAATTAGTAAAATAGGTGATTTTGTGGGTAGGAGATCACGAGTTTAATTTTCTTATCAATTCTTGTATTGATCGAGTATGTTATATCAAACTTATTTGGTATAATTTATCTGATCGATATAATTTACACGGCTTAAGTCGAGATTTCTTTAGTATATACTCGATGAATAGAAGTCGCATGTATCCGCTACTAAAGAAAACAAATTTATTGGCACTATTAGTACACTGCTGCAATCTAAAATCAATTGAAAACAGCAAAACGAAAAGTAAAAAAACACAAAGAATACTAGTTAGGCTATAAAGATGACGTCTAATTATACTGTGATACCTTCTGTGACTCCAGAATATTTCACTATATAATGACTTGCCTAAGTGAATACAAACAAACAACTCAACTGAAACAAAAAAGGAAAAATTCAATGGTATAGTCTTTTTCTACTACAACATGCTTGTAATAGTAGAAAGTTACGGTTCATTAAACTTTTCGTTTATTAATCTATACTATAATGTGGGAAGAGCTTATTTGGTGAAGCCTAGGAAATCAACTAGATTATTCATGTGGCACAATTAAATTTTGACATGTGTCCATTTTTAAATTTGAAAATAACTACCATTTCATCCATTTTATATAAACATATATGTTTAGTCATGTTCTTATAAATAACTTTTTATATTGTCCAACATATCTTAATTATATATGTCTTATTTATTTATGCAAATATATTTAATAATATTTTTATAAGTTAGTATTTATTTTGTATTAATTGTTCAATATTTTAAAAATAATAGTAATAGTTTTAGATCATATGCAATTATCTTTTTGTTTTCTGCTTTTATAACAATGAATTATAATTTCAACTATTGAAAAATTATTACGAAAAAAATAAAGTTATTGCACAGGCAAGACTGTGCTCAAACCACTAGTGATTTATTAATCATAATAAAATGTATATTGTATCCATTTAAATAATATTTTCTTCTTCTTTTGGTACATTTTAGATAATACGTACGTATCATTATGTCAGAAAAAATTCATTAATGTCAATCATCTAAAGCTTATTTTTCCGTTTCAAATAATTTGTACCAACTTGTGTAGCAGATTTTGGTACACAAACTAATATCGGTGTATAATATCATTTTGGTACATTTCTTTTGAACATGTTATGTTGTACCACCTTAGAATGATACTTCATCCGTCCCTAAAAGATTGTCACATTTTGACTTTTGTTGGTCAACAAAACACGATTTAAAACATAAATATCTATTATTGTATATGCAAAGAAATTATCAAAGGTTGATATTTCAAAAATATATATTGAGACGAATCTAACAAGGTTCCACAAGACTATATTATTCTTATCGTTTAATGGGATTTCATGATCAAATTTTGTAATGTTTGACTAAAAAAAGTCAAAATGTGACAATCTGTTAGGAAAATAAAAAGTATATTTTAGTAACGGGTACCATTTTTAAATTGAAAATAATTGTATATGTTGATTAATGAACATTAATAAATGGTATTCCCCCCGTTTCTGAATGATTGGTACATTTTGACTTTACATGTTCAAATTTTAAAAACTTTGATCAATAATTCTCATTAACTAATAATAAATAATATAGTAATATGATATTTTGTTAGATTCGTCTCAATATATATTTTTGAACTAAAAACTTTTTATAATTTTTTCATATGTAGAATAAGAGATATTTATGTTTGAAATCGTGTTTTGTTAATCATGAAAGTCAAAATATAGTAATTATTTAGGGACGGAAGAAATATTATTAATGAACGTACCCGTAAATACACATGTAAATTTTCCTATAACCACGTAAAGCTGGAAATGATTTACAACACAAGTTCATAACAAACATACAAATATAGCAATTATTTCAAATAAAAGGCTAATAGATACATTAATATATAGTCATACATAAATAAATTGAGAACCACCCTAAAAAGAATTTCTAAATTCGCCTGCTAAGTGCTAACTCTACTCATCAAATTGATAGTGACATTGATATACACAAACGTACTAAGTCACATATAAAAAATTAAGTTAATGCATCATTAATACCTAAAGCACTAGTGTATATTATGTGATTCTACCAAAGATTACAATTAACAAATATTGTTTTCTGCCGACAATCGATAAAACCAAACACCTGGCCTCGCAAGAAATCAAAACAATCTCCATGCGAAGTAGTTATATCATAACTTTCGTGGTGATGAAAGCTCAATTAATAAAATTAGAGCGCAAGGTATTAGCAATCTCGCATTTTTATACAATTAGATTTAATTATTATTTGAGAACAAATTTTATATTTCAAAAGGATTAATAAATAGGAGTAAGTTTTAGCAGGCCCTGATCAATTGAGGTATACCCCTCAATTTTACTCTTAATAGGAAAGGATACTTTAAATCGTAAAATATTAATGAAATATAAGATCAATCAACATTTTCGAATTTGAATAAGTCGGAAAAAATAGTTTGATCCTCTTATTTGAATTTTTCGAAAGATCCATGAATTGAGATTCTCCTGATGCATACATATAAAAATGGTACAATGGGATTCAGACTTTTTAGGAACATTTAGTTTCTGAGTAGAAGAACCGTTTTTAAATAGTGTTTGATCAATTACGTATTAATTTAATATTCAGTTAATTGATCAGAAGTTATTAACACGTATAATTGAAGACATGATACATAAAAGTTGTTAATATGACAATTTTATATTTTTATAACTTTGATTTTATAAAATATTGTGATTCAGTGACTCAAAATATTGTACACATTAGTATGAATAAAGAAAGAGGGTGGGTTTCTTACTTTCTTTAATACGAGAATCAATACAATAGATATAGATGATATTCTAGTGAGATATGGGACGGTGCCATTACCTTAATTGCCACGCTCAAGACAGAATCTAATGCATTTGGTCTCCCTATATCTCTCCACGTGTCCATCTCCTTCTACTTTATATACTCCCTCCATCCCAAATTGTTTGTCCACTTTCTATTTTGGGAGTCAAACTTCGAAAATTTTGACCATGAATTCTCATTAGTCGATAAGAGATAATATAGTCATATTGGATCTTGTTAGATTCGTTTTAATGTATATTTTTGAAATATCAGCTTTTTGTAATTTTTACGCTTATAAAATTAGAGATATTTACGTTTGAAGTTGTGTCTCGTAGACCGTGAAAGTCAAAACAAGCCTAACAAAATGGGAAGGAGGGAGTATAATCTTCTTGTCTCATTTCTCAATACCAAATCTAACCCTTTGCTCTGTTTTCACTCTTTCTCAAAACCCATTTCCCATTTGCTCTCAAAATCATCAACAATCATGAGTCGTTTGTGGACTGTGGTCACCCATCTTCATGCAGTTGCTGGGTAATTTTCAACAAAAATATTTATTTTTTGTGAGTTATTTAGTTGATTTTGTGACTAAGTTGGTTTTTTTGTTTTTGGGAAATCTTGATGCAGGCCTGTTGTGATGTTGCTCTACCCATTGTGAGTATTTGATTTGGAATTTTGTTGGATTTTTTCGTTTAAGTAATTAATTTGTGGGAGTTAATCGAATACTTTGGTGGAAAATACTCTCGCTAGTTATCAGAAAGTCTCTGGTTTGAATTTCACATCGCTAATTTACAAAAAAAAAAAAAAGTAACTAATTTATGGGATTTTGATAAATTGTGTGTTGGTTTAGATATGCATCAGTAGTAGCTATAGAGAGCACATCAAAAGTGGATGATGAACAATGGCTTGCTTATTGGATTTTGTATTCATTCATCACTCTCTTGGAAATGGTTATTCAACCCATTTTGGAGTGGTAAGTTGTAAGAACATTTAAATTTGGTTTATGTCTATTTATGCACTTTTTACCTAAACTAGAAATACTTCTTATGGTCTCATTTTATTAAATAGGTAAGAAAAAATTCTAGAAATTATGTTTGCAAGATGAAATTAAATTTTATTTAAACTCTGAGCAAACATATAATATGTTGACAACTATTTAACATTGAAGCCTTTGTCATGAACAATATTGTGTTATTCATTTCCAATAAGGAAGAGTCAATCAAATAATCTAGTGGAAAAGGCTCTTACTAGTGACCAACATGTCCTAAACTCACCTCGTCGCTAATTTACAAAAAAAAAAAAAAGAAGAAGAAAATGGTTCCAAAAAAGTTTGAACGGCAACCTTAACGGTCCTGTCTGTCGCCCTTGCCCTAGGTAGATCGCAGTATGTGCCTCTGCGAGTCAGGGACTTGTACCACTCTAACACGAGATTCTGTTGGGGAAGAAAATGGTTTCCTTCCATATAAACTCAGCACATGATTCTTTATGTAACATTAGGTGTACCAATTTCGGGGGTGATACTATGTCGCGGGTTACGATTACTTTGTGTAGCATTGTCGGTCCCAAGTCCGAAAAGGACGAAGGTTTGGCCGAAAACTTTGTGGGATAAGTTCTCGTTTTATTATAATATTGTGAACGCTATGTGTTATTCCATCAATTACTCGTCGATCATTCCTTGGATTGATATTGTTTGATTTGTTTTTGTGAAGGATACCGATATGGTATACGGTGAAGCTAGTATTCATGGCATGGTTGGTTCTACCACAATTCCTAGGAGCTGCATTTCTGTATGAGAAATTTGTGCGAGAGAAAGTGCTCAAACAATATGGTGGTTCGTTAGGCCTTAAACCTGCTAATGGCAAATCCAAAAGCTAATTATTCCTTGGATTTTATCAACTTTAACCTGGTATATTTCGAACCATATATATGTTCTACATTTCTACTGCAATACTTCTTAAAATTTCGATTTGTAAGTATATCTAGTTTTATGAACTTCACTTGGAAAAGAAAATGTTCCATACTAACAGGGTCGGATCCATAATTCTGTTTCAATGCACGAAATCTTGTAGTACATACTTCCCAATGAGGCCGTGTTGATTAGTATCGTGTTGATTAGTATTGCACGGAAGAAATCAATTATACGTCCTCACGAAGTTAAGTCCGCTCTTCGTAGATAAACTATTCAGGGTAAGATCAATTCAGATCATGGGATCGTTCTTTCCTTCATTTAGGAGGGAAAATATCGAAGTTAAATGAATTGAGTCATTGATGAAAGTAGTGTATTAGTTATGTACTTCAAATTGTTTATTTTGAAAAAGACCTAGTCAAATTGTTTGATGGAAGTAATAATATTTTTTGGAGACTAAAACTAAATGTTCCATGTGTTGATTTTTTCTTTTCTTTTCTAGTTATGTATTTTGACCATGTGAAACTCTTTGGATTCTATGCAGGAAAACACAAGAGTGGGTGTTCGTATGTGAAGTAGGAAAAAATCTGAAGAGACAAGTGGTGAATATAACAAGATTCTGCATAGTTTTTGTTTTGATGTACCATGTTTTTACTTGTTTTCTTATGTGTAATTGTTGTTGTGGAAGAGGGATTGTAAGATTTGATAAGCATGTGTCTCAAGAAATGAATCTATAGAAGCTTCATGTGGTTTCTTGCTATGATCTTTTGACTGTGATCTTTTGACTATGATGCCGGTGGTTACATATACTAGTCTGTCCAATCGATATTTTGTGTATTTTAATAATAATTATTAAATAAAAAAAATTAAAATTAGAAACTATAAAAAATAATTGTTAATAATTTGTTATGTAAAAGTAATTATATAAAATAATCGGTAGTATGTTATGTAAAAATATTTATTCGAGTTTATATTTCAACTAATTTATATAGAAGCAATTTTGAGCTAAACTTTATTTATAATTTCTCCTACAATTAAGAAAATTTTAAAATATGAGCTTTATTAAAAAAATTAATTCCTCTCTTCCTAATATTGTGTAGATTAGTTAGAAGGATATATTAGTATATTAATATGTATTGGTTTTTAATTGATGATAGAAGAGAGTATTGCATGAGAGAAGTTGACGGTTGGGAGTTTTTAGTGGCAATGAAGAAACACGAATGACTTACAGTTATGTATTAAGGGTTATGGCAACGAAGAAGAGGGTATTTTCAAAAAGATTTCATGCGTTGGATACGATTTAAGAAGATTTTCATGCGTTCGTTTGTAAACGAATTTACGGTGTTTAATTCACAATCTAATGATGGTTTCGCACGTTCAGTCAAAGGTTTACGTCATGGAAATAGTTTTGGGTGGTCGGTCAAACAAAATCCACTGTACACCATCAATGTCATGATAGCTTTAATGTTAACAATCAAGTGCATATGTGGTGATGAGTTGGGAGTGATTTACAGGTTCTGGGGGGGGGGGGGGGGGGGGGTGAGTATGAATGTATAACATGCTTAATGTCTATGATTAATTTTATCAAATTACAATTCCTAACATGACATTTGAAGAAGGGAAACACTAACTTAATTTACAAAAATTACACTTTGCTTCGAAGGATTCGTGTGCCAGAAATTGGCAAATGAACGTTGTTAGTTCTACAAGCCTCGATATAATTAAGCGATAACCATCCATAACTCTATACAGGTTAGGTTTGCTTTCTGACCAGTGCATTTGAAAGTTGGTACACTTGAGAGAACACATCCATCTTTAAATAATGTTCAAGAAGCATATTTCAAGCTATTCAAGGTGATAATTCGATAGGGTCGACCTGACCGTGCTGTGGTTGTCGCGTAGAAGTTGAAGGTTGAAGTCTTCGCAGAAGTTTCCAAGTATCAGATATAGTACAGCCTTCATTCATCTCCATAACTAGTGGCAAAGGACAGGCCTCATTGAACTGTATGTACATCATACCCTGCAGCAAACTCCCAAGTTTAGGCTTGTTAATTGATCGCGTACACTGTTTTTTATGTTTTGAAGATGACTGTTCGTTCTTTTTCAAAGTTCTGTCGTCCAGAATCGAATAAGAAAACGGCATACTGCATAGAGTGAAAATTGAGAATCACCTCAAAATTTGTTAGGAATTTCTGGAACTGGGTTAATTTCTTCTTCATGTAGAGGACAAGGTCTTCATCTGGGGAAACAATCCCAGCAGCAACCACTTGAGGAGGATGACCAATTAGTCTTTCAACAAGCTGGCAGATAAAGTTACGTTAGCTAGATATTAGACTTCGATGCTCAGAGTGTGTCGACAGAGATATATATGACTGAAGACTCACACTGTGATCAATTTGTATCTCTGAGATTAGACTTCCATCGTCAACATGAATCAGGAGCTCATATTTGTCTGTTTCTTTGTATTGAAACCGTTTCACACCTATCAGCGCAGCCTACAAAGTACAAATACTATAGTAAGAACTTGTGGGAGACGAACCAAAAAGAGAACTAGAGGAAAACCAATAACCTACTAAGAATACCAATCCAGTCCACAACAACTTTTAGACTAGACCAGCTTTATCCCACTAAGTGAGGTCAGCTATTTGTCCAATAGTTCCAAAGCTAACAAATTTGACTTGATAGTCGAAGTTCGTCTATGGGGATAATGCACACAAGCACAAAGTTAAGCTCTTAACTTGATAGGTAGACTGGTAACAAGATAGCAGATATTATACATTGGAGTTCATGCTATAGATTTTGCTTGGAAGGACATTATATATCATGAAAATGAAGTGCAGCAACAATTCACCTCTAACGAAGAGGTTAGGGGATTCGAATCGTCAAGGAGACAAGCACATACCACTAATAATCCTCCTTCAAAAACAAGAATAAGTAAAAGAAGAAGACAACGATAATATGCCATTTTTATAATAATGGATATCTCCATAGCAAAAAGCAAAAAGATCATTCAAGGTCAATTAGCAAACAGAATAAGCACCTTAATCATGCCCTGCACATGGCCAACTTTCGCTTTCTCTGTTGCCCACTTAGTTAACAAACTTGCCAAATAAGTGAAAGGGATTTCTTTTTCTCCACTAAGAATGTATGGAATTTCTAGTCCATCAGCCATGTTGATTTCCTCAACATCCATAGCTTCAGCTGAGTAATTAGTTTCCATGCTGTGGCGACGACTAGAAGGAGTAATATTTTCAGTCATCATGTGGGTAGGGGTATGTAATGCAGCTCCTGAGGGGCGATGAGAAGAACTATTAATTGAAACAAGGGACAACATTTTTCAACTAAACTTCAATGTATTTTATTTTGGTGTACCATTCAAAGAAGAAGCAGAAAATGAGGTCGTGCCAGTCTCCTGATGGCTCTGAAGGGTTGTATGTTCTCTTGCCCTGTCACTTGCTGGTGCATGAGATGTAGTGCTATATGATGCGGCTCCTGTAAGCCATGAAAACACACGTGTAAATGACGCAAGTTATACTTCCGAGAACATATAAAGAAAGTGCAGAATTTCAATAATACCATCAAAAGCAGAAGCAGAAAATGTGGTAGTTTCAGCCTCTTGATGGCTCCGAAGAGCTGAATGCTCCCTTGCCCTGTCAATGGCTGGTGCACGAAATGTAGGGGTATGTAATGCAGCACCTGCAAGACATGAAAAGAGAAATTAAGCATGCCAAATTTATCTTTTGAGAACAAAACCATGAATGCGTGTGAAATGTTATATAATACCATCCACATCAGAAGCAGAAAATGTGGTAGTTTCAGCCTCTTGATGGCTCCGAAGAGCTGAATGCACCCTTGCCCTGTCAATGGCTGGTGCACGAAATGTAGGGGTATGTAATGCAGCTCCTGCAAGACATGAAAAGAGAAATTAAGCATGCCAAGTTTTTCTTTTGAGAACAAAACCATGAATGCGTGTGAAATGTATATAATACCGTCCACATCAGAAGCAGAAAATGAGGTAGTTCCCCCCTCGCGATGACTAGGAAGAACTGTATGTTCCCTAGTCCTGCCACTTGCTAGAGTATCTGATGCAGTGCCTTGTACAAAGAATTCATAGATAATAAGATTTATTGACATGAAAGTGGACAATTTCTCCTAAAGAACAAGATATGGACATGCAAGCTGGCATAACTACAAAGGCAACCAAATATTCAAAAGTTCTGCCTAATCTTTATTTCCTTCGGTCCATCCATCTCACTATTTATTCTCATTAAGAGGGGGATGTTCAGAATTTTTAGATGAGAAATATCTAAACTTTTTTACGCAATAAGTTTACATACAAGGAAGTACTCCAAAGCACTAAAAAAGAAGTATGCTCTCTGATTCTGTTCTAACGAAGGTGGACTACTCTACCTGCAAAATACAATTAAACCTTCGTACAAAGAAGCTATTAAACTCTAATATGATAACTAGTATTATTAATTATGGGAGCTTCATCAACCAAGCCAATCCATTAGTTTGCCCATAGGTGCAGGTTTTAAACTTAACCTTGGTGCTACTTGTGAGAAAATGAATGGGCTTCAGGCAGAGGCAATTGTTTAGTTTATGGATTCCTAACAAGCAAGTTGGGCCAGGCGTGGTGGGGGGGGACATCCTCATCAACCACTTACAAAGGGGGGCCTACTAGCCAAATGTCCTTAAAGAGGGCCCGCGTTTCCATCAGTTGATTAAAGAGGATAAAATTCATTAGTACTTGAAGACTTACTGTGTCAAAGAAGAAGAGAAAAGAACTGGACATTATTTTGATTTTTAGAAAATGCACATTCTGTCATTTGATTCAAGAAGATACAATTCATTAGTACTTGAAACACTTACTGTGGTAAAGAAGAAGAGAGAAGAACTGCTCATTATTTTGGACTTTTTAAAGAACATGCACATTCTTATAGATTATAAAGCTGGCGCAAGGTCACGGGGCATAACTTACCTTGTTCAGCTGTTTGCAAATGGACAGATCTATCCATGTGAGAATCATTAGCCTGCACTGGTGCATTTGCATTTCCTTGTGGCCAAGCTGCAATAGTACCTCTACTGCCAAGAGGAGGTACAACTCCAGTCCTAGTTCTGGTAATTGATGCGAGATGTGTTAGTTGCATTGATGTCAGAGATCCAAGGAGCGTGCCCATTTTATAAGGGCAGTCATTCATAAAATGTGGTTGCATCAGAATAACACAATCTACAAGTAATGATGTTAAGATCTATGGTGGCCTTCTAAATATCCTGAAAAGATTCTTCCTTGTTAGAAAACTTTCGGCCTCTTTGTTTTGCCAGAACCTTGCAATCAAGGAAAGCGATTGTTTTACCACATTGTCAATGTGGTGACTGTGATCGTCTTTTACCAGATCAGGGGAGTAACATAACCACGAAATGTAGAAAGGAACAAAAACGTTGAAGTATTAGAACCTCAGCCCCCAAGAATAAGATAACAAAAACAAGCTAACAATTGGCAATACCGTTTTCCCCTGGGTGGTTTGTTTACTTCTTGTACGAGTCTCTCCCTTGCTGCTTCTAATTCCTCAACTAGACCACCTAAAACCGCAAAGACTTCAGGGACCAGCATTAGAAGCCCATGCCTAACACATACATTGCTAATGGCAACCTGTAACATTCAATGGTTATCAAATAATATTACAGAATCAAATATTATCTCAACAATGCAATTGAACTAGTAGACAAATTCCAGATGCAGTCTACTTATAGAATGAGTTAATTTGCATCGCATAGAGAGACTAGTTCTCCTAGATAATGAACACAACTAAATTACATATATCATTTAAATAAATTGCATTTTATTTTTGTTCAACAAACTGGGTTTATGTTGCATATAGAAGATTCTAGAGTTGCCATGCCCTAAGAATTCAAATATTCTATCTCTGACTCTTGGCTATATTGGAATATATCAAGATGGCTCATTTCACTACCTACGCTCATCTATTGTAAAGTAATAGATAGGGTTTGCGCTTCACTTTTGAGTCAACTTGAAAACATTCTTCTTGTTATCACAGAGGTATGGCTGCATACTATCAGACCCCCATTACCCCGCTTAGACGGGAGCCTCTTAAGAGGCTTCTGGGACATGTTAAAGTTAATCTTAATGTATGGAGGACTTTAGAAGACCAGAATTTGCTTCGCTTCTGATCTTAGTAGCACGACAGGCCTAATTTGCTGAGACTTCGTGACACAATAGCATGCTAGCCACCTTTTTTAACTACCACCATTAAAGAACAACACTCCATAAATATTCAACACAGAGAAGCTCAAATCAATTAAAACACAGAATAGTATCAAGAGAGAGAGAGAAGCAAGAAAGAAAATAACATTTAAGAAAAATCAAAAGAAAAAGAATTTGAACAACCTTCATTCCAGCAGGAGCGAAAACATCAAGAGCTCCAATAGATCTATATTCCATGCCAAACACGCGCTGAACACCATCTGTCATTGATAATTTGAGACATCTCTTCATTCCAGGAGCTGCCTTCTGGTACCTGCTTCGAAGAGGACAACTGATGTTCACTATCTCGTCGACCTAGAAAAAACTAACAATTATCAGAAAAAACTAACAATTATTCTAATGAGCAGTTACTTTACTGCAGACCACATAACTAGAAGGCTGCCGCATGCACCTGAAGAAACATAGTATGGCATTACAACATTTCCCCTTTCCAAATTCAACTTTCACGAACTTTTTCTATATATTTTCTACATTTATTAAATATACATATATATGTGTATATTTTCTATATTTAAAGTCTTGAAGTATAGTCCGATGGAGTCAAAAAATTATATTTTTTGGCACTTGGATATAATGAAAATAAATATAAAAAATGGCTAATTGCATTGTCTATGTTTCTTATCTATAGTGAAATAGTAGACAGCCATTGGCCTTTGGACTTTATCATCAGTAAATTCAGACTCTATGCTCTCTATTGTGAAGTAGTAGATGGTCATTTTAGGTCAGAGCTATCATACAGTAGATATACTTTAACATATACAAGCAAAATAAGAAGTCCTTTCAATTCAACCAAATGCAAGATTGCCACATTCACCATAAAAAACAAACTGGACAATCTTTTTGGGATATAATGAATATTCAATGATATACATATATACTTACCTACAGAATAAAAAGTTCTTACAACTCAACCAAATTCAAAGATTGCTAATTTCACCATAAAATACAAACTGGACAATCACTTTGAGACATAAAAATGTCAAATCAATAGAAATGCATAGACATAACAATATTAAATTAATACAAATGCATATTAAAAACAAACTAGACAATCTTTTAGGAACATAATGAACATTCAATGGATACACACACATACACACCTGCAGAATAAAGGGTCCTTTTAATTCAACCAGATGCAAAGAATTTACATTTTCAGGTAGCACACCACCACCACAATAATTCATATCCGCCTTCAGGAACTGCTCGAAACACATCTTTGCCTTTCTACAATCATCCAAGCTCTCAAACACTCTAACACCACCCAAAAGCCCATTCATACACGATTCAAACCACTCCCTCCTCAAATTCAACCCCATGTTCCTCAAAATCAAACCAACACCACCTCCAGTTCCACTCCTCCCATCTCGAACAACATTCACATCAACTCCCTCATTACTGTTAAAATTTTGAGAATCCCTAATTACACTTCCCTCATAACGATTAACGTTAACATTAACTCCTCCATTACTATTAGAATTCTGAGAATCCCTAATTCCACCCCTCTCTTCTCGAACTATATTAACATCAACTCCTCCATTACTATTAGGATTTTGAGAATCCCTACTTACAATTCCCTCTTGTCGAAAAACGTTAACATTAACTCTTACATTACTATTAGGACTTCGAGAATCCTGTCCAAAAACGTTAACATTAACCTCTCCATTCCTATAATGGTTTTGAGGCTCCCTAGTTACACTTCCCTCGTGTCGGAAAACGTTAACACCAACTTCTCCATTACAAAGAGGGTTTTGAGAATTCCTATCTACACTTCCCTTAACATCACCATTAGATAATCCGATACTACCAGGACTCTCAAAATCCCTAATCACACTCCCCTCGTGTCGAAAAACGCTAACATTAACCCCTCCATTGCTGTCAGGGTTTTGAGAATTCCTAATAACACTCCTCTCAGTACCGTTACTTCCTACATTACTATCCGGATTTTGAGAATCCCTAATTACCCTCCCCTCATGTCGAAAAATGTTACTGTTACCTACCCCGTTACTGTTAGGGCTTTTCCGGTTGAAAAAATCGGCTTGTTCGTCGTCTGAAGATGAAATGTCGAGAGGGATTGGTGCAACTGAAGTTCGGTTGCGTTGACTTTGTTCATCCCGTTGACTGTCTTGAATTGGTTGAGTTTTATTGGAGGAGTTGAGGGTCATATTTTGGAGGCTGAATTGGGCGGTGGTTTGGGGTGAAACGACGTCGTCATGGTCGCTATCTTCCGGAGAAGAGAGGATGCAGAGCTTTCTACGTGGCGGCATTTTTTTGATTTTTGATTTCGTTTGTTGTTTCCCTCCAATAATAAACTCATTTTAAACCCTCTCGTTAACTATTGTGATTACTATTTTATCCCTAGGATTATTCAAGTAGTGCTTTAGAAAAGGATAAAATTGAAATTTTATATTTTAATAATTAATTACGTCGAAAATAGAGACAAAATTAAATTAAATGCACCCACAAATCATGCTCCATTATCCTTAAAATACTGGCAACTTCTTCATCATTCCTTACCAAATAGCCATTAAAATAGAGAAATCAAACAATCACAAAATCTCTCTAAAAGAATCACACAATCAAGATGAAGCATTTGAAGAAATCATATAAGTATAACAGTCTACTTTTGAAACATAAATTCGTGCACGGTTCAATATGTGCGAATTACTTTTTATACAGTAAAATTGTTTAATAAATAACAATTACGGATATTGTATCTCACCTAATATTAAACATGTTAAAAAATACTATTAAAATTTATTTGCTCGCTAAAAAAGTGCAAACTAAATTGGTTTTTTTTTTTTTTGAGTAGTGGGCACTTATATTTTATTCAACTTTTTAATTAAAAAAGGATGAATTGTCATGTGGCTTTTTTATATTTAGTATAGATATTTCATATTTGGTGAGTATTAGAGCACTCACATCAGCTCCCTCATATTTTTCTCTACAATTCACTCGTAACCGCCAATTTCTTATTTTTGGCACTAGCATTTTATGTTTGTGTTTTAGCAGCTTCCCTATTATTCACCAAACATTAAAACTAGTATTTCAAATATATAAATATTTTTAAAATTCTCAACAACTATATCTTTTAAAGCGCGTATGTGACTCAAATAACTTACGAATAAATTGTAAATTTTCTCATAAGATGTCAATAAATTTTTGTAAGGTAATTCTTTTATTTTAAATTTAAAAGTAATTTTTAATCTATTTTGTAGTTCAATAACTTCAATACTATTACTTACTTGAAAACACAACTTGCCTTTCAACCTTTGAATAAAAAATAAATTGATTTAATTGAAATCATTAGCAAAGAAAATGGCGGCAGAATTTTGGAGAGATCGAAAATAGAGGGAAGTGAGCAGATTCTTTGAGGGAAGAAGAGAAATTGTGGTAGCTGCAATATTGGCGCTGGTGAATATTTGTACCATTCATTGGTGTGTGAAAAAAAAATTGTGGGCTCAAGTTATTATAGGGGAGCTGATGTAGCACTATTTTTATTTGTATTCTTAGTTTTTCAAGTCCAAAAATAACTTTTGAGGGAGCTGATGTGAGTGCTCTTAGTGCACCTAGATATAAGTATTTTTTCTGATATGTTATATGCACACCCAAATAGTGACTTTTGGGTGTCAAATTACAATTATGCCCCCTATTGTAAGTGTAGCATTTGAGGGACTTCACATAGGAGCAAAATAGTAAATTCGCCCTTAAAAAAACACTATTTTGGTGTGTGCATAGTGTTGCCCGTATTTTTTATTATTTATTAGTATGAGTATAGAAATTTTGTAACTTTTCATGTAAAGAACCCCAAAAATGTTTATTTTCAAGTGTGTTTTAGAATTGATTACATCGTGGTTTTTGTTTGTCCATAAACGTTTAACGACAAAATTGTGCTTGTTGTTTGTCAACCGCTTGATGAAATATGCCATTAAAATTCTGATTTAATGGTGTAGGATTTGTTTAAGCACCATGCTTAAGGAATTGTTAAGCATCTAATTCGTAACTCCCCCACTAGTATGAATTTATCAAAGTTCTTTATTGTATTCGTGTGAAAATAGAAAAAATCCGAAAGACTGCCCCTCCTTTTCTTTAGTTTTTGCCCCCCCTCCTTTTGTTCTTAAATCTTAATACCTTCCCCCTTTCAATTACCTAATTTGCCCTTAATAAGCTCTATCCCCCTATTTCTAGATTTCTCTACCCCTCCCCCCTTCTTTCTTCTTCTCCACCATACTACCACCACTAACAACAACAACGACCATAAACATCCTCAATTCAAAATAGCATTCCACCAACCTTTCAACATCAACCTCCACCATTTTTACCACCACTACCAACCTTCTCCACCAAACCTCCTCAATTCAAAACATCATTCCACCAACCTTCAATCAACATCAAACACCATTTCACCAACATTCAATCAACATCAGACACCATTCCACCAACTTTCAACCATCAATCACTACCATTTACACCACCACCTACCTCACAACTACCACCACCAACCCTCTCCATTAACCACCATCAAACATCCTCAATTCAAAATATTATTCCACCAACCTTCAATCAACATCAAATTAAACTTCATTCCACCACCTTCAATCACCATAAAACACGATTTAGGGTTGTGACAGGGTTAGGGGCCAGGTTTTGAGCTGGGGTGGGCCTCCCATTTATGGCAAGGCAAGGTAAATCCATTTGGGGCAGGGGCGGGGGTACAGGGCCAATTTCAGGCAGGGGCAGGGATGGTGGTGGTTTTGGATATTGAAGAAGAAAGGTGGTGGTGATTTTTGTTGGTGGTGTAATGAAGAAGAAGAATAAAAAGAAGAAGAAGAAGAAGAAGAAAAAATTGATGGTGGTGGTAGTGGTGGAGGAGAAGAAGAAGAAGAAAAAAAATTAAAATTAAAAAAGAAGAATAAGAACGGCTAGGGAAATTTAGGACGAGGAGAAGGGATTCAGTAAGGGCAAAATTGTCAATTTAAGGGGGATAGGGTAGGGAAATCAAAGAAATAATCAATGGGAGCAAAAACTCAAAAAAAGGGGGAGGTGAAGAAGAAAAAATTGATGGTGGTGGTAGTGGTGGAGGAAAAGAAGAAGAAGAAAAAAAGATGAAAGAAAAAAAAAATTAAAAAAGATGAAAGAAAAAAAATATTAAAAAAGAAGAATACGAAGGGGTAATGAAATTTAGGAATGAGGGGAAGTGATTCATTCAAAGAAATAATAAATGGGAGCAAAAACTTACCAAAAAAGAAAAGGGGGAGGTGGGGCATTCTTCCAAATTTCTATGAAAAAGTATACTCCATTTATTGATTTTGAGGAAATAAATGGGAAGTACCAAGGTGAGAAACAAATATATTTTGATGAAGATTTTCTCAATATAACTTCCTTTTTTTGTAGAAAAAATGGATTCATAATTGTCATTCAAGTATGATTTTCGTAATGGACCAATTTGTTAACATACTACCTTGATATTAAAATATAATAACACAAGTTATTATATGCAGATAATGAAATAATAACATGTCCGTTCATATTTCATAAGATATCAGTATATATGAGAATGTTAAGCGGGTTGTCGTGTTGGAGTTTTTTCTTACAACCTAATTTATTGGGGTTAGGAAAACCTAACTTTAAATCTGGACCATTAGATCTTGGTGGTTATTATAGTAAATTTGTTGAGTGATTATAGGGATTAGATATTGGCGGTTATCATATTAATTGTGCATAGATTAGTATAACTTAACTATTAAAATGTTAGATTTTAAGTACAACGTGTGGAGTCAACCGCAAAAACGAATTAAAAATGAAGTGATTCATGATAGAAATAAGGGACTTTAGTTAAATATAAATCTAAAAGAAAAAATTGTTTGAGATGGTATGATCATGTGAAATAAAATTCAATAGGTGCATCCAGAAGGAGATATTGAAGTTATGAGGATCATTAATGAAAATGATGTTACTGTTCATTAAGTTTTTTGTCCACTAATAATTCATTAATCATCATAAAAGGTATATTGTACCAATTTAAATATATATTTTCCTTCTTTTGGTACATTTTACGTAATAAGAACCATTTTGTCCAAAAAATTCATTAATTTCAATCATCTAAATTTATTTTTTGCAGTTTAGATAATAGATACCTATTTGTTTAACGAATTTTGGTACATAAATTAAACCGGTACATCAAATAATTTTGCTACATTTCTTTTTGAATATCTTATTTTGTACCATCTTACAATTGTGCTCCCTCTGTTTTTTTTACTTGTCGTTTTAACAACTTTTTTTTTGTTTTTATTGACTTGTCCTTTTCCATTTTCAAGACACGTTTTGGTTTAGTTTTCCTATTATGACTTTGTCATTAAATGAGCATGAGTTATATTTTGTCTTGGATTTTGAGATAGTATTGTTTATTCATATAATAAATAAATGTATACAAGTAAAAGATATGAGATGTTTAATTGTTGTCCCAAAGTTTAAAACGACAACTAAAAAAAGGAGGGAGTATACTTTAGTAATGTGTATCATCTTTACATTGAAAATAGTTACATATGTCCATTAACGAAAATTAATGAACGGCACATCGATGAACCCTACCCGTTCTCAGAACCTACTTATTTGCAATATTATTGTCTTCATAGTATTACCGGTTGTACCATTAATTTATAAAAAAGAAAAAAAATTAGTTTTTGAGGTGTAGTATTTAATGATAGGATACATTTCTAAAGTTGTCCTAATCAATTATTAATGTAACATAAATTGTAATTGTTAAAAAGTTTCAAATAAATTGAGAATGTGATATGTAGAGATTAGGAGTTCATTACATTAAAACATTTGAGCCAAATAGAGTGACATAATCATACCAATAAGGGCAATAACATTGATATGAAACAAAGCTTTGGTCCACTATGGGTGGTTTTATTACAAGAACGAATAGAATATTAGACAATCATTATCACTAAATAACCCCACAAGTGACAACCCAAAGCTTTGGTACAATATAGACCAAGTACAATCACACCTCTCCAACCTCTCAATAGCCACAAACTTCTTGGCATCCTTTGGCCCCATCCCAAAAGCCAAATTAAGGAATCGAGCTGAAGAACACCGTTAAATCGGTAGATGACTCAATAGCTTAGTGATATCTAACCCAAACTCTTATATAAAAAGTCTTGAATTTAAATCTCGGTTGAAGACAAATTTATCTCTTATTTTACTCTAATCTATTAATTAGAAATTTCTATAACATTATTATATTCATAATTTATTACTAATATAGAAAAGAAAAAGAAAAAAAACACCATAAAAGCACCCATTTATGGACTCTTTATTCTTCGACTTTGATTGCTTGTAATAGCAGCACCAAGATGACTTAATCTATGCCGATAGTGATAGTGACGCACATACCACCAACCATCTCATCGAAATATAGATTCATCAAATACCATATTTACCTTTTCATTTATAAATTAATTTATAATCTAAAATTTCAACCTATCATCTCTTTCCGAAAGAAATCGAAGAATTTATTGAGAATCTTACAAATTCGAGCATGAAATTTCGTGGTGGAATCAAGACTGGATAATTATTGTGAAATCTTTTTTTTTTATCAACTGATTAAGTTACGACTTTAATCTAAACAATTTTTTCGAATGTAAAATTACTATTTTATCCCTAATACCTTCACCTTTGGTTTAAACTAATACTCCATAATTTTTAAACTTGTTTTATTGATTATAACACTCAAATCAGTGATATTTAACATTTTTTTTTTAAAAAAGGGGTTACCCTTTGATTTTAAGGAAAGAGGCGACTAGCATCAAACTAGTGAAAGAAATCATCTCTCTAACCACTTTCCTTGCTAGCAAGAGGGCTCGAACCCGAGACCTCCGCTAGAGGTGTCAGCATGCTTGTCCCTGAGACAAGATGTCTGTCTTTGACAGTGATATTTAACATTTATTTTTACTAAATTACCGTCATTAGCAATTTTAGTATTAAATCAACGATTTCATAAATTTTAATTAGGGGCAAAATAGACATTACCCACTCCCCTCCCCTCCCCTCTTGTTTACTACTATCAGTGTGGTGATAGGGTACCCAAAGTTGATATTGTTAATTTAGAAAGGGGTGAATAACTCAATTCCAGCTAAATAAAGAGGCAGAATCAAACCAACCAACCCTCCATTTCTGTCCTTTTTTCAGCCAATCAAATTATTATTGTTTCGATTTGATTTTCCTCCTCCATTCATCATCTTCCATCCCAGGTTCATCTTCATATTTTATATGTATATATATATATATTTTACAATTCTGTAATTTTTGTTGAAATTGGCCAACAACTCACATGTTTTATCTTAATTAAACAAAAATCACATTTTTGATTAATTCAGTATTGCCAAGTAATAAAAAACCACATTTTTGTTCATAACTAAAAAACCACATTTTTTTATTATTCAGTATGGCCAAGTGATAGAATTCAATTTTTGTTCAGTATTACCAAGTATTAAAAATCAATTTTTTCCTGATTCAGTAATTCTATGTAATAAAATCACTTGTTTTTTTGTTGATTGAGTATTACCAAGTAATAGAAATCACATTTTTTTTGTTGATTATGTATTACCAAGTAACAAAAATCACATCTTTCTCATGATTCAGTAGTACCATATCATAAAAATCACATTTTAATTTATTCAGAATTACCAAGAAATATTTGTTTCTTGATTTAGTAGTACCAAGTTACAAAATGGTTCGTATTCTTGATTCGATATTACCATGTTTTCAACTTTTTGGTCTGCTTTAAAACCGATCTTAAAATCTGATACCATATTAAGAATAGTTATATATACTGGTATTCATGTGTGTGTTCATCTGATTACAGTTCATGGTTGTTGTCTTTGATGTGAATGATTAGGCAAAGAAGTGAAATCAGGAATTATGTCAAGAATTGCAGCTGCCAAATCGGCGTTGAGAGCTACTTTGTCTTTGGTAATTTGTTTTTGCTACTTTTAATCTTTTTGTATTAAAGGACCCCCCCCCCCCCCCCCCCATCTCACATTGACTATGTTAATCATACGAGGTGGTTTATAAGGTTGAGAGTCGAGACCTTATTCAACTACAACTAATTGGTTTAGTATCGTCAGCTATGGATTATTAATCTGAGGTTATTTAGTACATACAGAAGTCGTAAAAAGAGTGTTAAGTTAAAAAAAATTAACAAACTTTATGCATATAACTTCGACTTGAATCGAAACCATCATGGTAATAGTAAAACACGTTTAAACCAATGTTTTGGTATCTTTTGGACAAACTAATATACTACATATACATAAATATTAACTTATTAAAACTTCAATTACAATAAATCTGAGGCAGTAGTACTTGGTGTTTTGTTATTCATTTTGTACTCGTGGTGTATATATTGGCAGAGAAGTAGAGTATCGGCATGCAGAGCTTACTCTTCTTCAGGGAAAGAGGTAACTAGCTTTTCCCTATTTATATGTTTCGTTTGGCCTATATCTATGTTGTTAGTTTTCCTGAATAACTGAGAAACTTGCTATTTGGTTGCTTTAGAAAGAGAGTGCCAGTTATTGGAAGATCATATTGATCAATCATGGGATACATTAAATTTTTGTTGTATTACTTGCTAGAGACAGGATCATGTAATGGTGAACATCTCTTATGTAAAAGAGAAGTTGTTGCACATTAATGGCGTTGTAGCGAGCTTTATAAATTTTGATGTCTTTCATGAGACGACCCTGCGTTTAGATTTATGCGTAGTGTGAACCTTACAATGGAAAGGATAATAGGCACCTAGTTCTTGTCAAATCATGCACTATTTATATATGAATGTCTAATACTTTAACCTCATTACTCTGTACAATTGCCTCCAATATCAATCCCCCTTGGGAAGGTTCCCAACAAATATTTCTACACGTTCCTAATTATACCTGTCTTTGTTCTTTGATGATTTGCCGATATATTTGTTACCAAACATGCAAAATGCTTTCAATATAAGAAACATCTATCACCCCCTCCTCTCTAGGCTTCCTTTAAAGTTGTCATATCATGTCCAATCAATCACTTTACCTTAATGCCTTACCACAAGATAAACCTACAGTTGGAACATATATTGCCTAGAGCTTGGAAAATATAAATATGCTTTTCGTTAGTGTAAATGCACCCAATGATCATTAACAACTAATAATACATAGCTTTCATATAGACTACTGTTTTTCAAGAAGGGGGCTGTGTTGAGAGAACACAAAAACATATAATTTTATGTGTTGTTTTAATGCATTTACTCCTCCTAGGTATATACAAATATGCTTTTGTTCAACATGAATATACATTAAGTCTGATATGAATGTATTCTGTATCTTAGATGACTGTACGTGATGCATTAAACTCCGCAATAGATGAGGAAATGTCTGCAGACCCTACAGTTTTTGTGATGGGTGAAGAGGTACCCAGACTGTATTTTGTTTTCTTTTTCAGTTATTCTATTGCTTAGTGAGCCTTTGGTATATCTAACTGCATACATGGTTTTCGTAGGTTGGTGAGTATCAAGGAGCATACAAGGTTAGTTGGTGTCATATAAATGTGTTCATTGTTCTTCTAAGTCATCTAGATAACCTCTTTTAACATTTACTAAATTTACTATTTATTGTTATAGATTACTAGGGGGCTTCTTGCGAAGTATGGTCCAGACCGGGTCATTGATACACCCATCACAGAGGTTGATATTCTCTTCAGATTCTCATATGATGCTTGAATTTGCAAACGTTGTTCTCAGATATGTTTGTACCTTGTAGGCGGGATTTGCTGGTATTGGAGTTGGCGCTGCTTACCATGGTTTGCGGCCTATCATCGAGTTCATGACATTCAACTTTTCGATGCAGGTCAGACTTTAATATCCCCCCTCTTCCATCCAGAATATATATTCTTCTTATTACTAACTTTATGAGCTTGCATATCCATATAGTGCTGAACCTTTTCCTACTATATCACCTTCGTGGCTGATATGTAAGAACATTAATAATATTGATGACGAGAAGCTGATTGGTGTAATGTGAATTTTTTCAGGCTATCGATCATATTATTAATTCCGCTGCGAAGTCAAACTACATGTCCTCTGGTCAGATCAATGTGCCTATTGTTTTTAGAGGCCCGAATGGTGCTGCTGCTGGAGTTGGAGCTCAACATTCCCAGGTCTATCATTTACTGTTTCCTATATGGTCTTATATTCTTTAGGAAGTTATGCAGATTCTTGCTATATTTTGTTCTAATTATGTTTGTGTGTTGGGTGTTTTAGTGTAGTTTAGTTCATGTTGGCATCATCTTTTTTTATAAGCTTGGACGTTTATGTTGTTCTCTTTATTTATATTTATCCTGTTCTTGACATGTATAATTTTCCCTAGTTCCATATTCTAATTTTTGGTTTATTAATATGAGTGCTCTGCATTCTGCAACCCTTCATTATGTATAGGATTAACCTTTTATATCATAGCAGTCAATAGCGCCCTATAGCGTAGCGCAAGCAGGCTTAGCACTACTTACATGCCACAGCACAAATAGATATGGAAAATGTGAAATAGCATGCTATAGGTCAACTCAGAGCTCAGTTAGCACATTTGTGTTCTCTGCACAAACTTATATTTTTGCTGACTATTTATTGAACTTCGGAAATCTGGATTATTATAAAAGGGGGGCCTATTCAGAGTTGCCTGGAGTAGATGTAAGAAGCCAACTGAAACAATTTCAAAGCAGTAATTCAAAAGTTTTGATCTTTCATGACATTTTTATTACCATTAAATCAAATACATGCTGAAAAATCTCAGGCACTCAACAAACTTCTCTTCCTACCGTTTTCTTCTCACTTTTTTCTTTTCCTTATAAAAAATGTTCACCCCCCCCCCCCAAAAAAAAGTCTAATTTCTCCTACAACTTTCCAGCTGAAGAGTATACATATTGATTTTTCCCCTCATCTCGTTTTTAATGCAAAATCTTAGTTTGTTTCATGTGTTATTTCCTTTCTCTGTTTTGTTCACTGCTAAGACTATCATGTGATCTTTAGTAAATACAGAGATGAATTACCATGTTTCACTTTGAAGTAGTTGTTATAATATGTTCATATGAAATCAGTAAATCAGGACTAGTGGTTTAGTAAGATGGTGAGGAAGATGAACTGCAGTTTCTAGAAGGTTTTGTATTTCTTAGTGGTTTAGGCATGATATGTTTCAACAGCTAGCTTGTGTAATCTAGAATATATATGAACTTTATGATTTTTTCCAGGAAATTTCTTTCAATAGGGTTCAATGAGAGGGCATTAGCCATTGTTGCATAAATGCTCTAAATTTGTATGAGTGTATATGTATTATCTAATTACTCACATCCTGTATCCTCTATTTTCTGTAGTGCTATGCTGCATGGTTTGGTGCTTGTCCTGGGCTTAAAGTACTTACTCCATACTCAGCGGAAGATGCCCGTGGCCTCCTAAAAGCTGCCATTCGGGATCCAGATCCCGTGGTGTTCCTTGAAAATGAATTATTGTAAGTGATATGGGTATGTTCTCTCTGGATAAGCTCGGCTGACAGATTTAATTTGTTCTTTATATGAAAACAAGTTTGTTTACCTAAATGCTACAGGTATGGTGAGTCCTTCCCTATTTCAGAAGAAGCTCTGGATTCTAGCTTTTGTGTTCCTATTGGGAAGGCTAAGGTAACCTATCCCAGCTGACTTAATCCATTCCATTATCTTTAAAATTACTTCTATTTATATACTCATTTTTCTCACCAGATTGAAAGAGAAGGAAAAGACGTGTCAATTATTACATTCTCAAAGATGGTTGGCTATGCTCTTAAGGTTGGTTATCGTATTTTGAACCATCACTTATAGCCTGAGAGGAAAACAGATCTTGTATTATTATTTTTTTATGCATCAAATGGAAAGCTTATATTATATTTTCTGACTTGGATGTATCATATTTTACTTGTTGAACGTTATCTTATGAAACAATGTCATCAGACCTTCATTTCCTGTATTTCTATTTCCTCCCTCCATCTTGAACTAATATGTGAGAAATGTGACCAGGCTGCTGAAACCCTTGCCAAAGATGGAATCAGTGCAGAGGTAAACTAATTCATTTTGCATCTATGTACCAGGTTACTGGTGAGAGTAGATAAGGATTCACTTTGACTTATGTTTACTTCTGGAAATATATCAGGTTATAAATCTGCGGACGATCAGGCCACTTGATACAGCCACAATCAATGCTTCTGTAAGGAAAACAAGTAGACTTGTTACTGTAGAGGAAGGATTCCCACAACATGGTGTTGGTGCGGAGATCTGGTGAGCAAAACTTATTTTGGTTGTCACCTTAGCAGAATCCTTCTCTAACAAACTCTAATGGAGTTGCAAATTTTTCCATGATTCTTAGTGCATCTGTTGTCGAGGAAAGCTTTGAGTATCTTGATGCTCCTGTTGAAAGGATATGTGGGGCAGATGTTCCTATGCCGTATGCAGCAAATCTAGAGAGACTGGCTGTTCCTCAGGTTTGTTTCCTTGACATCCTGTTTAACTGAGTCATGCTTCAGGGTTCAAACTTGTGATTTTGATTGTGGAGATAAAATATGTTTTCATTTTATCTGCTTATCGAGGCATTCTCAGCTGTCTAGCCAGTTGAATAAGTAAAAGAAAAAAGACGCCTACATGGTATAGACATCGCACTATTGTAGAGTTTTGTCACTGAAATTTTTTTTGATTCTTGAACATATTCTAACCACTTTCCTAGGATTAGGGGGAGATGTATGTATGAGAATTACTATCAGTATATTTTGGTGAACTTTCCTTGCTTCTGACAAAAAATTCGAAATTGTGCTTACACAGATTGAAGACATTATTCGTGCTGCAAAACGGGCTTGCTACAGATCAGTTCCAAAGTCTGCTACTGCTTAGAGCCAATGCACTGGAAATTATAGAACTTGTTTTGATGGATAACTATTCTTTTGCTGCATTAGGTAGCATTTCACCTATTCGGCTTTTATGTTACTTCTGGATACACACCAGGTGACTGTAGAGTATATTTGCTTTCACTAGTTCGTGGAAAATAAGCTTTTGCCCTAATCACCTCATGAAAAGACTTGCATAAGATTTGTCTTGTAAATCCAACAGAAGTTTCATGAAAGAAAGAGCGTAAAAAATTTAATGTTGTATGTGAACATATAGGCGGTAAATCATTTTTTGTAACTTTTATTGTTTTGTTTTCTAGGTGATCGGTTTCATTATAGTTCAAAACTAAGAACACAGAACTTGAAATTTTGAACTATAATGAAACCGATCACCTAGAAAACAAAACAATAAAAGTTACATAACTTGAAATTTTGAAATAAGGATTAGTTGGTTGTTTTAAAATGAGGCATACCATGTGAATAAATCCAAGAAGTAGATGGCCATTCTGACCGAAATCTGCGTCGAATCTCTAACTCGGTTTGTACAGTATGTTGCATGAACACGCGATGCATGAGCTACACAATATATTGCAGGGGCCTATGATGAGATACTGGAAATAGGGAAAAACTGAAAAGGGGTCGTTGACGTGGCGTTAGACATGAATCAGTTCCTTATCCCGACTACAAGACAATCAGGTGATGTTCATGTCACAGATGAAACGGGACGTGTCATCTGAGCGTACATCTCATCAGAAGTTAAGCATGAAAAAGAAAAACCAAGACATTACTTGATGTATGCTAATTGATCGTTGGCATATGATACTGATACCTTCAGCTCCTGTAGGCAACACAAGAAACCATAATAATAGGGAAACTAGTTCCTGCTGCAGAGGTGCTAACGAGAACAATGCTTCTCACGAGCCGTGTTTTCATCACAACCAACGTCTTCCAAGGTTCTCCTTACCGCGCCTTCAGGAGATCCGATCTCCTTAAGCTTTTGCACTTATAGAAATCAGTGTGTTAGAAACTAGATAATATCGCAACACTCCGCTCAAGTAACCATTTGTTGCGTACACGATAAGAAATTGCAGAAATGGAGAACAGACGAAAGATGCAGGGAAGAATAAATAAGTGGATGCAGTGCAAAGTTATCTACTCCAATTGTAAGAAACCTAGTTCACGTGATACAGAAATAAACAACCAAACATGATCGAACAAAATGGGAAAAAGAAGGGGCATTCCGGGAATCGAACTCGGGACCTCTCGCACCCGAAGCGAGAATCATACCACTAGACCAAATGCCCTCGTTGTGCATCAAAACAACATTTTGATACTAGTTATACAATATCTAAACCAATATTTCATCGTCAACATATGAAACATACTTTACGGATCTCTCTCAATTTGAAATCTTCTACTATTCATGTCATACATATTCGATAGAAAAATTTGGAACACCTTATTTCCACTCGAGTTATAAATACTTCATAACATAACAACTTCGATTCAAGAAAAATTTACGCATATTAATAAATGGATAACAGTTTGTTAAATTTTGGTAATTGTAAATCAAACTGTACGAGTTTTGGGAGGGAGGGACTGTTTACGAACCTGGTAAATTAATATCGATGGTGAAAACGCCACCTTCATAAGGTGTATCAATAGGACCTGGAAATGTACCCAACAAATGAGTAAGATCATCATCATCATCATCATCATCATCATCTCCTTTGGGTTTAATCTTCCATCCATATTCATCACTTTTTTGTTACAATCATTAGCTCTCTCTAATCTATACAGATTCATCATTATTTAGTTTCAAGAATCAACAATACCTTTCTTTTTGGCACTATATGATAATCAAACAATTCCTTTTTATTTAGTAGCATTAATGTTTAAATTTGTAAATAGTGATCTTCACAAAATGGTATAACATAAGATCCGCCCTCGGTTATATGTCTATTCAACCAACGTATGCGTGGTTCTCATCATGTAACTCGATCCACTTGGATTACATATACGAGAAACACTAATAAAATCCGATACAAAAAACATCCATTCTTTTTATCATATAAATAAACAGAAAAGGTTCTCACCATCATTTCATAGAAAGCACAACAGATGCATATTAAATAACAAGGCAATAACAAAGCACAGTAAAACACGAAAACGTGGTAAAGCATCGAGGTATTTTCACTGGAAGATAATAATATCGATTCGTATAGAAGAAAAGGTGTTGAGAGACCGTTAAACAAGTACATCGTTACAAATAAATCTGCTACAAGCTTCATCAGTTATCTGTAATATGTAATAATCCAGAACCATTATGAGAAAGAAAAAAATGGTGTACTAAAGAAACCTAGCAATGTAGAAAGAAAAACTTTATGCCTGTAGGTTTATTATAACATTCAACATTGACAAATTTATGCACTATAGTAAAAAGAAAAAAATAATCAAAACTGTTTGTAAGTTGTAACAGAACTACATTCGTCTGCATTCCTGCTACCTCCACTCGATATATGTATGGTCTCCCAGTAGTTTCATTGTTACTGCTCTCATTGCATTTTGTTTTGAATTTGCCGATGAATGTGGACAAGAAACTCGACGTATGAGAGCCCGAGTGGTGTTTTGTCTTCCACCAAATAAGAGGTAAACATCATCCCTAAATGAAAAGAAGTGAACATAAGCAATCTGTCTGTAGGGTCGTTAAAAGATACAAAAAGAAGAAAGTTGGAATTAAGAGCTAATACTCGGCGCATTCACTAACCTGATGGTTCTCCTTTCTTGCAGAATCTCAATCTGTAAATGAACCGTAGAAAAGATGTATTAGAAAATTAGATGTGACATCATATGCTCTAAAAAATTAGATGAAAGGTTTAACAGATAAGAAAGGTGCTTGAAAACATACCGAAGATATGAACACCTTTGGCGCCTTATTTCGTTGATGATATCATTTAGCTTCTTTGACAAGGGATTGTCATGTTGCTGTAATACAAACTGAGACATGAAAGTGGAAATGTTACATTATGGTATACTGGTGCACATAACATGGCTTAAAAAATCATCACAATTAAAATGGTACCTCAAAACGACTAACATTATAGTAATAGCCACCACAACTATATCACCCTAATATTATTCAATGTTTATTTATTTGGAGGTAGATCTGTAACACCCTGATCCATGATCTTAAACACGTCTCGAAAAAACATATGTTGCAATATTGCATGCATGGTTGTATTAGTGATCTATGTAGTCTTTGTCACCTGTGTACTAGTATTTCACTTGTTAAAAATCTACTACAGGAACAACTCGTCACATAGCTTATTTTAGCATGTTTTACTTAGCAATATAAAACCCCTTCTAACAATTGAGGGAAGTCAACAAAGATGGATGATATATGAAACCAACAAATCAATTCACTACTTGAACATGCCCTAGACAGGGCTGATTGGAGACGAAGTATTCATATAGCCGACCCCACTTAGTGGGATAGGGCTTGCTTTGGGTTATTTTAGTTTGATTTAGTTACATATGCCCCTATCGTAATAGAAACGTTACTGATGTTTGATAGCAGTGCAATATCCAAATTATCAGGAAGTAGAACGAATACCTGTGAGGGGATTTCTTCCACCGAAGAAACTCCTAACAATTGATGCATAATATCAGGATCTGCAGAGCTCCCAACATAAATAAGGCAATCCTCTCCATTCTCAAGAAGGTAGATGCCATTATCACTGACATGCTCACTGGAGAGTGGCAGAAAATCAGGAACCAGGGATTCACTTTCCTGTCAATGAGGTTAAGTAAGGTTAAATACGATCCGCATTTGAAAAAAATGACAACAACACAAAACGTGAAACATTTTACCTTTGAATCCAGATCATGAATACTAATCAGTCGAGGATACACTAATGGGATTGCTAAAGAGGTAGAAAGTGGAGAGACATAATTGATCCAGTAGGACCTATCATCCACGCGTCCATCAGGTCGCAATCCAATGCTTTTTACCGTAGCTGGAAATAGGACAAAATAAGCAAATGCTTTTTAGAGGATAAGAAACACATGCAAATGCAGGAGGGAAGTAACAAAGAAGAAGTTGGAAGAGAGAAAAAAAACAATATAATAATATCCACTAGTGTTATCATAACACACTCGGCATGCATAAGTTCAGCAGAATATACAAGTTTCAACATTACAACAAACAGATGTCAAGAGAACCTGTAAATAAATAAATTTAACAATAAAATACAAACTACAAGAAAGAAGAAACATCGGCTTCACGATTACTAATATTTCCCAAATATTGATTATGACGTACAAATGATACTTGGTGACGTATACGACTCTGGTGTATCTCTAAAAATAAGATCAATCCCATCAGGTAATTAAGATGGAAATTAAGCATGTGGCCTACCTAAGGTGTACAAGGGCAACAACTTAAGTGCCTCAGGAAGAATGAGCTGCCCAGACGAAGATACAGTGGCACAAAATTTCCGATAGGAATGCAAGATATTAATACAAAGGGTTGTCGCTTGTTCCTTGACTTGCAACAATGGGAGAGAAGATATTTCACTGGCCGCTGCAGAAAAATGAGACCCAATTAGATGATTTCTGTGAGCGCAATTTTTTTTTTACATATTAGATCAACATGCAGTTTAGCTATCTTCTTTTTATTGATTTGGTTATCTTTATCACGCCAACTAAGGATAACATCACGATTAATCATTCTACAATTTTTTCATTGAGAGTAAATCATGCCCTTGTTATCTTTGAAGTCGGAATTCGTTGGTGCAAGGGCAAATTCCATATTTCGCAAGTTTAGATGTAGATGAACATGACTTAATGCACCATAAAACACATGTGGATATGACAATTAAAATGAAGTGGCTACGAGAAGATTATAGACAGAAAACACTTGAACTAAGGAGGGGAGGGGGAGAGATACCTCGCTTCAAGATGCAAGAAAACTGGGTATCCAAGTCAGCAGAGCGAAATAGGTTGCTGAGCAACGTCGTGCATGGCAGAGACAGGGTTGAAATTCTGATCCTCCTCTCTCCATATACTGTGGTGTAGAGAAGAGCACACTACCAGCAAAAAAAAATTATCGTATCAACACTAGTGTCTATGATTTCACAAGAGAATCTCCAAAAGCTACACAATAGTTAAAGGGTTGGATTTCAAACAACACCTGAAAGGCACACTCTGATCCATCCTGTAATTTCTCGTCATGTTTTAAAGTTACCATTAAGGTTTTTTCACAGTCAATCTGCAGAAAATAAAATTGTTAGGAAATATATCACAATTAGGAGGGTAAAGATACGCTCCACGTATGCTAGAAATCTATTAAACTTAGGAGTTCATAATGCATAGTATGTTTCACTACTTAATCATTAAAATATACCAACAATGTATGAACTGAGATAATGGTAATGTTCTCAGTTATGAACACTTTTCTCATTAAGAAATTTCCATACCTCCACTAAGGCAATAACTATTCAGATAAGACGATTGCCAAATAACCATCATATAAGATGTAACAGAACACTGAATAACAAGATCAAATAAAACCAAAAGCGGCAACAGTCTTTACAGTTTATAGGATAATCAACGGACTTAAATATAAAATTGTTAGCATGTTTTCCTTTTACAACAGAATATACTTACTCGCATATAAATTACGTAACACACATTTCAAGTGTGACTTGTAAGCATGTGACATGGGAAATAACCATACACAAGGGAATACCTACTCCATTAACCTTGTAATTATCAATTCATTGGTCTACTAAAAACAGAGAAATTTGTCAGTGTTCGGATAATACATTCGACTGCATTTTTAATTATATGGCAAAAAAAATACAGGGTCAAATCAGCTTATGCACTCCCTATCCAAATTCTGAAATAAAACCCCAAACTTCGTCACAACTAGTAACTTGAGAAAAATTTATCCATTGCAAGCAGATTGACAATTTAATTCTTTTAACCTTGAAAATGATTTTTCAGATCTTGATAATATAATCTTTTTAATTATGTCTAGGGAGAGTGTGCAACATAGAGATAATGCATGGAGAAAAATATACTTAGGATTTTGTGACAATTTTAAATAACTGATTAGAAGGCAACTCAGAAAGGAAATAGGGAAAATAACCGTACCGCAGGTAAGTCAACATCTGTTGGAATACGCTTACAGAAGTTCCCATGATACTCCTGAACTTGAATACCCTATTAATATAAAAGAAGTTGAAGTTAAATCTTTCTTTGATAGAGTGGACCACGCCATTTCTTTTACTAAGCAATACTTTTATGATGATCACGCTCCACACCTCCACCAGATTATAAATAATGTTATATACTGTGGTTACAAGAATGGCTCACCTGGCTACACCTTACGCGCATCACAGCTTCAAAGCCTTGTGGCCTTGTGACATTCCACCGAAGATCATTGTACAGTTTAGCAGTGTCAGAAACAGCAGAAAATGGGTAATAATAATATACCTGGAGAGCAGGTGAAGCACAATGAGTCTAAAAGAAAAACATTTAAGAGGAATAAACACAAATCTAACTCAACTATGCATGAGCTATATTGTAAGTTTTCACCGCTAGGACCATTACGGTCGATACATCTTGACGAACACAAGAGAATCTTACAAAAATTGGAGATCAACATTCCAGGATACACAACTCAATGAAAAGATAAAACAGAAGAATGCATATTTACCCGGCCTCCTGTAGTTCTTGGGATGACAGAAATGGAAGCAATATCTACATAGGATTGTGTGGATAGAAATACATCGACACAGACCTATAAATAGATAAAACATAAAATTCAGCAAGAAAATAATTTACTGACGAGCAAGATAGGTATTTTCAGTGACCAGATGATGCGTGAAAATTACTTGGTACTCAGCAAATTCAATAGCCATGGTCTTCATAGTTTTATCTACAGGCTGTAATAATTTGTGAGCCTCCTGCAATTTTCAAAAGAAAAGTTAATGTTCTCATCCTTCCATTGATGGCGTTGAAATTGACTCTAATGTATAATCAAGCCTCTCCAAAAATTCTATGAACGTGACAATATTTCAAAGCTAAGCAATATATTGATGCAGGTATCAATTGAAAACTTGCAAATATTCATAACATTAGCGCACTCAAACTAATACCACCAAGGCACGAGACATAACAAGCCTGTCTATGGCTTTAGAGAGAATAACAAAGGAAGACAAATTTCCACAGAAGGGTAAAAATTCCAGCACCTTTTCTCCAGCTGACATGTTGGTTCGTCCTTCAGCCTCTCTAGCAGAAAGAGCCCCTAAGCCGACTGATGGCAGTACTGTACAAGGAAGTAAAAGAATTAGTGAAGCATAGCAAATAGCTGTATAAATGGATGAACAAAGCTCAAGATCAAAAAAGAAACAAAGTGAACCCACATTCGAAAAACTACAAATTCCAACCGAGGATAGCTCTAAAAATTCCAATCAAAGAAGAAACGCAGTGAACCCACATTTGAAAAACTAAAAATTCCAATCGAGGATAGGTGCAATAAGAGACATTACTTCTTCCAGAAAATATCTCAGTGATTATAATGAAAAAATAAAGAAGGTTACTGAATTCACAGTCAGGGATATATTATCTCCTAATGGCTTTTATTAATTTCAGAAAACACAAAAAAATAGCCCTAACTTCAGTATATATTAAATCATAGATATTGAAGCTCAAGAAAAGGACAACTCAAAAATGGGTCAAAAGAGTGAACAGTTGGCGTTTCTACCACTTTATATATTAGATTAACAACATTTCAAACTAAAGCTTAGATGCCCATAATGAGATTCATGCACAGTAAGCTAAGACTTAAACTTAGATGCCTGGTAACTAAGATTTGACTGAGTGTAATAATGTTCAATTAACAATATTTTAGATCCGACAATCCAATTGAGTAACAAGGACATGGCAGCTTGCCTGATTGAAACACGAGAAGCTTCCCTCCAGTGCTCTTCATTGCCAGGAAAGCAGCCTACGGTAACATCAAAGAGATATATATGAACATGTTCTTGTGACACTACCCAAACTATAGCTAAATCGTCGGATCAACTGGGTAACATATATCACTCAACAAGATAAAATCTGCATGCACAAAAAATATTGAAGAATAGACGCACATACTACTATATGTGAGAGGGACAAACAATTTAAATGATTATATGGTAAGACATAAGGTTAAGGCTGCATATTATCCGACCCCCCTTTACCGTGCTAAGGCAGGGAGCCTCTTTGAAGGCATTGGGGCATGTTAATGTATATGGTAAGTCACAAAACAAGGTGCATGATAATCCGAGGCAGAGAATTTTCAGCTCTCTAGAATTAAATATGAAATGCCAAAACAGTAACTTATCGCCGTGTACAACATATATGAATTGAGTACCTTGACTGCTGCACCAAAAGCTGAGTCGGCAGTTCTGTTATTTTTAAACATCGATGGAATGCTATCTAGCAACTGCTCCAAATTTTCGCGACCCTGGGCACCAAAGATCAGCATGTTAGCCACAATCACTTCGATGTGAAGTCACATGAGTAGCTGCCAAACTAACCTCTGAAAGTGGAACAATAACATCGCTTTGAAGAGGAGTGTAAACTTCTTGAATATCAGGAACTATAAGCATCAATGGCTGCAATTTTTTGTTCAAAGATCAAATCAGTTCAAACCCGATGACTAATTCATCAATGGAAATTCAATAGTTATCGACGTCTTACGAGAATTTTTTTTTTGGCAATCTAAATTTATTGATGCATATGATAGTAAAGCTTTGACGAAAGAAACAAACCATGCATGGCAGAAATATGAGCTAAAGATTTATATGTTGCAAAATCTGAAGATCTTCAAATTTTCCCCCAAATGCCTATCTAAGGAAAGAAATATATGACGGATAACTAAGGTTCAGCAAATAAATCTCAGAGAGAACAAAGCACCGACCTGCTGTAATGGGCTCTTTACATTGTAAAAGTGAATAGTTGAATCAAATGTAGCAACTCCAACCATTGTGCGAGGACCTTCCTGCATCAACAATGTTACCAACAATAAGGTCATAATCAGATTATTTAATTAAAAAAGAGGAAAGGCGCCTAACATTTCAAATAGGATAAAATTCAAGAAATATGAACAATGAAGGGGAAAAACCGAAAAACTAATGCACAATCAACTTAGATAATTATATACATTATGCGACTTCCCAGAGATTTGACTATCAACCCCCACCCGACTTTCTTTTGTACAGTTCAGTTGTCTTAATTAGCATCTCTCTCATCAGATGTAGGTAAGATAGATACAAGCAAACTCAACTTATACTTTTATGCTTCTAATACTTTCAACCAGAGTTGATCCTAGGAGAACGAAGGCTTTAGGCTAGATCATTGCATGACAGAGTAATAGAGGGAACAAATTCCGTGAGAACATAAGCTTGGAGATGAAGAGGATGGTAGAGAAGAAAGAGTTAGGAAGTCCTTGGACTGATGAGAATAGGATTTGGAGTTGCTAAGTGAAAGGAGTATACAATCTTTCGATTAAATATATCAGCCACAATTAGGTGTTTCCTGTAAAAAGAAGGTGGTATACAAGTTCGACATTACAAGATAGATACACTAGATAATAGAAATGCCTTGTCGCTCAAGCATGGGATGCTATCATCACTATGATACAAGGCATATTGGTCCTGGTTCTGTAATTAAACAGAACAGGAAGATAATCCAAGACAGATATCATCAGCCTAGAAGAAACTATTCAACAATTGACGAAGTTATGACAAGCAACAAACGAACATACAGGAAGATCAGCAATCACTTGGCTGATTGCACCACATGCTGCAGCAGTTGCACCAGTCTGCATGGCGTTCATAGACACATCAATCAAGAAGAAGTATACTGCAGGCATGGGATCTCGTACCTGAAAATGAAAAAAAATATGAAATCAGCATATAGGCTGCCCCATGATAAAATGAGGAGTTAAGAGACTATTTTGCATTAACAAATACTGCCAAGAAACAAATCAGCAACTAGGCAAGTTAAAGATCTTTTGACTTGAGTTAAGGCGAACCATCTAAGTTCATATAACTGATTGTAGATTAATAAAGGTTGAGCTTAAATGACCTAGAAAGACAGGAACCGAGTCCATCTATATGTTACCTTCTTAACAAGACACTCCGAAGGATAACTTAGACGAAGAGGAAGTGGAAGCTAATGTTTCATGTAACTTGAAAAGACACTCTGAAGGATAAGTAAGATAGTTCGTCAAACTCTTAAACAAATAAGTTGACACAATCGTAGTAACCTCTCACTGACCATATATTCCTTTGTGGCAACAAATTCAACTGTTCCTTTGCACAACTCAGGTCTTTCATCAGCATCTCTCCTTCGACCATCAGGGCCCAAGTTGCAATGATAATCACGAGGGGTCGCATCTGTGTATCCTGGAAAATTCATGAAAGAGATTATAACAATCTATTTGACACGTGGGCGCAAACTCACAAAATGGCAGTATCCAACTTCCGTGAATAGCATTTATGGCTGTCATTAGCAACTGGTCTTATTACAAGCATATAAAATATCCAAGCGGCTAAGTAGTAGGTACCAATAGCTCACCTATTGGCAGTTTGCTAAATTACTGGCATGTATGCAGTTATTATATTTCAGGCATAACTTGGTTCAAGCGTGTACACATTGCAGTATAAATTGTGTTATGCGTACAAGTTGTGCACATACATGAAAGATACGACAACTGTGTATCATTCATACAAGGGGGCAAACATAGCTAAAATATATCCGCAACTATATAGTATTTTTAGTTGAGTATAACAATGTCTAGGGTGCATGCACGGCGGGACAATACCAACATGCATATATGGGATCTGATTATAAATATATTTGACCACAACAAGAACAATATCATCAACAGTAGAAATGTTTTTGTAAAAATAGTATGGATTTAAGTCAGTAATCTAACACCACAAAAAAAAAATAGTGAGGCTAATAACTACTCAAAGAATATAATAGAAAGAAAAATGAAGTACACTCACCACACAAGTTACAGATGAATCGTCTCCCCTGATCAATAAACTTCATGAATGGGTTTATGTATCCTTTGCATCGAGAACACCGAACAGGACCATCTTCCCCAAAATCAACGACCTATACAAAATAAAGAAAATGCAATTGAACATAAACCAAAATGATTACCAGTATTTAATTCTCCACATGACTCTATAGGTACAGCACACACATTTGAGGTCATAATAACCATATGATAAAAAAGTGGCACTATGAAAAGTGAAAACATAAGTGATTGAAACAGCAGGCTCACTTGTACAAGATCTAAATCGTCAGAGAAACAATACTGTGGCTGCACAAATTTATATATGTAAAAGACATCCACTTCAACATAAAAACTATAAAATGTCCATCAACCAACTCTTTCGAAGAACTTGTTCAGGTGCACAAGAATGCCTTGAAGTTCAGATATATGGCTAGCACATCATATTATTAATATCATCAAGGAAGAGTAACAGTGATTATCGCAACAAAGATGATAAATTTGTCCTCAAGGTTGTAAATTAATGACTTCAATGCCATCTTCAAGAGAGCAGAGAATGGCATTTATATTTCCAATTATCAGGCTGTCCATTAAATTTGGTACAAAAGCAAAAATACGAAGCCTGTAACTTAATTAACATATGAACTAGGCTTCCTACTTGATTTTGCATGAACTTTGAAGTTCCCTCAACAATATATCAATAGCATGCCAATTTCTAATCTTCAACAATATGGACAAAGAAGAGTTGCTAAGAGGTTTTAGCAAACCAGTCAATTACTTGAATTGGTTCTTCAGAGGGATGAGGTAGAGCCAATGGCTGGACCAACAAGGCCAATTGCATAGCGGAGGTGTTCAACAGATCGGTAGAGCAAGGTATCTGGATAGATTTGGATGTTATCATCAGCATAAAAAATAACAACGCTAAGATGTTATTCCACCATAATTCAAAAAGTTATTACAACAATTAGCAAAAAGGGAATTCAGGACCTGATTAACGGTGCATCTCATGTAACGTGGACTGCAATTCCCAGCATCATTAATGATATGTTCAGAAGTCGCAGGCTTCATGGAAAGAGAAGAATTGAATCAGTAGAAAGGAAATATATAAACCATAAATGAACAAGGTTTAGCTACTTATGACGAGAAAGGAAATCATGCAACAACACATGGATCAGCTCCACGGATAGATCAATCGACTTCTAGCCAACAAGATTAGAAAGCAATCTCAAAATTAAATAGTAGTAGTCTCAACTCTCTGGTATCTATCATATATCTTAAATGAGAATGACTTCTAGAAAATCTCAGTATTATTAACAATAAAGCCTAAAACTAACAACATCTTGAAGAGATACAGCACAACATCTAGCTGCCTTTGGTAATCGGTTAATCTATCGCCAGTTTAAGGTCAATTAGAATACCGGAGGAGGGTTAGCTTGATTTCCTTGGCGTGTCTCATGAACAATGACAGCAGAGTTTGGGAAAGGACGAGGAATCTGATTTGGATCAATCTTAGTGGGAGTCACCCCTGGACCAGTATGACCAACAGCGGGAGGCATGTGAGCCATAGACTGGTGGGAAATGGGTGGTGGCATCCCATACATCATTGGTGGCTGAGAAGAACCAGGTATCTGGGATGGCCCCGCCTGCATTAATATATAACATATAGAAATTTAGGACTTTAGCTAAATATACTACACCACTTGGTGAAAAACTTCATTAGAAAATTTCTTTTATATTTTGTAGTGTTACCATCATTAGATCAATATTACATGATATTTGCAATCTACATTCATCATCAGTACAGTATTACTAATACTTCGGATTTCTTCAATATGTTTACTGTTTGTTCTGTCATGAGTTCACTTATATTTATAAAGTAAAAATACCACTAAACCTTATGCGTAGCCTCTTTGAAGACCATAATAATCTAACCCTGCTGAAAACTGCAAGAGGGTGTTTGGATGAGCTTTAGCGGGAGAAAAGCTACAATTTCAATAAGCTGCATAAAGCGCGGGTTTCACTAATTGTTCCTTAAAGCTGAAATACATCCAATCTAAATTTTACTACTCCATATATATATTCCAAATCCAACCATGATAATATTTAGTAAGTACTGGTATCAGGCATTGTACATTTATATTTATCTTATCTTATGAACAGAAGTCTCTCATAGAGAGAGTGGGAGACCCCTTCTGAAATCATTGTTAATTGTCTAATTAGTAGCATAATACCCAGGTACACAAATAAATTACCTTATAAGACTCATAAGACTTCGATGGCCACGCGCCAGCAAATGGTCTTACAACATATATTTCTCTACATAAGGCCGGTTGAAAGACAATCTCCACTATCAATTCCTAACTTGATTTCTTGTCAGTTGGTATGAATTAAGTAGTTTCGTGCAATCTTAAATGCAGGGGATAGTAAATTAATGCATGCCTTAATAGAAATACAAAAATTATTCACATCTCGAATACATAGGAGCAATCCAATTTAAAACAAACTTGTAGTGTATAATGACGATCACCTGACGTGGCGGCACTTGCCACGGCGGCTGTGCTCCAAATGGAGAACCTGGAGGCCTTGGCACACCTTGAACTTGTGTTGAAAACTGGGTGGAACTTGGAGGAGGCTGCATATTCTGTGGGGCAGCAGAGAATGGTGGATTTGCTTGAGACATCGTTGGTTGTGCAGTAGAAGATGGACTCCCAAAGGGTGGGCGCAAACTTGTAGGTGGAGCTGGAGACCTTGAAGATAGCATTGCCGAAGGAGGACCTCCCATTTGAGGCTGTGGCATACCTCCAGAGGGAGGGAAACGAGGAGCACCTTGCGATTGGACTAACCCAGCTGAAGGGGGTCCATTACTCATCGGGTTAGGAGTTGTCACTCGTGGCTGATAGGATCCAGGCCCCGAGGGAGCAGACATGAAAGGAGAAGCAGCACGAGAACCCTGGCCTGAAGATGGTACACCACCTGGAGGTAAAGGAGCGGCAGGACCTCCAGCCATAGAGGGTGGTGAAACTCCTGGAGGAGGAGGCCTGGACCCAAAAGGAGCATTCTGAAGTCCAGGAGGTGGACCTCCAGGTCTACCAGCAGCAACATTCGGTGGCAATGTAGATTGTTGAGGGCTACTTGAGGACATAGGACCCCTAGGGAATGTACCTGGAGGTCCTGGACGAGAAGCAGGAGGCTGCCCAGCAAACGGTTGAGGTTGCTGGCCAAATGGTGAAGGGGGTCTAGGACCGGCTCCTACCGGTGGTTGATTAGGTCTATTTAGATTTAAATTTTGCATATTATTCGCAAGTTCATTCGGGTTATAATTACGTGGTGGTGGAACATTTCCAGGCCTAGTTCCCCCGGGAGAAGCCATCATTCACCCTGATCAAACCAAATAAATCACCCACCACAATCCAAACCTTCAACACTCCCCAAAAATTCAGACACTTAAAACCTGCAAGAAAGATTACGTTTTATCAAAATCGAAGAAACCCAGTCTCTTAAATTCAACAACTACACATTCCACATACAACCAACATATAAAATCTTCCCATGTATCCATAATAGATCAAGAAACCAAAAGATCACAACTAACCCACCACAATCCAAACCTTCAACAAACTCCCCAAAAATCCAGATACTTAAAACCTACAGCAAAGATTACATTTTTATCAAAACCAAAGAAGCCCATTCTCTTAAATTCAACAACTATGCATTCTGTAAAAATTCTGCCCATGTATCCATAATAGATCAAGAAAAAGAATACCAAATTCAGATCCAATCATACTCCAATCCATAAAAAATCTAGCCATAAACTTCATATAAATGCAATATTCAAGAAAATGAAATACAAACACATAAAAGATCTATTGAATGTGATGATTCTGTACCTCTAGCTAAAAGGTTTGAGCGTTTGAACCAAATTGTGAGACAGATTCTTGTAGCAAAACAATAGATCAAGGTGGAGGGGGGGATTGAAAACGTTATAGAAAATGGAAAAAAATGGGTTCATTACAATACTGCATTGTAAGTTTGTAACTGTGTAAAATTGAGGTTGTTGTCCCAGGATTATTACCACATTAGTTACATAAAGTCATAAACTTTAAAGATGAAAATAAATGTATGATCCACGGTGGCTGTACTTTAGAGTATCATTTGTTGTTTGATGCAATGGTGGAAAGAAATGACGTGGTCAATGTATATGACGTGGGATCATACATGTCAACTTGTGACGGGCAACACTATACACGACACAACAGTGTTTTTGTTGGGTGTGAATTGACTATTTCGTGCTCAACTTAACTATCTCACATACTACACGAGAGTGTAAAATAGTCACTTCACATCCAACAAAAACACTATTTTGGTGTGTATATAACATATCAAATTTGTAACGAATAATATTTGATATTTTGTTACAGAAAAAAAATACTATAATATGTATTTAAGAATAAATATAAAAAGATAGTCACATGTATTTAAAGGTTGGTTACTTGAGTCGATGGTTCGATTGGAGACAATTATCTCATATTTTATTTTAACTGTGTATTTTTTTTGTAAATTAGCAATGAGGCGAGATTCGAACCCAGGACCTTCTGGTCACTAGCAATAACCTTTTCCACTAGGCTATTCGATTAACTCCATTTTAACTGTGTATTAGTTAGCAATCTCTCTATTCACCATTTGTAATACGGCAAATGGCCGGAACCATCACACATGTTTGTAGGAAATTGGAGAAAGGCATCTCGTCAACAATCATGAAATTGGAGAAAATATCATTGATTTCACATGTGGATCGAAAGATGGAAAACTAACGATGTCCCACTCTTAAGTAATGAAAAAACTAACGAAAATGACAAACATATCATCGTCCTTAGTACTTACGCACTACCCCAACAATTTTAATTGTTAAAATAAATATGTCTACCAAATATTTATGTCATATTTCATTTTGACCACATACAACTACTCACCTCATCAACTTTTAAGAAAAATCAATTACTTCAAACTAAAACTTACTTGCATATTTTAAAAACCACGCGCATAAGTCGTTTCTTTATTGATATATCATCAATGGAGATATCAAATATTGGTAGATATAGTGAATACATTAATCAAATTTTCTTATTTAGACATGAACTTCTCACGCCAAGTGGGTAGCTTCATCTCGCCTTTATCGTTCACGGGAATGGTAAAGTTTTCAATTATCGAGAGATAAACGATCAACTTAATCTCCAGATCATAATCAATGTCCCTATCTCCAATGATATCCCTAATCAAGCTCACTAAAACATTGTGTGGCACTTCGACATGAACATCCAGTATTATGTTGTTGTGTCACTTACCTTCATTGATCATGGGTCAGGAATCTTGCCAGAAACAATCCTAAATTTGCATTGAATTCATCATTAGTAAGTAATTATAATTATATATATAAAAAATTTTGGATAAAAATATTAGTTGGTCCCAAAATAAAATCTAGCTAGCAAGAACTTATGCAAATGGTCAAATAATATTAGGAATATCTTCTTAAATTTTTTGTTAATTAACAACGAGGTGATTGTACTTTAATTTTGTGTTAAATTATATGCATACTCTCGATATATGCTACCACTCAACATACACTTGGAATAGCTTAATTAAAAGTCTTTTGATCATTAAACCACATATTAACATCACCACCAACAATATCCATCGCATTCATATATGGACCAACTAGTCCTATTACTGGGCCGGGTAACTCGGGATCCACCCGAAAGTTAATGGACCAGGAGTGGGTCTAAAATTTTACCCGATGGACCGAAGGACCGGACCTGTAACCCAATAACGGATCCGGTCCAAGGGTATATAAAGATGGAAAAGAACCCTAGGGTTCACCCATCTCATTTCTTCAATCTCGAAACTTTTCTCTCCATCTCATCTTCAATCTTCATCCATCTCTCCCTCTCATCTCTTCATCGACTTTTAGGGTTCATTTTTTCCAGATAATTGTCGTTAATTGCTCATCGATTTTTCAGATAATCGATTTGAAGCGATTTTTTCATATAATTATCATTACATCCTTTGCATGTATGTTCCGATTTTTTTGCTATTTCGTTTATGTTTGTTTAAATTTTGTGTGGCTATGTCGATTATGTTGCTATATCGTTTATGTTGATTGTTGACTTATGACTGTCGAGTGTTGACTGTTGACTTTGTGTTGTTTATTTGCTTTTTGTTAATAATAATTAGTAACTAAAAAGGAACTATTAATACAATAAATAATACATGTAATTTTGTAATATGAAATCTGAATATCTGATTTGACTTTAGGATTTTCGATTTACGAATTTTTTGTTAGGGTTTTTGTTTTGGGTTTTAAACTCGTGTTTGACTTTTTCAATTCGGGATTTGAAGTCGTGTTTGACTATTTTTGTAATCTGAAATCTAATTATCTGATTTGCCTTTAGGGTTTTCGATTTAGGAATTTCGTGTTAGGGTTTTTGAACTCGTGTGTTGACTCACTGACTGTTTGCAATTTAGGGCTTTTAATTAGGGTTTGTAATTAAGATGTTTAATTAGGGTTCGTAATTAGGGCTTTTACATTAGCGGTTTCAATTAGGGTTTTTAATTAGGGGTGTTTCAATTAGGTTTTTCAATTAGAGGTTTCAGTTAGGGGTATTTCAATTAAGGATTTTTCAATTAGGGTTTTAATACTCGCATTTTGAACTCAGTTTTGTAATGTGTTCTTGAATACTGTTTTAAATTTGAATTAATGTTGTTGTAAAATTAATGTGTTCTTGAATACTGTTTCAATTAGGGTTCGTAATTAGGGCTTTTCAGTTGTTTTCATGTATGTTCAATTGTGTAGTTTGTTTAACTATTTTCATGTATATTCAATTGTAAAATAAAAGTGAACTAATCTGTTTATACTTTATAGTTTATATTTAAGTACTAATGATGTCTTTTCAAGATTCATCAGTTAGTCCACCCATGAATCCATATGTTGATGATGATTTTGATGATAAGGTTATTGATGGAATTGAGATTGGGGAGCTTAATGATTTGAACAGTAATCAAACTGATAATGAAACTGCTAACGATGACACTGGTCATCAAATTGACATTGACAACCCTACCACAAGCACTGCTTATGGTAAGGTTGTTCGTGTAAAGAAATCTATAATTCACATTGAGATGGATGCCATTGTATTACCTGATGGCACAAAAAATGGAAATGTAAATGGTGTGGAGCTCTTTACACATTTGATGAGAAGTACAAAAGTACTTCAAATGGTAACACTCCTAGCATCACTAGCTGGCAGTACAATCATCACAAGATTAGGGAGGTTGCTGTTCACATAGTTTTGGGTCATGGATTTCCCTTTTCAATTATGGAAGGTGAAATTTTTAATAAGTTCTTGAAAGAAATTTATCCTTGGTACAAAAGGATAACTAGACATACTGTGAAAATAGATTGTGAGAGTTGTTATGAGGAGGAGAAGGTTAAGATGAAAAAAGAGATGTCTTTAGTTCGTAGGATTTCATTGACGGCAGATTTGTGGTGGTCGGGTGAATAGAAAATTGGGTACATGACTGTGACAGACTACTCCATTGATTCTAAATGGAAACTTCATAAAAGAGTTTTAACATTTACTAATGTGCCCCCCCCCCCATTCTGGTGAAGTTCTTGCTAGGGAGTTGTTGAGAGTGATGGACGATTGGCATAATCGGAATAAAGTGGTTTCTATTTCGGTAGATAATGCATCTTCTAATGATAATTGTATTGCTAGGTTGAAGACTTCCTTTAGTAATAGGAAAAATATGTGTTTAGATGGTAAGTTGTTTCATGTGCGATGTTGCGCATATATTCTGAATTTACTTGTTCAAGAAGGTCTGGATGTTATTAAACCTTGCGTCGAGAAAATTAGGAATGGTGTTAGGTATCTTTTAAATTCTGAAAGTAGGTGCAAATCATTCAAAAAAATTGTCCTTGAGTTACGTCTTGAGGGTAGGCTGCAAGTTTTGGATACCAAAACTAGGTGGAATTCTACTTGGTTGATGTTATCCACTGCCTATTTTTATAGAATTGATGAAACTATGTTTAGATTATTGATATTCATAATAGTCCAGGTGTAATATCGGACCCAAAGTGGGTGATGTGATATGTTTGATATGATTTTATAGATACTACTCATACCATCAAGATGTATCTTCTTTTCGGTAGCCCAACTCAGAATATGTCATATATGAATTATTTTGCATTCGTATTATATGCAATGTGATTATATGATATATTTATTTGTTTATTACTTGGGGTCAAATATTGGAGTTATTTTGTATGAATTGATGTGAATTTTATGTATCTTCTTTTGATAATTTAACTATTGTCGTTGGTAAATTGAATATTCATTGTATCATTGAAGATCTGATTATAATATATAGAGATCCCAGAAGAGTCCTCAATTACTAGATTATCATGAAAATTAAGCATAGTAACTCATGTTGAGTTCTCAATTGCCAGAGAATATTTCTGTAAACATATTTAGAATCAAATACCTTGTAAAGGCATATACAAGTCAAATAAGCTTGATCATGAAAGATCAAAATATATAAACTTGATCCTGAAGAATCAATTCTAATATATATATATCTTACAAAGGAAACATAATTGTGTAATTATGCAAGACAAATAATAGTAGCATCATCTGGACATGCTACTGATGATTTCATCAGGGGGAAGACATGATATCCATTGTACTCTTTTTCATTGAGATTTTTTCCATTGTGTTTTCTTGGTAAGGTTTTTAATGAGACAATTATTTGAGACATATTTAAAGAGAAATATACTCTTTTTTTACACTAGATTTTTGTCACTTGGATTTTCCTAGTGACTAATTAACCAAAGAAGGTTATAAGAATGATTACATGATATTGTTTTTCATGTAAAGATGAGGAAGCTAGTTTGTATAATAAAAGTATTATTGGAACTCCTGAAGAACATCCCAAAAGTAGTAAATTTATCGAAGCAACAAACTTGCGAGGAAATATCATTGATAAGTCTTATTGAGCACCTCAAAGGTGATAATATCACTACCAACATCGACTTAATAATGTAAAATGATGTGGTCATGAGGGGGAGTTAGTACGCGTTGTACTTTTTTTTCTTGATCGAGGTTTTGTCCCGAACGGGTTTTCCTATCAAGGTTTTAATGAGACAACATTATATGCGTATATTAGTAATAATGTAAACCCCACGGGTTGCCCCAGTGGTTAGGGTGTATGCAGATTGCTCCAATTGGCATGGGTTCGAACCACGCCAGCGGCAGTTTGGGAGTTTTACCCCAGGCTAAGTGCGCAGCGTGGACAGGCCTCCCATACACTATGGTCCTGGGGATCGTACCGTGATTTACTCCCTTTCAAGTTGTGGGTTCGGCGTGAGGGGGCGCTTAATGTGAGCGAGATCACATTTTGCTCCAATATTAGTAATAATGTACTCTTTTTCTTTCACTTGGGTTTTATCCTATAAGGTTTTAACGAGACATGTTCTTAATTATTACCTTTGTATGATGTATTGAAAGCCTATAAATAGATAGTCATTACTCATTCTACTGTATTGTACACAACTCAAAGCAATAAAATATCTCCCCCTATGTTCAATTCTTTGTTTATCTTCTTTACAGTTATATTTATAACATAAGACTCGTTTTTTGATTGCATAATATAATTTGGATAGTATGAAAGATTAGTTTCTTTAACGAAAAATATTCAGAATTTTAGAAATTCACATAAAATGAAAACATCATTAATTGAAACTCAATATTTATAATAAAGGTGTCAAAATTATTCCTTAAACAACATTTTTTCTTAATGACAAACAAACTTTGTTAATTAATGAAAGAGAAAAAGTTTAACAGTATTAGATGCTTATTTCAAAGTAATAAGGAGTACAATTTTTTTGAGACTCAAACTAATATTTAAAATAGAACTTCTCAATCGAAAAGTAATTCGCCCACTTTATTTTCACAATTTCATTGAACTATAATGTGATATAAGCCAACCAATTAATTCAATAACAACTAGTTATTCATCGAAGAAATCCGAAGTGTTTTTCCAAATTGATTAAGTTAAACTCAAGTATTCAATGTTGTCAACATCTAAAGATATGATAATTATTCAACTTGATAAAACATATAAAATCGGGAACATGTTGAAACCCAATATTATTGTTGATTTATAAATTATTTTCTTACAATTTGTTCACATAAGTTATTACCCGCTTGATACTCGGCGAAAAAGGCCCTCCTCAATACCAGCTTGATTAACATTCGATTCGTTCTCGAGTAAAAATTATATCCGAAACGATGAGATTACTTTTTGACTCGATAAAATGTATACTCGACCCAGCGGGACTCCTTAAATGCGTATGTGTCTATATATTATAACCAACAAACTAAAAAAACCACCTCCTCTCTCTCATTTCTCTCTTTGCTTTCTCCTTCTCTTTCTCTCTCTCTCATTTGCTCTTCATCAGTTGAATATTTGGTGTAGTTCGTTAGGGTTTTTTGATAGATGCAGGTGTAATATTACTAATAATACAGCAAATTCAGTAGCTCAAGTTTTTAAATGATGAATTTTGAAAGCAAGAAACTCATCAATGACCCTAATGGTAATACTTGTACTTCTGTTTTAGAGAATTTTTTGTTACCGATAATTATATATTTTATTGGTTAATTTATTTTATGCTTGAGTTATTTGTTTCTGTTGATTGTACAATTGAGTTGACTAGCGGAATTTGAGTTTGACCAAATTAGAGCAATGTTTTGAAGCTGGAAATGTAGGTGCTAATATCATGAGTTTATGTTCAATTTAGTATTATGTTTGAATTTATTTATTTGATGCTGTAAATTTTGATGATTAGACTGTGTATTTCTGTTTCAATTTTCTGCTTTGAGTTTTTTTTTGAAGCAGTAAATGTAGATGACAATATTATGAATTTGTATTTAATTTTGTTTTTATTGATTATATAATGTAGTTGATATTTGAGTTTGACTAAACTGATGCAATTTTTTGAAGCTGATGTAGAGGGATTATATTATGAACTTCTGTTTGCTTTTAGGTTTGATCTTTTTATTGTAAATTGTGTTGACTAGTGGAATTTGAGTTTGACTAAATTAGTGCAATTTTTTGAAGATGCAAATGTATATTATGAATTTCTATTTATTTGATGTTTTTGTTGATTGTATAACTGAGTTGAGTAGCGAATATTTGAGTTTTACTAAATTTCTGCAACTTTTTGAAGCTGGAAACGTAGAGGACTATATAGTGTATTTCTCTTTGATTTTATTTTGCGTTTGATTTATTTATTTATTGTATAATTAAGTTGTCTACGGCAATTTAAATTTGACTAAATTAGTTCAATTTTTTGAAGCCATAAATGAAGATAATAATATTATATATTTTTTAGTTTAATTTTCTTTTATGTTTGATTTTTTTATTATGTTTTTGTTTTTTGTTGGTTGTATCATTGAGTTGAGTAGCAAATACTTAAGTTTGACTAAATTAGTGCAATTTTTTAAGAGGAAATGTAGAGGATAATATTATGAATTTATGTTTACTTCTATTTTGTTTATATTTATTGTTTCTGTTTTTTTTTTTAATATTAGAAACCCACCCACCGCCCCCTTACAATGAGAATCGAACTAAGGGCCTCTAAGTCACTGGAAGACCTCCTAACCACTACGTCATTCGATGTTCTCTTGTTTTTGTTGATTGTATAATTGATTGACTAGCGAAATTTGAGTTTGGCTAAATTAGTGCATTTTTTTTAACCTGTTAATGTAGGTGTTAATATTATGAATGTGATCTTAATTTTATTTATGTTTAAAGTTTTTTTTTCGAGGTGATTGTATAGATGAGTTGACAAGCTGAATTTGAGTTTGACTAAATTTGTGCAGTTTTTTAAAGCTAGAATTGTAGATGCTAATATTGTGGTTTTTGATAAATTTACCTTGTTTTTATATTGTTTGTTTCTGTGTGATTTGACTTTCACGTTGACCAAATTGGTGAGGTTTTTTTAAGCTAGAAATGTAGATGCTAATATTATAATTTTCGATTCATCTTTTGTTTGTTTGTTACTGTTGATTGTATATGCTTGCAAAATTTGGCTTCGACCAAATTGGTGAAATTTTTTGAAGCTAGAAATGTTGATGCTAATAATATTATGATTTTCGGTTTCTGATGATTGTATATACTTGCGAAATTTGACTATGACCAAACTGGTGAAGTTTTTTGAAGCTAGAAACGTGAATGCTTTTAAGATTATGATTTTCGCTTATTTTGTTTGTTTTAAGTCGACTGTATAAGTGATTTACTAGAGGAATTAGACTTTGACCAGATTGGTGCAGTTACATTTTAAGTTGCGAATGTAGATGATAAAAATATGAACCGTGATTAATGCTTTAAATATATTCCCTTCTGGGTTAAGAAGATCAGTTTAAACCTGAAAGGAGGATGTATATGTTGAGATTAAATTATGTAGTTATGATAGTATTTTATCAAGTATAGTGTCAGGCTTCAGATACTAAAACGATCGGCATACAACAGAGAGTACATTTTTGTAACTAGGTAAAGATTGTTGGCTGACAATTGAGGCTATATATTGGTTGTGGGAGTTATATGATTAAAGTTGACTTGGGGATTTCTTGATTTTTAGATCCCACAGATGGAGTCCTTCTCAAATTAATGAAGTCGTAAAAGTTATCAAAATAGGAATAAAGTAGGCTCTATACGAGATAGCCCTTGTGGCCATTATAGTTATAATCCAAGGAATCAATTGAGCGATTTGGGCATATCTGTAAACGTTCGTAGTTCAAGATATCACCTTGCATGTAAAATCGGAAAGGACCAATGACTTAATGTGTTCACAACTTCAGACTCTGTCTTTGTTACTTAATTTTTGAACATGATAATAGTGAAGTCCAATCATACCCATTGTTACCATTTTTTAAATATATTCTGTTAGAGTTTGTTTTCTAATGGTTGATGGTTTCAGATGTGGTGACTGAGTTTATAGAAGGTTTGGTCGAAACGTACCCTGGCTTGCAATACTTGGATGGTTTCCCTGAGGTTGGTTGAATTATTAGAACAATCTTCAATTACTTAGTCCGCATGAAGATGGTATCAATATCTTGTAATGTTTTTAAATGTAGGTTAAGGTTGTACTTCGGGCTGATGTATCCAGTGCGACATACGACAAGGTTGCTGTTATATCAGGTCAGAATCATAAATGAACAATCTTAAATGTAATTTGTCGAAGTAACTAGGTTTCATTTTATTTAAATAGGACAATGTGAGGCTATAACAGAACAACCATATCTGATTTTGTAGTCAGACTTTTTGAATGATCTGACTAATTAAAATGTCATGATAGATAGGAGATGCTTTCTTTATTATGCATCTGCATTAGACTTGTTAATTTAATGGCACATATACAGTTATCCAATAAAACAATAATGTGCCCCAGTGCCTTCACAAAGGTTCCCGCCTAAGCGGGGTAACGATGGTTAGATTGTGTGCAACCTTACACCTGACAACAAGGTGGCTGTTCCCGAATTGATCCGAGATGGAGTGCAAAGATTATCTATTACTATACAACGGTTATCAGTGTTTTCAAATATTTATATTGTTGTAAGGCTTGTTTTGCTTATCTAGACCAAGTCTGATGAACTTAATATTAGAATTTATAGATCTATTTTGTCACTAAAATCTTTGGGATATCATGATACAGGGGGTGGAAGTGGCCATGAGCCAGCACATGCTGGGTTTGTTGGAGAAGGGATGTTGACAGCCGCAATATGCGGGGATGTTTTTGCCTCACCGCCTGTGAACTCCATTCTTGCTGTATGTTTTAAGATGACCTGTTCCTGTAAAGAAGAAACACCTTTTCTGACAAGAACATGCTTGGTCATTATCTGCTAGTAATTGAGATTTTGATACATTGTAGGGTATTAGAGCCGTCACTGGTCCACTGGGTTGCCTGCTCATTGTTAAGGTACAACCAGCTTTGAATGGTACTTCAAATTAAGCTTGTGATATGGAGCTGCATAATGCATAAGTTTGTGTAGCATTGGCATGATCTGCATCATCATGCTTTTAATAACTTTTGACTGTATCCTTCATATTCCTGCACCGTCTCTTGATTTAGTTTTCAATTGCCAATGTCATTATACAAATTGGGTTTGTTAATGACTTATATGGACTCCCTTCGGTGTGGATAGAACTACACAGGTGATAGGTTGAATTTTGGTCTAGCTGCTGAGCAAGCAAAATCTGAAGGCTATAAAGTTGAGGTATTATTTTTATATAATAAGAATCTTCTGATTCTTAATTTGGAAAGGAGAAAAATTACTTGTTAATGCTTCATATTATAAGTTGGTGCTGTTTGTGTTTGTAGATGGTTATTGTGGGTGACGATTGTGCTTTACCACCTCCTAGAGGCATAGCCGGAAGAAGGGGTTTGGCTGGAACGATCTTCGTGCACAAAGTATGATTACCCTTCTATCCCTGTCTATGATTTTTATTGTCAATGACTAATTGGTGAATAACACAACAAGGCATTCTCTTTTAGACCTTGGATCATATTATGAGCATTAACTCGTAAAATCTGCTCGTAATAAAGAACTATAAAATGAAGTTCTTAAAATTTTTAAGCTAGTTCAGACTGTGAGTCAATGAACAGCCTCTCCGTCCCCCTCCCTCCCTTGATATGATGTTAGAAAAGAGACGTAGTCACACAATTAGATCAATCACAGTAGACACACTCTACATGCACAGCTGACATACTGTTGATTTTTTCTTAAAAGAGTGTTCAGCATAATCTTAATGTTAACCCATCGCAGGTTGCTGGAGCTGCTGCTGCCTCTGGACTCTCCTTGAAAGAAGTGGCTTTGGAAGCAAAATATGCTTCAGAAACAGTAGGCACAATGGGAGTAGCATTGTCTGTTTGCACCCTTCCAGGCCAAATCACAACAGACCGTCTTGGTCCTGGAAAAATGGAGCTTGGTCTTGGAATTGTAAGTTAATCTTTTTATGTAGGCAAGTGGTTTTGCTGATAATTGAATTTGAGGCTACTTGATGTCATTGTAAACGATATCCAATTATGGTAGAGTACAATAAAGTTCATTTCAATCGTCATATCCTCCCCGGATCCACCCTCCATCTCTTGAACTCTGACATGATCGCGACGACTTCAATTAGTCTCATGTTCCGCCCTATGATAACTTCAGTATCAGGGAGTTCAAAGCCTCCAAATGAAGAAATTTGCAGATATTAAGTGGAAGTCATAAGTTTACCTATCGAAATTTAAATTTAGTAATGACTTGCAGCATGGAGAACCTGGTGCTGCTGTAGTAGACTGTCAGCATGTTGATGTGGTGGTTACTCATGTTCTGAATATGATCTTATCTCAGGTATTAGCTGCACATCATTTGCTTTCTGACATTTATTTTTTTAAACTTCTCAGCGTCTTCTGCTTAAGATTTACTGTTAATTGAATATTACGTTATCTTGGGTATCAAAACCAACTGTAATATGGGCTATCCCTTCCTGATCATATGTTGCCTGCTAAAAATGAATAGTGCTAAGAAGAGAAAATATTTGATGTGACTGAAGGAGTTGCTATTTGGAGAGCGATATCATGTTTTATCCACTGAAATATAGTCAACAAAGAAACAGCTGAAGTGCTGAACTCAGCAACTTTATACATGATACTTAACAACTTTGGGATGAGGACTGACTAAGTTTCTTATTTGGTTACTGATTTAATTATCGACTATGTTTCCTTTTGTTCAATTTGATGCATAAGGTAACATCCTTCTTAACACTTACAAAAACTTTTGCAGGAAACGAAATATGTTCCAATTACCCGTGGAAATCGAGTTGTGGTCCTGATCAACGGGTAACTTCCAATTGTTATTTTCCAGTGTATTCTTTTTCCTTTGAATCTTTTTCTTTTGTTCTATAATATATTATTGTTCACAGTATGTTTAGTTTCCTCCGTTTTACAATCCTGAAAGCCCTGACCTCATGCAACCCTTTGATACTGAGAATAAGTTACATCTGGATTTTAGATTTTAGATCCCTTGAACTAGTTGATTATTTTCCGGCTTGGTATAAATTGTGAGATTATTCTGAACAGTTATCTTTCTAGTACATTTTTCATCTTTTGTCTGTGCTCATGCTTTACACATGCATTCATCAACTGGTAATCATTGTACATGCTTAAACTTATACAATTATTAAATTGCAGCTTAGGAGCCACTCCAGTTATGGAATTGATGATTGTGGCTGGTAAAGCAATTCCGAGATTGCAGCTGGAACATGGACTAGCTGTTGACAGAGTCTATACAGGGTCATTCATGACATCTCTTGACATGGCTGGTATGTTAATCTCCTATATGAGTCCACTTTTTGTAAATCAGAATGCACTTCTAAATTTTATTAATTTGTTAGGATTTTCGATTTCCATAATGCTGGCGGATCAAGCAATACTAAGCCGTTTAGATGCTCCAACCAAGGCTACTTATTGGCCTGTTAGTACTGATGGTTAGTATATCATATCAAGATATCTATGTGCACTGTTTGTCTTTTGTTTGGTACACCTCTCCATTTCTGAGTTTCATATTACTGTTCCAATAAAGTTGAGAGCCTTTCAACTATTTGCAATATGTTTCTGCTTTGCTGACATTCATGTGAACCTAAATGTACTCAAGGTAAGCGTCCACCGGCCAAGATTCCCGTTCCACTTCCACAGTCTCCATTGGCAAAGAAAGAAGAGGTAACTAGATGTGAATATACTATTGACTTCTTTAAAAGTGGATTGTTGTGCATTGCGCCATTGTCCATATATTTTGCGCCCTTTTCCTGTTGATGCTTGCATGACCTAAGCTGATAATACACCTCCCAAATTCTTTTTACCATTGTTGTTTTCAGTCAGATGTTTTCCACATACATACATTATTTTATACATTTTGAAGGTTGAGACCTTTCGATATTCACAGAATTCCTTGCGCATGTAAGAGTAATAAATGATGCCTGTGTTAACTCCTGTATGAGGGACAAGTATGACTTTACAATAATTGATATGACCATAGATTTCCAGAACGTAAGATGTACAAAGACCATCTTCATTAGGCATGCTCGTACTTAGAGAACCTGTTGTCTATAAATGATTTATGTTATGAAGTATTTACTAGGTAAATCTGCTTTGTCTTTCTGACAGAATTTGAGTCGGCCACTTCAACTGAGTGCTCAAGCTCATGTTCTGGAGGTGGCTATTGAAGCAGCAGCAAGTGCCGTGATCAATCTCAGGGACAGCTTAAATGAATGGGATGGAAAAGTTGGCGATGGTGATTGTGGATCAACTGTAAGTGGCATGAATAGTCACATTGTCATATTTTCCGCTAACTGTCCACTACTTACTGGGATACCTTTGTACTGTAGATGTTTCGGGGTGCATCAGCCATTGTTGAAGACATGAAGAAATAGTAAGTAACTTTTTGCTCTCTTTTTGTATACATATACACTTACTCACTTGATTCCTTTTCCAATTTGAATTGCATTGGTTAGTGTTTAGCTTCCTTGCAATATCTTCGCCCTGTTTAGTTATTTAGTATCCTTCTAATCTAGTTGTGGAGGTGTCTTTGTTTACAATCAGCCCTATAACAGAATAACCTTCTTTGGAATAGATACCCGCTAGGGGAGTTAATTGAAATACAAATAGTTTTACTATAGCCAGTTAAGTAGTTGAAAAGAAATGAAACAGTCGAACTCGAACTAGATAGGAGGAAAGTAATCTATCAAATGGAAATTACTTCGATCTCCTGGATTTTCTACTTAAGAACACTTAGTTGATAAGTCACTTACAAATATTGGTTCCTCACTCTTAACATGATATATTGAATTAAGCTTATCATTGTATATTCAAGTATTGTTATCATTTACTGGACAAGATGGTTTTATTTGTAATTACGTGCGATACAGTGGATTCTAAAAGTCCTGTATGCTTAGTAGTGTTTCCTTACCCATGTGCTAAGAATGTGAACTCCTAAATCAAACTCTACTGCAACTAATGAAGGCTTCTTAAGAATTGAGACTTCGTTGACTATGGTATTCTGTTCATTCGAGAAAATTCTATCCAACACATGAACCAAATTTGTGACTTGAATAAAGTGCAAAATAATTTCTACAGTGGCTTATCTGGAAGTGGTTATGGCGTCCAGTCTAAAACTAAGATGGTTTCTTATGCAATTGTACAATGCTTAGTATTTGCATAGCACTTGGTGGTCATTACTAATTCAATCATACAATTCATTGTATCTAATATTAGTTTGGTATCAGTGAACATTTTCGAAAGTTGTGTACATATTTTGACTGGTGATGAAGTAGAATGGCTAACAGAATCGAGTTAACCGATCATAAAAATAACGTGAGTTCAAGTACTGCAAGGATAACATGTAAAAAACTAATTTAATGTTACTTGCGGATTAAGGAGACAGAATTTGAGCATTTAAGAATGATTAAATTCGTAAGTTATCAACCTGGAGGAATCTGTACCTAGAGTTATTTTTCTGGGCTCCTTTTTCTTTTATTTTTTTCTTGTCATCTTCTTCTACTCTAAGTTTGCCTTTTATTCCAGTTATCCATTGAATGATCATGCCGAAACAGTTAATGAGATTGGATCAACTATCAGAAGAGTCATGGGAGGGACAAGCGGAATAATGTACACCGTAGTCTCTCAAGATGTTTTGATTTATCCCTTTCATGGCTTTCTATTTGTTTGATATATATTGTTCCTTGAATCCGTTGTTTACAGATATGACATATTCTGCAAGGCAGCATATACTGAGTTGAAAGCAGATAGCCAGTCCCTCATTACTGCATTAAGCTGTGAGTTGACTCAAAATACCGTATATTATCGCATCTTAAGTTGTATAGTGTAACTCTTCGTTCACTAAGGATGTATTCTGTTTTCAGGGGCTAGAGCACTGGAAGCTGCTATTGCTGCAGTGAGTAAGTATGGGGGAGCTAGTGAAGGATATAGAACATTACTTGACGCTCTTATTCCTGCCTCCAAAACTCTGAAGGAGGTGTGTAGTGTAGTGCAAATAAGGTCACGTTGTTGATCATTGACAATTCTTTGCTAACTTTCTGAAGTTTCAGAGACTGGCTGCTGGTGATGATCCTGTCAATGCTTTTGTGCTTTCTGCTGAAGCTGCTGTAGCTGGGGCAGAGTCTACGAAGGATATGAAAGCTCTGGTAACTGTTCTGTTATCTCTTATGCGACTACCTTCTACTTCTGTTTCCTCATGAGCTTTAGTTATTTATATATATCTGTGTGCTCCCTATTACCAGAAGATAAATACGGAGTATTTTTTAGAGCAAGCACTGACTTCATGTTGTTTAGCATATATACTCTCTGTAAGGGATAATTTGCTCGTGATGTAAACATAAAGATCACGGCTGTTGAACCCTCATATTAGTATCATTTTCGTACTTGCTTTCTTACACTAATTACTTTATATCGAACTATTGATATTGATGAGAAGTAGGAAATTACCAGTATGCATCTGTTGGACACCATATGAATTCAAAGTTCAAACACAACTATTCATTTATGCATCATTGCCTTTACCATGTAGTTCTGATTTATTTCTTCCGTAGGCTGGTCGCTCAACATATGTTTCTCCAACGACTCTTGCATCAGTGCCTGACCCAGGTGCCATGGCAGCAGCTTCATGGTACAAGGCAGCAGCCACAGCTGTAAAGAACCTAAGTCCGGCCACCTAATACAAGATACGGGTGAGGCTGGGTGATACATGGAGGCCTTTATTTTTGTTTCGGCTGAAAATGAAAACCTTTTCTTGTTCGACTTCATACATTGGCTTTCCGCTTATGTGGCTATATGCATAATGCCGAGAGAGCGACTACACAATCATGTATTTTGCACAGATGAGATGATGCCGGATCTATGTAACTCAAAATTCATGTAATATCGTTACTCAGGACCTCTGCTGTAGAGATTGGCAACTTTTGTGGCGGTTCCATTGAGTTGTTGACACTTCTATATCGATCTATCTGTTTACACTTTCTGTTCCTTGGTTATGTTTTTGGTTGGTAACTTTAGAATCATAGTTACTGAAGCCACAACTCCAATCACCAGAATCGCGAAACTTGAAAGTCGAAACCTCATATCCCTCCTCACAGCTATAGAAAGTGAACTCTTATTTGGTAATTGCAACGACTGTTTCAGTTTTTTTTAGCGACACTTCACTTGTAGTGTACAAGTATACTAATAAATAACAAAGAGGTAATGGTATTGTTACAAAAAACCCAGGTGGGTTTCGCTATAGCAATAATAAAAAAAATTATTCCATCGGGTCTAATACCAAATTTGTTGTCGAACTTGTGTTCGTCTAAATGTACGAACAATATGTGCTATGGAGATGCAATGTGAGATCTTGCTCTTCAGGAACTCTGGTGTCGTTCCATCATACCCATTGTTTCCCATATGATGGAGTTAATTGATTCACAGAACAAAGAACAAAGAACATGAATGCTTATAAAGACTAGAAGGCTTCGAGCTAAACAGAACGAGGATTGAATTGTACACAATCTTACTCGTGTGCTAGCAAAGAAGTTATCCTAGAATTAATCCAGGACGAGCTAAAATACTCTGCATAATTTCACAATACAAAGAAGGGTATGTATGGCAAACTAATGGTGAGAAGTTTTTACAAGTAGAATATTAATTCCTTGATATAGACATGGACTTTCTATCTTTACAGTTATATGTACTATAGTCTATACACCATTTCTATCTTCACACGTTAATTCTAATATTCCACTTCTATCACAAACATCATTACCTTAATTGTTTTGGACCTCTGTTTGAAGTAATCCATGATGTGATCGCCTCCACAAGCAACTCTAGGTCCTTCGAACTTTCTGTTCGTAGTATTTTGTAGTCTTCCCCAAGCGAGTTGCCAACTTGCTTCGCCATGGTTTCCCACGGTGTCCCGACAGTCAAATCAGCCAACAACTTCCCCCCTTGGTTCACTGCATCCGCCATTGCAGGAGGAACATCAGGGAGTCCCTGAACATGAAATAGTACAATTAGTGAACGGAATGTTATTTCTCCAAAAGGTGAAGAACTTCCATATAAACTTACATCTGAGAAATGTTTGTTCCAGATGTTTATTTTATCTTGTTGAGCATTATAAACAGGGGTGATCAAATATATATTATACCTGTTGTAGAGGAAGTCCGTGGTCGCCAGGTAACAAGCGAATTGACATATCAAGCATTGTGCTGACGGCAGACTCTGAGCTAAGCAGTTGTGCTAATACTGATGTCTCATCAATTATATCATCCTTGAATTTGATCAAAAGATTGCTAGAAATTCCGTAATAGGACTTTATCTGATAGAAAAATAGATCAAATTGAGTAATTATTTATAACAAAAAAAAATCACAAGAGAACTATACATGAACTTCAAGTTGGGTTAACTATTTCCTCTTTAAAACCTTCTACTTAAATTGAGATTAAGGGAGTATCAACGATAACATGAACAGATACCAGTCTCCGAGTTTCTTCTGGTCGCGGAGTAAAACTTTCCCTCCCATTCACCAAGTCCATGTACAAGGGAGGTAATTGCTCGACCAGAGGAAGTACTTGCTTCATGATTGGAGGGCTAAGGTTCCCCATCTGCTTCATTGTCACCTCCAACTGCTTTATGGTCATTTCAGCCTGTATATTTGGTACGGGTTACTTCTGAAAGAAAGAACTTAAAGGTATACAACCCAGTCAAATTACAAAACAGTACTCCAAAACTGTATCCTTACAAGCGTTGGTTTATTCAGGCACTGAACAATTATTTGAACAGAGATACCAATTGTTATGCCTAATGTTAAACTCAGCTTTATCGAGATTTAGAATAGTTATTGTAAGTTTGTAACTTATCCCAAAAGGGAAGGAAAGCTGTGTATGTGGCATGATACATGGCTTTAAACATATATCAATATCTCAATTTGATCAAACAATTAAAGAATTGACAATTAGTGGATCGAGCACGTTGCTCGATAAGTGGTAGGGTCGGGGAGTAGAGAACTATCTCTTCTGTTCCTGGGCGAACAAAGCCAATTAACAAATGACATTACGAATCATTAGATTGCACTTAGATTCTTACCCCTACACGAATTGTTGGTGAAGATGCAATTTGTGATAGCAACGGCCCAAAGTTTTGAACCATTGGGACCAAAACAGGTGAGATCAAAGGAACAGCAACACTGGCTTCCTGCAGGTTGGCAATTACTCAAAATCAAATTTTCGGGAAAACGTGAATGGTATGATATATAGCTATTTTTATAAAATTCAATGGTTTTAATGATCAATATAGAATAAAATGATATAGTGATTTGCAATATGTGTTGAGCTTCTAGCATAAGAAGCAGAAATTTAGACACTGGCTTCATTCTATAGCATCATGGATGCAACATATTTTTAGTCCCCGTTTTTAATGATGGATGCAACATCTTTTTGCGCATTTCTTTCAACTACTTCGAAGTACCTTATTGTTAAACGCCATTAGCACATTTCCCTTCCTATTTACTGCATATCTTGAGCCTGATCAACAATAGCTTTCTTGGCATTAAAACAAAACTGAAGTAACTTGTGAAGAAATATGATGTGCATGATAGATCATACCAATCAGGAGATGAATGAGAGACCCCAAAGAATGCCCAATACCAAAGACGGGAAGATCTTGAACCTATGCAACCAGGGAAAAAAAATATAAGAGATAAATCACGGACGAAGGAAGAAACAACAACAGACTTACCGTGTCCCCTAAAGATCTTAGACACCTATCATACTTTAACTGGACTTCATCTGTGATGTAGAAGTAATCGAATCCGCTAGCATATGGTGTAGCAATCACCAATACACCACTGCAACACAAATAGTAAACTTAGATGCCACTACGTTATATAATCACATCTGGTGTTTCAATGCATGCAATGCATACATATAGAGAAATGCCAACTAAAGTTGAAATTCGGTTTTGATCACAGTATGTGATTATCACAAAATATGAAGGAATAGGCCGAAAAAAAGATAACCAACAGAAACTCATGATATGACATCTTAGAAAAAGGGAAAAGAGGAAAGCAGGCCGACAAAATTCCCAGAGTTTTTACTATTCCATGTAATTATGCATTAAACCGTCATAAGTTTATTCAAATCCAAAGCAACTACAGCTCACGCACTTCTCTGCAAGGCGCTCCAGGAACAATCTGTAGGTCAATTGGGGCGCAGCTCCAACAAATACGCCGCCAATAAAATGTACAACACACTCAACTTTAGCATTTCTTGGTCTCAAAACCCATGCACCCTGAAAGACTTAGTTCCCGTCAATACAAACACGAATATATAAAGATCCTATCTAACGTCAAGCCAGTGTTTCCATATAATTAAACGATAAATAATCCACAGAATTTGAAAATAACCTCAATTTGGGACCAATCTCCTGAACTACTCCAAGAATAAGAATCTTGTGATTGTTTTACCGTCTCGGTCAGCACTCTATGAATGAAACATTAGCAAATACTACTCATGTAAGCTCTTTCAACATAAATACATCCACAAATATAAGGGTTAAGATATTCCATATGTGATATCTCATCAAGAAAAACAATTCTAATTGTTCTAAATTAAATGTCCAAGTTATCATTTCCCTATAATTTATGCAAACAACCATATAAACACAAAAAGAAAGAGAATCTAGCAGAAACACAAACTAGAACAACTACTTCAACTATTCATAATTACTCTTAGTAAGATGTAAAGAGGCACTCCCTCCACCCCCCAAACTGCCATCTATTTCCAATGATCAAAACTAATACTCTTGGGACAATACGGAAACAGTGTCTCTATTTCCACAGGTGAACACCTGCATACTATTCGACCCCTTACCCCGATCAGGTAAGATCCTATTTAAAGGCGCAAGAGCATGTTGATGTTGGATGATCAAAATTAACCGTCTTAACACACATAACTTTGCTTCTAACAAACATCTTACCAACAATATAGTAGATTAAAAAATACCATCTTATGATATACAATTAACCAAATAATACACAACATATATACAATTAATACAACTATTTGTGTTCAGAACCTCAAATTGCATCAAAACACAACTGGACAATCAGTTTGAGATAAAGGGAGAATAAAAACACAACCTTTCAATATCTCTGTAAAGCTGAATCCCTTGTGATCGTTGATTATTAGTATTATCATAGCTGGCAGTGCAAGAAAATCTATGATGGTATCTCCAAGAAGGGATTTTTAGAAGGCAAGAACGGTTATATTGGTGATTAATTATGGGGAAATTAGTGATGAAGCTTCTACTAGACAAGAAAGTATTGGTTGTGTATAGAGAAGCATGAACATGAACATGGGCACTTGGTGAAAATACCCAACAAGCCATTTGTAGGAACAAATTCAACAGGAGAAGTTGGATACTTGGGATGAAATTCAAGAATTTCTAGGTGAATGTCTTATTTGAAATATATTGGGATGAAATTAGTGTGTCCAAAAATAGTAGATGTCTTATTTAACCCTATTTGTAGAACTTCTCAAACATAGTATTTTGGTGTTTGTGTTTGTCATATTTTCTTTTTTAAAGATTGTTTATTTCTAGTCATTCGTGGTGAATGACACTAACATTGATAACTCGTCAACTCTTGAATGAGGGGTGTCCACATTCCATTAATGTCTTACAACATTCAAGGTGAAGACTTGTGTTATGATTTGATACATGATATGAGACGATGAGTGAAATAACTTTCACTCCTAAAATTCACTTTCGAATGCGTTTATAGTCCTGGAAAATATGATACCGCAATCGGTGTAAAATATTAGTAGTGATGTCCGTAAAGATATTTAAGTTAGTGAAATAGGTGAGATTTAATTGCAAGGTCATGACTCATGAATTCCATTTATCCTAAAGAGAATATTAATAGCGGTGTTCAAAATATTCTTTGCAAAATGGAAGTTTTGAATAATAATTATATAAAATAGGACAACACTATACACACCAATGTTTTATTTAGGAATGAAGTTATTATTTTGCCCCCAACTGAACTTATGCACCACTACACTTCCAAACGAGAGAAGTAGAATAGTAATTTCACAAATCTTCAGTTTTAGTGTGTATAACAGCAACACAATAAGAATAACATTTAAATTATGTTTTGTATTTATTCGTCTTAGTCTAGGTGTGGTTTGTTTGGTTTTCGTGTTGAAGGTTTGTTGCTTTTGCGTACTGAATCTTCTAACAAGAAAGCCAATCCAAGTGAGGCAATGACTCTAGTAGTTGTAACTAGTAACTATTCATGTTATCAAGTCGGGTTCAAATGCACAATAAATCACCTGATCGAATATGTACTACACATACGCTAGGCATAAATTGGTGTATACTGAATTTTTCACAATAAACGAAAGCTAAGAATAAAAAATGTTGTCACAAATCATACGAGTACTCGGATGAAATAAGAAAAAAAAGGAAAAGAAATCAATAAATCTTTCTATCAATGTACAAGTACTAGTTTTTCTTTCATAAATATGAGATCTATATCTCACATGTCCCTGTTGATTGTTGATTGTGCATCTATACAACAACACTAGTTGATCTTAGCAAAAAAAGTCTCACTAAGAGAAAAACATACTCTTCTTCTTAGATTTCTTCTTCTTGTTAGCCTGCATCATCAATTTCAACATACGAACATATTATCGCATGCACAATCAGGGACGGACCTACCTTAACGATGGTGGTGCAAATCACAATATAAGCAAATCGAAAACAATCCCATCTCTTCTAAATTAAATAATATTAGGCGCCGCATAAACATGCACAAGCTGCTGAAGTGAAACTATACTGTGGAGCGAATTCGAATAGATAAAAAGAATTAGTGCAGCCTAAATGTGACTTGTATTGTACCTGTAGGATAAAATATCTGAGGGTGAGTACAATTGTATCTCTACACCTGCAAGTCAAAGAAAGAGCAGTTCATTACCAATAAATCGAACACTACCATAATCTTGTGATTATCATCTAAGCATACATCAAACTATATGAATAATGATAAAGCTCACCAAGCTCTCATACATCTACATTGCATTAACATGCACTAAGAGAGGAAGGGGAAGGGCGGGCTCGGGTGTTCGGGTAGTACACGACCTTACACCTGTGATTATTAAACTATATTAGGGTACTTTTGGGTGATCAACGCCTCGTGAGGAGGGAAACTCACTTTTAGTATTTTTGCTCAAGTTTGTAAGAAAATCTCTGGAACACATTGCCGAGGAAATAAATAATGTTGCATCCCCAATCTCCTGTAATTTCAATAACTATAGACCCTAACAAGTAATAGTGAATTCTGCCAAGACATTAACTCTGATCGTCGCAAATGTTAGCTAAAACAATCGAGCTTCTGGATTTCATGCTATTATGTCTCTTGTTATAGTTCGAATGGATGCTTGAGAATATATACTCGCTCTTTCACGTCCCGACATGTTTAACTTTGAACAAACTACAGGAAAACATGACAAATACATCAGGAAATCATTACTCACGAGCTAATCTCTGTCGAATTTGCTCGAAGGTGGTGCTCACTCCCTCGACTATCTACAATTAGGAATTCCATAGGACTTCCGACTGGAATGATGACCTGAGATGATATAGCAAATGAAGTCATAAATAAGGTTTGTCACGTGCATCTTCATATGATATGAGTAAATAACAATGTGATTTTTTCTCCCTCTACTCTTCACATAGTTTGCACTTTGCAAACACTGTAAAGAATGTACCGAAAGAAACTAACTACAGGCTTTTTGTGCAATCATCAGTATTCATCACCTATTTTTATTTTATGGTGACAAAGAGAACCTACAAAACAATTATTTAGCCTTGAGAGCTCTGTTAGTCTACCGAGTTTGATTGATAGTATTGAAAGAAACATTCATCACAATGCTGAAATCTTATGGAATAAGCACATTTTGTATGTTCTAAATATGACAGATAAATAAATACTCCCTCCGTCCCTAAAAGATTGTCACATTTTGACTTTTGTGGTCAATTACAACAAAATTTATAGAAACAACATACAGCTGTGGACGAGGAATACTTCTCCGAAACAACAACACCACTGCCCTTGATGCTGTAACTATTCTTTTTCACAGACAAGGTAGCGAGCTTCCACATATCAAGATATCCAATCTATACAATCAATAAAAAGTCAAAATCAATGAGCGACCGAACCTTTAAGGAATCCTAAATATAAATAGATCTTTCAACCAAAAGCAGAAAGAGACTTATATATCCATTTCAAAAAGATTGTCCAGTTTGGTTTTCAATGTTCAAAACTTAACAAACTTTGAAACCTTAATTGACATCACATAATCTCGACTTCAATAAATCGTTGAAATCTATCTTTTGCTTTCATACTCATCAAATATTATACAACATACACAAATATATTTGAGTTCAAAATTTAATAAGTCAACCATCAAAATTCAAAACTAGACAATCTTTTTGAGATGGAGGGAGAAATATTAAGAAGTTTCCTACCGACAGGGATACACTATATGCCGCATGCCCACTAGCAATTGACCTGCTTATGCAATTATACATTTCAAGATCTGCAAGGATACTTAATCGAATCAATCTAGAGCAGTATAAAATACTTTCAAAACTACGGAATGCAGAATGAGATAACTTCTGACAAGTTTTTAATTTCTGCTATCGTATATAACTAGTGTCTAGCACAGGCTTCAAAAAATACGAGGATCAAAATAGAAATCTGAAAAATTATATTGTTGATATATGCAGTCCAACTTAAAAGATTAAGACCTCAAATAATTACCACAAGTAATCTTATTCTGATCATTGGCAAATACTTTCACCAGTTCACCCTGAAACGGACAAAGAGAAAACATATCCTTTTGTGTGAGCAAAACATTATTACTGCAAAGTAAACAGAAGACAGCCATCCGAAATGTGAAGAGGGAAGCATGATGTGACAGATTGTTAAGACATGTACATTAAAGCTGATAATGAGTTAAGAGATTGTTTTTTAAGCACAAGACTTATACTTGAGCATACAGTAACATTACATGAACTAAAAAGGCTCCCACCTAAGCGGGGTAAGGGGGACCCGAAAATGTGATAACAGGGATGCTGTTTCCAATCGAATCAGGAGTGAAGTGCAACCACTATTTACTACTTTAGTGTAATGAGCCATTTTAGTTTATTCCGTTGTATCCATTAGCCAGAGAACACTCAATATTTGTCTCCATAGCGCATGGAAATACTTGAGTTTTCAAGAACATGAGAATATAAATAAGTACGAAACTTCAGGAATATAATAATGAAATTAATGTTTAAACAAAGCATAAACCCATATTTTATTTGGCTTCTGGGCACGTTTCCCCCTTAACTATTGCTATCTTTTCTATGTGCCCCTGAACTATTTATCTTGTTTGGGACTAATTAGCTTGACTTGACTCTTTAAGCTCATCAGAGAGTCCCAACGGGATAACTTAAATGTCTCTAGTCTGCATAATCTCGTTCCTCTAAAATATACACCTTCTATTTTAATACTACAGGATACTACACTCTCAGATGCAAGTGCCAGGTACGTGAAAAATCTGATGCTTAGTGACAAGTACAAAAATCGGACATTATCTCACACACAAAAATGTTAATTTGTTATTATTTAATTACATGAGCAGATTTCTGATTATGGAAATTCATAATAAAGAAATGTTGAGAAAACTACGGATTGAAGTGAAATGACGAAGAAAAAGAAAGTGAAAGAACCTTGCGATTCCTATCATCAAGAGGCTGCACTTCTATAGCCAGGCAAGAATCCACATCATCCGCTGTAATCAGATATTGTGGTTGGTTGGCCCCTAAAATAATGTAAATCCTTAGAGGTCATTATATTGTAAATAACAATGTCTGAGGGATTGAATCGATTAAAGGACTACCTTCTATGTAATTGAAAGATCCGTCCTCTAGATGACGTACCCACTGCATGTACAGAACAAAAATATTAGAAACTCCATATTAGTAATTCCAACAAAATGTCTAGACCAAGAAAAAGGGAATATCACTGATACTCTATACTCTAAAGCACACTCATTGACAAAACTAGAGAAAAATAACAAAACGATTTATGCACCTTGAAGTTGCAATTGGTAGTCCCATTTTCGGAAATGCCATATGCTTGTAGTTCTTTACCAGGCAAAGCATCACCTGAAATCTGTAGGTCTTCTATGGTAGGCAATAGATCATCATCTACAGATGCAAAATGAGACAAATTTAGAGCAACATACAGGCAAAACTATGATCGTATACTAAAGATCTGCTAGCTCTTTGCCTTCGGAGAATGAGGATCGTTCTTCAGAAACCACTGGTAGATTAGGAGCATATGAGGAACTGGTTGCATATGAAGAGCTTTGAGGTCCCCAAGAAGGAGTGGGCCCTGTATTATTTTGGTACATTGGAGGCTCTGTATCGTTTTTCTGTATCTCCATGACGGAATCATCATAATTACTATTGCTGGAAAGGTCCCGAGCACCGACGTGCTTATGGATGGTGGTTTCATTGCTACGTGCAAGAGGGAGATCTTCATAATTAACAGTAAGATGTTCAGTTCTAAATTGGGATGTAGTTTTCCTGAAGAAGGAGAAATAAGTCCATCAGGAACGAAAACAAGTAATTAAAAAACCATGTACATAATGCAACCTAAGAATGGGCAACAAACCAACAATACATCATGCAATATTGGTTTTCTTGGAGTTGTAAAGTTGATCTTCTAGCTCATAAGCGATGGTGCATGGAAAATGAAGATATGCGGTATCACTTTAGTTCGCTTGAAAAAGGAGGCATTTCTCGTACATCAGAATATCAGATGAGTAGGAAATTTTTAAAAGATACTTCTCCTATAAACACCACCCGAACCCCATGCTAAAAGGGGTCTCTCTCTACATTCTATCCTGGTCATTTTCTTCAGTTGACTAACTTAGGCATCAGAACCTCACCGATACTTTCTTGATGAGGTTGATTTAATACGAATACCCAATGTCAGCAGCCCACATCATTGGATAAGAAAACCACATCTCTCTCACTAAGATATGTTTATAAGAAGTCAATTGCTACTAAGTTCACCTGCCCACCGGAGAGGAGTACCTCCCTGCCTGATCTTGCTCTAAATTTGTTGCAACACTACTTCCAAACGCACTTTGAAGATTCCTGAGGAAGTCCCCATCTGAGATCACCTGAGGGTCTAATGAAGCAGCCAAGTTTCCATCAGGATATTGCGGTGATTGTACAAGTCCAAGCCCAACTTCCATCTGTTAACAAGAACAACACCTTGACATATATTTAAAGAGCTTACTGATAAAACATGTTTACGTTTAATATTTGAGACTTACTCTAGTATTATCAGATGGTGATTCAGTAGCATTTAAAGTGTACATATCTGAATGCCGAGGTAATATTTGGTACTGAGTCTCCTTCAGCTTTGCCTGCAGTATGATATGGTTGAATTTACTAAGATAGATTCTCAAAAATGGGGACATAAAGGAAAGGAGTCAAGATGGCGAAACACTGTGTCTGCATCAAAGCATTATTTTAACCAAAAGAACATCCTTTAAATCAGAACTCACAATATTTTCTCCTCATTCATACCTCAGAAAGCAAGAGACTCTCCCGTAAATGTCTAAATAGGACCTGCATAACATGGCCTTAGAGATATTATGAACACGTCTCCAAAATAATTTGAAGTAATTACAAATTGGTCACTTTCTGAGAGCTGCATAAGCAAATGATAACTAGCAAATTAATTAATACGAACTGGAGCCTATGGAGATAACTGAATAATAGTAAAGAACAAGAATATCTGTGTACTATGTACAACTCCATAATATTGCGTCTTACATGAGATGAGTGGCAGCACAATTAAAGCTCAAATGGTGGGCAGGAAGAAAAGGATCAAAGATGTTAAATAATAAAGACAAAAGGGTATGTGATACTTACCTTCACATTATCCACGGCCAACTGGGCATCCACTACAGATGAATCGAGAGAATACTTAGCAAGAAGAGGCATCAAAGAGGACATAAATGCTGACCTTTGCTGTTCCGCAGCCTGAAACAATCAACATTTAGATTCGATGTTTCAAAACATTAACCAAAAACAGGAACCTGAAGAGTAGTAGTTTGCGTGCAAATATTCAAGATGTGATGTACACCCTGTGACAGTCAACTACTCCATCTTAGTTGACGTTTTCGATTTTCAATTTTCGATTTTCGCCGGAGTATAATACAGGTCAATAGAAAATCATATGCAGTCCACTTGGCGATACTTTAATTCAAAATATGAATGGAAGACCGTATGTACTACTGATTTCCGCTTCAATAAGAGAACTTTTTTTTACTCGTACACCAAGTGAAACTAGCATAAAGTTTTCTCTAAGCAAATTTCACACAAACAAGCGCATATGCCTCATTCACTGGTTATAAATTTGTTAAACACAAATGTTTGTTGCAGTGCAAATGAATAAAAGGGATCTACCTGAAGTGTATAAGTAAGACGTATGTTTTCCTCAGAAATGAGCTGCCTGTATGAAACTGATCTTGATACAGAATCAACGAGATCTTTTTGCCGTTGGGCAAATGCCTATTAGGAGAAAAGCAGATCACGATTATTATGACTCCACAAGAAAGATTCATGTATGATATATCCATTTATACCCATAAAGAAGGGTAGGGAGAAGGGAAGAGAAACACTAAAAGATGTTCCTTCCTATACCGCAAGCACATGAGCAATAAATTTCTCCAGATTACGTTTCTCCTGGCGTACTTGCGCTTCCTGCAAAGAAATGCAGTAACTCAGAATATGCAAATCTTCGCTAGTGGTTTCATCAACTTGGACAACACTCTTACTTTTGCTGAATACTCAGCAAGATGATTCCTAAGCAGTGTAATCTCCTCTTCATGTTCGTAAATCTTCAGCTTAAGATCCTAAACAATATGAATATCATGTATAATGACTTACTTACAAAAGTACGACTTAACTGAGATAGAAGGACAACATTTTTAACAAAATACTCTTCCAAACACTACAAGCATGATAATGAGTACCTGCTTCAAGCTTTTAGAAGTTACCTCCGCTATGCGCATAGGACCCTGACTGAATAACTAAGTAGATCAGATTCTTTATTGGGTTGATATCTATGATAGAATCATTATATTACCTTCAGTGAGTTAGTCAAATAACCTAATACAGTTCTCACTTTTATTTTTAAGAGAATATGATATATAACCCCAAATCCAATTTTAGATAGATACCTGATAGGAGAGAACGATGAGATGACTGGCGAAAACAATTCTGGATTTCCCAAAAGATCATATGCTGCCTGACCATCACGAAGAACCCTCGTCATACCGGTGACTCCCTCATCAGGACTTCTAGAGTGGTGCACGACATGATCATCGTTCTTTAACACATTTTCTCTTAAAGCAATAGACTTAGCAATCTGATGTGGATGGTTGCCTCCCAAAGTAGGTGTCCCAATTACTGGATTCCTTAACTCCATTTCTCTTTGTGGTAGATAACCATGATTATCGAAGTAGTGTATTGCTATAGGAGTTTGGGAATTCTCGCCCTCAAATTTCTGCATAAGTATATGTTGAACATACAAAGCCACAATATCAGATCACGTGCTACACCCGACAGAGATGCAATCAATACATTAAGGGGATAGTATAAATACCATAAATTTCATGATATACATCTTAGAATACATATCAGATTATGAGTTCTGAAAAAATGTAACGAGTTCTTTGACTCACATTACTGTTGTCGTCCCTTTATACTGTTAAATTTTCTATGTCGGTAAGGGCACTAGTTGAATTATATTTCAGATGCAAAATTTCTTATTAATTTACACATCTCTGAAAGAAACGAAATGAAACCCGGATACTGCGTTGAGCATTCATTGCTCTTACAGTTTCTAGAAATTATATTAGTGGAGTAACTCAGATCCTCTACGTCAGTGATTATGTAGGATTTAACTCCTCCTCTGTTCACTCATTAACTATCAGAACTGGAATCCACCTGAAGAGCAGCTTTTTTAACTGAGTGTCGTGAAGTTATATAATTAAGTTTCAATATCAAAAATCTATCCTGAGCCAAAAAGAAACAAAGGAAATAATTGCTGGCTATTCCTCGTCACCAACTCTGGACTCCACCCATATAATAATTTGTTGACCCCTCAACAGCAAAACATAAAAATTGCATATAATAGAAAGTCGATTGTACAAACTTACATAATTTCTTAGTTCTTGAACTCTTTTCTCACGTTCAGATCTCAACCAGTGGTTCTCCTCTGCCTGTAAATGAATCCATTAAAACCTGAGTCAGGGTATCATTGCTGAAAGGTCTTGCGCCAATATCTTTCTAAAATCCCCTTACATGATGAGAAACGAACCTAGGACCTCTAAGTTTTTTAAAGCCTCCTAACCACTAGGTCAATTCTATATTCTCGTCCCTACTAGACCAATTCAATAAGCCTCACTAATGATCCCTAGTTGGCTCACTTTAGGCATCACAACCATTTCCCCACTAAACTTAAAACAACACGGCCAAAATGAAGTTGGATTCCAACAAATTATTACTTGAGGAACGTCATCCTGTCGCCAGCGAAGTGAGTGTTTTGCTTTCCTAAAAGTTGCAACAGATCTCATCCCAAAGATAGAAAAGGAAAACAGCAAAGGTTGCAAAAAAACAGATGGGTTATTTGTCTTCTGAGTCTTTGACACAAGAAAGGGGGCATAGGCAATTCGATTTCTTGTGTCCAAAGAGTAATTGTTTCAATCATTTTTGTCGAAGCTTCCTAGTGGCAGAACTTAAGGACCTGGTGTTCCAAAACGTAACATAGTGATCATCGGCCAAGAAAATGAATTACTGGACTAACGACTTGCTTTGGCGCGGGTTATGACAAATTATAAACTGGCACATTGCCAGTTATAGAAAACAGGAACCATTTTATAATACTAGTCAAATTCAGCATCCATATATCATCAATACCCCACAATTAAAGCTCCCTTCTACAATTGAACTACTGGAGATTGGAGAATCTCGAAAGTAAAATTGGTTCAACTTATAAACTAAATAAAGTGTAAAACAGTAACCTATAACTACTAAAACAACTGGAAATCATTCAGATGAATTCACGAAATCAATACCTCTTGCTTAATGGAAGCCTCAGCATCTTCAATTGCCTTCATGATCTGACCAAATCCATCTCCATCGCCACTTTTAATGCCAGCGTTGCTTGAGTCAGCTAAATTCAAAGCTGCCATTTTCCTCTCAAGAAACTTAGGCTCCCCACCATCTTCACCATTCTCCATTTTCATGGTCTATATGGACACACAAATCCAAAGAATCTACATATCAAATACGCATACGAAATACAAACTATACTCCTCCAATTCCAGAATCATTATCCAGTTTGCTTTTTAATGATCAAAATAACAAACTCTGAAACCTCATAACACTAATTCGAATCAAAATTAATACTAAAATAATCAAAAACCATCTTCTTGGTTTATTTTCACCACACATGATTTAACATATACAAATATGTAGGAGTTCAAAATTGAAACGAAGTCAACCATCAAATTCAAAACTAGGTGATCTTGAAATGGTTAGCGTGCTAATTCAACCTATGAAAAGGGTTAACATAAATCATGAAAAATCAAGACAAGAAGAGATCAAACTTACCCCTTCACTTCAAAAATGGACAATCTTTTTGGGACAAAATCAAGATTGAAGACTGCTATATATACAACTTAATGTGTGAATTCATGCATCTGAGTGTCTGACTGAGTCTTGATTAACTTGTTTTGTGGGTTTGTTATTACATTGGAATGCAAGAATGCGTGTTTTGATGGAAAAAAGTTTCATTGTCGTCTTCTTGTTCCTGTTTGTTGTATGAGGTTTATTGGATCATGTAAACCTGTCGGAAGTTACCTAGGTATTCTTGTTCTTGCATGATGTTGGTGGTTGGTAGTTGGCGAAAGTCAAAACGGTTTTTGGCGGTTGAGGAAGGAAGAAATGCAAGAATTTCCCATTCTTGTTGTTGGGCTACAGGTGTGAGTTGTAAATCAATAGATGTGTATGAACGATTATTGTTTAAGATAAAACAATATTGTAGTAATGTTTTAGTAGAGTTTAGACATGTGTTAATAGAATTGTTCACCGTATCACCTAATGTACTTGTGTTTTACCTGTGATAGAACGTGAAAATACGGGTACGGACCTAACTCGTTTGCTCAACATTTTGGGTAGAAACAGGGACACACCCGGTGGGAAATTATGGATCACTAGAATTTACATACGGAGATCTTTATATCGACATCAAGGTAAGCGGATTAAGTATTGAATTTGAAGGAGATATGAGCTTCCAAAGGTGAAGTTTGAAATGACTAAACTATATCAAACAATAAAAAGAGAACGCATGATGTTCTCTTAATTCCCACAATGCACACCACGTAAATGAGACCACCCTAGTTATCCTGTAAAAGGAACGCATGTGTAAGTTAGGAGATGAATCTTAATCTTCTTGCACATGCTTATCACACGTTATTCTAATGTTGGGACTTGGGAGTATAACCACAAGTACATCCCTTCTTTGTTTTCTTTGAACACAGCAAGAAATCAGGTAATATGGACGGACCTAGCTTAGTAGTTGGTTATGCCCATGCAATACCGTATACAAATATGTACTGATGTATGTGTTAATGATGATCCTATACACTTATTAATCATTTAATCATGAAATTACTATCCTACCCTACTATTTGCTATCCAAAAAGACTTAAAATAAGGGCAAAAGAGTATATTTATATTATATACTCATTTTAATTTAATATAATGATAAAAATAGGTTTAATTATTGAAAATAAATTGCTTTATATATTATTTTTAATTTTTGAAAAATATATTAGTTAAATTCATTTAACTTATGTAATTCGTTATTGCTTTAATTGAATTTATTCATGGAAGAAATTATTATTGTGTCCTTCAATAAATAAATTCTTTTAACAATTAAAATTTATTACTTCTTAATTTAACCATTAAATAAATTTATTGTGTCAATTATTTGCTGAATGAATAGGGATTAATAATACAATATTAATCAACACAGGGATTAGTAAATACAATAAATTAATGTGGAATGGATTTCATAAATTATATTAATTGTTACCCCACTTTCGGTAACAAATGATAGAGAAGGTGTAACGAATAAGCAAGTCTTTTGTTACCATCTATTAATCGTAGCAAATGATGGCATTTGTTACGAAACTTGTGGGGTAACAAAAAAACTAGTCACAAATACTCATAATACTTTTGTTACGCCAATAAATCGTAACAAATGACTAAAGTATTTGTTACGTCACGAAAAACGTAACAAAAAACGGCATTTTTTACCTTAACGCGGGTGTAACAAAAATTTTAGTAACAACAAACCATTTTTCTTGTAGTGGCCTATGATTGAGTTACACGTGAGAGAGAGTGTTAAGATGCACATCCCACATCGGATATCAGTGTATGTCCTCCCGGGTCAATATATAAGATCCTGGGCTACTCCCTATTGCCAATTGTTTTTAGAGTGGAACCCCATAGACTCTTAACATGGTATCAGAGCCAAACCCGAGTTAATGAGGCAAGTGTAACCCCGCCGATGTTGTTCCGGCAAGTAATTACGGCGAGGAAAAATTCCGCTGACGATTGGGTTACACATGCCAATTGTTAAGATGGACATCCCGCGTCGGAAGTCGGTGTACTCCCGGGTCAATATATAAGATCTTGGGCTACTCCCCTCTATTGTCAATTGATTTTAGAGTGGAACCTGCATTAAAATAAATTCAAGTAAATATAATATAATTTTGAACACAATAGTTTATCTTCCAAAAATGAACTATTTAATAATAAAATTAGTTTTCACTTGTTTAGTCATAACAAATTAAAGAGAAATATATTGAAAAAAGATATATAGTAAAACATAAAAACATTTTTCTCATACACTTTAACTCGGTTAATTAATTAAATAGAAATTTCTATAATAATAATAATAGTGTGGAATTTCTTAATGTAATCGAAGCAGCTTTTGTAAAGGTAATCTTATTTTTCATTATTATTATTATTATTATTATTATTATTATTATTATCATCATATCACCATTAGTATTATTATATTAAAATAATAGTTATTGTTATAATAAGTAGTAACAATAATAATGTTAATAAGAGTAAGATTGAAAATAATAATAATAATAATAATAATAAATACATAAAATATTAATAATAATAATAATAATAATAATAATAATAATTATTATTATTATTATTATTATTATTATTAGAACAATAATTATTATTATAACAATTATTATTTTAGTTATAGTAACAATATTAATACCAATAGTAGTCCAATAATAATAGTAAGCAATAAGAATTTTTTTTATATAATAAATAATAACAACTATTATTATTATTATTATTATTATTATTATTATTATTATAGCAATTATTATTATTTTAATTATAATAATAACACTAGTAGTCATATTATAGTAATAACAATAATAATGATTATAGTAACTATAAATATGATAATAATAATGAGAGTAATAATAATAATTATTATTATTATATTATCGAATTTCTCGGTGTAATCAAAACTGCTTGTGTAATTAAAGATAGTATTTTTAGAATAATTTGTTATAATTATAAATATTGTATCATGTCCTATTTTTCCTCATTCGATTACATATCTTAAGTAATGGATAATTATTATGTCTAATTTGGAGATAACGAGTATTATCTCAAATGGGATAATTGAATTAACTAGGAAATGTAAATAAAAAATATATCACTAACTACCAAACTACCAAACTAAGTAATTCAATCCAATTTCATTTCATTCAGATATTTATTTGATTCCATTATTCCTGACTATCAAACATACGAAACCAAACAACCTAGTTATTAGGTTACTAAGAAAAATCACAAGAATGGCGGAGGAGCTTATAATAAAGTAGTCGGAGTTAAACTTAGACGATCTCATATACCTAAGGTGTATAGATTGGCATTTTCCTTGGCAAAATTATCAAAAAAGGCATATCTGGCCACATATCTTTCTTTCGTTTGTTTGACAAAATTATCAAAAAAAAGAAGTATCTTACACGAGATCCCTTCTTATAAGAATCAAATTTTTTATTGCGTGAAAAAGCAAAATTATTAATACTTTACACTCTAATTCTTTATCAGTTGAATCGTATTCGGAAAGTTTCAATAGTATATATTTGTAGAGGAAGTAGAATAACACCAAACCTAACAAATATGATCCAATAAGCGAACTGGATTCATGGACAGATGGACTCGTACGTTATTCTATCAAGGCGGCTTCCAAGCATTTGCTCTTTGTTTGAAGCATCATTTAAGTAGGCGTCCTCCATGTGCCTATTTTTTCGGTAGTAATTTATTTTCTTATATCGTCCAAATTTTTTAGTAATGTCAAAGTTAAAAGTTGTAATAGTAAATGCTTCGCTTATTTTCTTTTGGCCTCTTAAACCATCGGGACACTTACGCTGGGGTCTAAACTTTCTTTCTATTCAAAACAGGATTATACTATCATTTTTATCCATTTGTCTCCTATTATGCGTTTTGCTTTTAAAAATTTAAATCGACAGAAGGACAAAATTGGAGAAATACATACAATTAAATTTTAGAGCAATATTTTAAATAAGTAAAGAAGGGGCTCACTAATAAAATCAAAAGGCGATTTCTCATTAATAAATAATTTAATAGATTAATGGTGATATGAACAGATTAATGGTGAAGCTTCAGATAACTCCCTCTGTCCCTAAATGATTGGTACATTTTGACTTTACATGGTCAAACTTTAAAAAAATTGATCAACAATTCTCATTAAACGATAGAAAATAATGTAGTCATATGGGATCTTGTTAGATTCACGTCGTCTCAATATATATTTTTGAAATATCAACTTTTTATAATTTTTTATATGTAGAATATGAGATATTTATGTTTGAAATCGTGTTTTAATTTGTTGACCCTGAAAAGTCAAAATGTACCAATCATTTAGGGACGGAGAGAGTATATAAAATAATTTTGTGGTGGTCAGATTACGTTGTCAACAAAGAGATAGCTCCGGTGAAGGGGCTTGTGGTTGCAAGTCAGTTGGTGATTGTAAGGAGGCGGGATAGTGGAAGTCGGTCGAAGTGGGGTAGGGGCCGGGTGGGGTGGGTGGGTGAGTCTTTGGAAGAAGTAGGGGTTGTAATACCCGGCCCAGAGTATGTGATGTAATATGTTTGATATGATTTGATTGGTACTAATCCGACCATTAAGATGCATCTTCTTTTCAATAGCCTAACTCAGAAGAACTCTAAAGTTAAGCGTACTTTCCTACTCGGAGTTCTGGGGCGGGGCCAAAATTTTCAATTAATTGACCAAATTTTTCAATTAATTTTGGGGTCAAATTATAATTAACCATAAAATTGGGGCCAAATAAGTAATTAATTAAAAATTTTGGGCCAAATTCGACTTGAAAAGACTAAAATAACCTTACTAAAGGTGCACATGGGTGCCACATGAGTTGACCGGCAGTTGACCACCCGGAAAAGTGGTCGAATGACCAAAAGAGACAATTTTAAAAAAGCGAGTGATCAACCAGAACACTTTGAAAAGTGAGTGATCAACTGGTGACATAGGTAAAAAGTAGGTGATGTCCCCGGCCAAAAACCCTTTTAATTATTATTAGTTTAAAATTACTAGGAGGGCGTTCTCGTGAAGCGCCTCCAAGTAAATAACTTTGAAGGCACTAAATAGGAAGTCTTTCAAGTGAAATTTAGAGGGCACTTCAGGGGAGTGCCCTCTAAATGCTTCTTGGAGCACTACTAGAAAAAAGAGCATCAGCGTTGAAAATCTTTTATGTTTCAAATTCCTACGCTAATTAGAAATGAATTAGAAAGGAAAAAGTAACGATTTTAATATAGCATAATCTGATACAAATTTGCGATGTTCTATTGCTTGCTAATTTTTCCGTCGTAATGTCGTTGTTAATGACTCGCTAATTTTTGAGGGAACACGTTCTTTCCAAAAATAGTAATGCAATTGTATGGGAAATTAATACCAACTGTACAATCAGTTAATAAATAGAAAAAATTGTAAGAATAATTACTATTCGTTTCTACAATTCGTAAATCGTACGCACTTGCTCGTTAAAACCGTTTATAGATTTTATTTTATTAAAATATGATTTTAATACTAATCGGTAACGATTCATTTGTAATTCGTTACAAATAGCTTGTTGATCGTTCGCTCTCTCGTTACTCGTTAGTTAAAATTGTTTATAATATTCATTTTATTTGAAAAGTTACACCAAACATAGCCTAAACATACGATTTGCGAGTGGAAAACGATTTACGATTGAAGCGATTAGCGAACCAAGCAAGCGATTTTCATTTCGGACCAATTAATGAACCAATTTTCTAAGACTCGATTAACGAACCGATTTTTTTCAATTAAGTTGGAACCGTACACGAATCAAACATCCAAACCTGTTTTATTAACGGTCCCATTTACGAGTGAACCGCTTTGTTTACCCGTCCGAACCGTTTTGGTCCACAACCGGCTCCGACCAACTCCTTAAAAGCTCTAGTGCCGGCCCACAAAGAGTCTGCCTTAAGCTATACCCTAACAAGTATCTATATATATGATGTGCTTGCAGCCTTTTGCATACTTTAATGCTCCTTTTTTATGATCGATTTAGCAATTTGCCTATCTTGTTGAAAGGATAGATGAAGAAAATAGCAAATAGTTCACGTTTTGTGACTGAAGAAGTGGTGGAACAGATTCTGATAAGGCTGCCCTTAAAGTCGTTATTGCGTTCGATAGGAGTGTGTAGAAATTGGAAAAATCTCATCACAAGCACTACATTTATGAAGTTACATCTCAATTTTACCAAATCACTCGACATTGGAACCCGTTTTGCAGAGAATAAAAATTGTTCTGGCAATATCACCAGCCAATTTATATATATGATGTTGGGTTTCACTTTAATTTGATATATTAAATATATGTTCATGTTTTTAGTTATATTTCGATTTATCTCGTCTTTATAGAACATTCTTGATTTACCTTCAAGTCCTCAACAATGTCATCAATTACTTGACCTCCATCTAAATTAATTTTTAAATATTATTATCACCTTTAAATTACACGAGCCATAAGGTAATTAGGCAAGGCAGAAATAAGGAGATGCTCCAAAGATTCTCAGATTATGAAAATATGTTTATAAACGATTTAAATGATATTAATTTTTTTTTTGATAAACTAATAAAAGATAATTTGTGATCAAAATTTAACATAAACTCATAAAACATAAATTCTTAATTTGAAATAAAACACTAGCTTGTTAGTTTAGTTTTTAACTATTAGAAAATAAATTTAACAATATCTGAGGGATTAAAAAATACTTCAAAAACAACTACTACTAGCCGTTGGTGCACAGACCAGCCTGTGCGAACTCGTTCTCTTTGTACAGTTAATCTTTTTGTATAATTAATTAGATATTGTTGAAGTTATGTAACATAAGAAAGTACAAAGAGATTATATACAATTGAAATGTTAATTTGAAAAGACATAGACGCATGACTATTATATATACAAAATATATACAATTATGTACATCAATATGTTTACATATAAATCTACACTAAATATGAAATCATATATTAGTCAAAACATTTTTGCATTGAACATCTGAAATACATCTTGTCATAGCTCTACATTCATCTCTATATTTGAGTACTTCATTTTTCGTTGACTGCCAATGCATCTTGAAAAACTGCATTATTTTATAGAAGATACATAGATGAAGGTGCACAAATCATTACAATATTTCACAAGTTGATTATAATGGAGGTGCACAAATCAATATTTCACAAGTTAGGACGTTTGACAAACTCATCTCATGATGTTCTCCCTAATGTAAGAAACCTGCTAGTTAGGTGTAATTTATCATAATACACATTGTATGGTACGAACTACTTATTAATTTATTAGGTAATTTGTTTTATCAGTTTATATATAGATCATTCACTGAGAATTAACATGTCTCAAGAATGTCATGCAAACATTACAGAGTATATATAATGAAATACACCCAGTTTCCTTATTTATTGGATCATATAGTACCTGAATAATTTTGTACCGAAACAAATGATGTTTACGAATGACACTTCAAATTTGAATTAATTAGGCAAAATTGGCAAAAAGATAATATTGCCGACCGAAAAAATTAACAAAAGCCTAAGGAAGAAACACATATGAAATGGTCTCACTTCTTCAACGTATAATAACAAAAAAGACTCTAATTCTAGAGATACAATCACATATGCATAGATATTTGATAAGAGAACAAAAACAACATAATTGCTGATAATGAAGACACTGCAAGACTATAAACAAAAAATGATTTCTGGAATAAAATCGAAGGACTACGTGTACAATTGAAGCTTTTCATCTATGCAAAACTTTGTTCGTGGAATTTTCAAGTTTATATATTGAGTTGTTAAAATGTGCACACCTAGAATGGTCCATCTCTAAGAATTTTGATCAAGTACTTCTTTGAGAACCTTCATCAATAATAGTATATTGCTTGTTTTCGAGAAACTTAATCAATAATATTTAGTAAATTTCTAAGAATCTGATAAGTTATCACCAAGGGACTAACTTGGCCAGTTGCCATTTTCAAGAACCTAAATTTCAAGAGCTTTAACCAAAATTGGAACTTATAGAATCATATCTCAATGCAACTCAACCAAATGCTTAACACTTCGATTAAGTTTCCATAATTATATATTCAGAACTACAGAATGTAAGAGCTAACGCAGAGATTATGACATCTTCATTTTCAACTCCTTACCCGAAAACTTCGTAAGACCACCAAGCCTTCTCGCCCCTCGATAATGCAAAACACACAAAACAATGGTCCGACAAATCTCAAATGTGTGTGCTCTAAAATGTTACTTCCTCTCATATTATTGCAGGTGTATGAAACACTATTCAAAATACTCAAAGCCAACCATCACAACTGCACAATCTTTTCGAGGGAGTGATCATATAGAAACACATAACAATTACACAAACTTTTCGTAAAGAAATAATGGCTTCCGTCATGCAACCCCAAGTGTACTTTAATTCATCAACAATATCTTTAACTTAGCCACATATGTGTACAAATGTTTCAGAATCTCAATCAAGTTATATCATCTTAACATAGAAGATGATGAAATATCTAATCAAATAAGCATTACTACCATGTAACTTTGTATGGTTTCAATAAGAATAATCATCAAATAATATATACATACCTTCAAGTAACCATCAAGAAGTCCAGTAGATCGATTGTTCTTCCCTTGACACTCTTCCTTGTTGTAATATCACGTTTTCTCGTTTATTTGATGATATAGTACTCTATTGCATGATGATTTCGAAGGAGTGTAAGTTGTTGATTTAGGCTTGATAATCTAATACCAAAATCTTATCTTTGTACAAGAATTAGAGTTGGAATGCAAAAGAAATTGATTTGGTGAGAAAACTTGGGTGAAAATAAACGTGAATTTGGTTAGCATATGAAAGATGGTAGTAACTACTTTGGATGAAAAGAGTGAACTCCTTTTCTTAATAACTGATTCAAATGAACGTGGGGCTTCAATAATTTTAAAAAAAAAAACTAATCCCCACCTTCCCCAATTACATATAGGGTAGATTACTACTCCGTATTATTGGTCAATGACTGAGAAACGGAATGGACGGATGAGGGATCGAAGTCATAATTTAATATGGGAAAAGATTAGGTGTATCGATACTTCCATGCATCAGGTTTATCAAGGGGGTTGGGGCATAATATCTCATAAATTAAGGGTCACACTGTAATTATTTATATAATTAAGGGCCACGTTGCATTGCAATTATCTATAAATTTGTGGGTCAATTTGCAAATCACATATATATTTTTAACTTTTATTTTGGGTTGGTAATATTGTGGTACTGTACCATTGTTATAGTATAATTTGGGTATAAGTTATGTTGATATTGTTTCTTGTACCAATGATGAAGTTTTAAGTGGGTACAGTACCAACGTGAAGCCTTCAAGTGGATACATTGATGAACCTGATGCATGGAAGTATTGATGCACCGAGACCGGACTCATATAATATTACTGGAGCACTTTTTTTTTTGCAGTTCCAAACATATATTCTATCTGTTGCTAAATGATTGATACCTTTTAACTTTTTTGATCAAATTTTAAAAAAATTATCAAGAATTTTCATTAAACGATAATAAATAATATAGTCATGTGGGACTTGTTAGATTCGTCTCAATATATATTTTTGAAATATCAACTTTTTATAATTTTTCGCATGTAAAATAAGAGATCTTCACGTTTTAAATCGTGTTTTGTGACCATAAAAATCAAAATGTACCAATCATTTAAAAATGGAGGAACTAATATTTAATTTGAATCAAAATTCTTGCTTTTATAATAAAATAATATGAAAATACTTTATACAAAGAACATGTTACAATTTTTTTTATAGGATTTCTTTGTTTAGGTACAAAAGAACATCTTGATTTTAGTATTGATCTTAAACACAAACCACAATCTATTGTTCGAGAACAAATTCAACTGACATCTACATATCTTACAAAAAATTGTCGATTCTGCCAACTGAACTTCAAAATGTGAACTGAACAACTCCATCTCCTACCTCCCCTTTTCCCTCCCTTACATTCTTTCCAACACAAAATCATAGAGACATTATTTAATAGATTTGATGTCTTGTGAGATTAAATGACACTAGCGTTTTGACATACAAAAGCCTTTGCGAGAGCCCATACTTTTGATGCAATATTTCGTAGCGTTTTTACTACTTGTTTCGATGCAATCGTCGTGTGATGAACAATGAATTCGAGCTTCATAATCCGGCCATGGAAAGCACCAACCCACTGGATATAAAATTTCGAAACAATTGCAATCATCTTTTATACACTCAGTAACAATGTCGACACATACCATTGCGCAATCAAGTAGACCAGGTAGCGCGAAAGCCTTGGAAACCGTGTCATCACCTGCCAAAAACGTCGAACGTTAGCACAAATAAACCGTTCCTGAAAAATAAGCTCATAACCAACACGGATTTAGGGAGGGACCAACTTATTGCTGCCAAGATTAAAAGAGCTGCAACAAGAGTAAGCTTCTCCATTTGTTTCATCAACTTAATTGGTTTAGTGGTTAATAATAACTTGAGTTGGTTTGCACTTAATTGTTACTGGAGATCAATAATTTATAGCAATACATGAATTTATTAACGAATTTATTATCATTCAATCCAAGGAAAGAAAGCTTTTGTCAATAATAGATGCCATCATTCCAATCGGTTTATGTCGATTATTATGAGCATCTTAAGATGTTCCATGCATATGCTTTAAGATTTATTATCTCCGTAAAAAAGATTATAATTGTCTTTTCGACCAATATTAAAGATTATTTGCATAGGCCTCATATCTAACTGGAGAAAAGTGCAGCTTGCACATATTAATTATTTGTGGTCATTTCGACAATTATCTCTATCATATTTGTTGAAAATTCTATTGAGTATTTTCAATCTTTTATATTACGAACATGGTAAACTAATTCAAATTAAAGTTACATTTCAATTATAGTTGTTAGGCTCTTTTTCCTTTCGCGCTCAACTATCACTATGTTTTTAAATAGATCTCTCATACTATTGTCTCTTCAAATAACCCTCTAATGCTGCTATTGACCAATTACGTACTACCTCCGTTTCACAATATTTAGATTGTTTAGCCAAAAAGTACTTTATTAAGGGGTTAATAAAATTTACTATTATACCCTTACAAAATTCTCTCAAAATGAAAAGTAATCTCTAAAACAAGGATAAAAAAGGAAATCATGAGTACAAAGTACATTGAATTCCGTAAACAATCAACTATTATGAAAAAGTAATTTTTTTCTAAACAATCAAATATTGTGAAACGGAGGAAGTACTAAGGCATTTTCAGCACAACACGAAAATTATCATCTTCAGCCACTCTACCAACCATTACACCCAAACCATCCATTACACAAACCGTTACCACTACGACCATAACCACCACCATCAACATTACATACATTCACTACTAGTACCAACCAAACATTAACATACACCACAAACAAAAATACTCCACACCATTTTCTCAAGATTTCACTTTAGCCCTCTCCAAAATTTATCCAAAAACCGTTCAAACTAACGGTGCCATCAAAATAGAGACTATTTATGCACCATGTCACGGACTAATATTGTAACAGTGCCACTTAGTGGGACTAAAGTGCAACTCCGCCCCACTTACTTGGACCATTGTTTGCAATTATCTCGATGGTTAATTATCAAATTTGGGTTCATAAAATTTGACCATTATTGTTTCCCAATCACTTGAACTCCCATCATTTATTTTGTCCTCCATCACCAAATATACATCCATTCAAACACAATAAACTCAACTAAACATGCTTTAACCATAAATGGTACCATTGCATTAAGAAAGGCTAAATGCCATTAATATAAAATAAACCAACCTGTCATCAAAAGTCTTGATGGTAAGATCAGTGTTCATCTTAGGTAAAACATGATGTCCCATTTAATTGTCCACTTGTTTCAACCATTTGTTAACTGTCGTTAAAAGTAGTACTATGGAGCCTTTTTGTTATTGTTGTTGGTTTCAGAGACAAGAGGCTGAACTTCCACATGCTTTCTTGAAAGGGGCGGTCTCTATGCATATGGCGCTCACAATATTTCTGATTTGGAAACAAGAGGTCATGAAATCGATTTGGGGCTTTGGGTTAGGGTTCTTATGAGACAATTGAGGATTAAGGTGATTCTAATGGGATTAAATTTTTTCTAGAAAATTAATATGTGAAATTACTAAATTGCCCTGATTAACGACCACGTGAGGTAATTAGTCGATAATTAACATTATAATTGACCAATGAGCTGAACTGGAACGACTTAATACGTTAGGTGATCAACTGAAAAATTTTAAAAGTTAGGTGATCAACTGGTCCATGTACCAAACATAGGTGATCATTCTGGCCGTTTGCCGAAAATATAATAAGGAGGGATGGTTTCATTAAGGTCATTAGTCAATTCAAGGGAAAGGGTACTACAATTAAAGTGGGCAAAAACTAAAAAGAAAAAGAGGGAGAGGGGCATCCTTCCAAATTTTTCAATAATATTGTACCAAACGGTAAAATACAAGGTTCGATTCGTGGAACTAAACGGTTCGATTTAGTTTGGCTCGCATATTAATACATGGTTTTGCCCTATTTATATTCTAACATCCATACTTGAAATCACTAAACCTAAACTAAACCATACAAATCACTTCCACTTCACATCTCTTCATCTCTTACTCATCAATCATCACTCATCTCCCTCTCATCCGCCCAATTGCATCACACTTTTTGAGAATCAAACCGAACTTGTTTGCATAGTTCGCAAATAATTCGATGCGATTCGCACATTGCAGATCGAGTCAAACGTAAGGTTAGGTGATTCGCACATTACGAAGGGTTATTTATTTAAAAAGATAGCGATAGTTGAGGGGCTAAACCCTATAGTTATTATTAGGTAAAGGTTATACCTGTAGATGTATTATTTGTGGGTCGTTAAAGCCCACTTTTGTATTTTACCATGTAAACACTATATATTATACACTTATTCTCAATGAGAATATAGACAACGACTTAGGATGTTCGGAAGCATCAAGAATGACGGCCTAGATCATTAGAGATTCGAAGAGAAGGTTAAGTTTAGATGTAATGTCCAAAATTTAAATAGATTGACATCTATCATCCTTGGACAAACTTGTATTTCTTTAATTGGGTTAAATGAGGAATTCGTACCCAAGTAAAATAGTGCTTCTATAATTGACGACTAACCACCAGCAAACACAGTTGATCGATCAAATAGCCAAGCTTATTTGTGGTTCTTTTCATTTTTGCATCATTTATAAGATGGCAGCAATTTTAACCCAATCTGATGGGTATCCAACCCAACTCTATCTGCATGTCGGGGTTTTGAGTCGAGTTACGGGTTTTGCATTTCTCAACCCGCCTGGGTATGGGTAGGATCGCGAGTATAGGGTAAACCCTACTCGAACCCTACCATAGATATATGTATATAAGACTTAATTTTATTCTTTATTTTATTTTTTTTGTGATTATTTTCTGGAATCAATTAAATATAAATTAAACCAAATATATAAATAAAAAGAACATTAACCAGTCAAAGTAATTGATTAAAATATGGGTTAATAAGTTATTATAGCATAATCATTGAAAAAATAGAAGACAAAATCTTAATGTATAAAATAATGAATTGAGTAAGTAACATATATATTATTATTTTTATTTAAAATTCATGATATATCATTTGTTTTAGTGATAAATAATATTAATAACATTGGATTTATTTTTTTTTAATATTTTAATAAAAATTTATTTATGATCAAAATTGTTGTAATAAACTTGATAAAGTATTTCTGAATAGACTATCCACGGATAGAACCCTTACACGTCGAGCTTTCTTTGTTAGGGTCGCGTTGGGTTAGGGGTTGACAACTTTAAAGGGCGGGTTATAGGTTATGGGTTACGCATTTTACAAATAAAATTAGGGTCGGATGTTGGGTATTTAGCTAAAACTCTCCCCAACCTTATCCATTGTCATCCCTAATCATTTACCTAGTTCTCTCAACACTATTCCTCTTAGCTAGGCTTGATTGAATTTCAAAATTTCATCAAAATCTAATTCATAATATCACAGTTGCAGGTTAGTCTCGGTCCTCGTAAGTGACCCAAAAGTTACACTTTAGTCCCAAAAGTAACGTTCCAGTTAAATCTTACTATTTAAAGTTGAACTTTAGTCCTCATAATTGACACAAAAGTTGCATTTGGTACCTAAACTAATGCTTTCATTAGATCTTAATAGCTTGAGATTACTTGAAATTATTTGTGGACTCAAGTTCAAATGACTAAAGTAGAACTTCTATGCCACTTACTCGAACTAAATTATTGTCGTGATATTGAGCAAATTGTTGAAATGGTCACCGAAAGTGGGTTCAGGTTGTCTTTTAGTCCTCGAAAGGACAAAAGTTGCAACTTGGTCCACGATATTGGCCAATGGTTGCAGATTGGTCCAAAATTTAATCAAAACGTTAATTTTTAACGCTCCAATGGCGATTGTAGTTCACTTATAAGCTAATTCTATTATTACCGTTCTAACTTATTAACAATGCATGTAACTCACGAGGCGCGTGGGCCGTTAACATATAACAGCGCCGTTAAATTTTGGACCAATCTGCAACTGTTGGCCAATATCGTGCACTAATTTGCAACTTTTGTACTTTCGGGGACCAAAAGGCAACTTGAACCCACTTTCAGGGACCATTTCAGCAATTTTCTCTCGTGATATTATTAAGAACAGAAATACAACTTCAATTAATGTTATTACCGAGGAATATTTGAACAATTAACTCCATAATTTGTCACCAAAAATTGTCGTTACATAATGTAGAAACTCATTTTACACCCATGTTGTTGTTACTAAATTTCGATTTGTTTTTTATTTCACGGCTGAATAAATGTTACGTCTATTAAAATTTTCCCACAATCTATTAAATTAAAAAGTAGCCTAAATAGTCTATTAAATATACAAATGAAAAATGCCCACTCAAAAGTCCAAACTTATTATGACCTATAATAACATGATTTTAGTCATTCACTTCACATTATCTATACAAAGGAAAGTAAATCGTGAATGTATTATTTTATAATTTTTGGTTTTCTGATAATTACATTTTCCATTTTATTATTATCTAACTATTTTGTTTTTTGCCTTCATTTTCATTTATAATATAGATGGTTCTGCAGTTAATTACTAGTATTTGGAAGTAACCCATTCCAATTTTTAGAAGCGAAATGAGTAGTTTGTGGTTCACAAAATAAGTTATTTTGTCATGAAATTTATTTTTATTTTATTTGTTTCATTTCATGTGGACTCGATTTAATTTGAAATCATGCAATTTACATTTTTATAGTTAAAAACTGAAAAATCGACCAAACCAAACAAAACTGATTTTGCATTAAAACCCACATCAACCGAACCGATTCAAAACGAACTGATTTTCAATCGAATCGGTTCATGTAGAAATTTGGGGTAGTCGATTTCACATAAAAACCGACCAAACTGAATCGAAAACATCCATAAATATGAAAATCTAACCGAGGTAATTCCCTGTCATTTAGTATTATTCGACAATTCCAATAAAGTTACAAATGATATGATCCAAAAAAATTAATGAACTTATAAATCGGTCCAAAGACTACGAAACTATAACATTCTCCAGAAAAAATTGCGAGCTATAATCGTGCCTTTTCCGTTGACGTATAATGGTCCTGTCAAACTTATGTGGCCAATGCAATTATGCAAGTGATAATTTTTCTTTTTTTTTTTTTAAATTAGCGATGAGGTGAGAATCGAATACAGGACCTTCTGGTCACTATCGAGAGTTTTTTCCACTAGGCTATTCGATTAACAAATTATGCAAGTGATAATTTGAACATAAAAAGTACAAGTTTTAAACTTTTGGTGATGAAATGTAAATCTAGACCTAGTATCTAAAATCAAATCAATAATTATTTTTGATGCGATCATTATGGTTCACGAATAATGTGCACTACCAAGTACAAAGTAATATAATACTGTTTCCATCCCTAATTTAAGAACCATTTTCTTAAAATAGAAATTTAGGTTTCATTTTACCAAATTTAAAAAGAAAATGTGCAAAAAACTTATGTTTAATTTAAATTTGCCTTGAATCTTATTCGAAAGTAAATGATTCTTTAAATAACAAGGACCGAGGGAGTATTATAACGTAGTCATAGTGGACTAATTTCACACGTCCATATCATGTGTAAGTAACAATATACAATCATATATGAGTAATTATATGGACTTAAATCATTGTTTTTTCATCTTAATAAGATTTGAGGAAAGAAATTAAAAGTAATGATTATGAAAATTAGTAACTATCAATTTATTGTATAAGGATATTTATTTAAATTTGTAACGATTATTATTAAATAAATTATATTTTTTTCTCCTATAAATCGGGAGACTTGAGAATACATGAAGTTTCAAAAATAACTTTTAACTATCCTCTTCCTCAATTATATATTAAGGTAGATATCCATCTCATATAACTTTGGTGTAATTAAATTTAATTAAGACATATGTAATATGCTAAAAAATAGTACAAATTGTGTTTTGTATTTAACTCTCAAATCCATGAACAAAATAGTATAATTTCGCATCATTTTATCTTAGTAAAGCTAATGAATCTTTAAATTAAACACTACTATCAAAGATTATAAGTAACCAACGAAACAACCTCGTTAGGATACTAAGAGAAATCACAAGAATGACGGAGAAGTATATATGAAGGTACTCGGAGTTAAATTTAGATCTCAAATAATTAACGTCTATCGATTGGCTTCTTCCTTGACAAAATTATCAAGAAAGGCATCTTCACACGGCTTTCATCGGTCACGTTTTTTTTTTTCGATTTTTAATCGACCGGATCGAAATAGACAATTTTTTCGGATTTAAAATCTGCCAGTTCAATCTCGATTCTTTTAATGAAAAGTTGCTAGGGTCAGACCAGTTTCGATTTTTTACCATTTATCACATCAAATAAAAGTGACCTGGTCTAGTTTACGTCAATTAAAATATTTTTCTTTTTAATAATTGATGAATGTGAACAAGTTTGATTTGCTCATTTGAGTTATAATTCAGGTAATTACGGTATTTTTTTTCTTTTTAATAGTTTTAAAGGTATTCGTTTTTTTTTTGTTTTTTAGATTTTTTAATATATTTTGATTTGTTCATTTGAGTTTGCATGACTATGGATTTTATTTGAATTAATGTGTTGTGATTTTTCATTTCATTTGAGTTAAAATTTTCAATTTATTACTACACCTATACTTTTATTATTTCCATTTGTTCATTTTATTTGATTGTATTGTAATTTTTTGTTCATTGTGCCTAGTTTATTTATTATATAGACATCTTTAAAAATCGGCCAAAAAATAAGTTCAATATGATAGGCCCATAATCGAAAATCGGTCCAAAAACCGAAAATCGAAAATGTTGGTTATCCGACTTTCGGGATAGGTTTCGATTCTCCACCACAGAAAAATCATTTTTGTCTATAAGACAGACGAAATCGGTCTTATATCTTTCTTTCATTTGTTTGACAAAATTATCAAAAAAGTATCTTATATATACACGGTTCTCTTTCTATGGGAGTCGAATTCTGGTTTCTTGAAGAGGCGTGTTGGTACCTTGCGCTCTAATTCTTTACCAGTTGAATGATGCCTGAGAGGCTACAGTAGTCTATATTATTTATAGAGGAAGTAGAGTAACACGAACTCTAATAAACATAAACCTAACAAATATGACCCTATAAGCGAAAAGGACTCGTCCGTTATTCTATCAAGACGTCTTCCAAGCATTTGTTCTATTTTTAAAAGAGTCATCTAAGTAGGTGTTCTCTATATTGTTTTTTTCTTTTGTAGTAATGTGTTTTTTTATATCGTCCAAACTTTTTTTTTTTTTTTTTGATAATTAGCGATGAATTGTGACTACAATGATATTACAAACATGAATATAGAAATTGCTAACTAATAGAAAGTTAGAGTATAATATGAGACAAATATGTCTCCAACAAGGTTCGAACCCATGACCTCTTACATGAAAGGTTGGGCCGGATGCCACTAGGCTATTAAGCCATCGGCTATATCGTCCAAACTTTTGAGTAGCATCAAAGTTAAAAGTTGTAATTGTAAATGCTTGGCTTATTTTCTTTTGGCCCCTAAAACTATCAGGAGCTTGTTCTGGGGTCTGAACTTTCTTTCTTTACAAATTAAAGACTATGTTATTGTTCTTTTCAAGTTGTCCCTATTTTATGTTTTGACGTAAAAAAATTAAATTGATACAAGGAAAAAATCTAAAAGATACATATAATTAAACTTTGTGACAACATTTTAAACAAATAAAGAAGGAATTCGCTAATAAGATCTAAAAAAAATCATTAGAAAATAACTAGGAAAGAATCCCTTCTTCCAAACACAAACCCCACCCCTCTGAGTCCCTTAGCTTTAATTATCAAAATTGTTGCCCCAAATCTAACTTTATGTGTTTTCGATTTTGTCCTTGTCTCATTATAACTTTTTGGAGGAAAATATGAAATAGGGGATAAATTGAAAAGAATGAGAACATAGTTCCTGTTTTTAAAAGAAAAAAAATTCAAATCCACGACGCAAGTGTCCGGATAATTTAGGGGCGAAAAGAAAATACGCCTAAATGCTTCTATAAATTGATGACTAATTGACTACCAACCTTAATCATAAACAACTCATCTTATCAACCATCAAACAAAGTTGATCAAGCAAATGGCCAAGCTTATTCTTGTCACAATTCTTTTCATTCTCGCATCATTTTGTTAGTCCTCTCAACATTAATTAAGAATTTCCCATTTTACAAGTGAACTTAGTTTTCATTTTAATTTTTAATTTATCTTTTTTTACAGATAATGATGAAATATTGTTACCAAAGTCATATGCACAAGCTGGTATACTCGATTGTGCAATGGTGTGTACTTTCAATGATTTTGGTTGTAACACCAAAATAGGTTGTGCATGTTTTGAAGCTATGTTTCCAGTTGGATGGTGCTATCCATGGTCTGCTAGTTTACAAAAGATTTATTGCTCATCTCATAATGATTGCACTCTTGCATCAAATGGAAATACTACAAGCTATTGCATCCGAAGTATTAATGCTCGAAGAGGTTTTTGCGTTAATAAATGATGCGTAAAAGGTTGAACCGTAACCTTAACAATCCCGTTTTCCAATGTTCTAAGGAGTTGCAAGGAGGTTTATGCATTAATCAATAATGTCTCGGAATACTTAATCAGAATAAAATTTAAATTTGTTGCATATTATAGTTATGTAACATGATAAAAATCATGAGAGCTAGAATAGTAGTATTGCATGCTCTTTTACTCGATTAATTCCTGGGCCTCTTTGTTTGTTATCTGTACTATGAAAAATATAATCACTCTTTTCATGTCGTCATTTGTATATATGTTAAGTAAAATTAAAAGTAGTCAAAAAGTATATTAAAAATGTAAAATGATAATCAATTGAAACTATATAATTTCATAACTTCATAAAAAAAACAATCGAAAAGTACATTGAAAATGTATTTACAATTAATTATGGTAGGAACACAAGTGTTTAGAAACAAAATTAAGACTGGAAAGACAAATAAAAATAAACGGAAAGAGTATCATTTTGGGTCATCATTCATGACTTTAGTTTTCCATAATAGACGTTGATGTCGAAAGATTTCGACGGTCTAAGAGCATTCACATCAGCTCCCCTAAAAGCTAAAATAAGGAGTGGAAAATTTAAAAATGACGAAATTATTGCTTTTTCAGCTTCCCTAAACAAGTTAAACCCCTAAAAGATTATTCACACACCTGAGCATGTACATCAGCTTCCCTAAATTTTCCTCTATAATTCACTCTTAAATGTCACTTTTCTATTTTTGGGACTAGTTGTTCTTTAGCAGATCCCCTATTATTCACAACTAATTGAACCATAGTAATTATAACTAGAGAATAGGGAGAGTACAAATTTGAGGGTGAGTAAATAATTTATAGGGAGCCAAACTATTTTAGGGGAGCTGAAAAAGTATCAATTTTAATAAGTTGAACCCCTATTATAACTTATAGGGGAGCTGATGCACATGCTAACTCCTCAAACTTATACCTTCCCTATATGGAAGTAATTTTTATTTTTTCCTCTCATTTTCTCTTTCTTTATTTATATAAAAAATAAATGTAAGATAATTAAATATTTTTTATCATATATAAATCTTAATCAAAATTATCTTTCAATCAACATCCATATGTAATATGTTATTTTATGATTTGAAAAAAATATTTTTATCCTACATATCTAATACAATATGCAAAATATTTATTTTTATAGTTTGGAGTGAATAATAAGGAAGTTGTTAAAGTATGTATATAAAAATCAACTCCTAAATATAATAAAAGTGGCGGTTAAGAGTATATTTTAGGGAAATTTTGGGGTAGCTGATGTGAATGTTCTAAGGGTACTGTTCATTGTTTGTTTACGATGTTTATTTTACCGAAGTGATTATTGTGAAAATTAAATTCGAGCATCATTAATTGTTTAATAATTAAATCGAATACTGTAGTACACTTGTATATAGTACTCAATCAAATTGTCAAAATTACCCCTGAAATTTTTCCAGAGCAAAAATTTTCAACTTCATTTCTTATGTCTTTGTGTCTCTGAAACATAATAGTTTCATACTTCTCTCCATCATTTTCATCCCAAAATGTGAGTTCCCTTTCTCATTGGGGCTTCAAATAGATTTGATCATACATAATTAATAAGCACATTAACATTTCATTTCAGATCTGACCAGTTTCTAACATTTTAATACACAGTTATTTGTCATATTAAGTTTTATGTAAATGTTACATTTTTTTTTTGTTAATTAATTTATGTTGATGTGTTTCAGAAATTGAATGTTAGTAAATATTCTGTAAAATCTATTTGAATTAGATTTATTGAGGGAAGATGTTTTTAAAATTGGAATTGCTTGAAAGGTGCTTGATGAAATGTATCATTAACAGAACTTTAAAAGTCTTTAAGAAAAGAGTCATTACTTATCGGAATGAAAATGAATAAATACATATCGAAATTTGTATACTAGTAGAATTTCATTTTAAATTAGTCGTTAGATCAATATACATATTAAACATGTATTTTGGAGGGTATTTTTTATTTTTCCTGTATTGTGATTTGTGTAACGTTTTATGAACTTATTTTTTCCTTTTATGGCAAATAAACTGAGAAAGGAAATAATAACTACTCATAACAAAAAGTCTAACTAATAGTAACCAAATCAAGATGAGTAGAGCCTCTAGAGATATCATATTGGGTAGACGTTTCATGTTGAGTATAGATTTCAATATTCTTATCACCCATTATTGCCAAATATTTAATGTATGAAAGCTTGGGTGTTAATTGTTAGGTTGTTTTATATAGAGGCAGCAAGATGGAAACCGCAGAGGCGCAGAGCTGGTCTTGCACACTTCACATTTGACCCATTGTCTCAATATTAAAGTTTGATCGAAATAATACAATATTTTTAAAAAATAAAAATTAAGTACAAATATTAAGAAATATCAAAAATATAAATATTTTAAACAATATATATTCAGTTCGGTTTATACTAAAATCGAAAAATCAAAAACTTTTGGTCGGTTTTGAATTTTTTTCGCACCGCTTCGGTTCGATGTAATTTTTTTCCAACCAAATCAGTAGAATTTCAGGTTCGATTTTGTCAAGTTGCAGTAAACCAATAACATCCCTAGATAAAACCGTCAAACAACATTGAAAACTAACTCAATCTCACTATATACTAATCATACTTCATCATCTAACCAAAACTATTAAAATATTCAATTATAATTTTAATCTAATCATAGACAGGTAAGCCAAATGTGCAATAGCTTTTTGTATACCTTAGTTGTCAGGTAAATATAATCGCAAACTGGTTCTTAACTGCCAAAAATTAGAGCCATGGACATAGGAGAGATTGCATTATTATCACTTAAACTGAACACTTGGCGGCGATAGGATGCCCTGATACTAGCTCATCCGGGACTCGGAACATTATCAAATTGAAGATAAGAAGAAAAACCATAATTAGATTTGTTATCTTGGAACGCTTGAAAAAAATTTTAATCCATGAAAACGCCAGGACGGGAAATCAGAGTATTATCTAGTACATTAACATTACAAGCCCCGCCCTAATGTCTTTTAGAGGCTGCCACCTAACTGCCTAAGCGGGGTAAGAATGGGTCGAATGGTACACAATTGATATCATCATATCAAGGAGGCTGTTTCCCGATACAACGCAACACTATCTACTACTTCAAATAGTTAAAGAAGTGTAGACAGTGAAAACAAAATGTGAATAATTTAATTTTCAACAGAGTAGCTAACTTTGATTGTTTAAAATCACTAACTTGCTTGTATACGCCTGTAAATTGCCTGGAATGTCTGTCCACCATTTCGAGCAACTTTCTGCCCTTCTTCAGTTGCAGAAGTCAGTAGCTCAACGACTGGATCTGATACAATTTCTTCTTCTGTGAGAGCTTCGAATAGCGGATGGTCCTCAAGGCAAGACTTCATCCACTCCCCCAGTTCTTCCACATCGGTAACAGTGTATATAATTCCACCAACTTCAAGCACATAAGCATACTCATCCAACAGGTGAGGACTTATCACACGTCGGCGATGGTTCTTTTCCTTGAAATGAGGATCAGGGAACAGAAAAAACATCTTGGTAAGCTGTGCTTTCTCAAAGTAGTTCGGAATATATTTCATCGAATTCGTCCTGACCACTGAGACATTCTGATATTGACCAGGATTCGTGGTCCTCAACCCATTTATACGCTCCTTCACATATTCAGTAACCTTGTCCCTCAATTCCATACCAACCATAAGAGTGTCGGGAAACAGTGTTGCGAGGCTAACTAAAAGCCCTCCAAATCCACAACCAACATCCGCAAATTGCACTTTCCTCGAACCATCAAATTGAGGGTAATGAACTCCGTATTCGACTTCACTAGGGCATGTTGGGACAGGGAAATGTGAATCACTTAATGGATTGCTGTGAGCTCGCGCTCGATAAAACCTTTTACGGGGCAGTCCAGTTTTCTTGTTAAGAGTAGTATTAGAGTCAAGCTCCATGTCCTTCCCCTTATTATTCAATTCCTTTTCAACTACTAAATATTAACTGCATCAAAAACAAAACAATGTGCAGATATTGAACATTACACTCAAAATAACAGTAGTAATTGCATTTGGCTCCTTGATTCTAGGTTTCACTCACCCTATACAAAACAAATTACTCCCTCCATCCCTAAATGATTGTCACATTTTGACTTTTAGTAGTCAACAAAATACGATTTAAAACGTAAATATCTATTATTCTACATGTGAAAAAATTAAAAAAACTTGATACTTCAAAAATATATATTGAGACGAATCTAACAAGGTTTCACAAGGCTATATTATTTTTTATCGTTTAATGAGAATTCATGATCAAATTTTGTTATGTTTGACCAACAAAAGGCAAAAGTGACCATCTTTTAGTGACGGACGGAGTATTATTTATTCTTATCACAATTATTTATCATTATTATTAATCTACTGGTTTCCATTTTGTAATTTTAATTCACAAATTCAAATTCAAGTTCAATAACAAATTGGGAAATTGTTAAGTATTAACGAAGAACATACCCGGGCTGGGTCAAAGTTGGAGCTGCCGGAGGTCAAACTGACGGAGATCGCCGTTGTCCGCTGAGCAGAGGGGCGGCGATGTTTAGGTAGGGGGCGGATTTGAAATAGAGTAGTAGTGTTTAGGGTTTTAGGGATTTTTTAAAAAACATCGAGTGGGTTTGCAGCAGAACGACTGTTTTTCCGGTCGGAATAAAATCGAACCGAGTCATGGTCGAGTATTTGGTAAAACTCGGTTCGATACAAATTTTTTCACTACTTTAGGTTTAGTTCTGGTTTTCGTGCATAATATAACTATTTTAATTTAACAAAGATTAAGTACTTAAATTTTCACCAAAAGATCTTTGTTTATTTATAGTTGGAGATAATAAGAAGAATTTTGTGATTGAGTGATTTTAAACCCTCGAATACATGAAAAAGAAAAAAGGTATAGGCTTGCTAGTAAGTAGTAACCCGAAGGTTCTGGTTCGAAACTCACCTCATCATCCTAATTATTAAAAAAAAAATTATAGAACTGGTTGAGTACTATGTATGAAGATACTATAGATAGAGTTACCTATCAATTATTAACAAAAACAAAAGTAATAAACAAGTGACCATTTCAATGGTCAACATTATAATGCTTTGTTAATAATCTAATGTTTTGCAAAATAGACAAAAATTATTATCTCATCCCAGCTAAGGAGATATTGTGAGATTATTTTGATTAGAAAGTTCCAAAGAATTGAGGTTTAATGTCAAAAAATGTGGGAGTAAGGGGGAATGAACTAAATTAAGCAAGAATAATTGCACGAGTCTCTCTTGTTTAGTGAGATGGATAATAATCCAAAAGCCAGAAAATTCATGTGGGTATACCAAGAGTACCAACTCCCTTGACAACCTAAACATGCTCACTTCTTTTGGACTTTAATGTTGCCAACCAAAAACCTTCATTATTTGAGCAACCAACTATTTTTACAAGTAACATGAAAAGGCCACTAATAATCAATGCCTATCTTTATACAACTTACAAATCAATCAACCATGTGAAACTATGCCATTTTACCAAATCCAAAAAAATTAGAACAAATTCGAATTGAGCCGAGCCGAGCTTGAGTCGAACTTGGTTTTGTATTTATTTTGGTTTAATTGATTTTATGGAACTTGAGCGACACTCTGCAAAAAAATGGATGAGATCCTCTTCTCTTTTATTATATATGCTTGCTGTCATAGCTTTGTTCTATAGTACATCAATGTTTTGTGAAGATCGTGGTCATCTTGATACAACTGTAATCGATGTATGACATACAATCATGCAATGTTAATGATCTCGAAATAGGACAAAAAAGGGGGAAGAGAGAACCTCAACCACAAAATACAACAAGTTGGTTCCACTACTCCTTTTAAACCCTACAATCACTCAACATTAATTTAATGCTAATACAAAAGAATTTAAAATGTTGACACAATAACAATAGTTAATTTTCAGAATTTCAAGTTTGAAGCATAATAATTTGATGAGATCATCTTCTCTATTATTTGTTCGTTGTCATAGCTCTGTTCTATAGTACATCAATATTTTGTAAAGATCGTGGTCACTTTGATACAACTGTAATCGATGTATAATATGCAATCATGCAATGTTAATGACTTGAAATAGGACAAACAGGGGGAAGAGAGAACCTCAACCACAAAATGCAACAAATTGGCTCAACTCCTTTCAAACTCTATAACCCTATCTTATACTCTTATAATACATTTATAAAATTTAAAATGTTGACATAATAACAATTGTTAATTTCTTGAGAATTTCAACTTTGAAGCATAATAATAATGAAAATTGAACATAGTAATATTATAACACGTGGCCTTAGCCTAGTGGTTATCGACTCAGCCTCCACACCAATGCCTCTGCGCCGTTGTAGTGTAGATTACCCTATCCACGATAATGTAAAATTTACTTTCAGTATGATACCGTTTGACAAAAAAACATACGAATATTATAAAAGACAGCAGCCTTCTTTAGAAGGACAAAGACAACATAAAAAGAGAGGACAGAATAGAAGCAACACCACATTCACTATTTGAAACTTCTCTCACCTCATTAAAACATCATACAAGAGGCCAAAACACACAGTTGTATGCTCTGTGTATTTCACATGAAAGGCTGATCTTGGTTGATGAATAACACATTGAATTCAATACCCATCATAATGTTGACTACCCAAAAGGACCTCCTCTAGCCTTTTCAGAATATTGCCTTTTTCACATTCTTTTCCATTTCAAGAACTCTGCCTTCAAATTGCATTACACATTTATGAGGTAGATGGATGGAGTAAAGATGCTTCTATCTCCAGGTGTTAGGTATTATATTACATCTTCTTTTTCTTTTAGTTTTGTTTTTCTGGGATCAACTCGGAAACAGCCTCCCTCTTATCACCATAGGCGGTGAGGAGGGGTACTATCCGACCCCCTTACCCTGCTTAGAAAGGATGCTCGTTATAGGCATGTTGGTCAACTAGGAAACAGTCTCCATAGGGGTGAGTAGGGGTAGTTTCGACCCCCTTATTCTGCTTAGACAGAATTCTCATTAAAGGCATTGATACATGTTAATGTTTCGTTTTATCGCATTTGAAAGGACCACACCAAGTGGAATAGATTTAACAACATGACTCATGCAAAAGGATCGTGTTTCTTCTTTCCATCTAAGAGGTCTTAAATCTTTATAACTAAACGATAACGATTCTTGATATAGTAATATCTTTATATTACTAAGACTAGATTAGTTATTAAAAAAATAGTTAATCAGTTTTTAGTTCTATATGTAATTGATTCGTTAGAGTAGAGGTCGAGAGTTCAAACCGTTTGCTAAGAAGATATCTTAATGTGCTAAAATGTTAAAAGAAAAGCTCTAGTCCGCTGAAGTACATCCCGCAATTTAATTCTTTTGTCTATAGGACATGGATGTGTGGGGCCGTTAGTATGACGATTTTACACGTACAATTGTAATCTTTTATTGAATATTTGAAAGATGCTTGTGGTAATTGCAGATAAATTTATGGTGGTGAAACAGTCAAGTCATAAAGTGTTCACCAATTGGTGCTACATAATGTGCACAACAACAGAGGAGAGTTACACCTTCAAAATAAACCAGCCTCCAATTTTTAGTTTCCTTTCAAGTAGAAATCCTTCATTTGTTTCCTTCAAATCTTGAAATCTTTTTGTGAAAATCCCATATGGATTATAACAGAGAAGAATGCAGCAGTAGTGAATCAGGGTGGACCATGTACATCGCTTCATCGCCTGAAGATGAATTTAGCTACGACGAGTATAATCTTGAAGATTCTTTGAACAAATATCAATACAAAGATGTGAATGTTGAGAATGCTAAGAATAATGAGAGTGATGATTCGATGAACTCGGATGCTTCTTCCGGTCCAAGCCAACAAGGATTCTTGAATGAAATCAAGAATGCAGAACAAAAGGGAAACAACAAGAAGGGGGCAATCAAGAACCAACAGAAGAAATCGAGTAAGCAGAGTCGAAAACCATCGAAAGAAGATCCAGGAGGCAAGGTAAATTCTGCAACAAATTTTTCTGGTAGCAGAAGCATGTTCAGTCGATCACCTATGATTTAAAATGTTCCAGTCGATCACCCAATCCGTTAACTTCCGTTAAATATTTGTCATGTGAGTTGCATGTGACATTTTTGGGGGCATTTTCGGAAGTTCACATAAATTTCGGGGGCATTTTCGTAATTTCACACGCTAGATTGTTTGAAATACATTAATTTCACATAAAATTCGGGGGGCATATTCGTAATTTCACACCCGAAAGTTAGTGTAAATTTCCTAAAATACCCCCACAAGTGTCACATGCAACTCACATGACCAATATTTAACGGAGTTAGACGGAAATTTTAACGGAGTGACCAACTGAGAAACTCTTTAAATCATAGGTGATCGACTGGAACATTTTAAATCATAGGTAATCGACTGATAACATATGACAAACATAGGTGATCATCCCTGCCATTAACCCTAAAAATAATACAGCGACAATAAGAAAAGAAGCCAAGAATGTTTGACACTTTCGATTGACCACCTTTTGGAAATTTCTTGACTAATACAATGAATCGTTTTTTTCTATGAAAGCTCACTTATAAGCTAATCCAAACAGCCTCTAAGTATCATTTTAGGACTGGCTCAAAACATTAAAAAAAATGCCAAACCACCAATCTATAGGGCATTCTTGTAACATGTGGACAACATGCCGACATTGAATGCTCAAGTGGGAATGCTTACGCCACTAAAAGAACTGTTGAGCAACTTTGACTCGAAGATCAGTACACAAACCGTGCTCTAACTATAGAACGGTTGCATGTTTTCGATTTTGTGCAAAAGTAAATGATCCTTGAAAAAAGGAACAGAGGAAATATCATTTTCAAGAAGAAATGAAAACGAGTCCAGAAGACTGCTGTTTCGAACTAATGAATTGCAAGAAAATGGCATGAAGTTGAAAACAGCAAAAGGGACTTGCAAAATCAGGAACTGCTCCAAACTTCTCCAACTGATATTAAGTTGTAGTTGCATATGTTACCACCACTATAATTAGAGATTCTTCACTCAATGAAGCGTACACGGTTTTCTTCTTCGTTCAAGAGAGGTGTCCCCGTCCAAGAGAGGTATCCCCGTTCACTATAAAACTGATCTATCTTATGATCCAAAACTGAAAAGAAGATGGAAAAACTATGCTAAAAAAGGTCACATCTTTTTCTCACTCGCTCCAAGGATCGCTTTCTGGCCTCACTTCGGAAGCCTCGACGACTTCTGTCTGAGAGTCTTCAGCACTAGCTCCATCAGTCCCCGTTGGGCTTTCTTCTGAAGCATTTGAAGTCTCAGCTTCCTCTGCTCGACCCCATTTACCTCCCAAGGCCATCGCCATCATCTCGTAAATCTTGCCTCCCAACTCCGCTGGACTGTCAGGCTGCATTGGTTCATAGAAATCAATGTCTTGTGGGTTCATAAAAAAATACACATACAAGAATGAACATAAATTTCAGCTTACAGTGAATCCACTAGAGATCAATGATGTATCGTATAGTAATTCAACAGCTCTCTTGGCCTCTGAGCTCTCGGGTTCATTCTTGCATGCAGCCTGCATTACATAAGCCAAAGGATTCAATGGACATATAACGAGTATCAAACAAGAGAAAAAAAAATTAGTCAACCCTACATAGCAAGGGGGGCCCTAATGTAAAGCACTAAAGCTGGTCCGTAAATTATGTGTGTCATGTGTAATTAAATGTCAAATTAGACTTGGCTCATCCAAAACAGTTAATCAATGACAATCAAGGTAACTGCACTAGAGCCCTTCCAAATAGATTAGTTTCTTCAGAAATCGTACCATACCCATATTTTTTGAGACAAGAACTGTCGAAAAAAATTTCAAGCAAAGGACTGTTTTTGCGTTTATGTTCACATGTATCATCACCAAATTCAAGGGTAATCAATAGTGACCTTCAGCTGATTCATATTTACTAATGAGAAATGGACAAGCTGATAATGTTCTCCGCTGTTAAAGACCTAAGGATCGAAGACCTTACATTCAAATCTTTAATGATTGGATGATCAGGGTTGACCTCCATTATCCTCCTGCCTCTCATGAACTCCAAGCTTGAGGTATCCCCAAGTGTTTGAGCTCTCATCAACCTGTATGAGTACAATGGTAAGGGGGAAAAATTGTTATATCCGGGGAAGTAGGAAGGCCTCAATTAATTTTCCCAGGAGTTGGCACCAAATATACATTGTTGCATACATAATGAAGTAACGTTTTGGTCGTACCTTTCCATATTGGCAGACCACCCAAATTTGCCTGAAACAAGGACACACGGCGATGAACTTAAACGTTTTGATACTTGCACCTTGGCCACCTTATCTCCAAGCTGTTGCTTCATCCAATCACAAAGAAGATTGTACTCTTGCTTAGTTTCTCTTTCTGTCACCTCATCATCATCACCTACACAAACAATTAATTGGGCCCGTAGTTAGAAGCTTAAGACATCAACAAAGTGAATGACTGAAACTGGAACTTAATTTCTAGTTCTTTGCAACTTTTCTGAAGATATACTCCGCAATAAATGACTAACTATCCATACCCAGCTCTAAATCTTCCTTGCTGATGTCAACAAATTTCTTCTCTTTGTAAGTTTGCAAATTTTGGATGGCAACTTCATCAATTGGTTCAATAAGGTATATCACCTGCACAACGGAAAATGCATCTAAGTTGGATACCTATGAGACTACATATAAATAATTTAGTACAGGATTTTTCCCCAAATAATAACTGTCCAATGCCTAGAAATAGTAATACTGATATCATGGAAGCTGGCGCCTATATCAACACAACTCTGCAAATAGGAAGCATAAAGGTATACTTGTCTGCATTTATCATACAGCAAAAGAAGTACCTACCTCAATTCCCTTTTGGACAAGCTTCTCTAAGAATGGGGCAGTCTTGGCACCCTGCAAGCTATCCGATGCCATGTAATATATGGCATTCTGTTTCTCGCCCATGTTCTCGACATAATCATCTAAGCTTATCAACTCTTCCTCACTCTTGGAAGAGAAAAATCTCAAAAGTGGTGTTATCCTCTTGTGATTTCCTGAATCTTCTATGCAACCCAGCTTAATGAATTTACCAAAGTTCTCCCAAAACTTCTTGTAGTCCTGAGAGAGTGAGAGATGGGTAAGTAAAATCAAAAAGCTATCAGATCGGGACCGTAAGAAAATATTAAAAAATTGTCATCTATAAACCTCTTTGTTCTCGCTTTCAGAAAGATCCTGCATCATGTCAAATGCCTTCCTCACCAGACGCTTCTTCATAATCCTTACCTAAATTAGAGAGAAGGAAAACCAGAATAAGCAAATTTCGAAGAGCCAAATAGTATTTTACATAAAATAAATTAAACACAAATAGCGCCTCTAATTTGTTTACTTCTCCTATTGTATGTGCGAAAAAAATGCTAATGCATGTGCTTACAATTCGGCTTTCCTGAAGGATCTCTCTAGAAACATTTAAAGGAAGATCATCTGAGTCAACCACTCCCTTCACAAAGCTCAAGTACCTAGGAAACTGCCACAAAACAAGATAATTTGAAACATCCCGTTAATGGAAATGAAAGGGGGACTTTTTTTCAAGATATCATTATGTTTATTAACTTGAATTGAAAAGAACATACCAGTTCACCATCAAAATCATCAGAAATAAATACACGCTTCACATGTAAGCGTATATTCTTTGTCTTGTTGATGACATCTTCATTGTTAAGAGGTGCCATTCCAGGTATGTAAAGGATGCTCCTAAACTCAACTTCACCCTACATAGTTACAGTAAACATGCAAGTTGTGAAAATGAGTACGTTTAGGTTGGCCATGAATAGCGCAGTTATTTGCTGCTGAAGTAAAAGGCAATTACCTCTGTGGTAAAATGGGTATATGTTAATGGATCCAAGAACTCGTTGAAAGCTTTCTTATAAAATTCATTGTATTGATCTTTTTCTACTTCCTTCGGATTCCGCATCTATTTTTGGGAAACGACAATGGTCTATTAGAAGAATATAGAACCAAACAATGTAAAAACAATATAAATGTGATACGAGGCCGGACTCTCAATAAGCACCAATTTAACTTACCCATATAGGTTTGGTTTCATTTGCTAATTCCCAATCCCAATACTTCTCAGTTTTTGTCTTCTTCGTCTTTTTCTTCTCCCCCTGAGACGCAGAATCAGCACATGTTATCAGAATACTTTATGGCTAAAAGATGTTGAATATCATATGAAGGGCAGCACAGGCCATTACCTCAGGCTTCTCTTCTCCTTCTTTTGGTTCTTCTTCTTCCTCAACCTGAGCCAAAATCATATGGGACGTTCAACATCATATGTGAGCTTAGAAAATTAAGAGGGAAATGGACCAAGGCTGGAAGATGATGACATGAAATGATATTTGTATTTGACATAATAACTCACCTCAACAGTCCTAGACTTCTCCTGCCAAACATAGATTGGGAAAGAAACAAATTGTGAGTAATTCTTCACCAGATTTAGAACTTTTGTGGCCTCCGAGAATTCATATTTGTCATCATCCTGTTAGAAAGAAGAAACTAATTACAAATCTGAATCAGCATATGCTGAACATTTTTTATGGGGACCAAAAATGTTGGTTTGTCTTTCAGGTATTGACCTTCAAGTGTTTATACAAGAAACTGAAGTCAAACAAGAAGAGTAGAGAACCATGTGTACCCTTAAAAAGAGAGTAATCTGTGTTCCCCGGTGCAGCATCTTATCAGGATTAGTCTCCTCCCTTATGACATAGGAGCTGCTTTCAGCTTCAGATTCCCAAACATATTGGGTATCTGACCTGGGGCTCTTCGTCGACACTTGCACCTGAAAATATATTAATAGTTAGCATCTACAGATCAATCAAACTTCTATAAAGATAATGCTAAATGATGCACCTTCTGAGCAACCAAAAATGCAGAATAAAATCCCACACCAAATTGACCAATCAAACTATTGTCAGCTCCAACTTCTTTATTTTCCTGTTCAAAAGAAACCCTAACTGTCAGGTTCATATTCACAAAATAGATATATCTCAATAAATCTCATTGACAATAAAATAATTCCAACAAAGAACCTTAAGAGCCTTTAAAAACTTCGAAGTTCCACTTTGGGCAATTGTTCCAAGACAATCGATAAGCTCCTCTTTTGTCATCCCAATTCCAGAATCCCTATTAAGAGAATATCATAAACTTCAGTCATATAACCACATGTCAAACTCATAACACAGGTGAGCAACACTCACGTAATTGTGATTGTTCCATTGTCTGGATCGGATTTGATACGAATCGCAAGTTCCCCAGCGTCCCCAAGTAGAGAGGGCTCTGTTACACTCAAAAACCTCAACTTGTCCAGGGCATCACTTGCATTGCTAAAACACCAAGCAAAGTGGAGAAACAAACAATTAGAACAGATGCATTCAAGAATAGCATAATGGTAACCCAACAGGACCAATTAAGATGTAGTAATGAGTATTGCATTTAGTAATTGAAGTGTAGATTTTAGATTTCATTAGTCACTTGTATCGGTTACACCATCAAGAACGTAATATTTCCATATATAGTCATGACATTACCTCACCAGTTCTCGAAGAAACACTTCCTTATTGCTGTATAAACTGTGCACTATCAAGTCCATCAGTCTACTGACCTGCAGTAGTTCAAAGGTTTCAGTATTGGGTCGTCTACGAAGAATAATTCAATAGTTCAGTTTAAATAACCAATTACATTATAATTAAGAACTAATCTCTACAACAAAAATGATTAACTATTCAATCATTTAGAGCCTAGATCTAAGCAAAACCTTCAAAAATATTACCACCATCATCCCAAAAAGAGTTGTCTAGTTCCATTTCAAATGGTCAAATGTAACAACCATTGGCTCTTTATAGACCACAACTCCAATATGAATCTGAATTATCATTCTTAACATTAAATTAGGTAAACAATACTATTGATTGCTACAATTTTCACCAAATATCATTCAACTACATTTGATACCAATATTAAAAATGCCAACAAGAAAAACTCAAAATTACACAATCATTTGCGATAGTAGTAATAACAATTACTCCCTCCAATTCTTTTTCATTTACATTTTCATTTTTTTCGTTTCAATATTTTGACCATCAATTGCTTTTCATTCATTATCTCTTTCTTTAAACATATTTTCATAATACTAAATTGTTTTTGTAATCTTTCATAACATAACTGAGATATAATTGATTGTCAAACTTCCACATATAAGACAAAAACTCAGTTAAACAGAAACGTAATTGATAGTCAAAGATCGATACAGTAAAACGAAAAACGTCAATTAAACTAAATCGAATTAGTACATCGAAGTAGCCTCACCTCAGCTTGGTACTCATGGGTCTCGCCAGGGGTCTCAGCAGCTGGTTCCTTCTCAGCCACAGCACCACCAGCCTCACACTTCACCACCACTTTCGTCCTACTTCCCTCTTTCCACCTCAAACTTGATGCTAAAAACCTGTTCTTTGCACCATTTCTTGGCAAGAAAGTACTCCTAACTAAGCACTTATTGCTCAAATTACTTCCAGCAAACGATGGTGTACAACAAAGTGAAGCCACACATGGAGATGCCAAACTCTTGCTTATTACAGGTGCCATGGATGAATTAATCTCCTCAAACAAATAAAGATTGAATCTTTTTTAATAAAAACTCAATCTTTATTCTAGAATTTGATGAACTTTGAGAACTTCTTATAAAGATTGAATTTTTATTCTAAAATTTGACTCTTTTTTTTATATTGTGATAAAGATTCAACTTTAATTGAGAGAATTTGATGAAGTCTGAATAATTTAGGGTAAGATGGTAGGTGAGGCTTGAGGAAAAAAGAAGTGTGTGAGTATATAAGAAAACCCTTTGGAAGGGAAGGGTTTTAGGAAGAGTGATAAGAAGAGGGTTCTAGAATGAAATTATGAGCAAAATTATTGATTGCAATATTGTAAGGTACATGTTGTTCCATGTCAGCAAGGACAATATCTTTCTATTTTAAACTCATTCTCCCGTTTTTTGAGTAATAATTTGGCTTATTTTCTTACAAAAATTATTTTTATGTTTTTAAAGAAAGGTCTTATTATCTTAGATTACACAATTAACTATCTATTTTTTTAAATAGTTTCGTATTTATTTATTTTACATCCAAAAACGGGAAATAGCTTAAGAGATAAATAGGAAATATATTTAAAATAAATTTATGAGACAGTTTTTTTAATAATTAAATATGGCGAGACCTAATTCAAAAAGGATTAAAGGCACGTTTGATCATACATGTTTGATGTCGCGTCACCTTTTTGTTACACATTTTTATTTGGGCAAATGGCACCGAACATCACCAACATTTAATTTATTTACCACATTTACCACTGATGTTCACTATCGTGCCAAAGACATCACTCATGTTCCAATATTACTCATACCCAGTATGCAACAATGAACTAGAAATAGAAAACGACTAGGGAGTTGAGAGAAAAAAAGCTCGCTAAACCACATTCATAACAGCAGAAATATCTACATACCATATATCTTTTGTTCTTTTGGTTTTGCACACATTATTTATCTAACAAAGCCCCCACAAAGGTGAGCAAAAAGGTGATGTCGGAGGGAGGGGTTAAACAGTCGAGTCTATGGATGACTGTTTCACCTCGCTACCGACGCATATATATACACTACTTCCTGCTAGATCATACTTAAAAGTCTCACTCTCAGCTACATCTTAAGATGGAGACCACATCATACTACTACGACGTTCCTCACTATGACAAGCCTGCAATGCATTATTCTCAGCTTCGGTATCTCACTTATAGTAAGATAATAGTAATACCTCGACTCAAAACTGGCAAGAAGTGCCAAGCCTTTGTCTTTGCCTTTGGGAAAGGGTAATGGACTTGCGCTTGGCAAATGCTGAAGATAACAGTTCCTGGAACTTCTCTCTGAACAGGGTCCACTCTTCTTCGTTCATATCGGCTACCTTCACAAAACTAGCACTGACAGGTAGCTGCTCATTTGCACTCCTGTGGCCAGATGATGTATTACCTAGATACCTATTATCTGGCTTTGTCCCTGTAAAGTTAGTGTGTTTCAGCTTTTTCTCGCCTAAACTGATATTTTTAAGTGACGCAGACAGCTGGAGAACCGATGGTTTCCTCTCAAAAGCAGCAGCAGCACCATTATCTACATAATTCTTGTCCTCCTCTTCTTCACTCTCTAATTCCTCCTCGAAACTCTCATCAAGCGTAGAGAGGGGAGAGCGCCCGTTCCCACTCCCGAATCCATGATGGTATGGTGACACAGACATAAAGTCTGCAGAATCCATCTTTGGAGAAAATGCATACCCACCATCTTCATAATCCATGGAAAATTGGAACTCATCAATGGCTACCTCAGACTTTGGAGTAAAAACCTCCCTTTCAGCAATCAGCATCCGTGCCTCAATACAAACAAGCTCCAGTTCACTTGGATCCTCCTCGCCGCTACGAAACTCCCTAGACATCATCTCTCCAATCTCAGCCAAACAGAGTCCGTAAGCAGCAGCTTCCTTGAGAAAAATGGTACACAGAACCAGAACACGCAGGCAAGCTTCTCTAATCATAGGAAGTTCCCTCCGCAGCATTTCAGAGTCCCGAATAGGATCAAGTTTCTTTATGTACTCAAGCTCATCCTCTGAAAACGGGATTGAAGCCTGTGGCCAGTGAATCCACTCAAAATATGGATCTTCTAAACTTTCTGGCAGGCAAAGGCCATGATCAATTGGGATGAGTTCCACTTGACCGAACCTTCCAACTCCATCAAGTTTCCTAACTAGAAGATTTCCACCATGTCTATCGGTATTAAGAATCCTAATGTCCAATATCCCAATACGATGAACAGCTGCAACAGGGAAGCTTGAGGTTCCATGATCACTGGCATCAAAATCATGAGGGATGTACTGCTGAAAAGATGCAATCTTGCTGACTGCCCTCACACCTTTCTGTTTATTTCCATTTACACCATCATTAACATTAAAGATCGAGTGTGTTATTTTCACCAATGCTGTAGGTGGAACATTGGCAAAACGGTCATAGTCAAGCAAATATGCAGCGACTTCCCTGAATCCAGTTTCCCCAACTCTAACAGAAAGTTTTAGGCCAGGTTGACCCAAAGCTTTGCCAACAAAACCTTTGGGATTGTTTGGTGCAAAAGGTTCTTCATCTGTAGGCTTAATGATTGCAATACTCTCCCCGGAGCTGTTTCTGAAGTAATAGGCCCCACCAAGACCACTATTGACAGGTAAAGGATCCACGCCCATCTTCATTGCTTTCACAATATCATGGACAAGCTGTTTCACCTGGGGAAAACAACTGGAGTGACCCAAGATCTCAATAGGGCCACTCTTGTCTTTTTGTTGGATGTCTTTAGCAGTCGGCGAAAGACACGGAGTTGAAGAACTTCGATGCAAAAAGTTCCTTGTTAGAAGAAGAGGGGAGTCGTTCCGAATGGCACTGAGGTCATTCTTCAACACCATGTCACCAAACGTTAAAGAACTTTCCTCAGTCGGAACATTAAGAGCGATCTGCAACCTTCTCTTCACAGTGTGGGCATTGTCACTGCGATCCAACTCCATACCCAACACACAACCAGTTTCAGTCTGTACGAAAACACGTCTCCTCAAAGATGATTTCCCTTCCATACTCTGGTTCCCTCGGTACTCGTTACCAAGTGAACTCTTAAAAACTGTCACCGCCATTTGAGTATGAACAGGACTGTCCAACTTACGAGCCATATAAAGAAGACCCAAAATTCTCACAGCCGGCGACAGAGGTGGCGACAGAAGAGATCCTCTTCCCCTCGTTCAAAAATCCACCAAACTCGGGAGCCGAACGCGAGTGGAAAAGATAAAAACTTGAACCCAGGATTATCATGTAAGGGAACACACAAATCTGAGCACCCCACCAGTGAACAAGAAGTCAGTAAGAAAACCAGAGCAGCACCAACAATTGAAGCTGGGCAGAAAGATGATGCATACCACTAAATTGGTCAAGCCATCTGCTAAAGCAGGTGAGGCACTGCAAAACAATCTGTACAATGAAGGAAACAATTAAACAAATGCATCATTTTAATGTAACACAGTGAAAATAAATTTGATCCAGAAAATTATTTGGTACGAATAAATCCAGAAACGATATAAAATCAATGAATAATGTAGAGAAATACATATTTCAACACTTTGCACATTCCATCTCTCAAAATTTATTTTGTCAAAAACAACTCTATAAACTGCATACTAAAATTACATCTTCAAGAATATGAAAGTGATACTCACCTTTTCTCACAATCCTAATGGATCTACGTAAAGTTTGCGAAACTTACGAACAATTCTAAACTAAAATGACCAAGACAATACTAATAAGTAGAATATGTAATATACATCATTCATAAGCTCCTATGACAAAACCTTCAAAATACACCTCATCTTCTACTGGTTCACTCAACAACTCCATAAAACAGAAACATATAAATATATCTAAAACCAGTTTACTCAAAAAATCTTATAAAATTCTTAACAAAAACAGTTGCTCATAAACACAAACAGACCATCAACACCCAGTGCACCAAACTCAAATCCATAAACTGACTTATATCAAGGATATATTACAAAAATTAGACAAAAAATCACCAAATTTCAAACATAGTAAACATACAAAAAGAACCAATATTTATTTTTATTTCAAGAAAATCACAAAGAGAAAAACAAAACATCATCATATAACACGTGAACAACCAATTAGAACATTCCATCAATTGTGACCCATTTATAATTACAAGAAACCATAATCCACCCACTAGCAAAGACACAAAAATCCACCAATGCATAAAACAATTTTTCCCACTGTTCCAAAAAGATTGTCCACTTTAATTCCCCTTTCGCAAAATCAACACACTTCGTAGACTTAATTGACACACCTAACTTCGATTTAAATGAAAATTATTCATACCCACCAATGCTCAAATTAATCATTCCTACAAAAATTATTCCTAAAATAATAAAATGATTTATGAAATTAATTAAACCGTACTTAAAATTAATTAAATTATACATATAACTATTTAAATTACCTTATTAAATATCCAGATTTGAGAAACCAGCACCTCTGAAACCCAAATAAAGGGAAAAAAAAAACAAATTGCTAATTCATCTAACAATTAGGAAATTAATAAATAAAAAAATCGTTAATTCGTTAAAGATTCCATCTTCTTCGATCAAAAGCTTGTGTCCGAAGAAGGCAAAACCCTGTTTATCTCTCTTGTCTCTCTCTAAATTCAATGGAGCTAAGTCTATTTATATAGTTGAAAAATGATTCTGTGTGTTGATATATAGAGATTTTTTGTATAGTTTTGGATTTAATTTATTATATTAGGGTTAATTAGGTGCATGTGCACATGAGCATTATTCATGCATGATTGCGAGAAAATTGATAAAATGGTCCCGATAGTATGATCGAGTTGCACTTTGGTCCCCAATAGTTGCACGGTTGTACATTAGTCCCCGAAAGTGGCAAAAAAGTTGAACTTTAGTCCCTACGTCAAGTTTTTCGTTAACATTTCAGGTTTAGACGTTCAAATTGGGGTAAAAATATAATTTTTAAGGTTGATTTTTTGCTCCTATAGGTGTCAAAATGAAACTCCACAACCCTAATTGAGGTGAGGAAGAAAGGGAGTTTTAGTGGGAGGGGGTTGTGGAGTTTCATTTTGGCACCAATTGGGGCAAAAAATCAACTTTAAATCTTAAAAATTGTATTTTTACCCCAATTTTGGCCCTCAAACCTGAAATGTTAACGAAAAACTTGACATGGGGTCTAAACTGCAACTTTTTTGCCACTTTCGGGGACTAATGTGCAACCGTGTAACTATTGGGGACCAAAGTGCAACTCGGTCATACTATCGAGGACCATTTCAGCTTGAGAAAGGTTGAAGAAAATCAAAGAAATTCTGTAGGTGGCCCCATTATGAGTCCATGTTGGACTTTTGTGACCTTCTATATGAGGAAGAACCTAACAAATTCAAAGGATTGTATTGTCAATTAAGAGAGGAAATTCAACATTGATTAGACATAATTTTGTTGAGTTGGATTGAAATAAAGACAACTTATTATTGTTGTTGTTGTCACGATTGTTGGATGAATTATTAAATGCAATTTTAATGGTCAAGTGCTGAATCTATCTATGTATGTAGACATGGATGGACACTTCACTTCACACAAACATTTTTTTTTTAAATAAAATATTCAAAGAGGTTTATATACTCTAGAGTTAATTGAATAGCCTAGTGGAAAAGGCTCTTGCCAGTGACCAGAAGGTCCTGGGTTCGATACTCACCTCATCGCTAATTTACAAAAAAAAAAAAAAAGAGGTTTATATACTCTTTTTATATGAGCAAATTGCTGAAATAGTCTTCGAAAGTGAGTTCAGGTTGCCTTTTGGTCCCCGAAAGTACAAAAGTTGCAAATCAGTCCACGATATTGGCCAACGGTTGCAGATTGGTCCAAAATTTAACGGCGCTGTTAAATGTTAACGGCCCACGCGCCTCGTGAGTTACATGTGTTGTTAATAAGTTAGAACGGTAATAATAAAATTAGCTTAAGAGTGAATTACAATCATCATTGGGGCGTTAAAAGTTAACATCTTAACTAAATTTTTGGACCAATCTGCAAGCATTGGCCAATATCGTGGACTAAGTTGCAAGTTTTGTACTTTCGAGTACCAAAAGGCAACCTGAACCCACTATCGAGGACCATTTCAACAATTTACTCCTTTTCATATTAACCCTAATATGAGTTCGCTCGACTAATCATATTACATTATCTCAAAGGCCAAAGCTCAATAATTTGAAAGTTCATCAGGTTCTACTTAATACTAGTAGTTATTTGTACAAAGTATCAGCTTATGTGTATTCGTTTATTAATTTTCGATGAATTTTTACAAGAATTTATGATGTCAAATATTATTTCTAAACTATAAAAATTTAAGTCCAATTCCTTGATAAACCATGATTTTAGAGAATAAATTGAAAGAACAAAAGTAAAAAAAACATAATTGAACAGATAAAAAATTGAGGAAATAACTTGCAAAAATAATAATAACTATGGAAAGAAAATGAAAATTTTTCATATAGTGTGGGGAATATGAGAACATGAGGCTTCAATTGTAACTTCGCATTACCCCATTTCCCAAATATATATAGTGTAGATATACATTTATATGAACAATAAATTATCTATAATATTGATTGGCATGGTTTTACATGATTTTAACAGTTGCATACACTCATAATAAGGCTTAATAGTTTGGTAATATTTGACTCGAACAATAATTACGAGGTCTGTATTATGCAATTCGGCTCTTTTCGGAAGCCTTTGCTAATTACTCCCTCCGTCCCTAAAAGATTGTCACATTTTGACTTTTGTTGGTCAAATATTAAGAAATTTGATTATAAATTCCCATTAAACGATAAGAAATAATATATTCTTATGGGATCTTGTTAGATTCGTCTCAATATATATTTTTGAAATATTAACTTTTTATAATTTTTTCGCATCTAGAATAAGAGATATTTATGTTTTCAATCGTGTTTTGTTGACCATGAAAAGTCAAAATGTGACAATCATTTAGGGACGGAGGGAGTAGTTAATAGAGCCACTCAACATTATTGAATTATTTTATCACAATAATGCATGCTATTAAAACTCAAATCATTTTCACAAATAATGTAGTTTTAGTTTCGAACTTTGGATGTAACATATATCGACACTTCTTAATGCCCCTCATGAGACCCCATATTCTGACCTACTCACAGTGCAATTTAAAGTTGGTGTCCCAATTGGTAGGGACACTCAAATTAGATGAGTGAATTATTAGGGGGTTCTTAGGGCCTGTTTGTTAAAACTGAATGTCTGAATCTGAAGTCTGAAGTCTGACAACAAGTGACTGAATACTGAATATCTGAATCTGAATGAAAACTCAATCTGAATACTGAAAAATTTAAGTGTTTGATAACCGTTCACTGAAAATTACTCAAGTTATGTTGTATTGACAAATTCATCCCCACCACACTTCCTTATGTATAAATACTATAAACTACATTGTAATATGTATAAATATAATATTATTATTCATATAATATTATGAGTCATTAATTAATAAAAATTAAAACAAAATAATTAATGTCATTCAGTAAATTATAAAAAGTCAACGAGCAAATATAATATAAAAACTCAAATATTAAATAAATAAATAATACTACAGAAATATTATTAATTAAATTATAAATATTACAGAAAAAATAAATGAATTAAATAATTAAATTATAATATTATGAATATGACAAATAAATGAGAATAACAATAATAATATTAACATTAATAACACGAATATTAATAATAATATGAAAAGAATAATATTAAGAATCAAAATAACAATAATATAAGAATAATAATAAAATTAGTAATAATATTAATGATAATAATAATAATAATAATCTTGATAATAGTAATAAGAGTAGCAATATTAATAATACTAATAATAATAATAGTAATGAAGATAATAAAATATTAATAATAATAATGAGAATAATAATAATAATAATAATAATGATAAATAATAATAATGAAAATGAAAATAATAATAATAGTAATGAGAATAGTAAAATATCAATAATGATATTAATAACAATAATAAAGTGATAATAAAAATAATTAATAAAATAATGGCAATAATAATCAAAATTATAATAATATATTAATAATGATAACATATAATAATAATAATAACAATAGTGAAAATAATAATGAGTATAATAATAATAATAATAATAGTAACAATAATAATAATTAAAGTAATAGTAATAATAATAATAATAATAATAATAATGATAATAATAATGATTATTATTATTAAATAAATAATAATAATAATAACAATAGTGAGAATAATGATGATAATAATAATAATAATAATAATAATAATAATAATAATAATAATAATAGTAACAATAATAATAATTGTTGTAATAGTAATAATAATAATGATGATGATGATGATGATGATAATAATAATTATTATTATTATTAATATTTAATAATAATAACAATAGTAATCTTAATAATAATAAGAAGAATAAGAATATAACGAAGGAAATTAATAATAATAATAATAATAATAATAATAATTGAATTTGATTTGAATAAGAATGTATGAGTTTGGAATAATTAAGGAAGGACAAATTGGGGTTTTCAAAGAATTGTGGGATTAAGTCATTAAGAGGAGAAAAATAAGTAGCAAATTTTGACTTAATTTTTTGTTAAGGATTTCATTCAGATCTAATTATGTTCAGCACTTAATTTTTTCTATTAATTTTAAGTGCTGAAAAAGTTTAACAAACAGGCCCAATTGGTAGGGACACTCAAATTAAAGTTGACCATGAAAAGTCAAAATGTGACAATCATTTAGGGACGGAGGGAGTAGTTAATAGAGCCACTCAACATTATTGAATTATTTTATCACAATAATGCATGCTATTAAAACTCAAATCATTTTCACAAATAATGTAGTTTTAGTTTCGAACTTTGGATGTAACATATATCAACCATTTAGGTTGAAAGCCATAGTGCTGATACCTAAAGCAGTGAACCAGATACCCAAACATCTCAGAGATAGATAGAGAGGTAGGAATTTCTCGAACGATTGGATTCATGAATTAAGTATCGAAATAACTAAAAAAGTTAACTTATAGCCATACACTTCTTAATGCCCCTCATGAGACCCCATATTCTGACCTACTCACAGTGCAATTTAAAGTTGGTGTCCCAATTGGTAGGGACACTCAAATTAGATGAGTGAATTATTAGGGGGTTCTTACTCTTTGACTACATCTAAATAAACATCATCATCATTATTACTCCATTAATTAATATCATTAATATTGTGTGCTAGTGCGTTGATAATGAAGATCTAATATTATGTGCTTTGATTAATGTTCCCTAAAGCATTATTTAGATCACTCTCGGTATGGCCATGATTGGACACCTCACTCATCGTATTTCGAGTTAAATATCAAAATAATTCCGATAAATAAAGATTAGGATGTGTTTGTTAAATTCATTAGATACTTAGAATTAATTAATTTAATATTTATTTTTTGAACTTTGTGTAAATTGTGTTAAGTGCTGAATACATTGAGATCTTATCAGATTCCTTAAAATTTAATTTAAAGTAAAAAAATGTAACTTAATTTTCACGAGAAAATTGCTGAAATGGTTCCCAATAATATCACCGAGTTGCATTTTGCTCCCCAATAGTTACACGGTTGCATGTTAGTCCACGAAAGTGGCCAAAACGTTGCACTTTAGTCCCCACGTCAAGTTTTTCATTAACATTTCAGGTTTACATGTTAAAATTGGGGTAAAAATATAATTTTTAAGACATAAAGTTGATTTTTTGCCCCAATTAGTGCTTTAAATGAAACTCCACAACCCTAATTGGAGTGAAGAAGAAAGGGAGTTTTGGCGGGAGGGGTTGTGGAGTTTCATTCTCGCACCAATTGGGGCGAAAATCAACTTTAAATCTTAAATTATATTTTTACCCTAATTTTAACGCCTGAACCTAAAATGTTAACAGAAAACATGACGTGGGGACTAAAGTGCAACTTTTTTACCACTTTCGAGGACTAATGTGCCACTATCTAACTATTACAGACTAAAGTACAATTCGATCATACTATCGAGGGCCAGTGCAGCAATTTGCTCTAATTTTCACCTCTTAACAAAAACAGAAGTAATGAATTTTAGTTTTACATATATCTCATTCCATATTTTTTCACATATTCTTCTAAATTCATACGTTCTTATATGAATCAAGATAAATTTGTTAACAATAATATCTTTCTATTATTATTATTATTATTGACACAATGAATCACTCATGGTTCATAATGTTCACAATTCAATCGCTCATGTTTCTTTTTGACATTTTTTATCACTCATGTTTCAATATCATGTCTCAGTTGGTTTGTGGTTGAACTTTATCGTTAAATTCACTTTTAGTCAAACTGGTTTTTAATTCGGAATGGGTAAAATAGTCAATTAACTTAAAATTATTTTGAGTCCATAATTTAAAAACCCTCTGAATTAAGTATGAGCTTTTAAATGTAATTGAGTAAAAATAGTTTTATATTAATTGACTATTTTACTTCTCCAAATTAATGATTAGTTTGGCTAAAAATTGAGTTCAACGGAAAAATTAATTCGTAAACTAACTAAGACATGATATTGAAGCATAAGTGATAAAAAATGTCAAAATGAAACAGAGTGATCGAATGATAAATGTTATGAGACATGAATGATCGTTTGTGCCGTTAACCGCAATTATTATTACTCTACATTCGTTAACGGTTGCTTATATCATAAACTTGCTTATATCGTCTTTAATAAATTAACAAATAAAATATTCGTAATCTGTATTTTTTATTGTTTAACTAAAGCATAATCCATTACTATAACACTCCGTTTTTAGTGATATTCATTAAAATTATTCGGATTCGATTCTTATTAAAACAGAATTTTGTCCTTTGAAGTGATGAGCAAATTATTGAAATGGTCCCCGAAAGTGTATGGGTTCAGGTTGCCTTTTGGTCCTCGAAAGTACAAAAGTTGCAACTCAGTCCACGATATTAGTCAACGGTTGTAGATTTATCCAAAATTTAGTGGCGCTGTTACATGTTAATGGCCCACGCGCCTCGTGAGTTACACGCGTTGTTAAGAAGTTAGAACAGTAATAATAGAATCAGCTTAGTAGTGAACTACAATCGCCATTGGGGCGTTAAAAATTAATGTCTTAACTAAATTTTGGACCAATCTGTAACCGTTGGCCAATATCATGGACCAAGTTGCAATTTTTGTACTTTCGAGGACCAAAAGGCAATCTCAACCCACTTTCGGAGACCATTTCAGCAATTTGCTCTCGAAGTGATTAACAACCAAACTCTAGCCCATAATCAAGTGAGACACATACTGTAAATAACTCTAGCATCATACCTAAGACAAAGAGCTATCAAATTCTTCGGTTGAGGATATCAAATTTTTTAGGGTCTCAATTATGAGTGGACAAATTGAGCAAATTGCTGAAATGGTCCCAGAATGTGGGTTCAGGTTGTCATTTGGTCCTCAAAAGTACAAAAATTGCAATTCAGTCCACGATATTGGCCAACGGTTGCAGATTTGTCCAAAATTTAACTAAGACGTTAATTTTTAACGCCCTAATGGTGATTGTAGTTCACTCCTAAACTAATTCTATTATTACCGTTTTAATTTGTTAACAACGTTTGTAACTCACGAGGGGCGTCGGCCATTAACATTGAACATCGTTGTTAAGTTTTGGACCAATCTGCAACCTTTGGCCTATATCATGGACTGATTTGCAACTTTTATATTTTGGGGAACCAAAAGACAACCTGAACCCACTTTCGGGGACCATTTCAGCAATTTGCTCTAAACAAATTTCTATAATTTGTTGCTCCTCTTCTAGCTCGATTTCTTCGATGATAAATCAAGCATATATCAAAGAATTTACTACCATGTGTCGACAAAAGTATGACATAGAGATCATAAAAAGATTAATAAAAAATGGTTCAAATCAAAGCATCGTGATCATCACTAAGAATATTTTTGTGCCCTCAAAATCTGCTTACTTTAAGTTAGAAAACGGTGGTCATGTCCCCCTGAGGCCCTGATAATGGAAGACTCTTCTAAAATAGGGCACACAGGATCTTCTTTTCCTCCCTACTCAAATCATCCCAACTGTGTGGTTTAGGACTTTAGGTTTAGGTTTTTCTTCATGACATACTTTTTGTTTGGATAATATATTCTTCTATCGCACATTATTTTTCGTTTATTATACTTCAAACCAAGGTGGATTTAAGGAGGGGTAGGGGCAACGGTTTAATTTTCTTGATTTTTCGATATCGTTTTATATTATATATACTATTTTTAAGTTTTTGAGATATAAACAAAAAAAGCATTTCATAAATAAATCAAGTGAAAGTCTAATTTAATTAGTTGAAACATTCTTTTTAAAGACTCATTCAGGACCTGTGTTCAAGCCTTTCAAAACATACTTGTGTTTCATTTTTAAAATAATTCCAAATTCCAATTTTTTTAACATAGTTGGTTGGAGCAGTGCTCTTAATTTGTAATGTGCTATTATAATGAAGACAAATGGCTAGAACAATCACTTATGTTTACCGAATATTTTCAATTCATCACCTAATGTTTCAAAACATCCTTGTCAATCACTTATGTTTTCAAAATGTTTCAGTCCATCACCTATAATGTCAATATATCATTAAAAATATCACGTGAGGAGCACGTGATATTAGTAAGGTTGTTTATGTAATTTCATGTAATATATTTTGGAGTAAAAATTTAAAAGAAAAAAAAAATCTAAAATACCCCACCCCAATTTTGAATATGAAATAATCCACCTCTAACACACACAAAACAAAATATATAACGCGCTTTACCAAGTAAGATATACTTTGAAACATAAATAATTGACAGGTGATTTTGAAATATAGGTAATGGACTGAAAATATTTTTTAAACATAGGTGATTATTGCAGTCATTTGCTAATACTCTTATTATTATTACAACTAGTATATATATGATGTGCTCATACTTATTCATCCCAAATGATGTGTATTATATATACTCCCTCCGTCCCTAAATGATTGTCACATTTTGACTTTTCATGGTCAACAAAACAAGAATTGAAACGTAAATATCTCTTATTTTACATGCGAAAAAATTATAAAAATTTGATATTTCAAACATATATATTGAGACGAATCTAACAAGATCCCACAAGACTATATTATTTCTTATCGTTTCATGAGAACTTATGATCAAATTTTGTAATGTTTGACCATCAAAAGTCAAAATATGACAATCTTTTAGGGACGGAGGGAGTATTAATTACTTTCATAATTAAGGTTGGCCTCTCACCAAAATTGCCAAGTCCTATTAATGGTAGGCTAATAATAATAATAATAATGGGATATGGAAGTAGTAGTTCATTGATCGAGTTATATACTCGACGGAATAAGTTGATGCCCATGCTATAATTATAGTTAGACATAAAGGCTATAGCTATCTGTGATATTTTGGACAATAATTGTAATCTCAGATTAATGTAATAATGAAGAATATTTAATTAGCAGCCTTTGTTTGGTTTGGAGGTTTAGTTTTGGACGGTTGAAACTTGAAAGAAGTGCATGTGAAATGCAATGTTTGATGGACATATGTATTGTCTCTATTGTTTGCTTTTGTTGAGAACCATGACTATGAGGATGGCCTTTGGGTGGAATTATTCTCTACTTCTGTGAGGTTTTATTTCAAAAGTAGCTAATACTCCTATTTAAATAAATTTTAAATAAATTTTGAAAAGAATATCATTGTTTTGCAAAATATATAGAAATATAGAGAGGGGATATTTATTGATAATAAATGTTCTTATTTTTTAATATAATATAAAAGCCTATATTTATAGGCAAATATATACTAACCCAAACTAGTCTTTTTTACGGGTTTATGGACTTTTGTGAAAGAAAATTTAAATTAAATCTCCTTCATCTCGCTCAACACCATCATTAAGACCTGTATACTTTTGAAAGATTGTTGGTTGGAATGGTAGTTATAGTTACATAGTGAATAAAATAAACAACGAAATATTCGTGAATGAACATTAATGCCTTTTCTCCAAGAAAATTAATTAGATAGTTAGCCCATTTTTTTAAAAATGCTACAGCCTACATGCATCTCACGGCTTAAAGCTTAGGGCTTAGACCAATACTTAGTCTGCTCATCAAAGAACCCAACTAAGTTCAAAACCTGTCTAGTGTGACACGGACACACGGTATACCGTTTAAGCCTAACGGTATACCGTAAAAGACCTGATAGGCCCGGTTGAAAAGGAGGTCTGGGCCGAATAGGGGCCTGAAATTTCTTAAAGGGCTGGCCCATATTGGTAAGGGTGGTTGGGCCCGTCCCAAATTCGTTGGCGGCCGGGGCGCGCCTTCTGTTAACGGGCCAGAGCCGTTTGGCCCGGTTTGTTTGCCACGTCTACTAGTGTCTACTATCAACTATCAAGTGTGAACCAATTTAGGTTCAAGCCCGTTTGTGTGGAAAGTGAGGCATATTTTGATCCCCAACTCAAAATGACACTTGAATTAGTATTTGCTTTTACATTTTTTCTTATCATTTGAGATAATTATTGACATATTGTATTATTACACCGGTTTTTATGTATTGTGAAATAGTTGCTTGTTTTACACTTTAGTTGTCACTATTTTGGAGATGAATACCTCGTTGCATTAATAAGGTAACAAAATAGAAATTACAATTTCGACCCGTTTACCTCTTATATAAGAGCATGTCTGAAGTAGTTCTTATTGGTGATCGAGTTTGAATGATTGATAATTGATAATAAGAACAATAAGAAAAATGCTAGTAGGCTAGTACTAAAATTGGTCAACAAGAAACCAAGAAAGTGCATGGTTTCTATTTACAATTCAAACCAGGAAAGTGCCTAGTCATTTTCCCTCAACATCATATGAGTAACCACCAAGAAATTCCTCTCTATATATATGCCTCAAGCAAACTAGCAAAGGTTCTTTAAATCCAACAACAAATCCAAAATCAACGTTTAGAACAAAGAGTAAAACCTAGTTTGTTTAATCCAATATCTCCAATTTTATTATATTTTAAGTGTGACAATTATAATAGGTTTACTAGTGTTTGTTATTTGTAATAAAGGGAAGTTATTATTACAAGGAAATTGAAGTAAGATGAGTAAAGGTGTAGGAGGAAGCTGGTGTTCTTGGGTGACAAAATCATTTGCTTCATGTTTTTGTACTTCAAATATCACACCAAATCAACCCAAGTTTCACAACAAAGGTGCTCACACTAATATGGAAGCTACCATGATTGCTGCAGCTAACCACTTTTCTACGGCACCAAAGTTGTTTATCAATCAATAAAATAAGTTGTTTCCACGGTTCATGTTCAATATCGATCAGTACATGAGCTCGATATTGTTCTTTTTATCAATCAATAAAAACTTTTTATTTAAAATTTTAGGGTTTTCTCTAACTATATTTAACTGTTGAATTGCAAATGTGAAATTCTTTTCAAAACTAATTTTATATTAGTCATTTGAAATTAAATATGGTTAAAGACTTAAAGTATAACATATATTACTTATAAATACGTAGTATAAAAGATAAACGAGCGGGTAACTGAGAAGATCCGGGTTTACCCGATAAGCTATCGAGTAAAAAAGATTACTCGAGTATCGTTTGATAAGAACACAAGCGAATAACGGACCCAGGCTTCCCAAATTAAGTAACGAGCGGGTTCCAAATTACTCGATCCTTTAACTGCCCTAGTTTACACCGGGTCTACTATCAAGTGTGACGAATTTAGGTTCAAGCCCATTTGCGTGGAAAGTGAGCCATATTTTGATCCCCAAATCAAAACGGCACTTGAATTACTTGCTTTCACATTTTTCTTAGCATTTGAGATTTTTGACATATTGTATTATTATATCGTGTTTATGTACTCTGAACTCTGAAGTAGTTGCTGGTTTTATTCTTTAGTTGTAGCTGGAGATAAATACCTCGTTGTATTAATAAAAAAAGATGATACGTTCATCTTAAATGCCCCATTTGGTTAGTCCATCGCCCAATAGAGGAGGTAAATTCGGGGTGTGCCTCTAGCAGTTCGGTACTCCATCTCAAGAGTGCCCAGACTCTGAGTAACCACCCACAAGCAGGTCCTCCCTTGAACAAATTCAGAGTTACTCATGCACTTGCCGTGGATCGAACCCACACACTTGTGGAGAAACACACTCTTATAATGAAGCCCGTGACCATTCAGCTATGTCCCGTGGGCACCTCGTTGTATTAATAAGGTAACAAGGTAGGGATAACATGCGGATCTAGACGTATGAAAGTGTCTGTTCGAAATTGTCATAATTTTCAAGGTGCCTGTTCAAAACACTTAAATATATTCAAATATAATTTTAAATGCTAACTTTTACATTAATTTTTCCTTTATACATATATAATTTTTTTTTTCAAAAAAAGAAGTGCCTGTTCGAGTGAATAACGGTGAACCTTAATAGGTTTACACTAACCGCATCTAATTCGAATCGAGTATCTCTGATATAAGCACATGTCTAAAATTCTTATTGGTGTTCGAGTTTGAATTATTGATAATTGATAATAAGAGAAATGCTAGTAGCGTAGTAGTAAAATTGGTCAACAAGAAACCAGGAAAGTGGCTGGTTTCTATTTACAATTCAAACAATTCTCTTAATCTAGTCATTTTATTTTCCCCCTCAACATCATATGAGTAACCACCAAGAAATTCCTCTCCATATATATGCCTCAAGCAAAGGTTCTTTAAATCCAACAACACATTAAATCCAAAATCAACGTTTAGAGCAAATTAAAGAGTAAAAACCTAGTTTGGTTAATCCACTATCTCCAATTTTTTATTTATTTTAAGTGTTATAATTATTATAATAGGTTTACTAGTGTTTATTATTTTTAAAGGGAAGTTATTATTAGAAGGAAATTAAAAGTAAGATGAGTAAAGGTGTAGGAGGAAGCTGGTGTTCTTGGGTGACAAAATCATTTACTTCATGTTTTTGTACTTCAAATATCACACCAAATCAAGCCAAGTTTCACAACAAAGGTGCTCACAATAATATAGAAGCTACCATGATTGCTGCAGCTAACCACTTTTCTTCGGCACCTAAGTTGTTTATCAATCAATAAAATAAACTTTTTAATTCCACGGCTCATGTTCGATATCGATCAGTACAGAAGTTACCTTGATTGCGGCAGCTGAACACTTTTCTTCGGCACAGTTCCACTTAGATCATTAGTCTGGTCTATGATTTAAATCTTGTATTAAGCATTTAGAAAATAAGAATTCTCAAGATATTATTGTTTCTGATTTTGAATAATTAGGTTTAAAATTTTAAATGCATGATATTGGTCTCAAACATGCATAAACTGTATACTATTATTCTTACTTTTAATATATTTGAATAATAAAGCTTATTCTTACTTTTAATATATTTGAATAATAAAGCTTATATATAAAGTCTTGAAAATTTTGATATGATCTATCACAACTCTTTTTATGGTACTTTACTCAAGATTACTTGTGAATTCATATGACTCGAACAAAACAATTTTGTCATTAAATTGATAAAGTAACAAGCTTATTTATTAACCGATAAAATTGATTATTCCTATTCGATATTGATACATGAGCTCTGTATTATTTATTTATTTATTTTTAAAAAAGCCTCTAAACACATGAAACATGTGTTGGGAATCAACCTAGCACAAAGAGGCAAAAAAAAGAAAAAAAATGAAAGGTTGCTATAAAAGTTTCTTGCTTTTTTTCACGATAATTGCTTTGCCACTCTTTTCTCTACTATACCGTCTCAATTCAGTGGAATATAAGAATATTCATTTTCTAATATTTGGGGATATTTAGGGTGATAAAGTATTATTTCAATAGAAAGTATTTGGGATGAATATTTTTTTTTATCAATTTTAAAAGAATTATTCAATAATTTTTTATTTATTATGACACTAAGCAGCTATAGATCATTCAATGTTTTTGATATTTAGGAGATAAATTATTTTCTACTGGAGATGATCTAAAAAATTCGATAAATTAATGGGATATAATTTGAGTCATTAGACTAGAGTCTCTAACCAAAACATATCTTTTACGTTTATGTGTAATATGAGTCATATTAAAATGAAGATGATTGATACAACAGTAAGAGAAAAGATGAAGTTGTGCTCGAGTCTCAATTTTCACTATTAGATTATAAATTTTTTTGTAATTTGTAGTAATTTTTATAGTTACATGTCCTTCATTTTCGGATCCAATTCTTAGTTATAGTAACATCTTGATAAAAGGGTTAGCTTGAAGCTCAATTCTATAAACAATACCAAATTGAACCATAGCTTCGGGTCGAGTTATTGGTGTTCGACTTAACACGACTCGCCTTGACCCGAGTCACCCGACTCGACTCGACTGATCTCGAAGGGGTCAGGCAGCACAGCTCTAACGAGTAACGACCACAGTTACCACTGCACTAAACTCTCATCTCTTTACCTCCACAGATAAACCCAATTACCCATTTCATCTCAAAACCCAAAATCCTCAATTTTTCATCCCCTACTTCAATTATTCACATATTTGTTGCTTTCTTGATTTTCCATTTCCCAATTCCAAGTTTCTGTTGCAAAGTCTTCATTTTTGTATAGAAAACAATGTAAAAATACCAAATCTTAGGAATTGAAGATGAAATCAGGAAAGGGTAATCAGCATCAAGAAGAGGAGCATGAAGATGAAGAGTTTGGTGGAATCAAGAAAGATGGTACACCTTCTTACAGCAGTCCAACAAATGATAATAGTTCTAAAGGTATATTAATTTGCATTCCAAAATTAGTAGTAAAGCTATATTTATTGAGGATTTTGTATGAATTGAAAATTTGTATGGTTTTTATTTGATTGTTGATTAATATTAGTAATAAAGGTATGCTAATTTGCAAAAAATAATTACAGCTTTTTATTGAGTTTTTGTATGAATTGCTATCTTTTATGGGCTTTCTTCAATTTATGTTTGTTATTTAGTACTAAAGGCATGATAATTTTGAGGCTTTTTCTACAGTTTTTCATTGATGTAAACTAAAGGTATGTTAAATTGCATTAAAATCTGCGACTTCTGGATGAGTTCCTAAATTCAAAAATTTTGATTGATATTTAGTACTAAAGGTATGCTAGAATGCATAAAAATCACATCTTTTTGTCTAGTAACTGCATGGATTTCTAAGTTGTAAGAGCTTTTCTTCAGTTTGTGCTTGAGAATAGTACTAAAATATGACAAAAAAATTACTATGAATTTCTAAATTGTAAGATTTTTTCTTTAAATTTTGCTTGTTGTGTTAATTGTTAGTTTTTCTTGGAATTGCAGAGGTGAAGAACAATGATAAGGCCAATGCCATTAGATCGAAGCATTCAGTCACTGAACAGAAGAGAAGGAGCAAAATTAACGAGAGGTTTGTAAAAGTTTATCACTTATTGTGAAATTTAATTGTGTAATCTGAAAGTAGAATGCTGACTAATTAATGTACTATAACAGTTTTGTGAATAGTTAATCTTACAATGCAGATTGTTTTTGAAATTGTAATTAGCTTATTTACATGTCAATACCATGATTTCATAGGCTTTACTGTTTGGTGTAATTATTTATGAATGTTGTTATAGACTTTAATGTGAAAGAAGTTAGTTAGTGTCTTTGTAAAAAAGAGTTAGTTAGTGTCTAATTCAGGTAACTCCATTTTCGTTGAGCAATGCCTAAGTTATTCGATTTTCATTAAGCCATGTCTTGAAGCGTAAATTCTATTATGGCAAGGAGCCGAGAATTCATGGTTCATGAAATGTAGTTTATTGTACTATAAACTAAATAGTTTTATCCTGCTGCAATACAATCTAACTTTATTAGGCTATACATAGGTTACGTTTCTGAAAACATGCAGTTGAAAGAAAACTCTATCATGCAGTCATGTGTGTCTTAAGAAAATGCTACAACTCTTAAGGATTTTTTGTTTCTTACACTACGAATACAAACGTAAAGTTCACAACATATCTTTCTTCTCCTTTCTGTTGAGATAAAGCATGCCCTTGAGCGATTCATTAGATACATTAGTATTGTTATTGGTAGGCCTTACGTGTAATGCCCCGCCCCTAACCGGGTCGGAACGTTATTTGATTTGACGGACTGGCCTCACAAACCATCACGGGTTTTTCCAGCACGTTTTGTCTTCACTCACGTGCTCACCGGGACACTTCCAAGTGGGTCACCCATCCCAGAATTGCCCCAGGTCAAGCACGCTTAACATTGGAGTTCTTATGAGTTGGGCTACCGAAAAGAAGATGCATCTTGATGATATGAGTAGTACTAATCAAATCATATCAAACATATCACATCGCCCACTCTGGGCCTGGTATTACATTACGTTTAGCCCTGTCTATGGCCATTACTTTACTAACTTACTCAAGACCTCAATTAAACTGCCTCTAGCGGAATCCGCAGCATACAATCTACGTTTTCATAATTCATTCTATATTCTGGCTCTCTAACTCGCAGAAACCTTCAAAAGATGGTATTATTTTTTGTGAAGTCCATTTAATGTGATGATGTTAAGGACTGGATTTTATCAAAACTTCCTCACGGGCCAGCTTTTTATCCTAAGGTGACAAATAAACTTCAGATCTTCTTACTTTTGTCGTTGAAGTGAATTGGTGTGCGGTCATCTTTGGGTTACAAGAATCTTGTCAATTGTCTTTTCTTTCTTCGTAATATTGTGTCCTATTCCTATACCATGCTCATGAACATTTCAATAACTTAGTCCTGACCATGGTCTTTATGAACCTTGAATCTGAATACTCTATGCGAAATAAAGGTGCTTTTCAATTGATGATGCCAAATTGCCAATGATTGCCTCATTGTTTATTTATGCATAAGAAGGAGGGAAACCAATGAGAAAAAGAGAAGTAGTATATCTTAAGTCTTGCCATTTGTGTTATATGTTCCTTGCCTATCTTTAAATGTTATTCTTCCTCCTTCCTGTAAAGATGTCTGGTTTTTACTTTTTGATAAGTTGAGAGAACAAATTTGAAAGAATTGTGAAATGAGACAAGTTATGGCCTATAGGAAATGAAAGAATTGTGAAATTAGACAATCTTCGCGGGAAGGAGTGAGTAGTCCTTAGCACTATTTTCCTTCTCATTGTATCTCGTAGAGTTACGTAGCTTAAGCAGAACACACTTGATGTGACCGGAAGATTAGGTAAATTTATATTGACGTTGGTTTTATTTGAGCAGAGGTATATTTTGACTTAAAAGTCTTTATGAGTCCTTAATAGTGCTCTCTTAAAGGATAGTAAACAGTGTGTATTAAGATCTGAATTTTATAGCTTTATCCTTTCAAGGTCTTAATGGATTCCAATTTGTTTGTTCACAAGGGAAGTAAGTGATTGTATAATTGGTTGTTAAGAAACATGAATCTTCAGCGACATACTTTGAGTTTGATTAGTAATCATTCTATGGATGGGCTGGTGTTGCCACGAGGGTATAATTTCTTAGAACGCCTTGATATTCGAAATCTGAACATAGAAGCGTTAGTCATACTAACTATGAGTAACATCATCATAGAGGATGAGCAGGAAGGCCATAAAGTGAGGGTTATCATTAGTCATGTATTGCTCCTGTTTGAGAGTGTATATCCAAAAGACGACGACGATGATATTAGTTGAATTATGTTATATGCTGTTATACAATAGGGCTTATCATGTAGAAAGGATACAACCATTCTAAATAGGCTCTGATTGTGAGGTGCTAGTGGAAAAGACTGTAAGATGGAAGTAGTAGTTTAACAGTTATTTATCCGAATTTTTTTAGGATGTTTAATGTGATTATCAGATATAGGAATATAGTCTGATCTTGTCTAGCTTATAGAATACACAACAAGTGGCAGGATCCCTTAGACCTTTGCAATATTAACTCTTAACTTTCTGCATTCTTAGATGGCTTTGAACAACAATGACGGAAATGTACATGAAATTATTAGTAACTTCCCGTGGTTGCATACCTCTCTTATTTAATGTGATTTAACAAGCATAAATATGTTTTTCCCTCTATATCTTAAGTTATTGATTAGAGTGTGTTAAGGATGTCTACACAACTCTTTTAGGTAATGGTTTTTATTGCCAATAATATTGCGTAGTAACAGAACCCTCATTCTAAACTTATTTAGTTTGCCTTTCATTTTAGGTTTCAAATACTGAGAGATTTGATTCCCAATAGTGATCAAAAGAGAGACACCGCATCTTTTCTATCAGAGGTTTGCCATCAGTTTAGAGTATGATTAATACCTTTCTCGGGATGCACTGATGTGAATTCCTAATAATTTTGGCTATTTCCAGGTGATTCAGTATGTCCAATTCTTACAGGAGAAGGTACAGAAGTATGAAGGATCAGGTCAAGACTGGAGTTCAGAATCCACGAAGCTAATGCCCTGGGTAAATGTTTAGTAAATATGTTTTTTAACTAAACAAAAGTTGTAACTAAATGTGTTCAATTCCTTGTTTATGTGATATAAGCATGCATGCTACTAAGATAATTTATAGCGACACTATTATTGTATTCTATCCGTAAGTTACTTAGGAAATGCCTCAACCATTTGGAATATTGAGTTCCCTAGTTAAAAATATTTTTTACTTACCTCCTTCCCTTTCTTCGCCCTCTTTTCTCCGAGACTTTAAATGTGGAGAGGAGAGGGAGAGGATCTGTGCTGAAAGAATCAATTAAAAAGTACCTCCTCTTTTTCCATATGAATGACCTACTCTAACTAGAAAACATTAGCGTTTAAGTTAGAGATAACAACAAAGTCGATATAAGTCGAGATGATTTATACGAAACCTGCTTGAGTGGGAGTGTAGAAAGAATTACACTATCCCTCAGTTAAGTAAATAACCTTTTTCGCCTGGCGTTGTCTGGCAGCATTTCTCTTGAAATTTGTTTGTTTCCTATTCATTCTTTGCATGTTTTGGAAATTTTGATAATCAATTCTCTTACTCGGTTGAAGGTTAGAGTATCCATTGTTTTAGTAAAACTTGCCTATTTGTTGGACTTCACCTCTATGGCTTGTAATTTGTTGTTTTCTTGCTTCAACTTTACCAATTTCTTAAATGGCTCGAACATTCCTCTCTCAACGTGAAGAAGCAACAGCATAAACTCATTAAACGTTAATGTTTCAAATTTAAGAATTAGTAATTGTTATCACTATTTACATTATAGGAGAAGTAGCATTGTCTATAGTATCTGAGAACTTTTTCTTTCTTCCTGGAATAGAGAAATAGTCATTGGCGAGTTCCAAATTTTGCAAGCCCACATGCCTTGAAGAATACTTCTAGTCAACTAAGCCAAGTTACGCCTTATATGGGAAGGTTTGATGAGAATAATCCTCCTATTGCTTCAACCATGCAGTCAAGTCAACATAGCTTAATTGATTCTGATGCTGACCCTCTATGTAAATCTTATAATATGCAAACTGAATTAGCAAACCAGGGAATTCCCCTGCACATGCCAATTCAAACAAATGTTCCGGATCCTGTCAGAATTGATGGAGCATTCCCCGTTACTGTGCCTAGACCAGCTTCCGATGCACACTTAACCGAGTGTTCGGTTGCTGGTGATTCACTGAATCCGCAAGAAGAACTGACAGTTGAGGGAGGCACAATTAGCATCTCAAGTGCATACTCGCAAGGGTAAGTGTTCTTGTTGATTTGATCAAGTATAACGTTTACAAATGCTAGTGTGTAACCTAGCCTAAGTGGTTGACTTATGGTTCTTTTACCAGGTTGCTCAGCTCGTTGACACATGCACTGCAGACAGCAGGAGTAAATCTCTCTCAAGCCTCCGTTTCAGTACAGATTGATCTAGGAAAACGAGCAAATAGAGGAGGCACGTCAGGGGTATCAGCACCTAAGGATACTGAGCATCCTCCAATGCCTTCTGGCAATCAAGTGATAGGACACTTTCAAGATCCGAGTAATGGAAATGATATGGATCAATCACATAAGCGCCTGAGACTATAATACAGTTCATCCATGTTCTCGCTCAATCATCTCATAGAATCATCTCTGGATTGAACAACTGTGTGAAAAGTGTATTATGTTTATTTCTCAGGTTCCACGGAAGTCTGGGATTAATATTTAGTAGCAGTGCTTATCTTTGAGTTTAGCTATTGAAGGTATAGAGTTGGGTGTTAATAGTTATTTTGATGTATATTAGTGCTACTCATGAATTATAAAAATAACTTTTATTATTATTCTCATAAATGATAAATCATAGTACTACTTGAGTTTTATTAAAACGTATTATATGATCTTACTCGGGTCTAACTTAAACCTGTTTATTAAAGTGTTTGAAACAATATCACCAGATTTCTTGTGGACAGTGACGGTCATCGATGGAGATTTGAAGAGGAGCTTCCGATCTGCTGTAGGTTTCGACCCTCCTCGAGTATCAAGGCTTTCCGAAAAGCTGGCTTTTGTTAGAGAATCAATTGGCTTTTCGACACCTGCTGCTTCTGTTGTCTTTTGCCTCTTTACATCAGCCCTCGATGAACCAGAACCAAAATCATCTTTGACATCTTCGTCGTCTATCCGTTTTACGAACTTCTCTTTCAAACCCTTATACAGTGCTCTTATAGCAACTTCATCCTCCTCTTCTATATTCTTAGCTACTTCTTCATCAGTGTGCTGTAATGCCTCGAGCATTACATCCACGCTAACGGTAGCATGCCTGGACTTCATAGATTTCATTTCATCTAAAGCAACAAGGACATCCATTTCCCGCTTTGAATCTGAAGTTCTGTTCTCTAATGATTTCATGGCATCTCCCATCTCTTCAGCATCCATCTTCCGTTTCTTTTTTTCTACTACCTCATCCTATGTTCGCCAAGGTTCAAAATTCCTACTCGCTCCAAATTCAACAATATAATCAGAATTTCGAGGATCAGTCTTGACAGTCATCTCTGCAGAACATTTTGTACATTTAATGTAAAACCGAAAAATCTAAATTCCCAAGTAGGTCTGCACACACACACACAAAAGAGTTAATTTGAGTCCACTAAACTACTTAGTATCAAAGCAAAATCATGTAGTGGCAACTGTAAAATAAAACATAAAACTCTACTGGAACTCATAGGCATGCAAAACAAATATAAAACACCATATACAACACGCCCCAATGCCTCCAACCTAAGCAGTTCGAGAGGAGGTCCTATAGTATGCAACCTTACCTCTTCGAAATTAAAACAACGGGGAGGGGATATTTTTCGAATTTACGCAACAATAGTAATTCCTTGTTATATATAATGATTATTTCACGTAACCTTAGGATCTGCCTAGCCTCCTCCAAAATGCACCCTTAAATTTTCGAATAAAACACAATGTATCTACAACAATGTAAAAGCCTTCCAAAGATAATAATATTCATTTCATCCCTTTGGAGACTGTCTAGTTTGTTTTTTAATTGCCAAAATTAACAAATTTCATAGCCTAATTTGGCACGCATCACATAAATTTGAATAAATATATTACGTTAATACTAATAAACAATAAACACATATCAAAAACTTTGACAATGAAACAAGATATGGGGCGTCATGTTATCATGTAGTACAAATTAAACGTTACCACTATTATAACCTTATTTTTTTTTTTGTAAATTAGCGGTGGCTGGTGAGGTAATTTTCGAACCTAGGACTTCTAGTTATTAGCAAGAGTCTTTTCCACTAGACTATTCGATTCACTCATAACCTTAAAAACTTATACACAAAACTACAAAAATAATTATATGTCATTCTCATAAGTGATAGTATTAGGTGAGTTCTATTAAAACTTATTAATACATGATCTTATATGGCCCATGATGTGTATCCAATATTAGAACATATTTCGAGTTGATAATTATTTATAAATAAAGGAATTGTGATGGTTTACAAATATATCCTATAATTAATACAAGCAAATTAATGATTAATGGTCTATCAATATTAATTAAAGATAGAAAAGAAAAATAAGTTAAAAGTTCATTGCAAAAGTTAACAATTAATTATTGTGAAAAGTTAAAAAAGATTATTAGATAATTATTTATTTCCAAACAAAGTGAGTAATATTTATATCAAATGAGTAATTAAATAGAAATTTATAAGTAAAATTTAAGCGATTCTTTATTAATATCTAAGTGACTATAGTAACTTTCGGATCAATTTTTCTTTGTTAAGTGCAGAAAATTATGATTTGATCTCAATTTTGAGGTAAAATCAAAATTTCAACACTTAATATCTATGTCCCTATTCAAATTTTTGTCCAAAATTGATTCCCCATTCTATGCACATTGAATTCGAATTGAACTCAAACGTCATTAAAATATTCAATGAATGGGGGAAGAATTTTAGTGTCTAAATATTAAGTGTTAAAATTTTGGTTACGCCCTAAAATTGAGGTTTATTCATTTCTTTTCTTTGGACTTAACACTACAAAGTACAAATTTGATTGTGCATTCAGGTCTAATTACAATTTTAGCCTGGTTATAATGCCAACGTTAATTTGTGGACTAAACTGCACCTTCTGTACCAATTGTGAGGACTATTTCTGCAGATCGATCTATTTGATGAGACTAAAATACAACTTCTCCATATTATTTAGGACTTTCTCAACAATTTTCTCTTCAAAACACACTAATGCATACTAATGCATGCATGTAGTCATGTAGATCAACATCTTGTTCACCTAAATTACTAAAAAACACAAAATAATCCAAGAAATAGGTAGTTATTAGTTATTACAAAGAAGACATGTTCCTAGTCTAGCTAGATATATAGCTACTTACATATAAACATACATCTTTATTATACTCAAAATTGTACTTGGTTGCTAAACATATAGTATTCCAAAAAACATGGGGAAAATTTAGGAACAAAATATGTTCCATGTTTCATGGAGAAACTGCTGATGATGATGCCTCATATTTGTTGTGTATTGGGCGCCGTTTTTTATAATGCCTATAATCCATTATTGTAAAATATTCAACTTCTTTAGCTTCATTATCCATTTTCTTTTGGCTTCCTCTCTTTGCATCAATTTCTTTCACATTACCTGCACATGTCACAAATTAATTGCCCAAAATATTATTAGTCCTTAAATCCCAAGTAAATTAGTTATATTTGAAAGAATATCGAATGATCTAGTGGTTATGATTTAGGAGGTCTTTCATTGATTTGGAATTCTGGATTCGATTCTCTTATAGTCAAAATGGAATCTTTTTAATTGATTACCCAAATATCCATGTTGAGATGGTTATAACTTTTAAGAGAAATTGTATAAGTACTTATTTGTCACATCTCTATCTCACAATGCAAAATCAAAGTAATAATTCATGTAAAAAATTAATAAGTTAATTAGCCAAATATAGTGAATTGCATTTGCATGCATCATGAAAGGAATAGCAAATTGGATCAATGCATCCCATACAACTTGTAAAATTCCTCTATGAATTAGTTTAATTGTTACACTCTAAATATTATAATCACACTTAATTCACTTTATCACTTTTTATAAATTTTCATAACGTAAATTGAAGGACAAAATTAAGAAAATGAGTGTAATAATCAATGTTTGAAATGTAAAAGTTAAAGCCCTAAATTTAACATACACTACATGTTTATACACAACAAATTAATTGACCTAATAAAAATTCTAGCTATTTAATGTAGTAACGATTTCTAGATATATATGAGTCCAATAACAAATTTATTTATGACTGATTAGTTTATTATTGACATACTATATACCATAATTTCAATTTCAGTTTTCTTCACTTTACATATATATGTCCCATCAAATTCCAAATTCTCACTATTATTTTGAGTAAATAATAAAATTGCAAACCTGGTGAAGCTACATCCTCCTTATTGAATAATTATTTCTCATCTTTATTTCTTGAATCTTTTAGCTTCACAAAATATATGATTTTTCATGGTTAGTAAAATAAGAATGAGCCTTGTGACCAATAATCAAGCTAATATGGATTCAATCGAATAGTCTTGTAGACTCGATCTTGCTAATGACTTGAAGATCTGGTTGAAACTCACCTCATTTTCAATTTTCATAAAAAAAAAACAAGCCAATATTGATTTTGCTCAATTTGATCTTGTTTACTTACTATTGCCTCCTCTTTAACCTTGAGCTTCCTCGGCAAAAATGATGGAACAATGATTTCTTCAAGTTTGTCTCCTGCAAATAAATATTGCAAAATATTATTTTGAATAACTAGGTCAAATAAATGAATTATATTCAACTAGTTATTTGAAAAACTTATTAGAGATTATATGATTAGCATACCTTGTTCATTAGGTTGATGAGAAGTACAAGAATGTGATATGAAGGATAGGCAAATGCATAAACTATAGATAATTATTGTGTGAACTTTCATCTCTTCTAATCCCTTGTTTTAGAAAAGAGACTAGCAAACTATCAAATAAGTTTTTTCTTTGCAAGTATCTATTTAGAGCCAAGGTGGTTTGTGAGTAATATATACTCCAAACATCAAGAGACTAGAGTTCTAGGTTGGGTAGTGAAAAGATTCGGTGCATCAATACTTTCATACATCGGGTGCATCAGGTACCCATTTAAAGGTTTCACGTGGGTACTGTACCCACTTGAAACTTCATAATTGGTACTTGTACCCAAATTATACTATAACAATGGTACAATACCACATATTTATCAATCCAAAATAAATATGTGGTATTGTACCATTGTTATAGTACAATTTGGGTACAAGTACCAATGATGAAGTTTCAAGTGGGTACAGTACCCACGTAAAACCTTTAAATGGGTACCTGATGCACCGGGTGCACCGAATTATTGATGCACCGAAACCGGACTCGTGAAGAGGTGGTGGGGTGTGGGGGAGGGGGAGGGGGAGAGCATACACTAAGCACAAAATATAAAGTTCCAAAAATAGTTGTTTGCTTTACTTGTCTGACTTGGTTATTATTACGTCAGTCCTAGATCTATCTGCTTACTTAACGACTAAAGTTCAAATTTCAAATCTTTTAATTAGCTTTTGTCACATTCCATAGGTAGACATACATTTAACAAGGTAAGCATGCATGAGTACTTTAAGTAATTGAGTTTCACAAGAAATTATATTCTTTTTTATACTTCAATTCATCTCAAGCAATTCCCGAAAATTAGTGTCTTTTAAATGAATCGGGTTATATTTACGTCTTATATTTATTTCTGTTTTTTTTTGTGTGGACCAGCATTGATATATTATAAGTTAAATAATGTACTTAGCTTTGACAATTAATTAATAATTTAAAATAAGATGGTGAAGAGATAATAATGGAGGTGAGAAAGTGAAATATTTGGATTAACTAAAATCACAGAATTAAATGTGACATGCTTTAGCCAATGTACGAACTATTTGAACAAATCAATGATATTGTCGAAAGCTTATTATGTCCCTCAACTTTTTTGATCATCTCTATCATTTTTTGTTTTGTTTTCAATTAAATTCCTGAATATTAACCAACATCTCAATGTGCGCTCAGGATGCTCATGCATACCCGTGTCGATGGGGCCTTTGTGGTTATACACCATATTTGGTTCACACATTTCACGTCACATGGTATCCACAAAACATGATGTACAAACATATAAAACATGAAACGTATAAGGTATGTCTAGAAGGACAGAGTAAGCAGAGCACGGATGTGTTCGTTAGTTCCGTTAGAGATCTATGCTTGAGATAGATCAAATTTGGCCTAAACTCGATATCTATAGTAGGGGAAAAACCACTTCCAAGCACATTTCAGACTCGACTCGACTTGTTTTACACCTTCAATTATAGTTGCATTACTTTGTCATGTATTATCTTTTTATGATAAAACTTTAAAGCCATCATAAATGAACGACTCAAAGTTATGTCCTCTTTTTTAAGTTTAGCACATTCGTTCATCATAATTGAACATTCTAATCGAATAGTCTAGTGGAAACGGCTAGCCTAGTGAAATAGCCTAGCATTATAGTTCTTGATATTACTTCTTCGGAGTTGTTGCAGACAGATAAAAATATGTGTACTCATGAGTTAATTGCTGAAATGGTGCCAGTAAATGGAGGCCTGGTGCACTTTAGTCCGCGAAAGTGGCACTGCTGCGGAAATGGTACCTGAAAGTGTGTCAAATGGTGCAGTTTAGTCCCTATTCCATACATCTATCAAATTTTAGCATGAATAGTAATTTTGGGAGCAAAATCGAAATTTGTTATAACTTAATATCCCCATTTGGGGCCTAAAATATAAATAACATCGAATCCCATAAAAACCGAATTGGAAATGGAGAAAGTTACTTTTACCTATAACTTTTTGTTATTTACATTTTAGGCCCCAAATGGGGTTATTAAGTTATAAAAAAATTTGATTTTGCCCCCAAAATCACTACTCACGCTAAAATTTGATGGATATATATAACGGAATAGGGACTAAATTGCACCATTTGACATATTTTTTGGGACTATTTCCGCAACAGTACCATTTTCGGAGACCAAAGTACACCAGACCTCACTTACAGAGACCATTTCAGCAATTAACTCTACTCATTAAGGTAACTTATTGGATTATGAACCTGAGTTGATTATTTTCTACAAAGAGATAAACTACAATGCTAGTAGGAAAATATATCCTTGAAGACAAAGTTTCGGATGAATTATACTTGGACAATTATTCTAGACGACGTGCTAATGTATATGCTTCTGATAAGGAACTATATATAAGAGAGGTAATTGTAAATTTTGTCCCAGATAGTGAAACGTAATTGCACTTTAGTTCTAGGTAGTTACATTGTTGCAGATTAGTTTCTGTAAATGACATAAGTGTTACAATATAGTCCCTAAAAATAACAAATGTTGCAGAATAGTCTCCAAAAAAATAGGGACTAATGTGCAACGATTGACACTATTGAAGACTATATCACGATACTTGAACCACTTTCGGGAACTAATCTGCAACAGTGTAACTATCGGGAATCGAAGTACAACTTCGTCCCACCATCGGAGACCAAATCGACAATTACTTCATATATATAAGATCATAACTTTGAGTCGTTCATTCATGATGGCTTAGAAGTTTTAAAATCATCACACGCCCCTTCGATTACGAAGGGGCAATTAATATGTATAGATTGGTTTTATATCACATTTTCATTGATGATTTTAATTATCCAATTGTTTCAAATTAGACAAAACAATAACATAAAAGAAACACTAGTACTCCATAATATAGCTTTGGAGAATGTGTAAATGTACCTGGATAATTGCAGGTTTAATGGAGTAGTAGAAGCCTCCCAATTTCACTTTAACATTAAGTAATTCATAATTAAACCTTTAGTACGAGATTAAAAAAAATGTTAATAAAAATGAAACCAGTAAATTACAATTTTTCTAACTTTTAAGTCCACTCACAAAGTAGAAAACGAGATAAAATAACAAACAAAAACGTCAAATAAATTGAATCCTTTTTGTTAGCAAAACTGGAGGCAAAATGAAGGAATGGAAAATAAAGTCATGAAGGGAACAGGTCACTATCTTTGACATATAATTAAGTAATTATGTGAATTAATTGTTATTTTATTTATACATTTTTAAATTCGTTATTTATAATATTTCCTATTTCATATCTCATTGTTCATTATATATAAACAATATTATGTGAGTGACTATATATATATGCTCATGTCATTAGGGTAAAATATAGGAGTAATTACATATATGATAGTATGATAGATATGTTAGCATTCTTTGAAAAGGAATGAAATGGATAAATAAAGCAAGTGAATTTATTAGATATACTATATTTGATTTCTCTTTGTACTCGGCGGTGGTCCTGTTATTTAGTGTTAGATGCTGGATGGTGGCTTCCTTGCAGCAGGATCTCTCCATAGATTTTGTAATCATGGACCACTTCTTTAATCAATGCTCATTTATTATTTCATTTTCACACATTTTTTTACCATATAAGATATTATAAGAATTGGTAGCATTTTTCCAATTTCGTGTTATATATAGTGTTATTATTGGTCCGGTCATGTTCGATCCGGGTATTCGCTCTACTGATTCTATCCGATCCGATAATAATATCCGGTACATTTTTTGGATTGATGTTGATCCTGTAACTTATTGGGTGCATACCAGTTCGGACCGTTCCGGCCTGGAATATATGATAAAAAAGAAAATAGATCCAATAGAAAAAACCCAATACTACAAAAATTCACTTAGAGAACTCTTATAAACCTACTTGGACGACACATTTGAGGGTTGAGATTAGAGGGGTCGGCCTAGTGGAACTCACTCGGGCGACCTCATGCGGGAGGGTCGGCCAAGTGAGCTCTCTTGGACGACCCACACGGGATGTCGTCCAAGGTACCTTTTAAGAAAAATTAAAATCAACAATATAACATCTAAAAATTTACATATGATTTGTTATTAGAATATTCTATCGGGTACTTTATCATGTAACTTATCAAAAACAAGGTAACTTTTTTTACCAATTTCGGAACCGTTATCTTACCGAATAGATAAACAAACCGGATATCGAGTGGATATCGGTTCTCCCAATCCAATAAAATGCCTAGTTATATTACGTACTCACACACATGAATGTGTTCTTTACAGATCTCCATCAGCTCCCTTCAAATTTTATCTAAAATTTAATTTCAACCATCATTTTTTTACCTTTGAGGTTAGTTATTCTTCAACAGATTCTTTATTATTCACCTAATACTAAAAAGTGAATACTTAAAATTTAAAAAAATAAAATTTTTATTATTAAGTAACAATTACCCAAAAATTAATTTATAAGACCATAAAAAAGAATAATTAATATTGAAAACTGAATTTTTAATATCTAATTAGTAATTTACAATAGTCAATATTAAATAGATATAATTAAATTGTAATAAATATGAATATTAATAATAATAATAATAATTACTATTATGATTAATAATATTAACTAATAATAAAATTTACTAACAATAATTAAAACTAATATGATTAATATATTAACTAATAATAAAATAATTATTTTTAATAGTAATTATTGGAATAATTATTTTTAATAGTAATTATTGAAATAATTATTATTAATAATTATAATACCTTATTAATTAAGTGATGATTAATTAAAAATAATAAATATATAATAATCATAACTGCAAAATGGAGATAGTAATAATTTAGGGGTGAGCGATTAATTGACAGGGGATTCATCTATGTTAGGATAGTTAAAAAGGTGACATTTTTAGTACTTGAAATTACAAATTTTAGGGGATATGGTCTATAGATGATTGGTGAAGAACTCAACAAGCTTTCTTTTTTCGCAAAGTAGTGCTTTGTTGAACTCATTATTATCCGCTTCAAACTTAAACAATAAATATTTCATATATTTTAATTAGAATTTAGGATAAAACTAAATCTTAAAGATTATAAATTATATATTAAATATGATGTCAAATGAAAGATAATTTTAATTTATATTTATATGTGATGGAAGATACTCCCTTTGTTCTTTTTTATTTGTCTTTCTAGCCTTTTGCACATGGATTAAAGAAAAATAAAAAGTAGTTAAAAAGTGCATTATAATTGCAAAATGACAATCAATTAAAATTATATAATTGGATGGTTAATAACTTCATAAGAAAAAGTAATAAAAAGGTACATTGAAAATGTAAATTTACAATTAATTATGCTAAAAGACAAATATTTGGAAACAAAAAATTAAGGCTATAAAGACAAATATAAAAGAACGGAGATAGTATTTATTTATTTTATCTTTACTATTTATATAAATGAATAAAGAGAAAAAAAAAGAGTAGAAAAAAACCTCCAAATAAGGAGATTATTGGTTGAATCTAGAAGATTTAAAAAGTTATGAGACGATACTATTATTATTAGTCATTATTATTTTCATATCAGTTGACTATCAACTATCAAGTTATTGATATTACCATAAGCATTAATAGAAGGTCGCGGGACATATTTTAGTGGTAAGTGGCAAAGTGATTGGAGAAAAGACATCTCGTCATCGTATGTTGGAATTGATATGTACCGTAATTGTATTAAAAGTTTTATGAAGTTTCACTCTAAAATCGATTGACGTTAGGAGAAATAACACATGATCCTATATGTTCATCCAAACGATTTTAACATAACAATGTATGATTACATTCCTCAATAATTTTCTTTATCATATTTTCTATTACTTGTAAAACTATTTCTAGGATACATCACCCGATTTACATCTGATGATGACCAATAACCTCTAACACAGTCACATATAACAAGAAATTAATAAGAAAACATCAAAGTAAAATTTATTAGTCCCTCAAGTTATCATATATTATGTCATCATTGTCGATCGGCATGTATATAGGGAAAAATATAACATGATAAGAACATCACTTGAAGTGTGATGCACTACTTCTAAGTTCTAACTAATATGAAAACAAATGGTAAGTTGACATGGAGTTGGCCGTTGGCGGCCGACAAATTTCCACGAATTTTGGTTTCATGCCCCCTTATTATGGAGATGATGGATGTGTGTTTTACGTCTACAATTTCAAGGATTAATTACAAATTAATTAGTGCTTCATTAGATCTTTGATAAATTGCAACCATTATTCAACCACTAGCTAGGTTGCCAAGGGAAGTCAAAACCAAGTGTTCAACCATTACAAATAGTTTTGTCTTAAAACAACAAACTAACTACCTACTTATTATATTATACTTATATCGTCCCTCATTTTACTAACACAGAGGGAAGTATGTATTACATCCTCTCATTTAGAGGTTGTTTTTGCAGCATCTTCCGGCCCATCCAGAAAGTGAAATGCATTACATAAATTGGAATCACATTTAAGAAGCGAAAGTTTATTGATGAAACAGTATTTTTTACGGGGCATAGTTCGAATGATCACGAGCTTCATTGTAAGAATATATTTTATCCATAAGTGTGTGAGTTCGATCTACGACAGATGCATGAATAACTCTGCATTTGTTTGAGGGAGTACCCGTTTGTGGGTGATTACCCAGAGTCTGGACATTTTTAGGTGGAGTATTGGAAGCTAGAGGTACATTCCAAATTTACCTCCTCTGTTGGGCGATGGGCTAACTAGGGACGCTTAGGATGAACATTTTAAGATTAGCATTTCCTATAGCATGATTGTTTATAACTTATCATTTAATCTCAGAAAAGAAAAAAATTTAAAAAGTAAGAAAAAATATAATCAGTTTGTAAACTATTAAATATTGATTAACACGAATTATTTAACATAATTTATAGTACTCCCTCCGTCCCTAAAAGATTGTCACATTTTGACTTTTGTGGTCAATTACAATAAAATTTGATGATGAATTCTCATTAAACGATAAGAAATAATATAGTCTTGTGGGACCTCGTTAGATTCGTCTCAATATATATTTTTGGAATATCAACTTATTATAATTTTTTCGCATGTAGAATAAGAGATATTTATGTTTTAAATCGTGTTTTATTGACCACCAAAAGTCAAATGTGACAATCATTTAGGGATGGAGGTAGTATTATTTAAGTGATCGAATATACATATCGAATCAAGAGATGATGTGTCTCCAGGCCGGTAATGATAATAATAGGAGTAGATAAGTACATTATTGAAACATTGTTTAGCAAGTGGCTTGATAAAATATGGAGACCTCACCAAATAAAAACCGAAGCATGATCTATGTTATTTCTGGAACACTGCCTAGATTATTGTAATAAGCAATCATATTATATGTATGTTATTGGAATTAATTACCCTTTTCATTCTTAAAATGGATACATTTTGATTTTTTGTGATTAATAAAATACGATTTAAAATGTAAATATTTTTATTTCATATGTTAAAAAATTATAAAAAATTGATATTTCAAAAATATATATTGAGACGAATCTAACAAAATTACATAAGACTATATCATTTCTTATTATTTAATGATAATTATGATCAAATTATATAAAATTTAACCAACAAAAATTAAAATGTATCATTCATTTAGAGATGAAGAATGTATTTATTAGTGCTTTATTTTCCTTAAAACCTGGAAAATATAATTTTTTTTTGTATGGATGTGTAGCCACTTTTTTACCAGAGCCTGAGACTTTTTTATAAATAATTACTCCCTCCGTCCCTAAAAGATTGTCACATTTTGACTTTTGGTAGTCAAATATTACAAAATTTGATCATGAATTCCCATTAAACAATAAGAAATAATATAGTCTTGTGGACCTTGTTAGATTCGTCTCAATATATATTTTTAAAATATTAACTTCTTATAATTTTTTCACATGTAGAATAATAAATATTTATGTTTTAAATCGTGTTTTGTTGACCACCAAAAGTCAAAATGTGACAATCTTTTAGGGACGGAGGGAGTATTTATTTGGTCTTATCTTACAAAGTTCTCTAATTATGTAAAACAGTGACGGAATTTCATGAAATTAATGTTGTGTTCAACTCTCAGCTCAACTAAAGCTTTATCATCTTATAATTTAATTATTTTTACTCTTACTTGAAACACAATAATAAAGATAATAAACATACTCGCAATCAAGTTAAGAAAAAGAAAAGAAATTTAACCAACTATCAATTTTATTGAACCTATATATGTCCTAGTTAGAAAACTAGTTAAAAGATCATTGCTGAAATGGTTTTAGATAATATGTGTAAGTTGCACTTTAATCTTTGTAAATTTTTTATTTGTATAATTGGTCCTTCGTATTGGTCAAAAAAGGTGTATTTTAGTCTCTCTTTTGAGGCATACGTTAAATTTTGATAGAAAGTAGGATTAAAGTGCACCTTTCGGTCAATATCAAGGACTACGGTGTATATTTTTAAAATATAATTAAGTTTTGAAAATTTTATTTTGGTCCTATTTCCATCAAAATTTAATGTCTCCATCAGAAGAGGGATTAAATGACACCTTTTACACCAATACCAGAAATCATTTGCGTAGAACATATATTTACTAGAACTAAAGTATAACTTACACATATAATATTATATCAAAGACTATTTTTTGCAAATTTCTCACTACTCTAACCTCAATAACGGCTCTAAATGTAATATTAATACTACAATTAGAATCATCATAATTAAAATCAATTAAATTAGATGTAGTTGATATTAATCTTGATGCATCTCGTTTAAGGTATTGAGTGAATGAAATTTATTACAATCCTCTTTCTGGAACCTCCACTACCCCAAATATATTCATGATCATGATAATTATACGTACACACTTGAACCTATTTGTATATGATAATCCCCATTCACATTAAGCTTATGAAAAGTAGGTTCGCGGTTCTTCTGGGGGAATAATCACTTTTTATATGTAATAAGTTGACAATATTTATTAAGTGCATGGTGTGTAGATTTTGATTTTGAAAGGAAATCTATCTAGTCCTAAGAATTTTATGATGTCAGCAACTGATGAACAGCATCTAGGATTGGAGTTTGGAAACGAGTCTCGTATTGTCCGACTCGATAAATACCCAACCCAGTTGACAAGATATCGAACTCGACTTTTGTATCTGACCCCACTCGATAAGATACCAACTCCATAATTACCCGCTCGTTAAGGTAGTTACCCGATCCGACTCGATAAATACCCGACTCGGTAAGGTAAAAATGAACAAACTTATTTTTTAACACGAATAAAAATGTATTGGTATATTTAAAATATTAATAAATTAAATAAACCTTAATTATTTCAAATATTCATAATAAAATGCACAAAACTTAATTATAGATAATTATTTTTAACATATATTAAAATTAGTAATATATTTAATCATTTATTAATGGACCGAGTATTTGTTGAGCGAGTCGGATATTTCAAAAGAGCACAACCTTGTACTCGTACCCTACTCCTTAACTATTGAGCAGTCTATCGAGTCGAGTACTCGAGCCGGATACTCGAGCGAATAACGAGTTACCCAACTCGTTTCCAGCTTCCAGCATCTAATAATTGAATAAAACTAAATGTGCTTGAACGTAATTTAGTAAGAAGGGTCGGGCATTGCACGTGATAGTTTTGTTGCACGCGATTTTTGAGATATAATTATCAATTGTAAAAGAAGTTATAATTACCAAAGTCGTAATGAGATATCACAAAGACTATTAAGTCAGTTATTACTTGTATATCTAGAAAGTATAACACTCTAGCTTTTTTATCATTTGAGCTATGATATGGGAGATAGTACTTGCATATGAGCATATCTAACAAGTACCAACTACGATGCACAGTCAATACTCTTGCTCGTTAACATTTTGTTTAGTTAATAGAGCATTTGTTTAATTGTTTGCCTACAAAATAGGCGACACCGTAAATTTCTTCGATCATTCACATTAAACCAATAATAAATTCAATTAGTTAAAATAAATTAGTTGACATATTATCAAAAAAGAGTTGTAAGAAATGAGATATCAAAAGTTTAAACTTATCTCCATTAATTAATGATATTTTTAATATGTAATTTTATTTAGGTAATTACCAAGTAAAACAAACTAATAAAATCAAAAAGATAATTATCAACTAAAATAAATAAAAAAATGAAAAATGTGACATATGACTTTATGGACCTTGAACATTATATATTGTATATATCTTACTATTATCTTTTCAATATTATATCATGCACGTTACATATAAGGTATGTGATAAATTTTTAATTAGCAAATGATTACATTCTATTCATAATCAAGCTAATACGTATTCGGCGAATATTCATTACCAAAAAAAGAATAGGTGGTGGGAGTGTCATAAATTGATCAAAAATAATTACACATACAATCTCTTCTTTTGTCAAAAATAATTATCATATTAAAATTAAATCTTATATTAATCGGGAAGAGAAAATCTTCGCTAATAACGGGGCAAAAGTATCCCTAAATATTTAAACCCTTACCAGATTCCGAATCCATGACTCTCATTAAAGAAACATGGATCGATAACTACTACGTCAAGCGAGCTAGTTGCTTAATTACACATAAGATCTCATCAAAAGAAAAAAGTGGTCGTCGCCAAAAATTGAATGAGTTTCCTCATTAAATAAGATCCTCCATTTGGAAACAAAATATTGAGAGAGCTGCATATAGACCTTACCAATTCCCATACTCATCAAACCTCCACTATCTATCACTCATGTTTTAATAATTGAATATCAAACATAATTTATCCATCATTTTCTTCCCATAAATAAAAAAATAGTTCCATGTTTTCATCCTTTCTCTTTGTCCAAAAACATCCCTTGTTTTAGCACCCTATGTTTTACATCCCAAATAAATAGAAAACATATTTATTATATGCATACAGATAAACTTCTTTTCTAGTTTACCCTTTTAGGTGTAGTTGAATTTTGATTTAATATATCCTTCTTTTTTAATCCATAACTCTCAGTATATACAAGGATTTTCTTCTGCAGTTTTTGTATTGCTTCCTTAAGTTTCTTGATATATATTGATGGGTAAGTTTTATTATCCTTTCTTGTTTTTTTTGAGAACCCAATTGGTTGATTTATATCTTTCGAGTGTATTAATAAAGTCTCGAGTTTTATCCATTTATAACTAATTGATTTTAGTATGAACCGCATCCTTAACGACTTTCTTGTTTGTCTGTTAACTTGTTGTTGGGTATTGATGAGTTTGTTGTTCTTTTTGGTGAATTGGTTGAACTTTTGGTAAAATTTCATTTCCCTTAAATTAAGTAAAGTAATCATCTTTTCTTGATGTTTGGTAATATGTAGAAAATAATCAAATATTCATGCTTGTTGTTTACCTCTTCCTGTTTCACACACATAAAGTGGTAAAGTGTGTTTCTTGGTGGGGGGGGGGGGGGTAGGGGGGGGGGGGGTAGGGGGGGGGGGGTAGTGGTGGCCTAGTTACAGCTAGATAAATGGGGTCAAGTAATTTTTTGAAGAACACCCCAAGAATTATTCATTAAACTTTCTTGATATGGTAGTCATTACAAAATCTTCATGATTGGTCAGTTTTATTATACATTTATTTATACTCATATTTTTTAATATTCTCATCTTGTTGTTATGTTATGTACTCTTTCCACACTCTTTGTTGTAGAATCTTTTTGCGATTGGGAATTATGATTCTGTTGTATGTTTATTAATAATAGTGATTGGTATTTATCTCACCTTCTTTATTTACTGTTCCATCCTTCAGAGACTACAGTAAGCTTTTCACACAGTATGGATGATGAATATGAGAAGTTTATTAGAAGAATGAATCCTCCCAGGTAACTTAGGAATTTCATGTTTTACTAAAGCGTAAACTGCTCGTTTTTCCTTTCCCGCGAGTATATGGTATCCTTTTTTGCTTATATATGTTTATTTTGTCAGAGTTGTAATTGACAATGAGTCCTGCAAAAATGTCACTGTTATACAGGTAGGTCGTTTGTGTTTCTTTTAAATTTTCGAAAAATATGAATTAGAGTTTTCGATTTTGAGAAATATTTATGTTGTCGATTGATCTGTTGCAGGTTCACAGTACAAACAAATATGGAATACTTCTTGAAGTAATTCAAGTGCTTACTGATCTCAACTTAGTTGTTACGAAAGGCTATATATCTTCAGATGGAGGATGGTTCATGGATGGTAATTCGCCTTTTCGTTATGAGATGAAAACAGATTTGGTATTGATATTTGTCTAAACGCGAATTTAATATTTTCCAGTGTTTAATGTTACTGATCAAGATGGAAACAAGATACTAGATGAGGGTATTCTTGATTATATTGAAAAGGTAAAACAGCTGTCTCCAGTTGCCAATTTTGAAAGTATTCAGTTAAAAGTTTGGGTCGTGTTAATTAATTCATGTCTCTTTGTTTGTAGTCCCTTGGCCCAGATTCATACCTTGCATCTTCTATGAGAAGGTCAGTAGGGGTAAAATCTTCAGTGGACCACACGTCGATTGAGTTAATTGGAAGTGACAGACCTGGACTACTTTCTGAAGTGAGTGCTGTCCTCACTGACCTCAAATGCAATGTAGTAAATGCTGAGGTGTGGACGCATAACACCCGAGCTGCAGCTGTAATTCAAGTTTCGGATGAGGATACTGGTTCTGCAATAGGCGATCCTGAAAAGTTAGCTTTGATAAAGAAACTTCTGTACAATGTACTTCGGGGCAGCAACAGATCAAGAGAAGCTAAGACCACAGTTTCTCATGTAGTTACACATAGAGATAGAAGGCTTCACCAGCTGATGTTTGCTGACAGGGACTACGAGCGGCCTACTGATGAAACCTCTGGTCAAAAGGAAAGACCTAAAGTTACTATTGTTAATTGGTATGACAAAGACTACTCCGTTGTTACAATTAAGTGCAAAGATAGGCCTAAGCTCCTTTTCGACACAATCTGCACGCTGACAGATATGCAGTATGTGGTTTTCCATGGAAGTGTTGATTCCGAGGGTCCAGAAGCATATCAGGTACATATTCTCCTAAAGGATCCAAATATATCCCTAGAGATGTATAGTGGTTTTAGGACCCCTTCGACTTTTTTCATAAACATTGGCTAAGATAAATATATATTTGAATTATTGAAGGAATATTGTGTAAGACACATCGATGGATACCCTGTGAAATCTGATGCCGAGAAACAAAGAGTGATTCAATGCCTGGAAGCAGCCATTGAAAGACGAGTGTGCGAGGTGAGTACACTGCGAGTTTCCTACTTAGCATTTTCATTCACAACATATGCCTGCCCATCTTTCTAAACTCCATGATTAGCTCTTATGTTTGAGGTGGTTCGTATTTGTTGATGTTCGATATCTTGCTTGGTTACGCTTTTTGTAGTTGCTTAATTTCGCTTCAGCGAATTATGATCAACATTCAATATGGTTACAAAGCGCTATTAATTTTTCTGTTACAAATGGCTTCCAGTTGCTTACTTGCTTTGCTATCTGTGTTCAACTAGGGATTGAAGTTAGAACTATGCACTACAGACAGAGTTGGACTGTTATCTGATGTTACTCGGATATTCCGCGAAAACAGCCTTACTGTTGTAAGGGCAGAGGTTTCAACTAGAAATGGAAAAGCTATCAATACATTCTATGTACAGGATACATCAGGGTACCCAGTGGAAGCTAAAATCATAGATTCCATTCGACAAGCAATCGGACAGAATGTTCTTCGTGTAAAAGGCCATCCTGAGAATTTAAGTCAAGTTCCCCAAGAATCACCAACCAGGTTCCTCTTTGGTGGCTTGTTTAAGTCCAAGTCTCTCTGCAACTTGGGGTTGGTTAGGTCCTACCCGTAATCTTTTATAATCATTGGTGAGCTTCGTACTCAGGACCTTATGTATACGCAAAATCCTCGATTTCGCATTACTGCATACAAAAGCAACACAGTGGCATGACTTGAGACTAGGCATGGATACAGCAGATCCTTGTAAATATGGTCAGTTTACAAATTCTAGATTTATTCCTATGATTTTCAACAATCATTGATCCTTTAGAATCTATAACATGTATATATTAATATTAAAACACAAATTAATGTTCAAATCAAAACCACATGTACAGAGTAAGATTCTTCAAATGTAATGTCAATTCTAGTATTTGATTGTTAGTTGCAAGATAGTTTGATAATGTTGACTAGAACATTCCACCTTCTTCAAATTGTTGAAAATTCTTCAAAAGAACATGTTGGAATAATCTACTACATATATTGGAGCTATTTGCTTATGTGTGACTATATTCTTCCACCTTTCTTCATAAATTCAAAATCATAGTGGGAACCATTTGACATGGTCAAAGAAAGACATTTGACAAAAGAAAGTTAGAATTTCTGTGGCAGTGGATTATAAATTGAGGGATGTGTCTTAGTAATAAACATGTAAGGGAGATGATTAACGAGACACGAATTCAAAAATAACTTTAATATTTCAGTGAAGTATTGTCTCGATACGAATTTGAACCTGCATTTTTGGATATTTTCATCTCGATCACATTTTTATTTATCACCAGGTTATGTTGCTGAGGCCTGAGGGTAGATATTTGACATACTAAACAATATTATTGAGAGAAAAAGGTATGGGTGAATGGTGATAGTGATTTAGGTTCTTTGACCTTTACCTGACCAGGTATACCACATGGGCTGCTTGACTATTTTAGTCATCGACTATTAGTAAGGATTAATAGTCTAATACCTTTAACTAAATGAAATAGACAATCACTAAAAAGTTACTTTCATAATTGAGTATGAAATTAAATTTCATAATCTTTGATATGGATTCCTAAGGGGAAGCTACTTATGCAATTCTTCATCTAGTACAAGTAGTTATCATGGGATGTTGAAGCATATAGTAGTAGATTACAAGTTGTTGATTGCAAGACATCTCTATAATTTGGTACTATCACATTCTCCTTTTTAAATATTTTAGATTCTTTTCAAAATCATTAAAAAAATTACTTTATTAAATTTTATGTCTTATAAATCAAAAAATTTATATATTATTTATTTTTTGGATATAATGAAATAAATTGAAGCGAGTTATTACACTATTTGAGCTTCTTATAGTGTGTAAATTATGCGTATTTTGAAAGAGCATTTTTTTAACTTGGAGCACCTAAGCATATTTTTCGCAAAAGAGCAGGATCCTTCCCCATGAATTGACTATTTTATCTTTAATGACAAAACCATATTTTCCTTGGTCTTCTTCTTCTTCTCTAAATCGTACCACCTTCTTCTTCATCTTCTTCGTCTTCTCTAAATCGTACCCCCACCATCACCACACAACCACCATCCCCTCACCCCTGCTCGAAATCTGGCCCCCCACCACCGCCCATGCTAAGATTCGCCCCTTTCTTAGTTGGCAGTGGTTGGTGGGATAGGTTTTTAATTGAAGATATTTGATGGTGATTGGTGGAGAGGGTTGCTGGTGCTGGTGGTGAGGTAGAAGAAAGAAGAAGGAAAAAGAATATGGAAGAAGTTCGTTTTAACTTTGAGGGTATAGTAGTCAATTCAGGGGGAAGTGTGCTACTCACTTGCAAAAATTATGCTAGTTAAGTTTTAAAAAATGACACCAAAAGGTGTTATTCTTCAAAAAATTCTCTGTAAATTACAAAGCAGAGTCGCTACTACATTTAAGGGCTAATCCAACGCTAAAATGTGTTGTAATAAGAATGATTAGTTGTTGCATTAAATCTAATAAAAAGGCTAGCTACTGTTGTATTTGTTTGTATTATTGTTTTTTTTTTGTAAATTAGCGATGAGGTGAACTCTGAATACAGGACTTTCTGGTCACTAGCAGAAGTCTTTTCCATTAGATTATTCGATTGACTTACTTATGTTATTATATTAGATTAAAATGCAACAACTTTTGACCATATTACAATGGTAGATGACAATACACAATAGTTGTTGCGTTTCAACCTCATTGTTATCAAATGGTAAGCAAGACTATTTGTTTTTCGGTCTCTTTATTCTACTTGAATGGGGCCATTTTAAAATATTAGGACATGTTATTGGTGTCGACAAATTAATCCATAAAAATTTATTAGAATAGCATTTCAAATAAACTTTTTGATGTGGAAAATTTGAGAAGTAATGACCTCGCACTTTTCAAATTTCTCTCATATATTATTTAAAATCATGAAAGATCTGGATTCCACAAGATAGCTACAAAATTGAAAGCAAATTGTTCAAGTAATTAACTGGTCAATTTAAATTGGTGTCTAAATAAAAGTTGTTCTTTTCATAATGGATTTTCTAGTAGATTTCATTATTGATATGATGTCAATCTAGTGATGCATGTAGCTCAATCGTATTAGGAAACCAATCTTATCCATTTTTCTTTTCACTTAATTATTACTCCTTCTATTTTAATTTACTCGATTGTTTAAAAAAGATTTAACTTTTTAAAATACTTGATTATTTATAACTCCAATACAACGTTAAAATTATTTTCTTTTTTTTACTCTTCAATAAAGTAATAGTACCTCAAAATAGTTTTTTACTTTTGAAGACATATTAGTAAACTATTCTATTTCCTAAATAAAGTACTACATCCGTCTCTAAAAGATTGTCACATTTTGACTTTTGTTAGTCAAACATAACAAAATTTGATCATGAATTCTCATTAAACGATAAGAAATAATATAGCCTTGTGAGACCTTGTTAGATTCGTTTCAATATATATTTTTGAAATATCAACTTTTTATAATTTTTCGCATATAAAATAATAAATATTTACGTTTTAAATCGTGTTTTGTTGACCACCAAAAGTCAAAATGTAACTATCATCTAAGGATGGAGGGAATATTGAGTTGTACTTAGAACCTAACATTTTAACAGTTAGGTTTTACTAATCTATAGACAATTACTACAATAACCACCAATATCTAACCCTATAATCACTCAACAAAATCACTATAATAACCACCAATATCTAATGGTCCAGATTTAAAGTTAGGTTTTCCTAACCCCATTAAATTAGGTTCTAAGAAAAAACTCTTTTTATCAAATAATCCAGTATAATGAAACGGATTGGACAATTACGTAATTTTAAAAGGAGGATTAGTGGTTATCGAGAAAATCCTCAATAAAATATAAATCCCTTCGATAAAATTTAAACACATACTATTCTTGTACTCCCTCCATTATAAAATGAAGGATATTTTTGTTTTTATATTTTCAACTTTAACCTTCAATTACTTATTTATTTTATTCAATAAATATAAATTAATACTGTTAAATTCATATTACATAATATTCTTATAAAAATAAATTTTTATAATTTTTTATATTATAATTAATTAATTATTTCTAATTAAAATTAAAGACAAAAAACACTTTATATCTTCTTCACGTGAGTACCGAAACCATTAATTGAATAACATGTATCTGAACAATAATTTTGGGTGATGATAGGAGCAGTTTCTATTTATAGAAAACATTGTACTGTAATACGTAAAGCAGATTAGAATATTCTTTACACAAAAATCAAGGCTGTACTCAAACAATATTCAATTCCTGCTTTACGAATTCGTGTGTGTCACTAATTTGTGTACATATTCGACTCAACTCTCGATAATATTGACTAATTTTATTCACAATCTTTTACGGTATTTCTTACTGTTCAAAATAATTATTTCACCAGGGTCACTTTTTGATTCTCTTTTCAAAATTCTTTTCATTTTATTAAGAACATTTTAAAAATAATTTGATATAATTATTTATTTTACATTTGTTAAAAGCACAGTTTATCATTTTTTTTATACTCTCATTTACATAGAAAAGCTCAAACATGACTAAAAAATTGGAATATTATATACAATGATATAAGGGTATATAAATAAATTATTTGTGAAGGCATTAATTTTTTTCTTATTTTATGTGAAAGTATTAATTTTTTCTTATTTGGTGTGAAAACCTTAAAAGAAAATTATTATGGATTGAAGGAAGCATAATGTTTGATTGTCATTTATTTTTATGGAATTTACGATTGATAAATATATAAAACGATCATCATGTAAGTTGGTCTTTTTTTGAGAAAGTTGAATCCCCAAAAGTTTCTTGACAGCCCGAATTGTAAATCGAATGAGTACTCTAATTGCATCTGTATATATAGTTGAGATGATTGGTGAAACACCAAACACAAAACATAAGTTGGTTCTCTTGATTGCATTTAGTCCAAATTAGCCAAGTCCCGTAAGTTACCATTCGGGAAATTGACTAGAGTTAATAATGAAAATAATTCGAGTAATTTATTTGAAATTGTATTTTGGTGCTAATAAGTGGTATTGTAACATTTTTTTCATTCAAACGATATGATTGCATAACATATATCACCGACACAAAAGATCTTTCAGAAAGGTCGGCTCAATAAATTTATAGCATAGTGTAATCGTACAGGACCCCTGTTAAGAGGGCCCCAAAATTTTAATATTAATTTCAGGATATATGCGAACACGCGTTACACATGATATGCACACATGTTGCACAAAATGTGCACGCATATTGTACAAGTTGTGCACGCATGATGTCAATTTTGAAATTTTTTGTGTTTGAACAAATATGCCTCGTTTTAAATTTTCGCACAGGGGACTAAAAATGTCAAGACCGGATATGCCGCCAAGTCAACGAATCCGAGGTTGAGGTTTTTTCTTCTTCTTCTTCTATGTATTTCACCTACAATTTCATGTATGTAGTTTATTAGTTTCTCACTTTATATTTTTCTTGTATATATGTTTAATTTACTAGCTCTTCTTCCCTCGCCCAATGTCGACCTCTTGAGGGCGTCCGGTTCAACTTAGACGGGACATTGTTCGACTCCGATCCCATCCACAAACATGCCTTCCGCGTTATGCTCGAGGAGATAGGCTATAACGAGGAGTCCCTATCACGAGAGAGTTCTTTCTCGACAAGATATGGCGAAAGCACAATTCCGATGTCGCCGCCCTTTTCCCTACTGACGTCGAGAAAGGCCTCAACTTTTGCGAGGAGAAGGAGGCGATGTACCGAAGGTATGTACATGCCGTTTACAAATATTATGTAGCTGTGAAATTCGAAATTGTTATGAGGTTTATTTAGAGTGTCTAACAAACTCGATCATTATGTCTTCAACAGTTTAGCCAAGAGGAAGGTGAAGCCGGTTCATGGTCTCTACAAGCCGACACAATTGATCAAAGAGCGCGGTATGAGACTCGCTGCCGTCACTGACACCTCGAGGGAGAATATTGAGCTTCTCATTTCCGAAGTTGGGTTGTCTGAGTTCTTTGAAATAGTGACAATTGGCAATGAATGCTAGCTCCTGAAATCGTACCCAGACCCATACGTGAAGGCTCTCGAGGTTCTCCACCTGCCGAAGGAGAAAGCTATCATTTTTTATGTATATATCCATGATTCTCATGCTAAATTATTATTAGTGCGTGTTATGTTGTGTATCCGACACTTATGCGTTTTTCTTTACTTTAATGATAGGACTCGCCGTCGGGCGTAAATGCGGGCGTGGCTGCAGGGATTCCGGTGATCGGCATCGTCATGAGGACTCCAGAGGAATTGCTTGTGAAAGAAGGCCCTGAATTTCTCATCAAAAACTACGAGAACCCAAAGCTATGGGAGGCTCTGGAGGGGTTATGCGACGAGAAGAATTAAGTGATGGATGACTTGCTTTGTCCTGTATGTGGTTATGTTATGTTATGTCTGTTGACTTATTATTATTATTATTATTATTATTATTATTGTACTTGGTTATTATGACAAACTGTTGACTTGGTTTGTATGTTAATGTTTGACATACTATCCAACACTATTGAACTTTATCATGAATATTATTGTTGTCTAAATATTATATTCCTCATTTTTTGTTTATATGTTGGGATTGATGCATGATATTGAACTGTAAATATTGATATTTATTACTATGATTTGAGATACTTATTGTCAGAGAATCAAAGAACTAGTTGGCTGATAATTAGACTCGGCGAATTCGAAGGTGAAGTCTGAATATGGTTGGTCCCATAGCTTTATAGCATGGTACAACTGTACAGGTCCCTTGTTAAGAGGGCTCCAAAATTTTAACATTAGTTCCAAGATGCATACAAACATGCATTGCACATGATATACACACATGTTATGCACATAATATGCACACATGCTGCATAAAATGTGCACGCATGTTGCACAAGTTACCCACGCATGTTGCACATGATATATGTCGTGATTATTATCTTAGTTACCAAAGGACCCAATCAAATTTAATACTCCATAGTAAATTCGCAATCTAAATTTACTAGCATTCTATAGAATTCTTTGTTAATGTCATTTTTGTATAACTTTATTTCCTTTTTTTATTTTCTAAATTGCTTGACTTAAAATTTTAAATAAGAAGAATATATGTTGATATAAAAATCAATAAATCTTACTTAATCTTAATCTTAAAATTTCATATACATTTTTTTTAAGAACAATAATATTATGATTGAGTTTTACATCAAACCAGTTAAAAAATATGGTATGTTCTATTTATAAAATAAAGTTATTAAAAGTTGAAACTTCTTGTGTTTAAATAAATATGCCTCATTTTAAATTTTTGCACAGAATCCTGAAAATTTCAAGATCGGACCTGCTTTCACTAGTGAGACTTGGAATCAGGGGCGGACCCAAGACTTCTCTAGGATGTTCACATGAATACCCTACAAAAATAATAAATAGTCTAGTGGTTAAGTATGTGGCTTAACAATCAAGAGATCACATGTTCAAAACCTGAAAGCTTCACTTTTTTTAGCATCAATCAAATATTCTCATTTATTAACTTTACGCATGAGCCTATATGTATTACCATTCCATGCCCGTGTATCGTTTTTCTATATTTCTTTCAATCTATTATTTATATTATATTCGGTGACGTAGTTAATAAATGATATCTAAAAGTTATAAATTATTATTATATTAATTATATTCATGTATTATTATATATTATATTTGTGATTCTATATTATTTTTAATTAATAATTTCTTAATCCTTAAATCCAATCTTAATGATCTCATGCAACTAATTTGTGATTTTAATAAGTTTACATTTTTCAGATATTATATTTTCTTGTTAAAACGACATAATTGTACAATTAGTAAGCCGCATAGGGTGGAACAATTAACTTAGGATTCTAATGTCTTAATTATTTCATTGGATACATAATTTTTTAATTATTTTAATTGGTGATTACTTTTCATTTATATTATTTTTTGTTTTTATGATACATAAGTATTATAGATATTTGATGATTCAAGTGTAATTACTAGTACAAGTAGTGTACTAATATATCATCTGAACTTGCACTTCAATCTCAATCGACTTCAATGTAAGAGAGAAAAATGCCAATAAAGTTGAATTAGTTAAAATTGTCATTTAATTTTATCAATGTGATACTCAAATCTTCAAAAAATTATTGAAATAAATTTTATATATTAGCATCAACTATAATTTTTAACTTTGAGTGATGAAATAAATATGCCATATAAAATTTTTGGGTCCGCCCCGAAACCCATATATTATAGTTGCTTACTACTGTATTATGTCGTGTTCCAAGCTAAGAGATCAGAACACTTGTGGTTATTATTATAAAATGATTGGTTTTTATTTTGCATGTTGCAATGAAAACATTATCCTTTAACAAACTAGATAAATAAGAACACGTGGTCTCACTAATTTTGCTCCTACATTTGGATAAGTTGAAAATTCATAGTTATAAAAAGACTTGAAGAAAATTTAATAAAATTCGATTAAAATTGAACGAATTAATTTTGATTGAGCAATAACATTGTTTTTTTTCAAATACTAAATACCATGATTAAAATAATCAAAATTAATTTAATATAGTTTCTTCACCTTTTAAGTCTATAAATTACATTACCTTACAAATTAAATTGATTCATACAATTGATTAGCTTTCTAATAGATAAACCATATAAAATATAAGATAAAAAAAAATGATAAGCTTTCATGTCCGATGGCTCTTACCTAAAGTTTGAGACCCTGAAACTAAGGGTTTTGACAGCTTCCTGTCTTGAATATAATGTCAGAGGTAAATGTGGGATGTGCCTCACCTGATAAGAGGATTAGAGCTTGCTCGTTAACCACTTCAAAATACAAGTTAGCTCCCAGCAAGAATCGAAGATGGGATGCATGAAAATGCAAGACTGCTTTGTACTTGTTAAGATGTACGTCCCACAACGGATCGGATATCGATATCCTCCCGTATCAATATATAAGATTTGCGGCTACTCCCTCTATTGCCAATTAGTTTTAGAGTGGAACCCCATACTCTTAACATGATGTCAGAGCCAACCCTGAGTTAATGAGGCACGCGTAACCTCGCCGAAGTTGTTCCGGAAAATAGTACCGACATGTAATATTCTGCCGATGATTGGGTTACACGTGTCAATATATAAGATCCTGAGCTACTCCCTCTATTGTCAATTGGTATTAGAGTGAAACCTCATAGAGTCTTAACAGTACTTTACACTCTAATTCTTTACCAGTTAAGCTATGTCACGTTACTCAGTAACTCCTACCTATTCCAAAGGACAGGTGGCAGGACTCCACATCAACACTCACCAACCAACCAAACCCATTGATGACATAAATCAATAGTAGTTCTATATACGTTCAGTTCATGTAACTCCATCCTTCGATCCTTTTTTTAAAATAATTATTTAATTTTTTATGATTAATGAGACATGATTTAAAATATGAATTCTTTAATTTTATTTACTTGTGTAAAAATTATAAAAAATTTATATTTTAACAACATATATACTGAATTCAACAAGATCTCGCATGACTATTTTATTTCTTATCGCTTAATGAGAATTGATGATTAACCATTTTTAATTTGATTCCAAAAATAGAAAGGATGAAAGAAGTAATAAGTTTTTCAGTTTTTTATATATGTAGTTAAAAATATTACTTGTTCATTAATTTCAAGAAAGACTAATGGCACGTTTGATCATATATGTTTCAAATCATTTACTGTTTGATTACACGTGTTGAAATATCCAGTTTGATCATGCATGTTTAAAAAGTGACTCATCAGACCACTATGTTCATTAAGCGGTTAGTTCATCCGTTAACGGTATCACTTGAGGGGTAAAATAGCCATTTCATATTAATTTTGAGGAATAAAGGGTAATGCTAAATACGGTACATTTATATACAGTACTTCATATTAATTTACTAAAATACCCTTTAAAATTGATGAGAACAAAACTTTCAATCTCATTTATCAAATTTTCTCTCTCTCTAAACTTTAATCTATTAAAAAACCTCTCTAGAACACCAACCATATTCTAGATTTGGAATTGGTAACTCAAAGCTCAAACAATCATCATCTACTCATCAACCACCACAATTTCGTGCGGGTATAAGTATCAGGGGTAATTTATACTTCGATACTTAAATAGTGGATTTGATTCAAATCAAAAGTTTGTGTCTAAGAAATCTATAAATTTTGTTACTTTTGACTTTCGGTTTTCAAACTAACAATCTTTCTTGTATGGAGGGAGTATTTGATGCTATTTCTGCTAATAAATATATGACTTTTTTTCTCTCTCCTTTATTTTTGTTTATTCTATTTATTTTGTTATTGGTTTGTGTTCATTTGTTGTTGTAATCATATTTGATTAATTAGTATTTGTTGTCTTGAATTAGTTAAAGATTTAATGAAAACAAACTTTGTTGTTTGAATATTAACACATGTTATATTGATTATGTGTAAAAGCTTGAACTTTTTCTGTTTCTGCAATGTGTCCATTACTTAGTTGTAAATTATGTATGAATTTATCTTTAATTGGGAGATTTTATGATAAAGCTCTTGTCGTGTTCGTGAAGCAATCATCATCTACTCATTAATGGAGTTGGTGATCAAGGAGAAGAAATTAACAGTTTTATATAATTTTTGTAGAGAGAAAAAAGAAACCCACACTTCTAAAGAGGGAGTGATAAATTACAAATAAATTGAAATTTTTTGATGCTGAAACTTTGTAAGGGCAAATTTGGGAATAAGAGTTGGGATACTGTATGTAGGTAGCATATATAGCATTTGCGTTTTAAATTGGACTAAAGATATAAAGTTGATATGAATGGATCCATTTAAAAATTACTTTAACAATATTGTTTTTTATAATACATATAACAAGTTTATATATATATGTAGAACTTATTTGACATCACACATCCTTATTATACACTCACACTAATATATAAAACTCCATATAAATTATTATCTAAAATAATGTAACAGACAAGAATATAATCTTAATAAAATCCATAAATAAGAGTGATTTATTATCAATGGAGGGACATATGTTATATTATTCATAAAAGTGGTGGGATTTTTAGCCAAAGTCGTGTTCCCCATACTTTGAACTTATAAAGTTTAATATCAAAATTTGACACCTTAATGGGAGTATTATCAACATTAGATTAAGGTGTCAACATTAAATTATAAAGAGAATACAATATGTAATTGATGAATGGGAGTTATAAGTGATTTTGAAGTCTTTTGAAGCCTCCCATGTTTTTCTTAAAAATAAGAGACTAAAAATAAAAGTATTTATTGTTGTAAATAATTTGTACAATAACTAGTTATTAAATATATTTTGCCTTTATTTTTACAAGATGGTTTTGCAAAATTTATATATTATTTTACACGTCAAATATAAATTTAGTTAAAATAAATTTAATAATACTAAACAAAAATATCATAGGAGTATTTATTTACTAATAAAAAATTATATATATTATAAAATGATGAATAAGTAACATCTAGTGTTTGTAGTTAAACAAGTGATAATATATGTTTACCTAATAAATTAATTTCAAATGTTGGCCTTGATATGGTAAAGTATGAAGGCATCCAAGTCGTTGTAGTATAGTGGTAAGTATTCCCGCCTGTCACGCGGGTGACCCGGGTTCGATCCCCGGCAACGGCGATATTTTTACATTTTGACACCTTTTTCTCACTTGCTGTTACACAACTACTACCCTCTCTCTCTCTCTCTCTCTCTCTCTCTCTCTCTCTCTCTCTCTCTCTCAAACTTACAAAGGGTAGATCTACTTGCATTCATGACAAATTGAACAATGAGAAGGCGAATTATTATGTTTTGTCTAATCGGTTCACATTGGGTATGAAGAGGAAGATGCAAAACTAAATTCAAAAACTCAAGACACGGATCGAACACCTTCCCTTATGCTATGCTCAGGGAGTTTCTTTCAACACTGTTCACATATATGCCTTTGTTCGTGCCACTTTTGATGGCAATGGCTTTCGATACCATTCGACTGAACAACAAGCGCGCTTCATGCTCATGACACGACAACGCTCCTAGCCTCTCTTTGTTTTGGAAGAGTCATTCATTAAAAGCGGTAACTATAACATTCCTTCTGCTCTGCTCGAGTTTGTTTAGAAACCTGCATGTCTTTTCTGATTAATTTTTCAAATGTTTATTGCTTTAGAATCTTGTCTATTTGCATTTGATAGTAGTATTATGTAAGGACTTATGTTAATTCACTGAAGCAAAAGTGTTGCACTCTCTAATCCTCTAGAAGAAACAACTGTGAAGAACAACACTCCTGAGATACCTGAAAGGCTGAAAGTCGAATTCGTGGGCTGAAAGATGCTTGTGGTTTGGAGATCAATATGAACATTCAAAATATGCCTAGCTCGAAGATTTTCAAGGTGACTTTCGTCCATATATTGAATGGCGTATGTTTAACCAGTAACATCGCCAAAAAAATAAAATAGGCAGTGCAACTGAGAGCTTGGCATCATATCACAATAAAATACAAATAAACGGTTCAAGCCCCGCTAGAGCCAGCCATTCGTATCAGATCGATAGCAGGGTTACCATTCAAGTGAAATTCCTAGTTATCTGAAGCATATACACTACATAGAGAAGCACCATGGGATGAGAAGACGTTCGATTAAACCCACAAAAGCACAAGCTATATGTGACTGTGTACGTAGCTTTGCCTCTTGCACATTCTCAAAACATACAAAACTGGATAATTCTTTCATATATAATGTATATCTTTTAATATTTTATGTTACATGATCAAGGACCAATATTGATGATCAATTATGTAAAAGAAAATGCGACATAAACATTTGCAAAATAAATTTTTTGATAAAAAATAGAGTTTCATACAAAATAATAACAAGATGTCCACGTCCTTTAATTGCTTCCACCACCGAAGAGGTACCCTAATGAAGATCCACCCCCAGGTGCAGCATGGACCTTAGTTGATGGGCGATCCTGCACCAAGAAAAATAACTATGGTTAAGGGAGTTTGTTGATGATCAACATTCAGGAATTACTCGAACATGCTAAGTTCGAGATCTAGTTTTTCACGAATCACCATGGTTAGTTTGTTTACGGGACATATCAGACAACCGTGAGACCATCCACACGTCTACAGTCAGTGGCACCGATGTGGTTCCAACAAGCCGTTAATCATGCCCTGATCTCAGGGTCATTACTCATCCACCAGGTTTGGTTTCTCGTCTCCTTAGAACTCAAGGAATTAGATGTACGAGCCTATCGAACAGATCCTGTTTACGGGGCTTTTTAACTGGAGGTATAATTTAATGTTCGTCTATAGAGGCAAAGTAGGTCATTCAAATGAGAAAGAAGAAGGTGCCACATTTCGATTTCTCTTATATTGCTCAATCTATGTCACTGGATATAACACTCCGACTACTTTTAGGCCTCTATTTCGCGTACTTCATAAATGACCTAGTATTTAATTTCACAAACATACTAAGTTAATAACACCTTCTGTATGCCATTCTCTATTTCAAATTCTTCACCACAGGATCTTGATTGGGCTTTTTACAAGCTACATAGTTGCCAAAGATATGTCAGATTATTCTTTGTTGTGCTGAAACTGTCTTCTTTTTCAGTTGTGCTCATCATGGACCGTCTTTATGATGATGCTAAAATATTTGAAGTCAAAATGTTATGTAGGATAGCATCTACTTCATCTATTGAAGAATAAATTTCCTAAATGATTAGGAGGATCTCAAAAGGCATGGTAACAATCTATCATTCTTAATCACTACAAATAAACCACAACAACAACCAATGATATAAGAATAACCACTGTTACCTAATACTAAGGTCTAAGCAATCGAATAAAGGAAGTCACATACCGAGATATAATTGGTGTTCTTCCCATCAGCTCCGAAATGGTTATTTGCAGCACCACTTTGAATCCCAGCAGGAATCTGCTTAGTAACTGCCTCAGTGGCTTTAGGCTTGGGAGGAGGGTTGTTACTTACAACCTGGTGGGCCTGGTTTTTGTTTGAAGCAGGCTGAGCAGCACTTGTAGTAGGGTTGGGAGATTCTCCGCTTCCAAACAAGTAACCCAATGAACTCTGTCCTCCTCCTGCACTCACTCCCCGACCCATTTCGACTTGCCTGCACTTCTTACAATGCAGTGTAAATCACATTAGCATGCACCAGAACATGTTATTGAACACTCAAGAACTAATGATTATTTAAGGCAATACTCCCTATGTATCTAAACAGAAGATGTTTTCACCTAATGCACAAATATTAAGGTATCACTCTGGGTTCTTTTATATCTTATGGATCTCATTTGTCTTTTGGACTGTGCTGGTGCTGTGCATCTACTTCAAAATTAATACGCCTTCACACTTGTGCACTACGCTAAAAACATCAACTATTAACATACGAAGGGAGTATGAACCAATTAAAATTGTAAAGAATCATGTCAAACTTCACTATCTGTGGACATAAGACCTTAAATATGACTAAACAAAGCGTCAAATATTCCAAATTTTAACAATGCCCCCTCAACCACACGGAAAACATGCCACCGGAAAACATCAGATCTCAAGAGTGGAGAATCTCCTTGACTAGATTCTCGTTCTGTACATATTAGTACTCCGTAATTGTACTAATGAATGATGAATAAAAACATAAAACACATAAATTGCTCATAGTGTATGACTTAAATTCTTTTGGCCTCCTTAACTTTCACGAAGGTCTATTTACCCCTATCAACATAGTAACAATTGCTAAATAGCTGTCAACCATTGGATCATCGCTTATTAGATTGTTAAGGGATGGGAGTAACCGCCCTCTCTTTTAAATTAAGGTGGGAATTTACTTTTTGCCTATTTAGTAACAATCACTAAACAACGATGTCGTAACCAAAATAGAACTTCAAATTACTAATGTAAGCACAATGTGGATACATCTACCAAATCAATCCCTCTCATACAAGATTTAAAAGTCTGCAAAAATCTACTCATAAACTTGCGTTTGATTCTAAGTAGCTCAACTGAATACCCAACTTCTTAACTTTACACATATAAGCAACACAATATCCAAATATATATAAAGATCCAATCTTTATCATAAATAAGCAATACCCTTTAAACCAAATCATGTTTAAATCATTAGAACTACATAAACACATAAACAAATAATCAAATATTTAAAAAATAAATGCATTTAGAATTCTTGAAATTGAAAGGGGGTTGTAGAGATGATTCTTACAGTGGATGGTCGGAGATCAGATCTTGCGTTTATGGTAAGAAGGAAGTCAAAATATGCAGTTTGGTGAAATATCAAAGATAATGTGCTAGGCTGCAAATTGCAAAATAATGTAGAGGATACATCATATAAAGGAGTATTAGAGCTCAATTAATCATTTTCTAGGTTTTCAAAAAGAACCTTTTTAATATAAATTGTTTGGTGATTATCTAGTTTAGGATTTTATGGTTAAATTTTTAAATATTTGTATTTATGCAATGGTTGTAGGGAACTAATGGGAAAAATGTAACTATAACATAATGTTTTATAAAAGAATAACAACAAATTATACATATGAATTACAATAAGAATGTATAACATAATATGGATTGATAGAACAATTGAATCAAGTCAAGTCGTGCGTGAATACACTTTTCTTAATACAAATTCGACCATAAATAGGAGATTATTCCTCATGATAAAATGATTTCATGATTAGCTTTATTAACACTAGGAAACCAATCAACGGACCTAGGATGGGCTTAAGACTATCGCCAAACAAAAGCAACGAAAAATAAGTGAGAGCGGGAGCTCTATGTTTCGTTCGTGTTATGTGTGTATTTTTTCCCTAATCCAAATGAGAAGGGTCCGGGATAATTAAGTAGAGTTGTTGAAGCTTAACCAAGAATAACATTTGTAATTAAGATACGCTAAACCACCTTTAATCTAAATTAAAACATTATTGAAATTGTATTGGTTGTTTATAAATCGTGATCACGTATTTGGACTTACAAGTCAATCAAATTTAGTTTCATTGATATTTTACTATATATAATTAGGGAAGAGGGAATTAGAAATTATTTTAAAGCCACAGTAAGACTCATGTTCTCCTAATATATAGGAGATATAATTAATTAAATTTTTTTTTTTTTTATAAACATGTACAATAATTATCCATGAATATTATTATATTTTACCATCATTTTTTTGAAAATGATTTAGCAAAAATTATATATTTTTTGCACTTTAAATTTAATTATTTAAGATGAATTAAATAATAGTATTACATAGAAATATTATATTTATTTATTAATAAAAAATCGTATATTATAAATACGATGAACGAGTTCGCACAACTGTGTACAAACATCTAGTTGAGTATTAATTGGGTACTTATTATAAACTCACTCTTTAATGAAATATTCATTGAAATTTTTCAAATATCCAACTTATCATTTTCTTATTTAATCGCTAAAGTCTCATTTATTCATAATAAGTAATCTTTGATAGTTGGTGAAACATTTCTTGAGCTCTATCCTTTGAAGAAATGCACCCACGTTGAATGACGTGACATGTGGTACGATACATAATGATTGGGGAACCTCTGCATTGTGTATCACTATTTTTTATTGATAAAATATACAACCATGGGCGGACCCAGCACATACCTAGGGTATTCACATGAATACCCTATCTAATGTGAGAAGTCTCCCAGTGGTAATATGCTTGTTTGGATTGTCTTAAGGTTGAAGGTTCGATCCCTGCGCTAGTAAACTTTTTTTTCATTCTACAAGTCTAATGCATTGATTCACTTCTACGGTTGTAATACTTCTTGGCCCACAATATTCATAACATATTCACTACTACATTGTTCCAAACTGATTTCACTCACCGAGTCACCGGGCTATTATAACCAACTAGTACTTTTAGCACAATTATTACTTGTGCATTAGTCATTGTAGTTTAATATATTATGATATCATATATTGGCAAATTAATAACTACTCTATACTAATTATTGGTAGTTATTTTTCTAAGTTGGTTATAAAATTGAAAAATTACCACCATTATTTTTCAATTGGTTACTAAAATGGACAAGTGGCAATTAAATAGAGTGCCACATGGCTAACTTGCATAATTTATAGGCTTCACCAAACAATTTAGCCCTCCCACTTTATATATAGTATAGATTCCAGACATAAAATTATATACGGTGATTCTATCGATGAAATTTATAAAGAAACGATGACAAAGCAATGTTGATTTATTATATAATTATACTCCCTCCAATTCAAAATATTATAAATAATTATCATGTTACTTACTTTTTCATGTATTGTCATATAATTATATTCTATCCAATTCAAATTACGTATTATCTTCGTTTTTGTCTGTCCAATTTTGACCATCAATTTTTAATTATTCTGTAATTTAAAAATATAAAATAAATATCTATAAAATCTATATTTGAGAGTATTTCCATAAAATTAATTTTTACAATTTTTTATAATGTAACTAATTAGTTATTGTTAATCAAAGTTAGACACAGAAAAATAAAAATGTCTAATATTGATATCTTATTTATTTTATTAGACATAGAATGTAACTATTTATTTATTTTTCTTAATTGGTAGTTAGTTATTAATATATATTTTTGTAATATACATAAATATTTTAAGCCAAAAGAGAGATTTGAGGATTTTAGTGTAACTATTAGTTCAAGTAATGTATTATCTCCAATTTTACCTTATCAACCGGTGAAAGAAGTCTTAAGCAATATTAATGATCGAGATATGATCAACCGGTTTTGAACCAATGAAAGAGAGAAGAATGCAGATAAAGTTGAATTAGATACCGTTGTCATTTGATTTTATTAATGTAATATTCATACCATGCAAAAATTCGTTGAACAATTTTATATATTGTTGTTAGCTAAAATATCTTAATGATGAAATGAATACCCCACATAAAAATCCTGGGTTCGCCCCTGTATACAACCCTTTTTATTATTTTGAGACAAAAATATTTGTATTTACTGTCTAACCGTCTAGGGTATATATATCAAACGAGCTTCTAAGTGATTCATTTATTTACTTTATCCCTATGTTCGATAATATACTAAAAATCATGTTGACTAATCGAGCGCATGATGTGTTTGACTACATGACGAATAAGGATTACATGCATATATTAAGTTTAATAATCTACATAAATAAAAATAGAAACATTTATACTCATTGAAAATGACAACTCTGGTCTTTGAAAATATATTGTTATTAAAAGTTTTTTCATTTTTATGTAATTGCCCCGAAGGTAACTGAGAAGTTTCCTCTATTTAAAACCAAAAAAGATAACTAGTTTCTAGAGATGGTTAAATTGCATTTTAAATAAACAATTGCCAAGTTGCCTCCGTAGCATAGTGGTATTGCGTTCGCTTCGTAAGCGAAAGGCCGCGAGTTCGATCCTCGCCGGGGGCTTTTTTTCACCTGATTTGGTTTCACGCAAACTATCATCACTTCATCATTACAATCTGTTCATACGTTACCGCCTTTTGTTCGTTTCGCTTTCAATGTCTTGCGTCTTATTGGAAAGATCATCTACTTCATTTCATGTTTTTTTGTTTTAAAATTTTGTAAACTGTGTAGTGAATGATTAATTACACCCACAACGTACTTATAGTCTTCTCTACCCATGGTGTACATGATTCTAAAGTTGAAAGCGTGAGGAGGGAATCGTTTTCCGCTCTCAACGATCAAATATACTATTTCCAACTCCTTTCAGTTGATGTTCTTCTTTTCGTGTCTAAGTTTGATTATCAGTTACTATTTTTTATTCTTTATCATAATAAATACTCCAAATAAAAGTGAGATGATTGAACTAATCTTTACAAAAGAAGTTATAATAACGTTACTAATTGATAGGTAAAAGATTAACATGTAAGAACAAAAACGACAATCAAAATGAATTGATTGGCATATTGGTTAGCTCGACAAGGATATTGATTGAACCTGAAGTTCACGAAGTCAAACGATGGCTAAGAACCACTACTCCTATCGGCCGCAAGTCAAAGGATGGCTGAGAACCACTAGTCCTATCGGCCGTTAACGTTATGTTTGGAATGAGGTAAAATTTTAAATTTACCTCATCTAGTTTAGGATGTAGTGTAGTTGAACAGTGTTTTTTAGTTATATTTCTTCTCATTTCACGCGGATCCAAATGGACCATAAAGGTTGATAATCCGCATTTTTGCTAACCTTTTATCGACTTCCAGCTTACTCTCATGTTCCTTGTTTACCATCAGAAGTAGAAATTCAGAGGAGATATAACACAGAACAATGAAGAATAGTTTCTAAGTGGTGCGATTCAGCGCTTTCAGAAGATGACTGAGCTATCAGGTGTATATAGTAGATTTTTTAACAATGGTAGATTACATGAATTAGAACATCAGTTCCACGGGATTCATATTATCTTTAAGAGATCACAATGAGAATCTAAGCTTCCAACTTGTCGTTCCTGACAACATCTTGCAAAAAATTCCCAAGCAGTCTCTGGTCCAGAACCATATTTGGTATCTGCAATTGGAGTACTATCAGCGCAGAGTGGTATAATACGGAAAATCGATTGAGTAGTAAGATCACTATTCTTACCTTGTTTCCAAAGAAGATCTTGGAGTTGTTGGTTATTGCTTCAATAAACTTGAGCTCCAGAAACTGTGGGGTAAGCTTTAACTTGTTGGCTTCTGCTTCTTTCATTGTCCTGCAAACAAAACCAATCAAAAAGATCATATACATTCTCCAAATGCTCAGATTGTCCCAATCCTTTGGAGGTTTATAGAGCCCTAGGCAAATTAGAACAATTACTTGTAGAAATTGGCATCCGCCAAGCTCTTTTCACGGGCGAGGTACATTGCATTTGAAATTTCATCTTGCTTTCTTGCACTGTCCTTTTCAGTCAACTTCTGTTCCATTTGAATCTTGCTGACATGAGCATATTTTTCAGCCTCACTTACTGCTATCTTTTTAAGAGTCTCTGCTTCTTTTTCAGAAACCCGTTGTCTCTCCATTGCAATCAATACCTACGTGAACAGTATGTTTGGTAATATTATTTAATTTTTCCCCCTATAATGTAGAAAATGTTAGTAGCCTAAGGAAGATAACAAGGAAGACTGTCAAGAACCTTTGTTCGTTCCTCTTCCATCTGTTCAAAATTCCGCCTTATGCTCTCAGGAATGGTAGGTTTAGTGACACGCACGCTAATGATTTCTATACCAGGAGCATACCGTGTGCAGTCATGCTGAAGAGCATCTTTCATCTTTTCATCAATCTGAATATTTTCACATAAACATTTTAGTCAAACCAACTATCATGTACCTTTGTTGCGCATCTCCGGAAAATGTTAGATTTTGCATTAATCTTATTTATGCTGTGCCTAATCTATAGGGTGGTGATTATTACACTCCATTCGTTGATAAATGTACTCCATATTAGGTGGGAAATGTCAAAGGCAGTTCTCAGAGTTGATGATATCAATGAATGTAATATCAACAAAGAATACTTTTGATGTCATAATGCAAATCATTCAACTATCTTACTCAACTGTTTTAAATCTAGACAAACAAATATGACTTGTTTTAACATCACTGACTAGGGTAAGGACATAATTGATGAACAAAAAATGCATGTAATTCCACAACACAGGAGTAAGTAGTTACAGAAAGGAATAAGAAAAGATAGGCCAGTGAGATGAACAATGAACCAACCGAAGGATCTGACTTCAAAATGCCAAAATAACCATACCACACCATTATGCTATGAATTGAACAGTACACGGCTCATACCTGATCAAACATATCGATATAAACTTGTTGGAGAGAGTGGGCACTACAGAACTGGTTAATCTCATGATGGATCTTGTCATATATCCATGTGTTGTCATACTGTACCCCATAATTGAGTAGTGTGTCATATACATGATCTTTCTTCAGTCGGTTAACAACCTGGGGCAAAGAAACTAATGAGATTTCTTGCTTAAATTTGTCAAATAAGTAGCTGAAGCTAAGACATGTACCTCTACTTTCTCGAAGTTGATCATGACACCACCTTTTGTTCCACATGGGATATCCCTCACCTACATTTTAGGTTATCCGTTATCACAAGACCAGAACATATATACTCAATATGGTGATAAACTTTTGCGCGATGGAATTCATGCGCTAAAACACTTAAACACAAAAACTGAAGTACAATTTTATCTACCATTGCTTTGGTTGCATCTTACCAAATCTGTTTGCAGAGTGACTTGCATAGGCTCAAAGTGAGTTATTAAGGGCAACTTTAAGTGAAAACCTATAAAATTAGACGGCTTAAACAGGAGGTTCTATCCAATATATTACAATAAATCACAAGTGGTATCAGCATGCAAAATCGTGACAAAATCAGATACCTGGATTCGTGATTTCATTTAGTAGAGCGCCTCCTCTCCAATAGACACCAACATGACCTTCCGGAACTTGGTGCAGAATGGCCAAGCCACTCAGATTTGATGAAGAGAAAACAAGAATCTGCAAATATTCACTTTAGATTCAAATGCACTCACCCGACACACAACAAAGTAATAGTCCCTCTTTATTGAATCAAACAGAAGAAACTTGTCGAGGTTATGAAGCACAATAGCTACAATATGACACAAGTTTTGAATATAGCTTCCTCCAATACAGAATTCATGTCCTTGTAACACAATCTTCACCACTTGTGATCAAGAAATATCAAAACTAATGCACCAAAGCTATAGCCGAATTTGGTTATTTCTCAGTAACACCTACTCATACATATTTCAAATGTCTTTTTATGGCAGCCACTCACCTATATCTACTCGGCTTCAATTTCATAACTTCATTGTAACACATTAGTACAGAATGTAATACTTCTTCACGCTGAAAAAATATTGCAGATCGATTTTCAATTATCAAAATTAACAAACTTAATGACGCATCACTAGCATAACTTAAATTTGAATCAAATTTAATAATTAACAGTAACGAACACTAAATATACCAACATTTGATATGTTTTTAATAACATACAACATTTATAACTAATTTTTTTTCCTTGTAAAGTAGCGATGAGGTGAGTTTCGAACCAAACCTTATGTCACTAGAAGAGCCTTTTCCACTAGGCTAAAACATTGCTCAACATTTATAAACTAACTTGATTTCAAATTCCGCATATACGAGTAGTATATAAAAAGCATATAATCAAACAACTTCATGATTTAGATACACAATAATGAACTAAAAGGCACTGTAAATTATGGAGTAAAGTTACTACGACAGAAAATTAAATTTAATTGGAAAGGAATTATACAATAGCGAAAATAATGAGGAAGCCGAAGAAGACGGAGAAGAGAGCATCTACGCTGCCTCCGCCCGGTGGTGGTTGAGGGCGTTGGTGCGGTGGTGGTCGCTGCTGGTGTGGGTCCATTTAGATCTTTTGGAAAATAATGTACTTTTTGTTGGCCAATTCATTATTTATAGTCCTCAAATTATTTGTCTTACATGACTTTAACGATCACCGAAAACGATTTAAAACGTAAACTGTTTAGTCTAACCCTAACCCTAATATATTCTACGGGCTTATGAGTTAGCGTTGCCCATTAACTTAACATATCTAATTCTAACCAATAAAAATTATAAAAAATATACTATTTCAAAAATATCCACTAAAAAGATTTAACTAAACTTCACATAAATATATTATTTCTTATCGACTATTGAAAATTGATAGTTAAAATTTTCAAAGTTTGACTTCCAAAATTGAAAGTAGTCAAATGATTTGACATGGAGTAAATAATTATAATTACAATTTGTCGATTTCCCTTCGGACAATTTAACACTTATATCATTCGATTATTTTAGATAAAATTGTTGACAATTAGCCTGTTAATTACTCACTTTATTTTGCAAGTTTTACACAAATTAGTAATGAATTATTTCTGAAAACATTTGTTACTATTGTTAAAATTATTTATATAAAATCTTACAAATTAGTTTAAGTTTAAAAACAAAATATAGTTTAAAACAATCTTACATTTTATATAATTGGGAAGTACAATAAAGAGTATTGTGAAAATTATAATTGAAAAAAATAACTAGCAAGTCTTCTTTCCCTCGAATATAGGATACATTAGGTAACTATTGTTGTGTTAAATTTGGTCTTAAGTCAATGAACAAATTAGTATATGGCTCACAGTCTAGTGGCTTGAATGATATTCCATTTGGTTTTAGTTTTCGAAGAGGAGGTCTTGTGGTTAAATTTTACTGAGAATAATTTGTTGCATATTATCATACTTAGGTCTATAAATTTATCGATCAATTCCATTACCTTATCCTTACTCATGAGGTTCCAACAATATGAGGCGGGGTGGACATCGGATTAGCAGGTATATAATTGTCGGGGCATATTTCATTTTAGTTATTCATTAGTTAACACCCATTATTTATTAATTTATAAATTATGTATTTATTATTTATAATATTATTATATTCATACTTTTGTGACTAATTTATATATAAAAGAAAAAGTCAATGAGCAAATTATTTAGAAGTGGCCATTGTAACTATTGTGGTTTTTGGTATCCCATTTACATTGTGGTTTCTTGTATCCCAGGTTTTAACGCTCATTTTAAAGGTAGAAGTCATGAATTTAAACCTTAATTGTTAGACTTTTTTTTAAAAGACACTCTTGTCAAAAAGTTACCAACAAGATGTTTCTTGTTTAAATTTAACCTATGATTCCCTCATTTCCATATTATATAAATAATAAAAATTAGCAATTCATTAACCTATTGTTACACCCATATTTGAGAGGTAATACGAATAAATCTATTAACCTAGATTAAACCTATATTCGTCTTATTTTTCGGTTTTAAATAAAGTGAATGATGTAATTCATGTGAATTCACTCTCAAATAAACGGACAATTCATGCAATATCCAAACGAATATGAAAATAATCTACAGTAATAAACTTGACAAAAATTCAGCCTATTAGTTATAGGCTTATAGCTATATCTCTCGTGAAATTAGAGTTTGATACCTTAGGCTGAATTTATAGCTAGAACTAATAGGCTATAATTACATGAAGATGAACAGTAATAGGCTGAATTTAAAATTCATGACTTTAGTTATAGCTATAATTTCACTAGAACATTTAAAATTAGAGTTTGATACCTTAGAGAGAAACATTTAAAGTTAATCATTTAACATGAACGGTAATCTGCATCTGTGTGATTTGTGAAGATACATTGTGATTTGATAATTAATTATAAAAATAATTAACACTAATTATTGTATTAGGAGAAAAAGCTAGATATAGCAACAAACAAATATAGTACACACGAATTGAAATTGAAAAGTAAAAAAATATAATCTTTTTATTATTCAAGCGAGAAAGAAAGAGCAGCCAAGAAAACCGTTTTTTCAAGCGGAAATAAAAGGTTGCCAAGAATACCCAAGAAAGAAATGAACCGATAATTTATATGATGAGGGAAGTTATTTTTTTAGAGGCAAATAATATTTGGCGGAGAAAATATTATTGATGGGTAGTTTAGTCTCATCTAATAATAATAATAATAATAAAATTAATTCGTTAACCTAGCATTACCCACCGATTTGGGAATGAACGATTTGATGGTGAATGGAGGAAAATGTGTTAATCTACATTAACTTAAATTCACTTACATTCACCTTAAAACAAAAAACAAAAACTGGGTGAATGATAAATTTCACCTAGATTCACCTAGGTTCACCCCAATCCAAACGGAAGTCAGATCAAAATCACCCCTTCGTAATGGTAAAACAAACAAGAAATTCAATGATATTCATGATTACCAAACAGCACAACTATTGAAATTTATGCTACAACATATTGATACAAATAAATGTTAGGCCTTGAAAATCTTCATCTTAGAGTAGTAGTTAGCACAATAAATCATGCAAATAATTAGAGTTGCAAGAAACCAAATTTAACACAATCCTCGGGGGACTTCAAGCAGTACAAACCCGAGCACATCAGTAGTCCGAACTATCATCTTTGCTCGATCAGCAAATAAATTTGGGAAGGGATCTGTTAAGTCGAGCTGGCGAATCAACACTACTACGTCGTTAGCAAAACAGGGCGTCATACTTCAGCATAAGACCCTCCACCACCACCAACGCGCACAATATTCATTAACTGGTCCCAAGCTCTCTGTTCAAGTAATCCAAAAACATCCTTTTTGCACTATCAGAATCTGAAGGCGGAGCAGGACCACTTAAGCTAGATTGCCCGGTCAGTTTTATAAATGTTCTTCGAAGTCTACGCAGCTCAGGCAACCCTACAGTTCTTGATATGTTGATGCTCTGAAAATTTGTTCCTATAGACACATTACCAATGGGACCCCCAAGAGCACGCGATTGTGCTTCTACTATAGCACTGATTACTTCTTGGGTTGCTTTGTCCATTTCATATAATGAATTTGCTTCCGTAGCTCGTGTACTTTGGGTCGCAATAGTTGGTTGTAAAATTTTAACATCCCTTGTTTTGGAATCTACTTTCTTCGTCAGATATGAGACTGCATCAACTATAGCAACTGAGGTTTTTACAATTTCCTCTCTAGATGGCCATAACTCAAACAAGGGTGAATCCCAGCGGTTTTTTCCATCTGGTTTCTCAAACCTCCGCACTAAATCTTCAAAAATCTTATCATTATAAGCAGCAGCTTCATTATTTTCTCTGCGTGCTTGGTTCCATTGTCTACACTGATCCTCTTCAGTGTCGCAAAACAAGACACAGTACCTAATCCCTGCTGCTCGAGCTAAGCACCAAAGCTCGTATCTGTAACCCTTTATGCTGTTCAAAGAATCAACAATAATAATGTTGTCCTTTGATAACGATCTATCTACTTCAGATCTCAACACCCCCCTTAAGTTCTTTTCAGCAACCATGTCCACATAGCTTTGATTGCGATCAAGGTGAAAAGAAGTCTCATCGATTATCCTGACCAATGGATTCAGTTCTGTTTCATGAAGCGCCTCAAGTAGGCACAACGCAGCACTTGACTTCCCACTACACGGTTGACCACAGATAACAACCAACGCCATCTTAAACTGACAAGTGTACTCAATAAACTGAATCAAGTTCAACAAGAATTCCAGTTAACATCAACCTGAGCAAAACCAACCAATACATTATCTATCGATAAACAATCGTTCAAAGTTCCAAACGAGTATTCATCAATGCAAATTGCATAGCATATTAAACGACAAACGGATCTAAAGTGCACATTAGTTCCCACTGTTGTTGAAAGAAAAATGCACCGTAATTATACAGTATACACACTATATAAAAGGCAAAAGGGGATCTATTACAAGTTAGCCAAGTAAAGCACAACTATCACACTATCCCTAAATGTAGCTAATTAAATAGTATAGTAATTTTTTTATTTTTTTGTAAATTAGCGATGAGGTGAGTCTGGAAGCTAGGACCTTCTCGTCACTAGCACGAGACTTTTCCATTAGGCTATCCGATTAACTCCATTATATATTATAGTATTGAAATCACATAAAAGCTTCAAAATGCATCTTTAGTTTGTTAATTACTTCATAAATATTGTAAAAGAGATTAGAATTGTCTTCTTATTTAATTTAAAAATTAAACAAATTAAACCTGGTGGGTGGCGGCCGGCGGGTGGTGGCTGCTTGTTGCTCGCTGCTTGCTGCTCGGATTCTCAAAGAACAGAGGGTTTCATTCCTTAAAAGATCATAATTGTCTGAGAAGGAGAACTCACAAGGCTTGTACGCTATTGGACGGCCTGGGCTAGGAGCCTAGGATGGATCGATTAAATCAACTTGTTTACTAAAAAAAGGGTTTATTTGCATTTTGCCCCCTATAGTATCGTTTTCGTTTCAGATTGTCCCCTGCACTATTAATCGTTTAAATTGTCCCTTTGACCCTTTTTTTCCAGTTTTAAAAGATAAAATGACTATAGTATCCCTATCATTATTACAAAGTATAGGGAAAAATATTAAAATTAAACCCCAACTCCTTCTTCAACAAACCCTACCCCCACTCTCAAGTCTCAACCCCCGTTAATCTTCACTCCTTCTTCTTCAACGCGCCACCGCCGGATGGAAGTGTCCCAAGTTAAATGTCATTCATTTACGCCACTGATTGCCTTGGTTTTCTTTGTCTTGAAGTGCTCTGCTTTCACTCGGGCAGCTGAAAGTGTCCCGATTGTATGAAATGCTTACAGTTAACTGCCATTAATTTATCTCACTGTTAGAATAGGAGCATAAGAGCATTGCAAAAAAACTTGCTCCCTTCGTCTCTAAGAGATTGTCACATTTTGACTTTCGGTGGTCAACAAAGCACGATTTAAAACATAAATATCTATTATTCTACATGCGAAAAAATTTATAAAAGGTTAATATTTCAAAAATATATATTGAGACGAATCTAACAAGGTCCCACAAGACTATATTATTTCTTATCGTTTAATGAGAATTCATGATCAAATTTTGTAATATTTAACTAACAAAAATCAAAATGTAACAATCTTATAGGGACGGAGAGAATATTTGTTTGGTTATTTTAGTTAGCAGAAGACTGGCAGGAAATAGTGGTCTTTATTGCAATTCCCCCAAATTCAAGAACTTAAATCTTGATAATTATTGGACGGTGAGACAATTTGGCCTTGGCTGGTAACTGTTGTCGACCATATATTAATAGTAGTTTAACAAAATCGTGTTTATTAACTACTGATTGGAAATTGGATTAGTTTTGAGCATGCTAAATGGTTTATTTGATTTTTGTTACAAATTTTATGATCTTTGGTACCTGAATTAAAAGTGATAAAAGTGGAACATTTTGTATGTAACCTATAAGGGAATTAGCGATGACTAGCCGTTTGTGCACAGTCCAGCCTGTAGGAATTCATTCTTATTCACAATTGTATTTCTGTATAATTTTTCTATTATTTTTAAAATTTTGTAACATATATGATAAAATATCAAAAAAGTTGTATACAATTGAAAAATGAATTTGAAGAAACATAAATGCATCAATATTAAATACAAAAATATACAATTAGTTAAAATTACATGATAAGTAATTAAAATATAAATGAAAGTTATTTTTAATATCAACAAATGCCCTTTTCTGATTGGTTAGAAAAGATCATGGGGCTTCAAGTGAAATAACTAATTCCCTCCTTCCCATATTATATATGGTGTAGATATAGTACAAAATATGATTATTGGGGGTTGGGATGAGGTATGTTGAAGAAGAAGGAGTTGGGGTTTAATTTTAATTATTTAAAATATATTTATATTGCCCCTGTACTTTGTAATAGAGACAGGTGTATCATGATCATTTTATCTTTTAAAACTAGAAAAAGAAGGTCCAGGGGCAATCTGAAACAATTAGTACAGGAGACAATCTGAAACGAAAACGAAATTATAAGGGGCAAAATGCGAATAAGCCAAAAAAAAGAAGGCTAACGCCTAACGGTCCCCTAAAATATTCTCAATGGTTCGATCTAGGGACTAAACTTCTGAATAAATTACTTTATTCCTTAGACAATTTTTTTGGAGAAATCGCCCCTTGAACAATTATTTTAGATTAGTTTGTATCTTTGTCGTGATGTTTTCATGAAGGGTAAACTTGAACTTTAACAAATATTAAAATTTTGAGATAGTGTGAATATGAATATGTTAATAGTTAATACTCCTATTTTTTTTAACCTATTGTTTGGAATCCGTGTACTCAAACTTTGAAAACTTTGACCACCAATTTTTATTAATCGATAATAAATAATACTCCCTCCGTTCCAATTTAATTGACGTTTTGGGAATTCGTGTCAAACTTTGACTACAAATTACTTTATATTCATTAGTCCAAAAAATATAAAATTGATATAGTTGAATCCGATTTTCAAAATACTTTCATAATATTATTTTTTTTGTAATTTTATATAATGTAAATATAAAGTAATTGATGATTGAAGTTGTGTTTCGAAAAGCGTGAAGTCAAGTATTTTGGAATGGAGGGAGTATAGTCATGTTGGATCTTGTTAGATTCGTATCAATCTACATTTTTGAAATATCAACTTGTTATAACTTTTACACGTGTAGAGTTAGAGATATTTTCGTTTTAAATCGTGTCTCGTTGACCGTAAAAAATAAAAAAAACTATGTTAAAAAAACAGTGGGAGTAGTAAATATTAAAATTCTTCACCAAATACTATACAAAAATTATAGAAATTCTAGATCCCAAAATAAGACCATCTTTTTGGGATAGTGTGACTACAAATAATATATCCAACTCAATAAAGTAAATATAAAAATAATTACAAAACACTTTATTTATAAAATACCTTATTTAAGTTTAAACGTGAAGCCTGTCACCATCTTTTCAGACGAGAGACTTAAGTTTCTAACTTGTAAACACTAATAATAAATACTATTGAAACTAATCGAGGGAGTCCAAATAGCAACTACAATTACAATGATATAATTGAATATTATGTTTGTGTAATCGCATTTAACTACTATGGAGTAGATAGTTAAATTAAGGACATACTAATATATTAATGGAAGTGAGTTTTATGATTTATCAAGACATAAAAGGAGGAAGATGAGTGTAGTTGTTAGTTAATCAACTTCGAGAGAGCATTAAGTTTTCGATTGAGCAGTCATTTTATCTAGTCAAGTGAATTATTCGATTGTTATAAGTATTAAATAAGACATTGTAATCGCATATGGCTCGGTTAACCTTTAGACGAGTTGTTGAGTCATGATGTTGCTAGTTGCTCATCATAACACTAATAATAATTGAGTTGTGTATAATAGCAGTCGAGTCAATCTGTATTTTGATCGATGATTTATCGAGTCGAGTTTTTTATTGAGTAGTGATTGGTTGAATGATTATCCAGAATGACATGAGATTTGCACACTAACCGACAACGACAGACCCATGTCGTTTTCTTCACAGGCGTACCAACCAAAGTACTACTTCAGTTTCCACTACCTTTTTTTTGTTCTTATGATTCACTTCACGCGCCTTCACTTGTGTGAAGTGCACATTTTTCTATAATTGTAGGGTTGTTATTGTTCCAGGAAAACGGAGATCCACTCGATACCAAATCCGAAATTTCCGGTCCGTTTATCTCTCCAGTAAGATTATGGTCAGGAAACAGGTAAAAACAATAACCGGTACCCGATAACAAATCATATGTTAATTTTTAAATGCTATATTATTGATTTTAATTTCCTTTAACGATTTTTGTACTGAATTTATTATGTTGTCGGATATTGTTAGGGTTATGTGTGGCTAGCCCATAAGCCCACTTAATAGACTAGGGTTAGATATTCACCTATAAATAGATGTCTCTCTATATTGTATGAGAAGAATTATTGATCAATAAAATAATTAGGGTTATATGTGGCTAGCCCATAAACCCACTTAATATACTAGGGTTAGATATTCACCTATATATATAGGTGAATATCTAACCCTAGTATATTAAGTGGGTTTATGTGGCTATATAGGTGAATATCTAACCCTAGTATATTAAGTGGGTTTATGGGCTAGCCACATATAACCCTAACAGATATACTCGAAACCGGTATCTACCCGATAAGTTATCGGATAGGTAGCGGTCCAAAAAATATATCCTATATAATTATCGGTCCACACCGGATAGAATCGGTAACCTAATGATCCGGTTTCTGAAAGAGTGGATACCTGGATTGGTAACATCACTAATTGTAAGTACTACGTCGTTCTTTTTTATTTGTCTTTCCAAGCATTAATTTTTTGTTTCTAAATATTTATCTTTCTAGCATAATTAATTGTAACAATCGATTAAGAATGAAGGGAGTATTAGTTTTAAAGATTCAATACATCATGTCTTTGGTTATGAAATTAATGATAATGAAAAAGCCAATCTTTTTCTTTTTTTTTTGTAAATTAGCGATGAGGTGAGTTTCGAACCCAGGACCTTTGGTCACTAGCAAGAGCCTTTTCCACTAAGCTATTTGATTAACTCTAAAAAAAAGTTTATATTTAAAAAAATTATATTAAGACGAATCTCAATGATTCCTATTCAACATGCGAAACAATTACTGTATAAAAAGTTGATATTTTAAAATATATATTAAGACGAATCAATGATTCTATATAACTACATTATTTCTTATCGTTTAATTTAATGAGAGTATTATATTAAAATTAGTATATTGTTCAAATATATACTGCAATTTTGAAGGCTCTCTTATTATAGAGTATAGACAATATATTGTATTTGTCAATAGCAAATACAAGAAACTGAACATAGACAATTAGAAGGGGACACAAACTATGATAGGCAACAAAGAAATGTACAGAAACGATCCCCTTTGCTAAGTAACCTCAAATCATAAAAATCATAAAGCAATTCAATGATGTCTCAAGTATCTCTATAAAGATGTAGTACATTCTCAAAGTAAGCCTCTACTAATACTTAGGTTAATGCAACTGCAGTTGAATTACTTGCAGCGCATCTTTGGCGGCGAGGGCGCCTCGTGGTCTTTCCCCAACCTGTTAGGCTTTTTCTATCCTCCGATACAGTTTCAACAGTATTCGTTTGTTGATTGCAACTTCCAGTAGGAGCAGAATCATGACCAAATACCAATGCTTTTCGCTTTCGTCCTCTAGTCCCTCCACTCTTTCTTGTGGTTCCTGAATTCCAATAATGTCCCGTAGCCCTCATGAGCCCTGCGAATGTTTGGAGGTCTTCCGTCATTTCATGCCTTGATAGAGTAGTCAGACCAGGTAGAATATCCCTTTGGAAGTCCCTGCGCTGCCTACCCCTCCTTGCTTGCCCTCTTCGTGGTCTAGTTGGCAGAGCACTTCCTCCGACTTCTGCCTCTACGACTTCAGGTATGTAAGGTTTAGGCATGTAGTCTTCTTCTGTTGTCTCAGGTAACAGCAATGTCATTGCTTCAAAATCATCTATCTCATGGAGAGAAGAACCTCCTTTGTCTGAAATGTTGTTCAATTTATCAGCAGTAGAAGCAACATCAGCAAACCATAAAAGGGATTCCAAATCTGCAGCATCAGGAAGGGGAAGAATACTTTTCTTCTGAGGTTCATCTCGACATGAAGAGATGTCAACTATAGCTTTTGCTGCTGCACTCATTAGGCCTTCATCATCTAGTTGCTTAGAATCACAATTTTGAAGCTGAGGGAAAGTACTATGCTCTTTTTCTTTCTCAGACAAATTATCCTCCTCTTCTGGAACAGCAGGTTCTTCCAGATTAAAATCTGCCACAAATTTCCTTGGCGCAATACTACTTGCACCAGAGGGTATTGGAAGATCTTCATCCTCGGTGACACAAGAGTTCAAATCTATGAAATTTCTAACACTAGAACTTCTATCTAATTTCTCCTTTATAATTACTTCTCCCACGTCAGTCTCATCAACAGATTCCAGAAGTGATTCATCACAAGCTACATTGATATCAATTAAAAAGTCTTTCTTTTCTTCTTTGGCATCTGCTCTCTCTTGAGTGGAAGATGCATGAGACGATGCTTCATTTTCTGACACACCAAGCTTCGCAAAGATCGGAACTCCAAGAATCTTTTTCACACAGTGTGTCTCATATCTCTCATTCTTTTGCCAGATCTCATGGTTGGTTGAGGATGTAGCTTTGAACATACCTTTAAGATCTTTCCCAATTTCACTTTTGCTGAATAAAAAACTTTCAGAAGCTCTAGGAGGGCTTGAACTGATACAAATCACATTATTTGTTGGTTCGTTCTTCTTAACAACTGGCTTCGCCCGAAACCAAGGCAATGGCTTATGGTCCTCACAAACACTTTTGCCATTCAATATTTCAAGATCTTGATGGGAAGCTGCTTCATTCATTGCATTTGATGGGAAGGCCTCATTTAAATTCAAATCTTTTAGTGGCTTTGTATCAATGAGGTTAGAAACCATGTATGCCTTCTCCATTCCGTGATTAACTAGGCTTGAAGAGGCTTTGTTATCGGTTCTACTGCACATTAAATGATCAAAACCAAAACCAGGAGAAGCTTTAGATCCCGATGAAGACCCATGGTAAAAACCATTGCACGAAGTTGGATCTCTTGCCAGACCAGGAATTGAGTGAGACATGTTACTGACATACCACTTCTGCAACAAAATGTCATCATCACAAGCAGATGATTGTAAAGTTTTATTCAGGCCTTGAGATGAATTTTGTGAATAGAACGATGTCAACTTCGTCGATAAGCTATCTGTTGGATTCCCCCAAGGTGACATGCTTTGGGGCCTTGTTTGGGCAACACCAGAGGAACCTAAGAACATGTATGAGTTACATAGTTGGGAATCTGCACTAGGTTGTCTATATGAATGGTTAGCATAATCTTGTCTTTTATGAAATCCTTCTAACCCCCGTGCCGTTTTTTCCTTTCCAGGAGTATCCAGGATATGATTGTCAAAATGAATTCCATGACCACAATCTTGGCCAATCACTTTCGATGGTGCAGAATGTAAAGACAGCTTATCTTTTTGGGCACTTCTCGAGACCAAGTTAACGTTGCCTCCAGAAAGCTCTATAGAAACAAAGTTATTTTCAGCTATATATGCAAGTAATGCAAGTATGCAACTCCCTTAAGTAAATTATTTCCATCTTTCCAAACAGGTTCTTAGTATAATTATTGAGGATCTTCAAATGTAATTACGATCTTAGGTATTTAAATTTGCATGAGTAATATCAAATATTTTTGTCTGTGTAAAGTATACCAGCTAAAATACTAGACTCAGCCTCTCAGTATTAAAATATTTCAGTAAGACATACTAAACAAAGAGTGTCTTGATAGAAACACAGAGAAACTAATTAGTTTCAGGGAGGTTTTAATTGTACCTGCTTCGTATGAAAATGGGAGCCATTTACTCCCGTTGACATTATTCTCATTGAACTTATTATTCAATGAAGAAATCCTGCCATGGCCAGGTGTCTCCATAGCATCCCTTGGTAAATGTAGGAACCCAGAATTATGTTTAGCTGCTAAATCTGTACCCTTAACTGTACCATTACGGGCATAATGACCAAAGATTTTGATGGAGGATGATTCGGTTTCTTCTTCAACGTCAACAGGTTCATTCAGGTCAGCCAACCCTTTAGAAATCTTATTGTCAGAAACAGAATTACACCCTTCTTGCTTGCTATCCATCTTCTCTCTAATACAGTTACCATTAGCAGACACTTCCATATTACTCTGTAATTTGACCTCACATTCTTTATTAGGGGCTAAACTGGTGAAAGCAAATGCCCTAGTATCCTTCTGATCGAAATCTTTTGTGTCAATGTATTCATCTGCTGGGAGCTGAAGATCAATCAACTTTTTCCTCACCTTTGAGGGTCGAGCTTCTGACATTTCATAGTCCTCAGTACATGGAGTCCGCGAATGATATTGACTAGAGAGAATGCCATTCCCTTTCATAAAACTCATATGAGAATCCATATTGTCAGTACATGATACTGTCGATCTAACAGAACTGACCAATGGGTATCTGGAAATGGATGATTTATGGTCATTCTCAGGTTGAGATACGTGAAGGCATGATGACGAAGATTGTTCAATTAAGTCTTCATTTCTGTATCCTTCCTTTGTCTTTATATCTTCCATCATGTCCTTTTGAGTTCTATAAAGGCGGTGCAGCTCAAACACCTGAATTTATTAATTACCCATAACTGAATAAACCTCCACCATCAGTAACAATAAATTCTAGTATAAGTTTAGAGTTTAGACTAACACAACAAAGAATAGGCGATTGCCGCAAAAAGGAGCTACATAATGAATCACTTGTCTACAATAAAAAGTGAAATCATATAATATACCTGATTCTTGAATATTGTATCATGTTCAAGCATTTTCCGCTTCAACCTATTATTTTCATGCCCTGTATGTGCATCTCCTACTGTTCTTTGAACAAATGGCGTATAATACTGTCCATGACCTAAATTCTTCTCTCCGTAAAATGAGTTCCATCCATTGCCATTACACTCATCATTGAGGTCCTTCATTGAATTATGTCCTCCTACGTAGCTTTTAAATCGAACCTGTGTTCCCATTCCTGGGAAACAATTAAGAGAATGAAAGCCTATGAGTTCTATCAACACAGTAGCTTTGTGCTTTACAAGTTACAAAAACTGAATACAATAAGGAAAAAGGAACGTACGGAGCACAGAATACATAAGTCAAGAAGACTAACATGATGATCAAAAGAAGTGCAGTTCTAAAGACGATTTCTAGAACTTTTAGATTTAACTAGGCTGACGTTTAAATAGCCCCGGACCATCAATGAATGTCATTCATCAGTATACATCATTGATGTTGGACACAACAAAAAATTACTTGCTTAAAATGCTATTAACATGAATGATTTTACTATACGATACAAATGGAAAGTCCGTATCATATCAAGCATTTTTTGAATCTTAAAGCCAATTATTCAAAAGTCAACCAGCTAAGTAATCTTGTTTTTCCTAAAAAAACTCAGTACTGAAGCAACACACTTACAAATATTAACAGACAAAATGCTCGTAAATTCTTAATAAATAATTTCAGATGTGAATAGAAGAGACTGGAGAAAACATAACACTAATATCATTACTAGAAACATGGAAGGGAATATATATGATTTATGATTATATGATCAGATTTAGACTCTGGATTCAAAATTCGAATAAGATGGTTAATTACTACGCTAAACCATTGTCGAAAACAATTTGGAAAGTCCTCAGAATTAGCCAAACTTAACCAAGAAAGCAATAAAACAGGGAATTATTAATGCAAATCACAAGAGGAATGCCATACAAATATTTCGAACTACAACCGCGTAATTAGACCAAAATATATCGTCCATGAGGGGGGGGGGGGGGGTATAACAAGAGCAACCCAGCAAACTGTCATAGTAAATTAACTCAACAACACCAAGAATCGAAAGTACTTTCATCAGTCAATAAAGTTTCAATTTTTCTCTCTATATCAAGCCAAGAATAAAGCATTTAACAGAATTAGGAGCTAGAACGGATCAAGAACATAAATATCATATAAAAACCAATTCGAAAGATGACAATAAGCAAAATAATTAGAGAACTAAAATTAATAAACATCACATATGTAAGATATGATTGTTCATACTAACAAAAGATTCAATTTTTTCAGTACCCAAATGATGGAATTAACATATCAACATGATCATCATATGCAATAATAAAGAACATCAATTAATTAAAAAAATGCTTTTTTGGTCCAAGTCAAACCCAACACATCTAAAATATTATAGCCCAAAAAATATCATTTTTTACCTTAAACCAACATACTTGGAACAATCACTACTCCTCATGAATTGATTCATTCAACTCTATCTCAAATACCATCTAAATATGAAGTAAAAAAATGATACAATATTACTCGTAATGACGAGGTCTTTTAGATAATTGCAAAGACAAGGGTCGAATTTTTAGAAAAGCGAAAAATAAATGAAGTAAGAAAAGCACTCTTTATTTTCTACTGTACAATTAGCCAAAACAAGTATAAAAGTACAACAAATGAGTAGAAATTATTTTGGTAAACAAATTTATTACACTAAATAAAAAACAATAATAATGAAATGGGTTCTTAAGACATAAAAGAAGCTCAGATCCTCACAACAGAATAAAATTTAATGAAAATATTAAAGATTTTGATCTACTGGGGAAGAGGGCACTCTTGTATCTTGTTATACTATCTCACAACTTACAAGAAAGAAACTAAAAATGAAAATTTTAGTGTTTTAGAGAGAGAATGAAACTAATGAGAAAGCACAGCAATAAAATGAAATAAATATGAATAAAAGCTGTGTCCTTTATATCTATGTGCGTAAATATTTTGGGAGAGAGAAAATCAAGAATGAGAGAGATTGGGAGAGAGAGAGATCCTAGATAAGGAACCTTTCTCCCACAGAAACAAATGATAGTCAGTCTAGGAACTGTGACATAAATTGTCAACTACAGTCTTCCTATATTTTGATAGCCTTTTCCTTTTTTCGTATCAAATTTTGATAATTTAATCAATTTTATTTAATAGATAAGTGTAAATTGACATTATATAATTTGTTACACAGATATTTATATATTGTTTTTTCATAATAAAGTTTAAAACTGATTGACTAATCTGAATTTAATAAAAAAAATGAAAAATTGATGGAAATAAATTGAAAGAGAATATTTTTAATATTGTTTCTCTCTCTTATTTATCATCTTCCTAAGGAATTTGAATTTTTTTCGACCTATATCAGAGGCTCTTGACCCATTGTACATCAACGAAACAATGTGCCATTGATTTATATGAATTAATATGTTATTAGTTTCTCTCTCTTATTTATCATTTTCTCTAAAGAAATTGAATTTGACCCACGTTCATTAGAGGGTCTGAATCGTTGTAAATCGAGGGAATAATGTGCCATGACAGTAGCCTCGAGACACAAAATCAGAAACAGCTTTGCGATATTTCAACAAAGTATTGACTTTACTCGAATTCAACCCGTATGTGGGATGTAGCCTCAATTACCTTGCCACTTTTCATGTTATGTGTTTAGAACTCTCTCTTATTTACCACATGAATAACTTGTTGATATAATAATACTAATAATTGAAACTAAATATAAAATAATTGAGTGGATTTGAAAAGCATATTTTTTATAGTTATTATGGAGATGGAAGAGAAATGAGCATTTGTAGATTCTCTCCCTTGTTGTCGTTGTCTTTTGTTGGTACATATTTTATGGTAAAGAAAAAGTATTATTATGAAGCTTTTATGAAACTGTCCAACTGTGTACACCCACACATATGATGTGATGCGACTAATTGTGTATTTGTGTCAATCACAATGCCTCTATCAAGTGCCAACTAACCAAATCGATTTTAATTCGAGTCGAGTTTTGTCTTTTGAATTAAATTTATAAAAAATACTTGTATCATTTCAATCTTACAATATTTGATTGTTATTTACTTTTTTAATATATTTTTAATTTGATTTTTTAAAATTGCCTTTTTAATTTGTTATTTTGTCTTCTCATATTTTTATTTGCATTTCATGGTAATTAGGTATCGCGTTGAAAATGATACTCCCTCCAATTCTAAAAAATGTCTTTCTAGATACGCAAATGCTATATACGGTACCTATATACAGTACCCCAACTCTTATTCCCAAATTTGCCCTTACAAAATTTCAGCATCAAAAAATTTCAATTCGTTTGCAATTTATCACTCCCTCTCTAGAAGTGTGGTTTCTTTTTTCTCTCTACAAAAATTATATAAAACTGTTAATTTCTTCTCCTTGATCACCAATTCCATTAATGAGTAGATGATGATTGGTTCACGAGCACGACAAGAGCTTTAAAATCTCCCAATCAATTAAAGGTAAATCCATACACAATTTACAACTAAGTAATGGGCACATTGCAGAAACAGAAGAAGTTCAACCTTTTTCACATAATCAATATAACATGTGTTCATATTCAAATAAAAACGTTTGTATTCATTAAATCCATAACTAATTCAAGATAACAAATATTAATTAATCAAATATGATTACAACAACAAATGAACACAAACCAATAACAAAATAAATAAATAAAAATAAAGGAGAGAGCAAAAATGTCATATCTTTATTAGCAGAAATAGCATCAAATACTCCCTCCATACAAGAACGATTGTTAGTTTGAAAATCGAAAGTCAAAATTAACAAAATTTATAGCTTTAGTAGACACAAACTTTTTATTTGAATCAAATCAACTATTTAATTATCGAAGTATAAAATACGCCTGATGCTTATACCCGCACGAAATTGTGGTGGTTGATGAGTCGATGATGATTATTTGAGCTTTGAGTTACCCATTCCAGATCTAGAATATGGTTGGTGTTCTAGAGAGGGTTTTTAATAGATTAAAGTTTAGAGAGAGGAAATTAGCTAAATGAGATTGAAAGTTTTGTTCTCATCAATTTTAAAGGGTATTTCAGTAAATTAATATGGAGTATTGTATATAAATGTACCGTATTTAGCATTACCCTTCTAGATATTCCGAAAATATCCAAAAACAGTTTATTTTTACATAAATCAATGCATAATACAACACTTTTGCCTTAATACCCCTATGACCATAGAAAGACTCAAAATAAATAATGATTGTCTCATACTTAAGTGGATAGATGGACTATTAATAAATGATACGCTCATTTAAGGCGTCCCCGCTTGGCTAGCCCATCGCCCAACAGAGGAGGTGAATCTGGGATGTGCCTCTAGCGGTTCGGTACTCCACCTCAAGAGTGCCCCGAGTAGGCTGGGTAACCACCCACAAGCAGATCCTCCCTTGAACAAATGCAGAGGTATTCATGCAACTGTCGTGGATCGAACACACACTTATGGAGAATCACACTTTTATAATGAAGCCCCTTACCATTTGAACTATGCCCCGTGGGCAGATGGACTATTAATAATTGCCTTTATAGGGGTATAGATAAAAAGTTTGAATGCATTAAATATTTCCTAATTTGTTGAAATATCTGGAAATATATTTATTTGGATTGGGGAATACAATTTTTGTATTTTTTTGTCCATTATAACTGGTTATTTTTTCACAAGTTAGACAGACGTTTTTGTTTGACCAAGAGTGGAAGAATTTTTTAGAAAAATAGATCAAGGCGAAATATTAATGTTCTCTGATATTTAATGAATATTGAATGTTTTGAGATGTTTTAGGTTTTCGAAATTTTGAATGATTGTCTAAATGGTGATGTTAGCCATAATGACAAAGTAAGTCATTAGACAAACTCTATGTTGTGTGCCTAATCCTCATTACGAGACCTATCAATAAGAAAGTTATGGCCAAGTTTCAATTTCTTCAAATAATTAGTTGTCATTTTAGCTTAATTTTTTTGTTTTTTAATTATTGTTTTAGTATAATTAATTATAATTTATATTTTTAATGTACTTTTTATTTACTTTTTCAATTATATGATCCAAAATGTATATTTATAAACATGTGTCATCAAATAATTCCATTTTTTAAAATACGAATATCTTCTTTCTCAAGCTTAAATAACTAGTTGCCGGCTGGTACCTCTTTCATTGTCCGGTCTAATAATTATTTAATTATGTTGGTCAGTGAATACAGAAATGATTGAGTAAAGTAACATCAAAATAAGTACTTTCTCCGTTCTAAAAAATTGTCACATTTTGACTTTTGTTGGTCAAACATAATAAAATTTGACCATGAATTCTCATTAAATTGTAAGAAAAATAATATAGTCTTGTAGGACTTTATTAGATTCGTCTCAATATATATTTTTGAAATATTAACTTTTTATAATTTTTTCGCATGTAGAATAATAGATATTTACGTTTTAAATCGTATTTTGTTGACCACCAAAAGTCAAAATGTGACAATCATTTAGGGATGGAGGGAGTAGTACTTCCAGTCCTTAAATGATTGACACATTTTGACTTCTTATGGTCAACAAAACATGATTTAAAATGTAAATATCTCTTATTCTACATACGAAAAATATAAAAAATTTGATATTTCAAATATATCTTTCTATATATATATTGGGACAAATCTAACAAGATCCCATATGACTATATTATTACTTATCGTTTAATCGTGATCAAATTATCTAAAGTTTAACCACGAAAAGTCAAATTGTGCCAATTATTTAGGGACGGAGGGAGTACAAACCTGTAATGGTGGCCAAGTTTGTAGAGTGGACGAGTGTGTGATGATAAGTTCATGAATTCGATTCTGGATGCTTTATGTGCTTAAACAATATTTAAGCATTATGCTTAAAAAATGATAAAGCCGCAAATTCTTCTTGCAAAAATTGAAAAAGTAAACAAACAACCATATTAATCCCTCAATTAATTATGCAATTCCAGAATTTCATAACCACGGCTATATAGCAAAAGTTCCTACAATTATGTCTACATTAGTTGAAACAATAAATAAAATCTAAAAATTTCTCTTGTGACTCATTCCTATATTAATTGAATCAATAAATAAAATTCAAAAATTCGTTTCGGGAGTTAGAATCAAATTAAAAGTGATTTAAACAAGAGATATGAGATATCTGGAAAAAGGATGTTAATTGAAAATCATTAACTAATGAGTTAGATCATTCTAAAAAGAACCTGTCATTTTTTCCTCAATTAACAACTTTTCTTTTTCAAAATTTAAATTAATGAGCTCTTCCTCATAAAGAACCTTCCAAAAATGAAAGATAAGCATATAAGTTGCACGAGTTAATAAAAGAGCATTAATTTAGGATTCTTACAATATTGAATTTCTATTTATCAATAAAATATGTGTAGACTAAAGTACCTGGATCAATCCATCCGTTAGATCATTTTACTACTCCAATGGCTGGATCCATGAGTTAATATGCTGGATCCAATGGCTCTATTGATGTTTAAGCATGGTGCTTAAAGAAATCCTTAAACACATAAGCTCTAGTTTCAGAAACAAGCAGGACCCGAGACCTCTTATTAGTACTATATCGAGTAATTCTTACATCAAGTAGCAATAAAAACGTATTTCAAAATTTTACGTGAACAATAAAATTTATGAATATATTTTGTGGTTAAACTTTGAGAAATAAACCTTGTGTTTTTTGTGGATAGATTTTGAGAATTATGAAAGTGAATGATTGCAGTCATTATCTTATATACAAAGTTATAACAATGGTATTCAACGTACATAAACTGTGCAAACCGTGTACACCCTAGAGTTCTTTCATCGTTTTATAATATGATTTCTTTTAATAAATAAATATAATATTTCTATATAATACTATTAAATTCATCTTAACTATGTTTAATTTTGAATGTAAAATAATATATAATTTTTGCAAAGCCATTTTCTAATAATGAAGGTAAAACATATTTGATAATATTTACTGATACTCATTGTATAGATTTTTTATAAAAGATAAATAATTTTATTATTGGTCTCTTACTTTTTAGGAGAAAATGGGGTTGAAACGATTTCAAAATAATTTATCGTTTCCCTCTTTTCCAATTATATATAGTATAAATTATATAATGAATTAAATTTTTTATATTAATAAATTTGCTTCTAGAAATATTTTCACTATATCTTTTTTTTATATTTTTTATCATATAATTTAAATTTAATTGATGACAAAATAAGAAGTACTCTGTCCCTAAATGATTGGTACATTTTGACTTTGTAATTAAACATTAAAAAATTGATCAAGAATTCTCATTAAATTATCCAATTTCTAAAAAGAGGTCTCATTAATTCGAAGATACCAAAAAAGGGGGAGGTTTTTTTTTATCCTGTCCAAAAAAACGGGGAATGCACATTTTGCATACTCGGACAAATAGAAAATTGCAGGGGACAAATTCTGCAATTGTGACATCAATAGGTTTTCTTCTAATTTGCATATGTTGATAAGAAATAATATACTCCCTCCGTTCCAATTTAATTGACGTTTTGGGAATTCGTGTCAAACTTTGACTACAAATTACTTTATATTCATTAGTCCAAAAAATATAAAATTGATATAATTGAATTCGTTTTTCAAAATACTTTCATAATATTATTTTTTTGTAATTTTATATAATGTAAATATAAAGTAATTGATGATTGAAGTTGTGTTTCGAAAAGCGTGAAGTCAAGTATTTTGGAACGGAGGGAGTAGTCATTAGAGTGTTATTGCATTCGTCTCAATATATATTTTTAAAACATTAAATTTTTATAATTTTTCGTTATAAAATAAAAAATATTTAAATCGTATTTATTGACCATCAAATATTTTGCAAATCATTTGGTAATAAAAACGGTAATTAATTTGAATAGTGATGAGTAGAAAAGAAAAGATTACTTCCTCATGTCTGACTCTTCCTTCCAGTCTCACGTGCTCTTTGTCCCTTTTACTACTCTTAATTCCAGTGCATCAGCCTTCATGAACTAAGGCTTTTGGGTCTACGTGTTTCTTGATTTCAGATCTAAATAATAATAAAAAGCTTCATATATATATATGAGTAAAATAGTTATCAAATTGATCCAAGAAACAATCTTTCATCTACACTACATTGACTTTAAGGTATGATCTGAGATTTGATTTGATATGGATTTGTTGGCATTCTTGAAATCATGTTTTTTGTTCAAAGTTTGGATCTTTTGTTCAATCTTTTATTGGGTTTATGAGTTTTTTTTGATATGGTATATGTGAGTTCTTATTGTGTTGTTCATTCTTTGGGCCTTGTTAACTGAACTTTTGATGCAGCTTGGTGATTGGTTTGCATAAACTAGTGGAGGATTCTTGTTTGCTGGTGTTAGTTGTGGGAGTTTCTGATGATTGGTAGACAATGGATTTCATAATGTGCTAAACTTTTCATTTGAAGATAATTTAGATATTGTTTAAGTTTGGTAAGCTGAGCTTGTGAAGGAATTTTGGTGTATTAATGGAAGCTACCAATGAGTTAAGCCCAAGGTTGAGCTCAATGGTAGCACATAGAGAAAGAAATGAGGATCTACATGTTGAAGCTTTTGAATTGGAGCCGTTGCGTGAAATATCTCCATCAGTTCGCCATATTCATTCGATGAATGCACTTGAAATTTTGAGGGAGACGGTGAGAATTTTGAGGTATAATGCTAGTGGTTTTATGTCAATTGCAGCCTTACTGATCTGCCCTCTGTCAGCGGTGATTTTGTCGAATGTTTTGGTTAATGAGTCCATTGTGAAAAGATTGACTATTCGCTTGTTGCTTGTGGCCAAGACTAGTGGACTTCCTCTTACACCCTTTGTCAAACATTCATGCCAAAAGCTTGCAGAAGTGGCGGTCTTAGCTGTGTTTAGTTTCCCTTTATACATTACATTATCATTGCTGTCAAAGGTTGCTGTTGTGTATACAGTTGATTGTACTTATTCGAGGAAGCAATTTGATATATTGAATTTTTATGTGATCGTATCCAAGTTCTGGAAGCGAATTGTCGAGACTTATTTATGGGTGTGTGGGGTCATCGCTGGTTGCTTGACGATGTTTATTGTGCTTCTTGTTGCTGTAAGCAGTGCATTTTCAGTCATGGGATTTCCTGCTGATATGATTTTGTATCCTGCAATGGTAGCTGGGTTGATCTTCTCAGTAATTTTCGCAAATGCTATCATTATTTGCAATATTGCTATTGTGATCTCTGTGTTAGAGGATGTTTCTGGACCTCAGGCATTAGTGAGGTCAAGTTCATTAATAAAAGGGCAGACACAAGTTGGTCTAATGATATTTCTTGGCTCGACAATAGGGCTGGCCTTCGTGGAGGGCCTTTTTGAGCATAGGGTCAAGACTCTGAGTTATGGAGATGGTTCATCGCGAATTTGGGAAGGGCCTCTTTTGGTAATGATGTACTCTTTTGTGGTGCTTATTGATTCCATGATGAGTTCTGTTTTCTACTTCAGTTGCAAATCATATAGAATGGAAACAGCTAATGCAGAACTCCAGTCTGTTTTGGAAGATATGGCCGTCAGCCCTGAAGAAACAGACGTGTCATAGCGTGATGCAGCAAGAGGTTGAAACATTTAAGAAGTCTGACTATCTCAGAAAAGGTCAAAGAATTGAAGTACGGAGTTCATCTTCTGTCATTGTAATCAATTGGGAAGAATACCTGTAAGTGTTACTAGGGGAGTGATCACGCTATGCAGATATCACGTCTCATGATTCAATCCTTCTGAGTGGGTCACAAATTACTGATAACAGGATCTAAAATTTGGCCGATATTGATAATTAGCTCTGGTCTCCTTTACAAAGCAACTTTTACATTGTAATTTTCTGATTCAAATTTATACAAATCAATGTTATCTTCCATAGTTTATTATCTATAATGGTGTACAGTATACAAATCAAATTTATGTCTCAACTTACGATTTCAATTTGTAAGAGTGCCTGATATGTTGCTCATTAGCAGCTAATGGACCGTGCCAAGATAACTTACCATAATAAAAGGCGAAAAAGATGTCGTACTAATGAACTTTACCGTACTCAATCATGTCTTTTGTATTCATGTAAGGTTCAATTTCAGGAGTAACGGAGAGGATGCTTGCTGAACATCCAGAAACTGAAAATTCATTATTTCAAAGCCAGTTGTGTAATGTTTTTTCCCTTCACCATTTATGTTCCTCTTGTTTCTTCAGATTTCAGTTTGATGATTTCGCAGAGCTGAACAGAGTAGAATTGTTACTATCTTAATATAGTTTCTGCAAACACTGGAAAGGAAACCACAAAATCGAGTTTGCTCCTTGATGATGGCCTAATGTTTCTTAGCGTATCTGCTGTTCAGGACATTCTACAGGACAACAGGTACGCATTGTTTGAACCATCACGTTTTCTGCGTAGAAGTTTGGTTATGAATAAGTATATGCATGAAGATGATATACCCTTCAAAGTTGCGTGCATTAGCTCCAACACCCAGTAAATTAAGTAAAGTGTCATATGAGCCCTTGCAGCTCCATCGACAAGTCTAGTGTAACGAACTAAACTTTAACCGTCCGGATCTTATATCTGATCTCAGCAAACCATTGCCCGGATCCAACACAGTTCTTGATCGATGAGCTTCTGTTTCATTCAACCTTTATACTAAATTGCTCATTTCTAAAACTGTTCAAGATTTTCCACATACTACTGAACCTTGTGATATCTCTCCAGCAAAGGATTGTTAGTGGAAACTACTATCAGTCCATGTGGGTCTATGTAAATGACCGAGGCCTCGGAGAAAATGCTCCTCCCCCTATATGATCTTCTCTGTTAAATGAACTAGGTAACACCCTGACAGTTGGTCGGGGTGGTGCGGCCTTACAACCGGGCTGGTGCTATGTGGTCGAGCCTTCGATTTGTTCTCTACACATTCGAATAATGAGAACTATATAAGCTAGAAGGCCAATTATGTACTACCGAACAGAAGTTGGACAGATTTTGTGAAAGATGCAAAGTGTTGCAAGAAATGTTAGAAAGAATGCCTTCAGAATATTGTCACAACATCTGATATGACAATGTATTCGATCAAGTCAAAAGTTGATCAAATATGACGAGTTATAGAAGACGAAAAAGGAGTGAAGGTACAAAATTTTCATGAATGGATGGAATAAAATTTAAAATTTATTTACAAACGATCTAATTTTGAAAAAAAAGTAGATTTTTTCTTTCAATATGACAAGAATTACCAACCATACGATAATGTAGAGTTGTACACGAGCTGGCTCTCCGGGCTATCAAGCTGGAGGGTAGGCTCGACGCACGACTCATTTAGGACCAACCTCAACTTCGCGGCTGGACTCGCACTAGCTAACAAATGAAATCTATTTTTTCTTGAACCATTTTTTTAAGAGTAAATTGAGTAATAAAAACCTCATTAACTATAACTCTTGTAACATCTTTTGAGACAAGAAACAGACAAAAAAATATTACCATCTGTCCTAAAAAAAGCCTCAGTTAAATCACTAAATCAGACCAACAAACATACAAACTATGCTTTTCACTTGTACCATGATGAGTGAAAGACTAATCAACCCTCCAAAATATATATTCTTCTTGATTTTGATATTAGGAAAATTGTCAAGTGAGGTTGAATCAATTAGGTTTGAGGTGAAATCAGGTGGTGCAAAATGCATAGGAGAAGAAATCAATAAGGATTCCATTACTGTTGGCAAATACCACATTGTTAAGCAAAATGAAGCCTACCCTTTACCCGATTCTCACAAACTTAACGTCCAGGTAATTTTTTTAACGATGAGAATTAATACTAAAGAGTATATAGTTCGATAAGGCTAGTTTTGAATTTTGATGATTTTCCGAGGGGCAGGGGATTAAGGTGAAGTCAGATGATGGTAAAAAGTTTCATCAAGCAGACAATGTAACAGAAGGTAATTTCATGTTCCATACGGGCGAAGAAGATGAGGAGTACTTGACTTGCTTCTATGCACCTGATCATGAGCCTCCAGTTACTCTTACAATCGAGTTTGAGTGGAAATCAGGTATTGCTGCCAAGGACTGGTCTAGTGTTGCCAAGAAAGACTCTGTTGAGGTGAAGTCCCCCACCTCTTACTCCTTCGAACATGACTCGTTAATTCAATAGTTGTTCGTATCTTTTGTTGTACTAAAACCGATTGAATGTAGATGGAATAAAATGCGATACATCATTAATACATACAGTAAGAAGGTCTCGATCAACGAATGTAAGACTGCATACAGTCCATGTTAACTCTGGCTTTCTGTTTTTGGTTAGGCAATGGTGATGAGATTGAAGGAGATGTTCGACATTGCTCACTCCATCTATGATGAGGCTTCTAATCACCGCGAAAGGTTTGTAACAGTGTCATAATATTTTTTTGTCGATACTGATGGCACGCGTAATGATTTTTATATAAAATAGGCAAAAAAAACTATTTTCTTAAAAGTGTTGGATAGAAAATAAAATCTTATTTTTCAAGAATTTACGCGAGTGATTGCCCCCTTTCGATCCTTGGTTCCACCACTGAATCTGTCGTCGAATTGAGTTGTGAATGTCTACTGTGTTGGTGTTTCTGCAGGGGAGAGGAAGGGCTAATGATCAACATTGCGACCAACAATGAAATTGCTTTGTTGAGTTTTTGTCAGTTGTCATTTGTGCATCTGTGGCAGGTCTGCAGTTTCGGTACCTCAAGTCCTTTTTCGAGAAGACGAAGCTTATTTGATAAATTTTCGCTTTTTTACACTTCAAATATTGATAATCAGACTCCAATATCTTATTTATTGAAGTTTTTTGAAGAGCAAAGTGAATGATAAAATTGATAAATTGAATGTAATTATCAATGTATGGAACATAAAAATCGAAACCCAAGATTAAGAGCATTTGTGGGAAATTGGTAAATGTTTATTAATCAGTTACTCTTATACTCCCTCCGTCCCTAAATGATTTTCACATTTTGACTTTTCGTTGTCAAACTTAAAAATTTGATCATGGATTCTCGTTAAACGATAAGAAATCATATAGTCGTATGAGATCTTGTTAGATTCGTCTCAATATATATTTTTGAATATATCAACTTTTTATAATTGTTTTTCATTTAGAATAAGAGATATTTATGTTTTAAATCGTGTTTTGAACGAAAAGTCAAAATGTGACAATCATTTAGGGATGGAGGGAGTATATTTTAATTTTATCTATTTTTTTTGTAAATTAGCGATGACGTGAGTTTCGAACCCAAGACTTTCTAGTCACTAGCAAGAGACTTTTCCACTAGGCTATTCGATTAACTCTTAATTTTATCTTTTCTTAAGTAGTAGATAGTTGTTTGCATTTCACTCTTAAGTCAATTTGGGAACAGTATGCAGGTTACTGGTAAGGCTGTGTCTAACGTGATTTTTAGGGCTATAGTTGGACAAAGTGGGCTTTTTAGAGAATTGTGGGATTAAAACATTATGAGGAGAAAAATAAATAACAAATTTTGACTTCAAAATTTGTTAATGATTTCATTCAGATCTGTTTTTGTTCAGTACTTAATTTTTTGTTAAAAAACATTTGATCAAATAAGTATTGAATTAATTAATTTTAAGTACTTAATGTGTTTAACAAACATGTCCTTAGTCCAAAAGTTGATGGAAGTAGGTGTTAAACCATAATTTTTTTTTTCCATGAAAGTAGAAGCCAATGTTACAATTACAAGTAAATTTTAACGCAGCCGTCAATATTGGAAGTCGCTATTTTTAAAGACTGATTTACAACTTTAGAAGTTTCCGTCCAATTGACAATCTTAACCTAGTTTTGAGACCTTTTCAGAATTTCCTCAATTTTATGACTTCTATACAAAGTATATATCCTTCATTATAGTTTTTAAATCCAATGTGTTGAATATGATTGTATATTGAAATATTATATGCTGGTAAAAAATATATAATAATTATGTTGTATCTTTCATCTTTTAAATAATGGAATGTATTAATACCACATGGCAATGCATGTCCTCACCTTAATACTCTTAAAGCTGTTCCTTTCAATAAGCATAGGAAATCATCCTAATAAAAGCTAGTAGGTCATATAAAAATTTCAAGTAAATGGGAAGTACTTTTTTTATTTGATGTACACCTCTTGACAAGTACTTCTTGCCCATACACACATGATACATAGCCTTGTCCATCCTTACTTCTTGACCCATACATATATACCCTTATATATATATATTTTGGGATGAAACTCTAATATTAAAGGATTGGTATAAAAGGTGAGGTGGTTGTCAAAATAGTCAAACATAATTGGTAAATGTTGCACTTTAGTTCTTGCAAGTGGCATCGATGCACGTATGATCCATCAAAGTGTATGATGAGTGCGGAATGATCCTTCAAATAATGGTTCCATTAATTGTTGACGAAAAAAAAAAATTTAAATCCATTTTGGGGTCAAAATTACTAATCCAGATAATGTTTTGGGAAAAAAATAGAAAATTTAACCCTAATTTTGAAGTGTTGTATCTGAGTAGGGACAAAACAGTCATTTCACCCATTTGGAATGGTGAACCACCAGTTTATAACGATGGTGGGGTAGGTTGATGGCCTAATCGGAAGGGGGGGGGGGGGGGGGGTAGGTCTAGGCCAAATCGATGATAAGTTGAATCCAAAGGAGGGCGGAGGTTTTGAAACTGCATTCATGCCCGTAGGTCGCACACACGCACCTGACTTCACAGATTTTTTTAAAACTCAATATAATTTTACACTACAGTAAAAGACCTTAGCATAATGGTAGTACACATTCAATAAGCTTTAAGTCCAGCCCCTTTTATTAAGTAACATTTTTGCCCCATCTTTCCAATGTAATACAACAAATCTCACTTTGAAGGCTTGTGATGCTACCAGATGCCAACGGATTTCATTTGCATTCCTTCAACCTTCCGATAAATTTTTGAAATTCCACGCCAAGCTCATTTCATCCAACATATATTTCGCGATCATTTCACGTATCGTATTTTACATGAATATATTTACTAAATATAATTTGATTATATAGGGTAATCGAAGCAATTTGACCGTATGACCATTATATAGAGTTTTCTGTTTATAGGGCATAGCTCGAATGGTCGGATTTTATTATAAGAGTGTGTTTCTTCTTAAATGTGTGGGATCGGTCCACGACAGGAACAGTAACTCTACATTTATTCAGGACCTGTTTGTGAGTGATTGCTCAGAATTTAAACACTCTTAAACTAAAATATCGGACCACAAAAAGTATATCTCAAATTACCTTCTTTTCTATTAAACGATGGTTAATTAAACGAGATACTTAATATGAACCTATCATCTTTATTGTAGAGTTTTCTTGGGGGGGCCGCATCCAATAGTCAATTAAATACTGTATGCCCAAAAATCTTGTGTTATCTGACATAAAATTTAGTCTATATTTACTTTTCACGTGGCCAAGAAGTGCATGGATACATAGCGACTATGTCTGCAGTGCAATCAGATTACACTATATGGCAGAACTTATTACATCAGTTATTACTCATCGAAAATAAATAAATATTTATCACATGGCACGTTTTACTTGCACTGCTGCACTGTTTAAATTAAATCCCATTTTACACATATAATTTATTGGGTTAGTTATTAATAATAATCCCAATTCCCAAATAATAAAATAATGCAATTGCGTCTTATTTATTCCTTTTAATTAATGTTTACATGAAGATTATCTTTGTTAACAATCTATTGGCCCAGACCAATTAAGCCCAATACAATTAGTAGCCTCTTAATATTGCCTAACCCTAATCTATATATTATTATATATACGTTAGTAGTCTGCTTTATTTTATTCAAGCCAGAGAAATATATTCTAACCTCCACTACTGTTTTGTACACCAGTGACCTAGTCTTTTCTTTCGCTTCCTCAATAAAAGAGCTTTGTGCCAAAACCCTATTGAGATTGGAGACTTTTGTAATTGGGTTGCCCCTTGGCCAATTGGTGACGCATTGACAATATATATATGAATCATTATTGTCAGGAGAATTGAGCCAAAACAATATTCGATAACGATATTGATCCTCAACAGTGGTATCGAGAGCTTGTATTGATTTCTTATTGTTTATTGTTTAAATAGAAAAAAAAACAAAAAGAAAAATCACTGCCACACGTGTCTCACAAACCCTAGCCTTATTCACTGCCTCACGCTTCCACGCGTCCACGCGCCACTACCACACCAAAATTTCAGATCGGGAATTGTTCTCCCACATCTGAAGCCGCCACTGTCCCAACCAGATCTGTTCGAACTCTGTTTGTCAGAGTCGAGAAGCTGCTGGAGGGCTGATTTGGAGGTCCGATTTGCTGCAGATCGGAGGAGACGACCTTGCCTTCGTCGTCGAGGGAGGGCCGATTAAGTGCAGGTTGCAGATCGGAGGAACTGGTCGGAGCTGTTCGTCGGAGCCGATCCGTTACTGAGCTCGCGGTTGGAGAAGAAGGAGGCCGTCCGTGAGCTGTTGGCGAGGCTACTTGCGGTTTGGAGCAGACGAGTGAGTTGTTGCTGAGTTGCCGAGTGTTGACTAAGTTGTTGACACAGTGTTGACCAGATTTGTTTTGGAGCTTAAAAAATCCCCGAGCAGGGTGGGTAAGGTCGAAAATTTTGTTGCATAAAATTTTTGCACTAGTAAAGAGGCTTAATCCCTTTTAAATTTCAGTTTTTATTTTCTGTATTGGGGTCCGGATCTGTGTACCCGGCATTGTGTGCTGCTTTAATATTTTGTATTTTTGTTGTTTATCATTTTATGTTGTTTCAATTGATAAAATTATATTACTTTGTGTATTTGAGCCATATTGTTTTTAAAATTGATTATAATTGTTAATTATGACTTTTGCTAATCAATATGGTTTGGTTCCTTTTGATGAAAAATCTGATTTTAGTATTTGGCAAAAAACAAATTAAATGTGTTTTAATTCAACAAAAATGTGTTAAGGCTATCACCAAAAACTATGTATCACCCAAAACTTTATCCTCAGTATCAGCAGCCACATAGTTTTGGGTGATAGCCTTAACACATTTTTGTTGAATTAAAACACATTTAATTTGTTTTGTCAAAAAATCATTTTCCATCAAAAGGAACCAAACCATATTGATAGCAAAAGTCATAATTAAACAATTATAATCAATTTTAAAACAATATGGCCCAAATACATAAGGTAATAGAATTTTAGCAATTGAAACAACATAAAATGATAAACAACAAAAATACAAAATATTAAAGCAGCACAAATGCCGGATACACAGATCCGGACCCCAATACAGAAATTAAAACTGAAATTTAAAAGGGATTAAGCCTCTTTAATAGTGCGAAAAATTTATGCAACAAAATTTTCGACCTTACCCACCCTGCTCGGGAATTTTTTAAGCTCCAAAACAAATCTGGTAAACTCAGTCAACAACTCAGTCAACACTCGGCAACTCAGCAACAACTCACTCGTCTGCTCCAAACCGCAAGCAGCCTCGACAACAGCTTACGGACGGCTCCTTCTTCTCCAAGTTGTTCCTAGACCCCCTAGTTGTTCTGTGGTAGACTGTAAGTGGTCGTTTAAGGTGAAACAAGAATCTGATAAGGTTAGACTTAAAGCTAGGTTAGTAGCTAAAGGAGGGAATTGATTATGTTGAGATCTTTGCTCCTGTGGTTAAGTTTACTACTGTTCGTATTATGCTTGCTTTAGTTGCTCATTTTAATTGGGAATTAAAACAGATGGATGTGACTACTGCTTTCTTACATGGTGAACTTGACAAAAATATTTATATGCATCAACCTGAGGGCTTTGTGGATCCTAAATTGCCTGATAATGTGTGTTTGTTAAAGAAGGCCTTGTATGGTTTAAAACAATCCCCTAGCATTGGAATATTAAATTTGACAATTGTATGCAATCTTTGAAGTTTCATAAAAGTTCTTCTGATCATTGCCTTTATTTCAAAAACATAGACTCTGTTCCTGTATTTCTTTTGATTTATGTGGATGACATGTTGATTGTTAGTCCTTGCTTGAAGTCTACTAAAAATGTGCAAAAATGTCTTTGTGAGAATTTTGACATGAAAGATTTAGGTGATGCTAAGAAGATTTTGGGCATAAATATGGAGATAGACATAAATCGACTCTTGTTTTAAATCAAAGTGCATATATTGAAAAGATTTGAGTAAATTTTTTATGTCTAATGCTAAACCTGTTTAATGTGCCTCTTTCTTCTCGTTTTGTGTTAAGTAAGGATCAGTCTCCCAAGACTGAAACTGAAATAATGATATGAAGAATGTGCTATATTCTATGCTATAGGATCTGTTATGTCTCATGGTTAGCACTAGGCCTGATATTGCATATGCGATTAGTTGCTTGAGTAAGTATATGTCTAATCCTGGTATGCCTCATTGGAATGCTTTAAAGTGGTTGTTACGGTTTTGAAATCGACTGTTAATGTAGGCTTGGGTTCTCTAAATATCATGATGGTACTAAGTTGATTGGCTATGTTTGATTCTAATTATGCTAATGATAGGGTTATAGAAGATCTACTACTTCTTATGTGTTTACTTTATGTGGTTCTTGCATTAGTTGGAAGTCTCAACTTCAAACACATTATTGCTTTATCTACTACTGAATCTAAATATGTAGCTGCAACTGAAGCTTATAAAGAAGCTTGTGGCTTAGGTCTATATTGTCTGAAATTGATTTTCTTGATAAGCATGTGGTTGTGTTTCTGATAGTTAATCTGCTATTCAATTATGTAAAAATCCTGTCTTCCATGATAGGACTAAACATATTGATGTTAGGTTTCATTACATGATATTGTTAATAAAGGCATTGCTAGGTTGGAGAAATTCCCTCGAAATTTAATCCTGTTGATATGGGTACAAAGTGTTTGCCTGCAGAGAAGCTCATGTCATGTCAAAGAATCCTGAACTTTGACACAGGTTAGTTGACCCGTACGTTTTTAGGACTTGATGACCTTATGGTAGAGGTCAGGTCCCCGTGGACTTGGTTATTTGTTTCCCTTGTCCCGATCTTGTACCCTCCTTTACTTGTATAGTCTTTGTGATTTTACAAGTATGGTTTGGGTGATGATGAGTTCCTGGATTCCTATGTCAAATGCGATGCCTTGGTCCAAAGGTGGAGATTGTTAATAATCTATTGGCCAGACCAATTAAGCCCAATACAATTAGTAGCCTCTTAATATTGTCTAACCCTAACCTATATTATATTATATAACGTTAGTAGTCTGCTTTCTTTTATTCAAGCCAGAGAAATATATTCTAGTCTCCATTACTGTTTTGTACACCAGTGACCTAGCCTTTTCTTTCGCTTCCTCAATAAAAGGGCTTTGTACCAAACCCCTATTGAGATTGGAGACTTTGTAGTGGGTTGCTCCTTGGCCAATTGGTGACGCATTGAGATATATAGAAATCATTATTGTCAGGAGAAGTGAGCCAATTCAAAAAATACTCGATAATGATGTTGATCTCAACAATCTTGTTTAAATTTTGTAAATAAAGATTATCTTATTTTAAATTTTGTAATGTTAGAAAAAAACAATTTAATATTACTAGTATTTAAGTTGATCTATTTCCTAAAAAAGTGTAACTATTCGTAATCATATATTTATTATTAATTGACATTTCAATTTTTCTATCAAGTTCTGTCCATCAACCTTTTATTGAAGTATAAGTTGGATCAAATATTGTTCG